>CANJKZ010000080.1:2755000-3445000 GCA_947471745.1 Closterium sp. Naga37s-1
TCCACGACATTACTCCTAAGCCCAAGCTGAAACAGTAGCCCTGAGTTGACTAGTGGGTCCCCTCACTGCCCGTTAAGTTGCACTGGCTGTGTCCCTCCAAGCACAAGCCTCGTGCCTGATGTGGTCGCCATTTACTTTGCTACCCTTTTAGCAGCCTTCCATTGAACTAGACAGTGCCTCCCAGTCACAACAAAATGAGCATGAGAGGATATGCGAGGTCCGGGTGAGTGAACGGCATTAGGTACATGAGGCAACCCACAGCTCTGATTAGCAGTTACTAGGCTCAACATGCTCGTCAGTAACAGGAGACGTGAGTCAACAGTAAGAGGAGTGGGCTGTGTGGAGGAGAACTAAAGCTCGAACCGCTGAAGGATGTGCTGCACCATGTGTGACCGAGTCAGAGTGATGGCGGGTCTCATCTTCAGTTCTGACTTCTCTAAAACCAAAACCATTTACCCTGATATCAAAGGCCCTGGCTGCAACAGTGATTGTTGCGGTGTCTGTGGGGTTGTTCCTACTGCTGTTGTTGTTGTTGCAACTGCTACTGCTGCCAAGACTAATACCTCGTCTAGTAATGAGGCACGATCAGAGCGTCTTTGTAGTATCACCCTCAGAACTAGCACCTCGAGCTCCAGCACCCCTAGGACCAGCACCTCAAGCTCTCATAAGATACCATGTTGGAGTTAGGGAAGCGGAATGAAATGACTATTGGGAAACAAGATACAAGCTTGCAGCCTAGGGAGTGCCTCACTGTAGCCTAACATGTAAGTCACATATTTGACATGTATTAGCTTAGTAATTATAGCAATGCCTTTTGATCCCCAATTGATCCTAGGGGGGTTACAGGCACGTTTGCTTGGGGGGTTATGGGCACACGGACCCGCTACATAAACAAGGCATTTTATCCAAGTGGTCTAGTGGCTGGGATTATGACATGGTATCATGCGCTAGGTTAGGTCCGACTACCGAACCTACTCCCGAACCTATGATTAGGTTAGGTGTGCCCTGCTGCCCCACGCCTCGAGAGCCACTGAACCGCACGCCACTGCCCTGCTGCCCTGCGCGTCGAGCGCCGCTGCCCTGCTGCACACGCGCCCCGCGCGCCCTGCTGCCCGCGTGCCCCTTGCGCCCTGCTGCCCTGCGCGCCCTGCACGACCTGCTGCCATGCGCGCCCCGCACGCCGTGCACACACTGGCCACTGAGTCTGCACAGGTAGTTGCGTCCGGACAGGTAGCTGCATCTTGCTTGTGTCGGGTACTCACGCACCCGTCTGTCCTGTGGCATAACCGTCTGGGTCACCCCTCCCTACCGCGTCTGCGTGGCATGCACTCCCGTTCTTTGTCTTTGGCCTCCCCAAGTTCCTGCCCCCGCTCCCTCGGTCGCTTGTGCCGCCGTGACTTCCGTGCGTCGAGGGGCGGCGGCGCGCCGCTCCTCACTCCTCGTTTCCTCCGACCACTGCTCGCATGTGGGGCCCCGCTCGCATCAGTGGACAGGACCGCGAGCGCTACTTTCTAATGGTTGTTGACAACTACACGCGCTACACCACGGTCTTCCCCTTACGGAGCAAGGCAGATGTTCGAAGTATTTTGATCCCTTGAATAAGCATTGTCCGTCGCCAACTGAGAGCACAGTTCCTCCCGGTCCTGCGTCAGCACTCTGACAAAGGTGGTGAGTTTTCCTCCCGCCTCCTTGAGGACTTTTGTCGTAAGGAGGGGATCGCTCAGCCGTTCACGCTTCTAGCCTCTCTACAGCAGAATGGGAGTGCTAAGCGTCGCATTGGTCTGCTCATGGAGGTTGCTCGCACCTCCTTGATCCATGCAGCTGCTCCCTATTTTCTATAGCTGTTTGCGTTCCCATACGCCGCGCATCAGCTCAACCTTTGGCCCCGTGTCTCCGTGCCAGAAACCTCGCCTACACTACGTTGGATGGGGGAGGTTGGCGATGCGTCAGCGCTTCGGGTCTGGGGTTCGATGGCCCTTGTCCGCGATACTACCGCTGACAAGCTCCCTTCTCGTACCGTTCGCTGCGTCTTCCTCAGCTTTCCCACCAACGCGCCTGACTCAGTTTTACCACCCAGCCTCGCGTCGCGTCCTGTCCTCCCATGACGTCACCTTTGACTAGTCGGTTTGCCACTACTGTCTCTTCCCCCACAGCTTCTCCCGTCCCTCCCCCTCGCCTCTCTTCCTGGTTCCAGGTCGCCCCCCGGTAGACCCCCTCCCCCCATAGGGTCTTGCTCCCTCAGGTGTGTCTCAGGTTGACCCACCCCCCTTGGTTGAGCCTTTGGAAGTCTCCTTTGACACCTCTAGCCCAACTGAGGGGGTGACCGCGTTGCTGATGTCACAACGGCCACTCGCCGCTCACCGTTCTTGGAGACCCCTCCTAGTTTTCCACTCGACCGTCTTCACCGCCTCCGCAACCTGTCGTTGTGGACTCCGGTGCTGCTGCGGCTGGTGAAACTAGAGGTGCGGAATTTGGGGGTGCTGGTCCTGGGGCTGCTGACTCTTGAGGTTCTGGTTCTGGGAGTGCTGAGTCTGAGGGTGCTGGTTTAGGGGGTGCTGAGCGTCTGAGTGGTGGCGAAGTCGTGGGTGTGCTCCTACTGGAGGTTATGGGAGTGGACAGTAGCAGCCGTTTCGTCGGTAGGAGACTCTCTCACCGCAGCAGCTTCGCGAGTGGGTTCTTCGGCAAGGTCGCTCTGGTCGCGGAGCTGGAGCTACTAGTATTGGCGGTGCTAGAGGTGCTAGAGCTGGAGGTACTACACGTGCTGGTGCTGGAGGTTCTGGTACTGGAGGTACCGGTGCTGGAGGTACTGGAGCTGGAAGTACTAGAGCTGGAGGTGCTGGAGGCGCTAGTGCTGGAGGTACTGGTGCTAGAGGTACTGGAGCTGGAATTACTGGAGCTAGAGGTGCTGGTACTGGAGGTATTGGTGCTTGAGATACTGGAGCTAGAGGTGCTAGAGGCGCTGGTGCTAGAGAAGCTGGTGCTGGAGGTACTGGAGCTGGAGGTGCTGGAGGCATTGGTGCTGGAGGTGCTGGTGCTGGAGGTAGTGGAGCTGGAGGTGCTGGAGGTGCTGGTGCTGGAGGTGATGGTGCTGGAGGTACTGGAGCTAGAGGTGCTCGAGGTGCTAGAGCTAGAGGTTTTGGTACTGTGGGTACAGTACAGCGGCGACCGTTTTTCTTGCCTCAGCCGCAATCGTCCCTACCACCACCTACCTCGGCACTTCGCCAGGATCTTTGTCTTCTGTCTTCCACTGATCTTACTCCATCTCTAATGTGTCCGCCGCCAAACTCATCTTCGACTCTGTTAAGGACTGACTCCCCACTGCCTACTCCTACTCCTTATACTGAGGTGACAGAGTCCCTGACTGAGAGTAGAGAGCCTGCGTCGCGTCCTATCACACCTGTTCGTACTCGTCGTGCTCCTCGTGCTCGCCCTCCACCCATCTCCGGCCCTGACACTAAAGCACTTGGCCTTTACTCTATTCCATGGCGTGTTGCCCTGCCGTCTCCTCCGGCGTCCTCTCTTCCTGGCTTTCCTTACCCGGAGTCTGACCTTGCTCGTGCTGCTAGTCCTAGTGTCACGCGTCTCCTGGCCACAATTGTCACTGACCCTATTTTTGAGTCCACTCCTACATGTGCCTTAGTCACTGAGCTTGTTAACTTTGGTGCTACCTGCTGAGTCTGAGTCTTACTCTCCTCCGTCCGTCGAGGGTAGCTTGCCTTTAGCAGTGACGTCCTTGAGGACAAAAAGTTTGAGCTCGAGTGCTTTGCGGCTGTTGTACCTCATCTCTGTCATGCTGCTTGCCCCTGAGGGAGACTCGGATGCACTGGACATCTCGACCCGCACTCTTACACAGATGCGTATTTGGGTCAGTACTTTTCTCAGTGGCAGACAGCTATGGACGCAGAGATGGCATCATGGAAGTCCACAAGCGCCTACGCCGATGAGTTTCCCCCTCTTGGGGTGAACATTGTCGATGGCATGGGATTTTCAGGATGAAGCGGCCGCCGAGTTCCCCGCCTGCCTTCAAGGCGCGTTACATTGCACGAGTCTTCAGTCAGCGACAGGGGGTCGACAGGTACGTATTTTCAACTATGAGGCCGATATCTACGCTGGGGCTATGGCTGCACAAGAGTTACGCTTTTTGACCTACTTGCTCACTGACTTGGGTGAGCACAGAACGAAGTACCTTGCTCTCCGTTACTTCCTGCCTCGAGAATTGCAGCAGTGTGGTCAGCTCCGCCTTGCTTACGTGGCCTCACGGGCCAACACTGCTGATATGTTCACCAAGGCCTTTGGGTCTGGTAGTGATCAGCGTTTCTGCACAACACTTAGGCTTGTGACCACTCTGCCTCACTTGCCTGTTTCTTGATCTTGCGCTTGTTGTGTCTGCATGCTTACACTTGCTAGGTTGTTATTAGTGTATAGCCATTGCTACTATAAGGACACGACACCTCTAGGGAAATTTCCAGGATCGGGGGGGGATCGGGGACTCACACCGGTTTAGGCACATCGATCGGCACACTGATGAGTCCACATTGCAGATTTCCAATCGATTGGACACACCGAGCCACAGGTGACAGGATCGAAAATATATGTCGCAAACTTGCCCAATCGCCACAATTACACGATCGATGTGTGGGCGCTGGCACATCGATCGTGCGAGCCAGAGGTGCAACCATTTTGGGCACAAATTTACCGTAAATCTACGAGGTATGGCGAAACCGGATACCAGCCTGCTAGCGATGTCGCGATTTCACTATACAAGCCAGGTTCGATCCCCACTCAGGATCGATCCTGGCTCCCTCCCTAAAGGTGCCGCGTCCTATCTCTGCATATCAACTAGCCTTGTGGGTGCTTGTACTGTGTGATGATGTTGAGATCCACCGTGAGCTTTGCATTGCTTTGCTTCTTTGCTTGACTGGTCTTGTGACTGTTGGTTGTTCTTGCTATCCCCCACTATGCCTATCGAGGTGTGTCAAAATGCATTCTATGCTTCTAGGTTATAGTGGAGTAGCCCATATAGGGTACAATCCTCTTAGGGTTGCATACTTGTATCTCACTGCTGCTAATCACACATCATTCCGCTGTTCTCATTCTGACATGGTATCAGATCGGTCTCGGGTTCGAATCCCGATGTATGCACATGCATGCCGTTGCCGATGTGCTCAATCATGTCCCTACTAGGTGTCAGTAGAGCTGCACCGTGAGATCCCCGATTGATCCTAGGGGGGTTACATGCACGTTCGACTTGGGGGGTTATGGGTGCACAGACCCGTTACATAAGCATGTCTTTTTATCCCAATGGTATAGTGGTGGGATTATGATAACATTTGCTTTTTTCAACATACAATCATGTAAAAATACGATACATATGCAAGGGAGAATACTTGCCCATCAATTTCAAGTTCTCTTATTACGTAAATGTAAGGAATTTTCCCGAATTCCTTATCGGGGTTGACTGCTACGCGTACGGCCCGATTTTCAGACTTTGCACGTTCGGCCGATTTCAACGCTGCCGAGGCTCCTCGCGTCGCCTTCGGCATTTCCCATCGCCAAACCTGCACCCCAACCTCGCTCGTCCGAGGTTTCCTCCTAGCTAGGCAAACCCCTACATTAGTCTGTGCCTTCACTGTATTCTCAGATCAGTTAATCACAGTCTCGTTATTCGTTTACCTGCGCACTCTCTTTTACAACTCATAACACCTGGTATCAGAGCTACTTTCCTAGTTCACCCCGCTTTTCCGAGGGTAGTTTGGTGGCATAGGGTGTGGCTGGTTTAGTGACTACACGACGGTTGGCCGCAGGGATTGTTAATTCAATCCTGCCCGACTCCGATAGTTCGTGTTTTCACTTGCCTGAAGGCCACGGAGACCCGACTGCCCACCAGACGTAGCGCTAGGCACATGGATCAAGAGGCGGTTAACATGATGATGGCACAAGTGGCAGAAATGCAGGAGAACGTGAAGACGTTAATGGTTGCAGATGGCTTCTGTCCCAGACTACACGGCATCATTTATGGGCCTCGCCGATCAAGTTGATGACATGTCGGAAGCAGAGCAGTTGGATAAGTATATCAGCGGCCTCAAATACGAGATACAGTACGAGGTTCGCAGGGGCCGCCCGACATCATTTCTTGAAGCAGTACGGCTGGCGGAGTCTACGAATGTGCTGATGCAGTACGCGAGAGCAGCTTGTGAAGATAAGCAGTAGAAGAAGGCGCCATATCTAGGAAAGCCCTAGCTAGGCAAGAAACAGTTTAGGCAAAGAGGGGGTTCACTAGCAGGAATGAGGATACAAATAGCAAACCCTAGAAGGGTTGTACTCGCTATAGAGCACCCCACTACAGGCTAGAGCATAACATTCTGACACACCCCCATAGCCAAAGTGGGGTGTAATCAGCAGAGCAAGCAAAGCAGAACAAGCTCAGGGTGGATCACAATGTCACCACACATTCTGAGCACAAGTACAAGAAGCAATAGTTTAAAGTTCACAATTATGAGCAAAGCTAGAGGCTATCGCAGAGGGCAAGTGAGGAGGAGGAGGCGAGACTGTAAGAGGAGAGGAGATAGGAGGCGACGACTGAAGCTGCAGACACACGGGCAACAGGAGGCACACTGGCACAGCGGCTACCGGAACAGCGCTCCGGACTACTGGAGTAACTGGCCCCGCGGCTAAAAGTAGCGGCAGACGAGCAACGGACCCACGGGCGACTGACACAGGTGGCTGCGACTGGGCTACCGGAGCAACTCCCCGGACTACAGGTGCTGCTGGCGACACGACGGCAACCTTCGTTCAACCTCCCCAAACAGTCCCACCCCCCCTGACACACACCCCCTGCTTCACCCCTAGCTCCACTCCCCCTTCACCCCCCTTAGTACCACTCCGACGGCTCCAACAGGTCCACCCCCCTCAGCGGCAGCTGCAGCACTGGGAGACGGAGGAGGAGGAGGAGCAGGGGACGGCACACAGAAGCTGCACCCCCATGCCCCCCACCCCCAAACCCTAATTCAGAAGAACGGGCAGTAGCAGGGGTGGGGCGCCATCAGAAGCACGGGGGACAGCGGGCAGCGCAGGGGCAGCGAAGAACGGGCCGCCCACGGGCCTGGCACAGCCGCCCGAACCGCGCGCAGGCGGCCCGAGCCGCGCGCGGGCCTGGCGCAGCCCGTACGGGCCGCGCGCGGGCCTGGCGCAGCCCGTACGGGCCGCGCGCAGGCCTGGCGCAGCCCGTACGGGCCGCGCGCGGGCCTGGCGCAGCCCGTACTGGCCGCGCGCGGGCCTGGCGCAGCCCGTACGGGCCGCGCGCAGGCTGTACGGGCCGCGCACAGGCCACGACGGGTGACGGGGGGCGACGCGCGGGTCCCCGTCGCCCGTCGCAGCGCCTCCCGGGAGCGACGCGCTGCGTGACGGGGCAGAAACCCGCCGCGCGCCTCGGGGCGTACGGCGGGCAGAGAACCGCCGCACGCCTCGGGGCGCACGGCGGGCAAAAAACCGCCGCGCGCCTCGGGGCGCACGGCGGGCAGAAAACCGCCGCACGCTCCGAGCGCGTGGCGGGATGAAAAATCCGTTGCACGCCACGGGGCGTGCAACACAGAGAGTAGCAGTAGCAGCGGAAGCAGTGAGGTGGGGCCCACAGGCCAGGAGCATATCGCTCTAATACCATGTGAAGATAAGCAGTAGAAGAAGGCGCCATAGCTAGGAAAGCCCTAGCTAGGCAAGAAACAGTTTAGGCAAAGAGGGGGTTCACTAGCAGGAATGAGGATACAAATAGCAAACCCTAGAAGGGTTGTACTCGCTATAGAGCACCCCACTACAGGCTAGAGCATAACATTCTGACACAGCTTCCAGGGATGGAAACCGCTTTCGTGGCCAGACCCATCGGGCCACGATCAACGCCGTCCATACACCCGACCGCCCTCCTAAGGGACCGTGTTACCGGTGTGGGAAGACGGGTCACTACATGAAAGACTGCCACGAGAAAACGCCGCTAACGGGGAACGACAGGAAGGAGGAGGGAAATGGGAAGAGTCGGTAATTAGCGGGCCCTTTACTGACTGTGCTCCGTCGCCCGAACCCCACCATCCCCACCGAGTCGTGGTTCCAATTCATGCAATCAATTGCACTCGGCCGAATAACGGGGATACACATGTGGATCACCCTGTGCTGGTCGCTGGCAAGGTGTTAAAAAATAGCTTGAAAATGTTCGTCGATGGGGGGGCCAGCCATAGCCTCTTCAATTTGGCGAGCGCAAAAAAATGCAAGCTGCAACTTGACAGGTGTCTGCCCGAAATTGACGCCCGCCTGGTGGATGGGACGCCTCTGGCGATAACGGAAGAAACACGGACGGTCACGATCGAATGCGGCGACGATTTCGGCTTCAGCATGAAGTTTCTCGAGGCAACGTTGGACGGCTGCGACGTGCTGCTGGGACGTGATTGGCTGCGACGGCAGAACCCCGTCATCGACTGGACAACGGGATCCTGCAGCATCAACAAGCACGAGGGGCTAATTAAGTTGCCTGCATGGACACCTGACTACATCCAAGCCCCGTGCGTCAAAGCCATCACTATAGCTTGCCACTTCAACAGGGGCGCGCAGCTGTTCGCCGTTTGCTTACGCGAGTTGGCGGTTGACACCAACGGAAAGGACATCGAGAAGCTCTGTACAGCTGTACCACCGGATTTAGCGGAGCTGATTCGGAGGTACCCCGACATTTTCCCCGACGATCTGCCACCTGGACTGCCACCCGAGAGACCTGAGGACCACAAAATCCAGCTGGAACATGGCGCGCAGCCGACTGTTCGGACACAGTGGCGGTTGACCCAGCCGGAACTCGAGGAGCTGCGAAGTCAAATTGACGCACTGTTGGAGAAAGGGTTCATTCGGGCCAGCACATCTCCCTTCGCAGCACCGATCCTGTTCACTCCGAAGAAAGACGGCGGGCTTCGCATATGCATCGACTATTGCGCGCTGAACCGGGTCACCATCAAGTCTCGCTACCCAATCCCACGAACCAACGACCTCCTCGACCAACTTCGCGGCGCTCGCGATATCTCGAAAATTGACTTACGTGGCGGTTACCACCAGATTCGAGTCTTCGCCGACGACTGTCACAAGACTGCGTTTCGCACACGCTACGGGAGTTACAAATTTACAGTGATGCCTTTCGGCCTCACGAACGCGCCTTCGACATTTCAGCTCACCATGAACAGGGTTTTTCAGGATCTTCTAGACCGATGTGTCATCGTCTACTTGGACGATATCCTGATTTTTAGCAAGACAAGGGAGCAACACCTACGCGACCTGGGTGCGGTGTTTAAGCGGCTACAGGAGAACCGACTCATCACCAAGGGCTCTAAGTGCGAGTTTTTTAAGCAGGAGTTGGAGTTTTTGGGGCACGCCCTCTCACGCGACGGCATCAAAACCGACCCGGCGAAAATCAAGACCATACAGGAGTGGAAGTCCCCGACGAATGTCACGGAACTCCAGGGTTTTCTGGGCTTTGTGAATTACGTCAGGCGGTTTATCCCGAATATGGCGGGGATAATCGGCCCGCTGACCGACCTGCTGCACAAGGACAGAAATTTTGTGTGGGGGGAGGAGGCAGAAGCGGCTTTCCAGGAACTCAAGAATTTTCTCGTTTCCCCTCCTGTGCTGTGCATCGCCGACCCATCAAAGCCATTCGAAGTCGTCACCGACGCCTCAGATTTCGCCATCGGAGCTGTGCTACTCCAAGATTTCGGGAACGGGTTGCAGCCGATAGCCTACGAATCACGCAAGCTGCAGGCAGCCGAACGCAACTACCCGATTCACGACAAGGAGATGCTCGCCATAATACACGCGTTCAAACTGTGGCGCTGCTACTTGGTGGGCGCCGACGTCACTGTTCGCACGGACCACAAGTCCCTACAGTACCTGCGAGCCCAACCCAACCTCAACTCGCGACAAATATGGTGGCTGGATTACATGGAGAGCCACTTCACCTACCGCATCACGTACAAGAAAGGGGCGAATAACATCGCCGACGCCCTGACCCGACCGACAGTACAATCCGCTGCAGTACTCATTACCCACGCGAACCCATTACTTACCGGACTATTCACCCACGACTACACTACGGACCCGTTCTTCACGACTGAAAATCATCAGCAGGCCACGATGCAGAAAGGGGACTATTACCTAAAAGCCGGAACCGACCGGATTTGGGTTCCCGCTTACAGGCTGCTGCGTGAACTCCTTATCCAAGAGGTCCACGATTCGAACTTCTCCGGACACTCTGGGGTTGATAAAACCCAGAAATTACTGCACCGTCAATATTACTGGCCTGACTCCTCTAACGACGTGCAGCGATATGTGTCCTCATGCAGGGTGTGTGAAGCCATGAAATCGACACGTCAACGACCAGCTGGCCTGCTGCAACCCCTCGAGCCACCCGAACGACCGTGGCAGCAACTGACAATGGATTTTGTCCCGGGGATGCCAGATGGGCCGTCCGGCAACGACGCGGTGCTCGTCGTCGTCGATCGCTTCACAAAAATGGCGCATTTTGCCCCATGCCGAACGACAATCACAGCCGAAGAAACTGCGCGTCTCTTCATCTTAACGGCCGTGCGACTGCACGGCATCCCTTCGGCGATCATCAGCGACCGAGACCCGAAGTTCACATCAAAATTCTGGAAGGAGACATCGGCGCAGTACGGCACGAAGCTACAGTTCTCCTCGGCGTATCACCCACAGACGGACGGCCAGACCGAGCGGACCAATCAGACCATGGAGCAGCTGATCAGGACAAACTGTCCCGACCCTGCCCGCTGGGAAGACTCTCTCGCAATGTTGGAGTTCGCCTTCAACAACGCGCCGTCCAGCACGACTAATCACTCCCCGTTTTTTCTTGAATCACGGGATGGACCCGACGGTTCCTACGGCAACTACCATCGACAACCCGGTCCCGAGGTCACAGACTTTTGTGACGGAACTTCAGGAAGTCCGAGAAAAAGCCGCAGACGCAATTCGTAAGGCGAATATAACTTCCCGAAAATACACCGACCTTCTCCGCCGGGAACTCGTCTTGACCACTGGGCAACTAGTGCTACTTGACACGAAGAACCTGCATCTGCCGGTCCGTCGAAACTACGGCCACGATTTTGTGGGCCATTCAAGATTATCAAGATGGTGACACCTGTCACCGCGAAGCTGCTGCTACCCGACGACTGGCGCATTCATGACGCCTTCCACGTCAGCCTGCTTCGCAAGTTCGTGCCAGCCACGACTGACATCGCGCGGCAACAAGCTGCCCCAACCGCACGACCTGTCCCGGAGCCGACGCTAGCACCTTCAAAAATTCTAGCACACCGGGTTCGTCTTGATGCAGCTGGCCGCCACGTGGACTTCCTCCTCCGATGGACTGACCGCACCAGTGAAGATGACACGTGGGTGCATTCCGATTCCCTAGACGCCTCGTCACTTGTTCGTGATTACTTGGCGCGCAAGGGTGTTTCGAATATTTACCGCCTTTCTTAAGGGGGGGGGTAGTGTAAGGAATTTTCACGAATTCCTTATCGGGGTTGACTGCTACGCGTACAGCCCGATTTTCGGACTTTGCACGTTCGGCCGATTTCAACGCTGCCGAGGCTCCTCGCGTCGCCTTCGGCATTTCCTATCGCCAAACCTGCACCCCAACCTCGCTCGTCCGAGGTTTCCTCCTAGCTAGGCAAACCCCTACATTAGTCTGTGCCTTCATTGTATTCTCAGATCAGTTAATCACTGTCTCGTTATTCGTTTACCTGCGCACTCTCTTTTACAACTCATAACAGTAAAACTCTAGGTGAAGAGATTCCATTATACGTTAAAGAAATGAGTATTGAATAATATTACCGTATGTATTTGTTGGGGTGCATCACACATATTCTCGTAGTATGTTTTTCACCGTAAAAGGATGACATAATGCATTTTCAGATTTGACTCTCAATCTTGGTTCTGAGAATGGAAAAGAACAAATTCTGCAAATTTATGAAGATACGTATAGCCACTGCGTAACCGCTGATTCTGGTGAGCATGTTTTCAGTCGGTGAGCTCAAAGGCGATTCATAGGTGGCTTTCCACCATCATTTGGAATGACAGAAAGGCGGAGGGGACAAAGCCAGGAATCCCCTTTCTCTCCCGCCTTCCATTCCCCCCCTAGATTGTTCCCCTCTTTCCCCACCTTTCCCCTTACCCCACACTTTCCTCCCCGCCCCGTCGTTCCCCGCCCTTCCCCCTCTTCCCTCCCCCGCTCTCCTCCCTTGCCCACCTCGCAATCGCAACCCTAACTCAAATCCGCTCCTCGCTGCTTAGTCTCTCTCTTTCCTTCCCTTCTCTCGCGGAGTGGGACCGAGTAGGGTAACACTTAGCAGCAACATCATTAGCGCGCACCCATCCCGCACTAGCACACCCAGCAGCAGCCATGGCGACAGCAGCGGCTCGTCCGCTCGTGACAGTTCAGCCCTACGACGAGGCCGGCGCGCCGCAGCAGGCGGCGCTCCCCGCGGTGTTCCTCGCGCCGATCCGCAGCGATGTCGTTAAGTTCGTGCACGCGATGGTTTCGATGAACAAGCGCCAGCCGTACGCCGTCAGCACCAAGGCCGGCCACCAGACGTCCGCCGAGTCCTGGGGTACCGGTCGCGCCGTGTCGCGTATTCCCCGCGTTCCCGGCGGCGGTACGCACCGTGCGGGACAAGGAGCCTTCGGTAACATGTGCCGCGGCGGTCACCTGTTCGCGCCGCTCCGCATCTGGCGCCGCTGGCACCGCAAGGTGGATATTCTGACTCTTTCCTCGCTATAGCAGAAGTTCCGATACAGTTAGGGGAGAGAACATGTAGTTAGTTAAGTGGTGCCTACATTAGGATCGCGAGCTAGTGAGGCATGCGAATTCCTCAAGTACAGGACCGTTTTCCTCTCCGCGCGATTACAGGCTTGCGATCGCGCCAGGCTTTTGGAGCTACGAGTATCTGAAACCCGGGTGTCAGGGCTAGGTGTAGATTGCACGGATTCCCACGATGTTCGCAGGAGCTGGTTCTTCCTCACGCACGAAGCAGGTCTGTTGACGCGGTATAAGCAATGTTGAAAATCCTTTTTGCGCGTAGCTACATCTAGCCCTGGGAGATCGATCCTTTGGGGAGGTTGACCGCGCTCGGTCTTCGCTGCGTCATGGGCGCATGAAATCAAGCAGGAGGATCGAGATTTCGGTCCGGAGTGTTCTCTCGTGGCTAGGCTCAGTCTCTCCCCTGCGGCTTTCCTCCTCCTCACAGAATGCGCGCTGTGTTCATGGCGAGAGTCGTCACACGCCGTTCCGAGCTGTCGTCTAGCTTGGCCCAAAGCATGCCCTTATCTTTAGTGTCCGATTTAGTAAGGTCGCTTCTAAATGGTCGATGTCCATGCGACCAACGCGTTGGTTGCACTGACATCGGTCGTCAGCACGGTAGCGTGAGGTGTCGACCTGCGTGTTCATGCCCTTTGCTAGCATTTTCCGTCAGGTCGGCAGAATAATATGGAAGGAGAATTCGTTGGCCCAAGCAAGTTGCAAGGTTCTCGTCGAGCAGTTTCTCAATCAAAACAATGCCTATACCAACGTTTTCATCTAGAAGGTCGACACGCCTCAACATTCGCAACCCCCTTTCCCGTCCCCCCGCTACCCCCCTCTCCCCCCGCTACCCCCCTCTCCCCCCGCTCCCCCCGCTTCCCCCACTCTCCCCTTTCTCCCGTGCCCCCGCAGGTCCCCATCAAGATGCGCCGCCATGCGGTCGCCTCCGCCATTGCCGCTTCCGCCGTGCCCGCGCTCGTCCAGGCGCACGGCCACGCCGTCAGCAAGGTACGCAGTGACGTCAGCAAGGTAACACGCTCTGACGTCAGCAGTTAAGTACGAACTTGCGTTTTTCCTCCCTTCCCCCTCATTTCTCCATCTCCCCCTGTCCCACCATTTCCCGCTCGTTTCCCCTTGTCCCCCCGCTCCCCCATGCCCGCTCTCTCTCCCTCCCCTCTGTCCCCGTTCCCCCCCTGCTCCCCATATCTGTTCCCCCTTCCTTCCCCCTTTTCCCTCTGTACTTCCGTCATTCACCCTCAACGAGATCGAGGCTGTGGAAAAGACCTCTTCCGCGCTCCTCAACCCTCTATCCTCCCCCTCTGTCCTCCTGTCCCCTCTGTCCCCTCCACTCTCCCCGCTCCTCCTCCCCCACCATGCCCCCCCCCGCTCCCCCGCAGGCGCCGGAGCTGCCGCTGGTGGTGGGCAACGAGATCGAGGCGGTCGAGAAGACCTCGTCGGCGCTCAAGGCGCTGAAGCGCATCGGCGCGTACGATGACGTGGCGAAGGTGATTTCGAGCAAGAAGATCCGGCCCGGCAAGGGCAAGATGCGCAACCGGCGGTACCTGAGCAAGAAGGGCCCGCTCATCGTGTACGGCACCGACGGCGCCAAGCTCACCAAGGCCTTCCGCAACATCCCCGGCGTGCAGGTGCGCGGAAGAGTGGGGGAGCGCAAGATGGGTGAGCGCTAGGGCGGATGGGGGAGAGGGGAGAGAAGATTGGCCCGGGAGGGGCTGTAGGGTTTGGGGCCTTTTCAAAGCGAGCGGTTGAGAGCAAGACGGGTGAGAGCAGGAACGGTGAGAGCAAGAGCAGTTGAGGGGGAGACGATCCGGCCCGGCAAGGTCAAGATGCGCATTCGGCGGTACCTCAGCAGGAAGTGCCCGCTCGTCGTGTGCGCCCCACGGCGCCAAGCTCACCAACGCCTTCCGCAACATCCCCGGCGTGCAGGTGCGCGCGAATGCGAGTGAGAGCAGGAGCGGGTGAGCGCCAGATTAGGTGAGCACTAGAGCAGTTGCGAATTAGAAGATTCGTCGGAGGAGGGGCAAGAAGTGCCCTCCTACCCTCTCTTCCCCTCCTCCCCTTCTACCCTCCTCTCTCTCCCTCCTACCCTCCTACCCGCGTACCCTCCTTCCCTCCTACCCCCTACCCCTCCCCTTCCTTCTCTCCTTCCCTTTCCGCCTCCCCTCTTCTCCTCGCCTCCTCTCCCCCGCTTCCCTCCACTCCTCACCCCGCCGCCCTCCCTTTCCCCTCCCCCCCAATGTAACCAGGTGGTGGCGGTCGAGAAGCTCAGCGTGCTCGACCTGGCCCCCGGCGGCCGTGTCGGGCGCTTCGTCATCTGGACGCAGAGCGCGTTCGACAAGCTCGAGGGGCTGTTCGGGTCGTTCTCGCAGGCGCCCACCATGAAGCGCGACTTCCTGCTGCCGCGCGCCGCCATCGTCAACTCGGACATCACGCGCATCATCAACAGCGACGAAGTGCAGGTGAGCTGAGGGGAGGGGAGGGGAAAAGCTAGGGGCAAGGGGGGGGTTACTTGCGAGGGGGGTTAGGGGCTACTCGGGTCGTCGTCAATAGGGGGGGGTTACTTTGATATTGCGCGCATCATCAACAGTGACGAAGTGCAGGTGGGCAGAGGGGGAGGGGAAGGAAGATGATGCCTTGCTTACCAGCGTGTTCGCCACGCCACTTCAGACTCGCTAGTCTCCTTTTTGCCCCCTTCAACCGATGAAACACTTTCTGACGTGCCCTATGAAGATTACTATGAAACACTTCATTGAAAATTACTTGCATTGTATACACCCCTCCCTCCACCCACCCCCGCAAGCCACCCTTCCCGTGCCCCGCTCTCCCCGCGCCCCACTCTCCCCGCCCCGCTCTCCCCGCGCCCCCCTCTCCCCGCCCCACTCTCCCCGCGCCCCCCTCTCCCCGCCCCCCCCTCTCCCCGCGCCCCCCTCTCCCCGCGCCCAACTCTCCCCCGCCCCACTTTCCCGCGCCCCACTCTCCCCACGCCGCACTCTCCCCGCGCCTCACACCCTCCCTCCCTCAGTGTGTGTCGGTTAAAAGAAGTTGGCCCCGAAGCCGCTAAACCCATCCACTTGATACCCACCACTTCACCGTTTTTAAACCCTCGTCTTCCCTCCACCTCTCCCATCTCTATTCCCTACAACCCCCAACCCCCTCTACACCCCGCACTCCCCTCCCCTCCCTCCCAGAGTGTGTGCTGGCCAAAGAGGGCGGCGCCGAAGCCGCTGCACCGCCTGAAGCGCAACCCGCTGCTCCCACGTCCCTTGCAACTCTCACCACTGTGAACTAGCACCTCTGTTCGCCAGTGACCGTGGCTCTAACACTGCCTTTTCCCGGTGTGCCCTCCTCTCCGCCCCTGGCCTCCCTCCCCTCCCCCCTCCCCTCGCCCCCCTCCCCTCCCGTCCCCCTGCAGAGTGTGTGCCGGCCGAAGAGGGCGGCGCCGAAGCCGCTGCACCGCCTGAAGCGCAACCCGCTGAAGAACCGCACGGCCATGGCGGTGCTCAACCCCTTCGCCGCGGAGAAGCGCAAGCAGGCCGCCGAGGCTGCCGCCCAGCCCAAGGCCAAGAAGGCCCGCGAGGTGCGTGCTGACTCTGTTGACTCTGGTTGAGTTGGATTGACTTTGGTTGACTTGGGTTGACTTTGGTTGACTTAGGTTGATTGGGCTGACTTGGTTGGATGACTTGGTTGGCTGGGTTGATGGGGTTACTTGGTTGACTGGGTTGCTGGGGTTGGCTCGGCTGACGTGGTTGACTTGTGTTGACTATGTTCACTTTGGGTTGACTGGGTTGAGTTGACTGGGTCAACAGGTGGATTGGGTTGATATGAAATGAATTGTAGCAATGGCCATGGATGTGCACGAGCAGCCGTTATTGGCTGAGGAGAATTGATACTCAGGCTGCTTCTGCAGCTGGCCTACCTTGCAGAGAGAGAGAGAGTTAAGGGCAAGATGCTGCAGGAGAGAGTGACATCTGGCCTGTTCTCATCCCGCCTTGCACCCATCAACCTTCATGTCCTTCTGCCCCGTCCCTTTCCGGCTCATTTCCTGCTTGTTGTATGCATGTGTCGGTGTTTTTGTTTCGTCTGATCCGTTATCCTATTGCTTCGGCGTTGGTATGTGTGTGCGTGTGTGTGTGTGTGTGTGTGTGTGTGTGTGTGTGTGTGTGTGTGGGTGTGAGTGTGTGAGCAGACGGAGGAGGCCAAGAAGGCAGGAGAGTCGTGGTACCAGACCATGATGTCAGACTCGGATTACCTCGAATTCGAAAACTTCACCAAGTGGCTCGGCGTGTCTGAGTGAAGTGTTTAGTACAGTATTGCCAACTGAAATGTGATGTGGATGAGGAGTGTGTGTTTTTCTTTTCTGTATCGTTCACTAGGAAGGATAGGGCTGGGCAAGAAGAGCTTTTCCTGGCAAGTGATGATGGGCTGGAAGTCAAGTTTAATACTTGTTTTCTGTGTGAATGTAAGTCTAGATGTAGTGATGCAAAATAGTCTAGTGGGGATTCACGAAAAGGAAAAGAATACAGATGAGGCTAGTCTGCGTTTTCTATGTATGGGACTTCTTCCGTAAGACTACACTCTACAGCGCATCTCCTCGATAGTGTGTGCGTTGTCAACAAAGGATGTGCTTTTGCGCCCGGGACATGGTAAAGCGAGTCTGTCGCACCGCGAGCTGCGTGTTGTTCGCTCCACACGCCTTCTCCAGAGAATGGCAGCCCTTACGAGGCTCTCAGGCGGCTCGATCGCCGCCAACTTGCTGCAAGGCCGCAGCCAGCGCGATCGCCGGTCGCTTTCCGCTAACCGCGATCCGTCGTCGTTGTCGCTGACAGGCGGAGCAGCGCACGCTCGGATCTCCAGGTTAGAAAATCCCCAACGAGATTACTTTTTGCTCGTAGGACCAAGCAAGCAAGCAGCCGCGGCCATAAGCATAATAGGCACGCACCACTGCCATTTTGGTCACACTTCAGGCACGGAGTTATTTTTTAACATTGTTTGGTGGGTGACCGTGCGAATCCGCGAGATCCAATTTTAGCATTATCCGATCGTGCGAGAAGCTAGCTAGAAAGCGAGGATCTCCCTGCCGTGCGCGTTCTGTCGCCTTAGCGATCGCCTCTAGTCGCACGGCCCTCGACATATCTGGTTGTATCCCTCGGCCTCAGTACGTTACTAGCCATCTTCTTGTGATGAGTCGATTTTTTCGTCGACTCAAAAATCGACTCAAAAGTCGACTCATCACATCGCCTCTAGTCGCGTGTCCCTCGACATATCTGGCTGGCTGTATCCTGGCTGGCCCCAGTACGCTACTAGCCATCTTCTCCCTCGTTCCTGGTTTTGTCAGTCTAGTCAACGACCGACTCAAACGTCTTTTCCAGCGTTGCCCTTGCTGAAACGTTGCCGTTGCTGAAAGTGCAGGCGGACCCGCCTTCCTGTTTCCTTCCCTCGAGCTACCCTTCCCGGTGGTGCCTCTGTGTTTTGAGTCCACTCGAAACGAAACGCGCCGCTTCTGTTGCCTTTTGAGGCGTCTCAAAAGTGTCTCTTCCCTCCTTTGATACGCTGATTCTGAATCTGCAGGCGGACCCGCCTTCGTGTTCCCTTCTTTCTAACCACCCGACCCGCTGCTGCCTCTGCCGCGGCCTCTGCTGCCGCCGCTGCTGCGCCGGTCAACGAATCTGTGACTATGGAGGGAGTGACAATGCGCGTCCCGCCTCCCCCGCATCCCACGTGTGACGTCATGATGGCCGTGAAAGCCGCTCTGGATGAAGACGCGGGCGATCTCGGTGCGTGGGGGACAGGAGAGCGTATGAGGGGCGAGTGCAGGAGTGACAGGAGTGTGTGCGTGAAATATCCTCCCAGATATCTCTTTTTGCGAGCGCAGTCCATCTTCCCCTTGTGATGTGTGGCACACTGTCATGATGGCCGTGAAAGCCGCTCTCGACGAAGACGCCGGCGATCTCGGTGCGTGGGGGACAGGAACGCGTACTAGGGAGGGCGAGTGCGTGATTGAAAGGAGTGCGTGAGTGAATGCCCTCCCGAGTAATTCTTCCTGCGAGCGCAGACAATCTTTCACTTGAAATTTCGGACACACGTGTGACGTCACTTCTTTCCGTGCCAATCTCATCCACCCCTATCTCTCCAGGGGACGTCACGAGTCTGGCGACCATCCCAGCAGGCACACAAGCGAGCGCACAAGCATACCCTGCTGTCTCTTCTCCCCCTCTTTCCCCCCCCAATTCCCCCATCCTCCCTCCCTCTCCCCCGCTCTCATCCCGCCAGGGGACGTCACGAGCCTGGCGACCATCCCAGCGGGCACACAAGCGAGCGCGCAGTTCCTGGCGAAGGAGGGCGGTGTGCTGGCCGGCACTGCGCTCGCCACGGCTGTGTTCCGACTGCTTGAGCCGAGCATTCAGGTGCGAGAGGGCGAGGGGTTGGGGTTGAGGTGGGGCGGGGCTCCGCATTCAGGTGAGCGCGCAGGTCCTGGCCAAGGAAGGGGGCGTGCTGGCCTGGCCGGCACTGCGCTGCCCACGGCCGTGTTCCGACTGCTGGAGCCGACCGAGCATTCAGGTGCGCGCGGCGCGGCGAGATGAAAGTAGGGAGATGGGCCGAGGCAGGCAGAGTATCTAGGGAGGGAGGCACACGCGTGGGCTTGAGTGGGTTCGACTGCTGGCGATCACTGCACTCGCACTCGCCACTGCTGTGGATCACTCCAGCAGTTGGAACACAGGTGAGCTGATGACTGCTCTGCTGCACGCTGCTGGCAGCCGAGCATTCAGGCGAGCGAGGCGAGGGGACGGGGAGGGGAGAGATGCGACGGGACTGGGCAGGGATACATGCGAGGCAAAGGGTTGTGGTGAAGTGAGGGAGAGGGCGTGAGGTGAGGCGAGGTAATGGGTTGAGGGAACACGTCTTGGGAATGTACGACCCTGGGCTGGGCTTTCCCTCAACCCATTACCTCGCCCCACTGTGAATTTGCTCCTTCCTGGGCAAGGAGGGTGCGGTAATGGCAGCTGTGGCTTCATGCTGGCTGACTTGGGATGGCTGGACGGACCGGTGATTGGGGTGCGAGAGATGAGGGCTGGGAGGAGCTATACTCCGGTTATAATCGATTGTGCAGTGGATGGGCAAGTGCGGATGGATGGTGTAGTGGATTTGGGATGCATATGGCCATGGATTTTGGATTTAGGACTGATTTTGCATGGGTCTGTCTGTGCATCGACATGTCGACAGCGTGACATGCATTTTCCATGTCGACATGTCATACATTCAGTGCTATCTGCATGTTCACTGCGGATGTTATCATGTTACCTTACCTGCATGCTGCGTGCTGGTCTGCCGCTGCTGCACGGCATGGTGCATGGTGCACGGCATGGTGCATGGTGCATGGCATGGTGCATGGTGCACGGCGTGCATGGTGCATGGTGCATGGGAGCAGGTGGAGTGGAGCAAGGAGGATGGCGACACGGTGGAGAAGGGCGAGGTGTTTGCCACGGTGCACGGCTCCGCGCATGCCATCCTGCAGGGCGAGCGCGTGGCTCTCAACTTCATGCAGCGCATGAGCGGCATCGCCACGTCCACCAGGGTGAGTCAGCATTGCCACGTCCTCCAGGGTGAGTCAGCACTGTTACAGGCTGGGTCAGCAGAGGGAAGGGCCGAGTCAGCACAGGAAGGCCTGGGATAGAGAACAGTTAAGCGGCTGAGTGGGTGGGTAGTGGGTAAGTAGTGAGTGGGTTCATTGGATGGGCGGATAGAGTGACGCGACCCACATTTTGAATGCTGTGTCAGGTAACAAGGTAACATGGTAACATGGTAACATGGTGACATGGTGACATGGTGACATGGTGACATGGTAACATGGTAACATGGTGGTGACATGGTGACATGGTAACATGGTGCACATAGCAACATCCCGTCCCTCCCATTTCCCTCTCCTCCACCCCTCCCCCACATTTCCTGCCATCCTCTACCCGCCCTTCCCCTATTCTCTCCCTGCCCTTCCCCATTCCATCTTCCCCCCGCTCCCCTCCCCCCTCCCCTTTTCGCCCCACATGCCAGGCCATGGTGGAGGCAGCCCGCCCTGCCACTGTGCTAGAGACACGCAAGACCGCCCCGGGACTCAGAATCACAGACAAGTGGGCGGTGAGTGTTGTCTTGTAGCGCACTTGCAAGCCTGTGAATCTCTCTATCTGTCAACCTGTTGATGAGAGGTGGCCACAAGAGTGTGTTAGAGGGAGGGGGACTGACATAGTGGCTTGACAAGGAGGCGTTTTGGGCATTGTCAAGAAACGCCCGCAATAAGAAGGGTATGGAGTGGCTTGACTAGGAGAAGTGTAGGGGCCAGGGGTCTGACCCTGAAAATCGTGTGGGGGAAGTTGAGTGGCATGGAAAAGCAGGATTTCAGCCACCGGAAATAACTTTTGAGGCGCCTCAAAAATTTCAGCCACCGGAAATATATCTCCCGTACGCCAAGAGCGCTAAGTGAAAGCAAATGCGGACTTACTCTCTTGCCTCTCACAAGTGACAAGCGGTGATCGGCGGGAGGCAGAGCCACCATGTGGGCTGTATGACATGCTGCTGGCCTTTGAACCAACTCAACACTCGTCCCTATATATATCACGCTGCTCTCTGTCTGTCCCGGATGCCAATAGGCCGGGGGCGCAACCACGGGGTGGGGCTGTCTGTACAGCCTACCACTTGTTCTGTGAAATGGCTCAGGCGGCGTCGCTACCCTACCACCCTCTGTCTGTGTCCCAGGTGCTGATCGGAGGGGGGCAGAACCACCGAGTGGGGCTGTACGACATGCTGCTGGTGAAGGACAACCACATCGCTGCTGCCGGCGGTGTGCCCGCCGCCATCAACACTGCCAGAGAGTACATCCGAGCCAACAGCCTGGATCTCCCGGTGGAGGTGAGTGAGAGGTGCTGAGGCGCGAACAGTGGGACGTGGGAACCTCTCGCAAGCTTCGCAAGGTCTTGCAAGTGGGATGTGTGATCATCTCCTGTGTAACCCCCCTTCCCCCTTCCCCCCTTCCCGTTCCCCCTCCCCCTCTTCCCTGCCCGTACTTCCCATTCCAGGTGGAAGCCCGCACGCTGGATGAGCTGCAGGAGGTGCTGCGGTGCCGCGGGGAGGGAGTGGGGCGGGTGACGCAGGTGATGCTGGACAATATGGTGGTGCTGCGGCCAGGGGGAGGGGCTGGCGGAGAGGCAGTGCACCATGGCTGCGCAGCCAGTTCATGCCCTCCATCCTCATCTTTACCTATTACCCGCTCACCCTCCCCACCCACACTTCCCCCCACACCACCCCTCCCTCACTCTCCCCCTCTCTCTCCCCTGCCCTGCACCCACCGCTGCAGGTGGAAGCCCGCACACTGGATGAGCTCCAGGAAGTGCTGAGGTGCCGTGGGGAGGGCGTGGGGCGGGTGACACGGGTGATGCTGGACAACATGGTGGTGCTGCGACGAGGGGGAGGGGACGGTGGACAGGGAGTGCACGTGGATGTGTCCATGCTGCAGCAGGCAGTGAGCATGGTCAACGGACAGCTGGAGACCGAGGTAGGATGGCTGGAAGATTGGGGAAAAGGGGCTTGAAAAGTGGGTGTGTGGAGGCGCAGTGCACATGGATGTGTTTATGCTGTGCTGCAGGCAGTGATCATTGGGGGGGGTAGCTGGAGAAGGGGGTAGGATGAGAGGAAGATTGCGGGAAATGGTGGGATTGTGGCAGCAGGCAGTGAACATGGTGAACAAACAGCTGGAGACGGAGGTACGATGACTGGAGGATTGGGAGGGCGGGAAATGTGGGTGCATGTTTGTGGAGATTTAGGTGGTGTGGATGTTAACGCTTATTGCCTTTCTGTTGTTGTTTCTTCTGCAGGCATCGGGCAATGTGACCTTAGATACTGTCGGTGCTATTGCTGCAACCGGTGTTGATTTCATTTCGAGGTTAGTTTTATGGTTTTCCTGTCTGCGTGTTTGCCTGCTGGTGGTCTTTTTAGTTTTGTTTATTGTGCATGTTCTTACACTACCTTGTGCTTCTTGTGCTGTGCATGCAGTGGTGCTTTGACCCATTCTGTAAAAGCGTTGGATATCTCGCTCAACATTGACACAGAGCTTGCACTAGATGTTGGTAGGAGGACAAATCGTGCTTAGCCAAAGGCCAAAGAAAGGCGGACACCATATAGGCTTCTCATTTCTGATGTATGTTGTGCAACCTCTTATATATGAAGTAGCAAAAGCCATCGAGTCAAAGCTGTGCAATATCGAAGGTATCCATATCGGCAATTCCCGCGGTAGCCGTTGAAAAAGCCGCGTGAGCTTTTCGTCAGCCGAGCTGGAATTTTCGCGGACATGTCAAGCTAGCCCCAACCTCCGCCAGGCACAACCCAAAAGCGCTGGAAGCTGGGTGAGAGTTGGTGGAGCTCGGTCCGCTGGTATTGCACCTTGCGCTTGCTTGTTTTCCCTTGCACGCTCTGCTAGATTTCCCATCCCACCTCTCCTGGCAGCACTCCAATTCAAACCGGCCAAGTACAGTGCATTTTGCAAACATGAGCAGCAATCCTTCCTTTCCATGGAGGTCTAGAGACCATGCATGTGTCGGCGCTGATGCTTGCTCAATTTGATTGAGGAGATTGGCTAGCCCTTAGTAGGAAAACGTCATTTGTTGCTAGGTGCGTCGTTGGTTGCTAGCTGCCTGTCAGATGGCGAAAAGGTCTAAGGAAGACGCAGTTTACAATGGCGAAGTGCGTCCCCTTTTGGATGACCAAGCCGTTTCTTCGTCTCAGTATGGTTCAGTAGTCCCTCCTGGTCTTGATTCCAATGACGACCCGGGCCCGAAGGAAGCTTTAGCACGATGCCTTTCCAAGCCGATTCAACACGAAAGCTTAGATTATGAGTGAGTGGGACCCTTTGCGCTTCTCTCATCGTTTAGAGACGATTTCATGGATACGAAGTGACTTAGCTTTCCCTTCACGTTCTCTTTCAGGGTCCTTGAGTCTGCAATTCACGACGAGGACTGGCGCTCAAGAACGCGCGTAGAGCACCTTCAGTACACATTGCTCAAATGGCTCTTTGTCTTGCTCGTTGGCGCTGCTACGGGAGCTGTCGCCTTTTTCATAAACATGGGTGTCGAAAACATCGCAGGCTTCAAGTATCAGATGGTCCGTAAATACATGAAGACCGAAAGGTGAGCCTCGATTGTGCTGTCAATGACTACGTTAGTCCATCGACTCCGATGCTACTACTACCAATACGGCCTTACTCTATCCCCTTCTTCAGTTTGCTTGCAGGCTTTTTTATCCTAGTGTGTTCCGACGTCTCTCTCGTCCTCTTCTCGTCGGTTCTCTGTAATTTAATTTCAATGGAAGCTGCCGGCTCTGGTATCCCGGACGTCAAAGCGTATCTCAACGGAGTAGATGCTCCAAGAATATTTGCAGCCAAGACACTGTTTGTCAAGGTACTGAATTTTCTTATCATTTGAATCGTTATCATAAGAGAGTGGCTTTTAATGCCTGGTATTGTCTTGCTACTCGCAGATCTTCGGAAGTATAGGCTCTATCGCTGGTGGTCTTGCTGTGGGAAAGGAAGGTCCGCTTGTTCACACAGGGGCGTGTATCGCAAACGTTCTTGGTCAAGGTGGCTCCCGGAAGTACCATCTTACATGGAAATGGTTGCGGTACTTCAAGAATGACAGGGACCGGAGGGATTTGGTGACATGTGGTGCTGCCGCAGGTGTTGCTGGTGCCTTTAGAGCTCCTGTGGGTGGTGTGCTCTTTGCCCTGGAAGAAGCAACCTCTTGGTCAGTGAAGTTGCTTTTGGTCACTGTCTTGATTTGCTGAAGAAAGCCTCATTGGAGCGTTCGTTGTTGCTTTGCTGTGCAGGTGGCGAAGTGCTCTTCTCTGGCGAGTTTTTTTCACAAATGCCGTTGTGGCCATGGTCGTCCGTGCTCTTATGACCTATTGTGCCAATGGACACTGTGGGCTTTACAATGGGGGAGGGTTTATCATATTTGATCATACAGAGGCGAAAACGGAGTTTGGAGTGGTGGAAATGTTTCCAGTCATTGGGTTGGGAATCATTGGAGGAATTGCAGGGAGCATCTTTAACCAGCTTAACCTCTCTCTATGCAAGTTGAGACAGCAAGGAAGCAGGTAAAATGGTTGCACCATCATCAAGTTTCTCTCGCTGTGGGCTTGATTGTTGATTTTGTCGTCTCCTGCTGCATTTATATTTCGGATTGTTTTTTATGGTTTCAGGCGTGGAGTGTGGAAAATTGTGGAGGCATGTGCAGTGGCAGCATTGACATCTGCGGTTCGATTCTCCGTGCCATTTCTGGTCAAGTGTCAGCAATGCCCGGATGGGATTGAATGCCCCAGCAAGACAGAGATGGGGTACTACAAGAGCTTCACTTGTCCCCCGGGCCACTACAACGACATGGCTGGCCTGCTGTTTACACCCAACGATGATTCCATTCGAAGCCTTCTCAGCAGCGGAACCCATCATGCATTCTCGTGAGCAACCATCTACCTGACTACACATCTCGACTCAACACTTCACCTCACACTTCACTCTTCACCCTACATTGCTTTAATATGGGTTTTTTACGGTTTGGTGCCATGTCCTGCAGGTTCACCTCACTCGGCATTTATTTCTGCTGCTTCTACTTCTTGTCCATCCTCACATATGGCATCACTGTGCCATCGGGCCTTTTTGTGCCTGCAATTGTCTGTGGCGCAACTTACGGCCGCGTGGTTGGAAGAATCATGTCCAACTATGCACCAGCAGACAACCTGGATGAGGGGACTTATGCACTTATTGGCACAGCATCTTTCCTGGGAGGGTCCATGAGGACAACTGTGTCTCTCTGTGTGATTCTCCTGGAGTTGACTGGAAGCTTAAAACTGCTTCCACTCATCATGATTGTGCTGCTGGTTTCGAAGACGGTCGGTGACATGTTCAACAGCGGGATTTATGATGCACACAACCAGCTGAAGGGGATCCCTTACCTGGAGGCTCATCCTGAGGAGGCCATGCGGCATTACACTGCCAAGGACATTCTCGTCTCCGAGCCAGTGAAGTTTTCAGGTGTGGAGAGTGTGGAGCGGATCTACGATACACTTCGCACCACAAACCACAACTCTTTCCCGGTCATTGACACCCATGAAGATGGCTCAACATCCTTCTACGGACTTGTCTTGAGAGGTCATCTCTTGGTGCTCTTACGGTCAAAGCAGAGCTTTCTGCTCCATCCGCATCAAGTGTCTGAAACTGTCCAGAAGCACCTTGCAGCAGAGGATTTTGGTAAGCCAGGATCAGGGAAGGGGCTGAAGCTGGAGGACATTCAACTGAGTGAAGAGGAACAAAAAATGTTCCTAGACCTGCATCCTCTAGCCAACAGATCTCCATACATTGTGCCTGAGAGCATGTCTCTCAACAAGGCATACATGCTCTTCAGACAGCTGGGCCTTCGTCATCTTTGTGTGGTTCCCAAGCCGACTCATGTTCTGGGCATCATAACCCGCAAGGATCTGCTGCCTCAGAATTTCAGTGAGCGGAATGTGTCTCAGACTTCATTAGTTTAGGAGTGTATTTTTCTCATTTATCCACTCAATTAACAAACCGCTGCTTAGGGGACATAACAAGGGTGCAAGGGCACCAGGAAAGGGACATACCACTTTCCACCCTATATGCTGACCTTGGTGATGGAAAAAGCAAAAAATTAGAAGCCCTCGCAGCCGGTGTCAACACCGAATGGGCAAATTTATGCAGACCACAGGGTCAGTCAGGTCAGGAGGTCTCCGTACATTTTCTTTGAATTGAAAGGGAGCCCTGTCTTGGACCTGGGAATAGCTATTGGGCTTTTCAGTTTGGGCTTATTCATGTGGCGCAAGGTAGCTTGGTCTTCTGTGGCGCTGCTCCTTTCTTTTCTGTGAAATTGTTTCTGCTCCGTTCTTTTCTGTGAGATTGTTTTTACCATAGTGGTCACTCCAACAAGCCTCAGGACACGAGGAGTTGCGTGACGACTACTTGCTGAATTGCCGCCTTGTCCTTGCCATTCTGCTTGCCGCAATGACGTCACGTCACGAAATGCAGTGAGATGTCCATAGATCAGTGACCCGCGGATATAGTACTCCGTTCTGCGCGGGTCTGATAGTCGCCCACGTAACGGATGTTATATACGTTACCTGCCTATTGTCTCAGGCAACTCGACATGGAGGGACCACTGGTAGCACCCTTTGGACACGCCTGGCAGCACCCTTTGGACACGCCTGGCAGGTTCTTCCATCGCCGACGTTCTGTCCAATGCGCATAGCCGCTATCTCTCCTCGTGACAAGTGCCGGGTGGGAACCCTCCGCTCTACAATATGCGATTAAAAAACAACGCGGATCTGAGTTGGACAAATTCCGTACGTGCAAGGCAAAATAATGCCTTCTACGAGAGGATCAGGCCGTGCGAAACACTTCGGCCATCCAGTCAACCCCGAAACTTCAGGAGAAATGGCTTTTCTTTAAAAGTGGAGTGGCGAAACAGCTCGATTCCTGGCCCTGGTCAGCCTATCTTGAGTGAGCCAAACGAAGAGGCTTCTGGCGAAGTACAAGGCCTGAACAAGTGTTCTAGCGAAATATCTGAGCTTTTGAGAACGTCTCGAGGAGCAAAGCTGAGAAACCACCCCGAATCAAGGAAAATGTTACATATGTGAAACTGAGTCCACGGAGACGAAGACGAAAATGTGGAGGAGGAATGTCAAGCCTATCGTGCAAAAGCGGTTCTGCTTGAGAGCTTCAGAGTGGAAGAATCCAGTACAATACACTCGTGTGACCATCGGCGCATGCGTAGTTTTTGGAACAGAAGAAAGCCTCCTTCCAGGTCTCGTGCAGCTCCACCACCCCGGAGCAATCAGTTCCCAGATTTCTAGGCCATTTCCTCGTTTGTGAATTTCTCCTTTCGGCGCGCTTCGCGAAGGAGCTGGGAGACCATGTTGTACATGACGGCCCACCATTTGCTACAAAAAGGACGTAGTGTTTATAAGCAGTGACTGTGTTCGTGCCAGCCGTCTAGCAGCCATCAAGAGCAGATCCCAGAATCTCCTTGGACTTGAACACCTACTGTACAGTGTGCTTTCGCAAAGCTGCTGCTTCGAAGAGCACAGAAAAACTGGACTGCCTTGTCGCATGATGCACGAACCGAGCAGATGGTCAGAAGCAGAGCAACTGGACAAGGAGTGCACGGACCACGGCGTCGCTTCTTCTCGGACAAGAAAGAGACCCTCTTCTCCTCCTTGGACATCGTGCTCCTGATGACTGCGTGATGGACGGACGGTCTTTAGGAGGTTCGGAAGGAGGGGCCTGGCTTGGCGGGGAGGAAGGGGCCTGGCTCGGAGGGACTGCATGGGGTCTCAGGCACTTGAAATCATAACCACAGCTATGTTAGACCTACAGATTCCAGTACGAGCAGTATGCCGAAGCAGCTGCTGGCGAAGGTGAGTGCCGGAAAGGCGATGAGAAGGGGGAGGGGGAATGAGGGAGCGGGGGAGGGGAGGGACTCTGAAAAAAGGTACGGGGAGGGAGAGGGTGGGGGGAGGGTTGTTCCATGAATGACATGACCCATCCCATCCCATGGCGAGGGATCTGCCCCTCATTCTACACGTCCTCTTTTTCTTCGCGTTTGTGGTCGTCCTTGGTTCCACCAGCTGGCCGTGATGGTGGCAATGACAACAAGCACGTGAGCAGTACTGCCAAGCTGGCATCTTAGTTCACAATCCTGCCCTTCAGCAGTGCACGTTCGTCCCACCTCATGATTCGACGAAAACCTTACCGAGATTGCGGCCCAGGCATAGAAAAGTGCAATTTGACATTTGGTTTCGTCGGTTGTATCTTCCGCCTCTACAATTATTGAAACGTGCAGGGTCACGTGAAGACTGCCCCAGTTAAAAAAAAACAACGTGCAATGAGCAGTTCAACTCCCGCTGGAAATCAGCCTCTTTCGACGTAAACGATCCTGTACACATCCCTTAAAAAGTTTTTTGACGGCTGTGCGGTCAATCAATGTTGGAACAGCTTGTTTTTTCCGATCTTCTTGGAAGATTGTTTACAGAAGAGGCAGATTTTGGTACAGTTCCGAGATGGTCAAACCAACAGACGCTGACCAATGGAAAAAAATATTTGGTTGTACACAGCGAAGCACAGCCAAACCCAACAATGATTGAGGGCGTGGGCCCAATCGAATTTGATCGCCTCGATCAGAAGCGATAAACAACTTCGAGGAAGCCTGAAAGCCAATTTCAGGCAATCGGGGGCAATCAGCTTATCGCGATCAGCTGATCGCCCCAACTCAATCACACCCGATTTTCACCCCGATCAAACTCGATTTTGCTCAATCACCCTCGATCAGTTGATTGCATGTGATCGAGGGCCATAACGATGGTTGCGAGATGTTACACTGTTATTTTAGCCTCGTGAACCTCTCGCTCATGCACGGTACACGGCGAGAACTCTACAGGGGTTGACGTTACAGGGAAACAAATTCGTTCGCTAGGTCACGTTCAGTCGCCAATCTCGCGTGAGCTGGATAAGAATTTCCGCGTAATGTTCTTGCTCTTGCTGAGCAGCAGCTTCAAAAATTCGACGAAAAACATTGCTGATCGGGCGGCTCGAGAAAAGTGATCACAAGCAATCCGATCCGATCAGATCACAGCCGATCAGACCCGATTGGGCCCACGTCCTGAGGGTGTACTCGACCTGCCCTTCCATCAGTTTGGAGGTCTCGGAATGCACGGCTTGTTTCAAAACCCAATACGTCGGTGTCCAAGCTCAGTCCGAACACTTCTCAGATCCAGACGGCTTAATTGCGAATTTTACATAAACCCCCCTAAGCTGTTTGATGTTACAGACAGCATTTTTGGTTGAAAATGTGAGAGGTTGAGTGGGGATTATGTAAGAACGTCCTAGTACCGCATGTGGATTCGTCGCCGCATGTGCATTTGTCACGACCGTCGCTGATCCATCACGACTGGGGTATGAATCCTGGTACAGTCTGTAAAGTTTTCAAAATATGGGCAACTACCTGTGTAGACCTCGATCTACATGCCACGCTTTCTCCAGCCCCCCTGCCATCATATGTACGAAGAGTCTTGCCATGAATCAGTCGCAAGGGTTTCGCGAATGTCTTTGTGTTCGCAATGCTTCGCATGCGGTGCTTACGAGCGAATTCCTGTCGCCAGCGTTCCACAAGCATGCTCGATATGGAGGACCTTCTGAGACAGCCATAAAGAAGCGTTCTAGCTCAAGCGATGATTAGCTGAAGAGCTCCTCCGAGGCTGTGTCTCAAAGTGCTCAAGCAAATTGCGTTAGGGTCATTCACTTTCCAGCTTTCTTTGACGCTGGTCCACAGCTATTATTTACTGGCATTGCCGTTTTTACACTGACATTGTACCCAATTTGATTCCGCAAAGAGCTCGCTTCTGATTCTTTCGGTCTGAGCTGATTTGCTCACGGGGTTTGCACTCAAGGAACTTCTAAGAAAATCATGGCCACACCAATCTGGCCGTCAGATGAAGGAGACGTAACAATTCAAGGAATCCCTTTGGTAAGAACAAATTCTAGCTATATTCGAGCCATGTCCTTCTCATCTTCATCACCTTTCCGTCCTGTGAATATTCCTTGCGGTTTTCAAGGAGCTTGCTCTTTGTCAATTTACATGAAATTCGGCGATATGTAGCTTCCGTGAGGACCGGAACGTAGCCACATTCATTTTTTCCTTGTTCTTCTGCCTCATACAAATTCTCTTTTCGAATTTACGTAGCCTTAGTGTCGGTGCGCCTCGTGTTGACAACGTCATTCGTTCCTTTCCTCCCTCTAATCATCTCGCATCGCAGTTCGATGACCGAGTGTGGGAAGCATTCGGTGCGGAGGAGCCGGTCGCTCTGCACGACGCTGTACACGGGACGTCTGCTCAGACTACGCATTTGCAGTCTGACAGACACGAGCAGAAAACGCCTAGACCATCCTACGAAAATGCGTTCCCGCGTCCGCAAAATCCCACATTCAGCATGTCGCCGACTGAAAGCGGAAAATCTGAAGTTTTTCTTCCCGGTACCCCGAACGATGCGTCTGCATCTAGAGCCACGGGCTTTACTCAATCTCGCGATCAGCTCCCTCAAGAAATCGACGAATGCGCTCTCACGGGAGCTCCGCAATGCACGGAAGATGCTTTCACGCTAATGGAGCTCAACGACGTGATTGGTGGAAATGTTGCGACTGATGGCGACCACTTGGCTGGCGGGTGCGACGGCGACATGGATGGCGACCTTTTGGAGGGAGACGACGTTTTGGGTGCGTCGTGGGATGCATGCGACCACACCGGCAATCTCGAGGCGATTCTCAGGTGCGACACGGTTTCTTTGTCTCACCGCTCCTCATTTCTGCTAACATTGCACCACATCCCGCTCTTTCATTTCCTGCCTTTCCATTCCAGAGGACGAAGTGAGACCCTTATCGCTCAATTCTATCCTCTTCCATCGTTTCACTTGCTCTTCTCGCGCCGCTCCAGATCGTCGTACCAGACCGCGAGGCACGCCCAATCCGGTTCTGCGACAGGTCATCATCACGTGCAATCCTCCATCGCGGGAATTCTCTCCCACATTCACGCTTCCGCGGCTTCCGCCGGTACGGCGGACGCGGGAAAGCTGCTCTGGGAAGGCCCCGCTGTAACATTCGAAGACAAGCGTCGCCGCGGGGAATTCGAGTATGACGAGCGCCGAGGCGAAGGCGACGGCGAGAACGCGAAATTCGCGAAACTTGCGACGGTTCCAGCTGCGGCTGTTGCGGAGGCGACGGAGGGAGGTAACACGGAGAGGGCTCGCGACACGGTTGAGAAGCTCAGCGTCTCGGGGTTTTCTGTCGGTGCTGACGCGAACTGTGCGAACGCGGGAGGGCTTTGCGATTCAGTGCTTCGGTCGCCGTCGCCTCCGCGCGACAGCATTCCGCAACGCCTGTCGCTCCTGCAGGTGAGGATGATGAGGGTTCCGACGTCGTGGTTTTATCATGTACCCGTGCGCGTGTGGGGGTCGTTGACGTTTTGGTTCAAAAGCGTCGAATAATTATTTTCTTCCAAGGAGCTGACGCTGGGTAATGCTGTGTGCATTGTGCAGGCCACGCGGGATGCTGTGACACGGGTGAAAGTGGAGAACCAGCACATGAAGACGCAGCGATTACAGCAGCAGCAGCAGCAGCAGCAGCAGCAGCAACAACAGCAAGATCAAGAGCAACGGCAGCAAGAAGATCAACAGGAACAGCACCAGCGTCAACAACAACAGCTACAGGATGAGCAGCAACAACAGCAGGGTACGAGCCCTGCATCGTCCTCCTGTACTCGCACCGCTCCCACGTCCTCCCTACCCGCTCTCGCCGCATCGTCTACTGCCGCCGCTACAGCTACCTCTTCTGCCACCACCACCACAGCCACGCGTACCACCAAGATAACAATCATTGCCACTCCTCCCGGCTCCACCCCCACCCCTCCGCGGACCAACCCCGCTCCTGCCCGCCACACCTCCACTCCTCCCAATTCCTCTGGCACTCCCGTTCGAAGCATTCGGCCGCCACCGTTCCGCCGAGTCCCCTCGTCACCCGCCTTCTCCCCCGCTGCTCCCGCCACTACCTCGTTCCCGTCGCCCTCCCATCCCTGCGCCTTCCCACCCGCCCCTCCCACCCATCGCACCATCCCGTACCCCTCTCAACCGGGCCTCCCATTTCCGCCTAGCCCCGCTCCTTTCTTCGCGTCCGCGTCCGCGCTCGCGCCAGCGCTCGCGCCTGCACCCGCGCCATCCGCGCAGCGCGGGCTGCCGGCCTATCCGCGGCTGCCCTTCTTCCCCAACTACCACCAGGCCTCTCCCGCAGCCGCGCTTCCCCTCCCCCCCATGCCCGCGAGCTTCTTAGCTGGCACTGCTGCCGCCACGGCCTCTGCAAGCAGTGCTGCCGCTGCCGGCGCCACTGGTGCTGCTTTTAGCACTGCTGGCGAGGCAGCGGGTGCTGGTGCTGCTGGCGCATCAGCCGCCGCTGCCGCTTTTGGAGAAGTGAATGCTGCAACGAAGATGTTGACTTCTGAGTCGTCTCAAAAGTCGAATGCTGCAACGAAGGTGGTGTCAGCTGGTGCAGTGAGCGCAGCCACCAACGCTCGCACGAGCGCAGCCATGGAGGCATCTTCAGCGATTGCTGCTCGTATGGCTGCCGTAGGCCCAGTGCCTGTTCGCACTCTCATGCCCTTCTCTGGAGGCGCCATGATGCCTGCACCCGCGTTCTTCCCAGGAAGCAGCATGGTTCACCCGTTCCCTCCTGCATTCTTCTACCAATCCAGGCTTCACGCGGCGGCATCAGCTGCTGCGCATGCATCAGCAGCAGCAGCAGCTACGACTGCATCTGCTGCATCTGCACCGACCTCTTGTACTCCTGCCTCTGCTCGTTCTCCCGCTTCTGCCGCTACTGCTGCAGCGGCGGCATTTCCTCCCATGAGAGGAGCGCAGGGATCCGCAGGGGCAGTTGGAAGCACGAAAGGTGCCGTGCACGCCGGTGGGTGGATGAGCAAGCAGATGTGGGTGCGTCAGGCCCAGCAGGGGACTAGCTCGCAGCAGGAGCAGCAACTGCTGGGTCGACAGATGTATCTGTTTCACCGGCAGCAGCAGCTGATGCGCATGCAGCAACAGAGGCAGCAGCAGCAGCAGCAGCAGCAGCAGGAGGATAAGCAGCGGGAGAAGCAGAACGAGGTGGTGGAAGCAGAGCGGCAGGAGAAACCGCAGCCATTGAACCTGCACGGAACGAGCGAGGCGAAGCCACAACCTGTTGTACACGTGAAGGAAGAAGCAGGCCGGGATGACACAACCCACAGCACTGCCGCGGTTGCTGATACAGCTGATACAACAGGTGATGCGTCAGCACCATCTGCAGCTGTTGCCACCACCTCACACGCAGCGTCAAATCCGGCTGAACCTGCTCGTCCTGTCCAGGCCGAGGCCTCACTCCCTCCGTCCCCAGCAGCAGCACCTGCAGCAACGGACTCGAGTGGAAAGCAAATGGAACGTGACTGTAATGAGGGTAAGAGGGCCCGTGAGGCACAGCAGGAGGGGTTGGAGGCAGGTGGAACGGATACAGTTGGACAGGGGCGAAGCAAACGACTCAAGGCTGCAGAGGAGACAGTGAGATCCGAGTCTGAGGAGGGAGAAGCAATGGCGGAGGATGCAGCCATGGTTGAGGCAGCAGTGAAGGTGGAGCAGGATGGGTCTCAGGCGAATAATTCCTCGCTGCAACATGCCGCTTCCTCCGTCGATGGAGCAGCAAGAGTGTCAGCAAGATCGTCAGCAGGAGGAGCAGGGCCAGCAGTTGAAGGAGCTGGTTCAATGGAGTGCGGGGATGCAGGCATGGACGTCGAGTCGGCCACGTTGGGCCAGCTCTACTCTACCATTGCTCAGGTGACTCTCACTCTCTCCTTTGGTGCCTGCACCTTTCTCTGCTTGCCTCTCTCCAGTTTATCGCAGTGCTGCTGGTACGTTTCGTTCATTTGTGATAATACTGCATACCTCGCCTGCTGTCTGAAATGTGATGTTTACTCAATAGATGGTAATTTTACTATTTGCGCTTCGCCTCTGACCGTTTCTTCTGTACACCTCTGTCCCCCCCGTGCTCGCTCCTTCCAGCTCGACGTCACCACCCGTGATTGCATTCGCAGTGCCCTCCTCCGCCTTGCCACCAGCGCTCAAACCCGTGCCATGTCACAATCTGCCGCCACCGGCACCACCTCTGTTCCTGCTTCTCCTGCTGCTTCTGTGCGTGATTGTTCTGCTGCTGGTGGTAACGCTTCTGACACCGCTGTTGCTGCTGCGGCGGCGGCTGCGTCAAGGTCAACCTGTGTTTCTGCTGCGCCTTCTGCTGCGCCTTCCGCTGCGCCTTCTGCTGCGCCTTCCGCTGCGCCTTCTGCTGCGCCTTCCGCTGCGCCTTCTGCTGCGCCTTCTGCTGCGCCTTCTGCTGCGCCTTCTGCTGCGCCTTCTGCTGTGCCTTCTGCTGCGCCTTCTGCTGACGCAGCTGCCAACACCACATCCACATCCACCAATTCACCAAGCCACACTGCTCAAACAGGCCAGGAGGGTTTGAATCCCACTCCCACTGAAAATGCTGCCTCCCCCGTGTCCCCTGTCGCTGCCAGTGAGAAGCAACAGCAACAGCAGCAGGAGAAACAAGATCCCAAACAGCAGCAAGTCGCTTCGCAAGCCCACTCCAACACCCATGTTCCTGACTACAACGCTGTCGACCGTGTGATTGCCAAGCTGCTCTTCATGGCGCCACCCACCCCCACCTCAACCCACTCCTTCCCCGCATCGTCCCCTTCCTCCTCGCACTCCACCCACCCAGCAGCCTCAGCCTCCCACGCTCCATCCCACTCGCACGCAGCCTCAACTCTCCTCGTGCACTCCCACTCCGCCACCTCCCTCACTGCTTCCTTCTGCTCCTCCGCCAACCCCACCTCCATCCCACAATCCGCATCCACGCCTCATGCTCATGCAACCAGCTCGTTGCACCCACCTCCCCTCGCTCCTCCTCCTCCGCCGCCTCCTGCTCTCCGTCACCCCCCACGCACCAGCCCCTCTCCGTCATCGCGAGCAGCGTTCCCTGCGTTGCCTCCCTCCTTTCCGGTTGCGACACATCCACCATTCCACCAGTCCCCACACGGCCCCCATCACCCCGCCATGTTCCCTCTCACCGCCTGCTTCCTCCCCTGCTGCTCCGCTCCAGATGCCTGCTCCTACCCTCAGCACCACAACCCCTCCCATCCATCCTCACTCCATCCGTACTCCACACCTTTCCAACGTGCTCACCTTGCTGCAGTCACTTCTGGTGGGCCCGGAAAATGGATGACGTGGCATGGCCAGAGCCAGCCAGCTGGGGAGATGTGGATCATTCCAGGTCAGCATGCCCATGCTGCTGGGGCCGTGACTGCTGCTTCACCAGCGGGTGCTGCAACTGCTGCTGGAGAGGCCAGACGGAGACAGGGTTTGCAGCAAGCAGTGGGAAGTGGAAGTGTGAAGTGCATTTATCCCTGCTTGGCGTGTTAACTTTTGGCTATTGCATCGTCCCACTTGATGTGTTCATGGTGCAATAGGAGGAACAGGAACCTCCTTTTCGCACATGTTTTGGATGTGGGTGCACCTTAATTCTTTGCGCTAAATCGATTTTACTAGGTGATTGTTCATAATTTATTATATTATTGTTCTCATGGCCATTTGGCACAATTGATTCTAGATTTCCCCCTTGTTGACATCTTCAGTTTCGCCCACTAGATCCTGCAGTTGACCAAATAATTATCACCCTCCTCTAAATAACAATAAATCAATATTGCAGTTAACATCATATCGTAGACGAAAACAAGTTTCTCAACTAAAAATCTCGATCACCCTTCCCACACCCCTCTTCCTCATCCCGTCAACCCTCAACCTCTGCTTGTTCTCTTTTTGCTACTCCCCTCTCTCCAGCATTCTCCTCTAATCTCACCACCCTCAATCGTTTCCCTGCGATTCGAGCACCCGTCCTGTGCACCCCATTCCTGCGCTTCCGTTACCTGCGGTGTGCCGCGCTGAGTTATTTCGGGCCGCGGCTCCTCCCTACTGCTTCGCGAGGCGAGGACCCGCTGCTGGTTCTCACCATGCGTACCAGGGTTAGCGGCGGCGCTGCTGGTAGTATTAGGGTTTGCCATTCGAACAAGTGTGCCGCTTGTGGTTTCCGTCCCAACGTCCGCCACCGCCGTGCCCGTGTCTTTCGCCGTCGTTATCAGCAAGTGCGCTTTTAGGCTCCCGCCACAATCAATGGCTGCGAAAGACGCTGGCAGCGAGAAGTCCAGTTCGGACCCCATGTCATTGTACCCCGTATATGCTGTCCCGCTTTCGAGCAATTTGCCATAGGCCCGCGTTAACGGTGATGAGTAGTAGTAGTAGTTGCGTGATGGGACGGCTACCGACGCCCAGGCGCGTTTTAGGTTTGGGGCAGGGACCAAGTATGCACGCAAGAGGCTTAGAGATTCCTCAGAAACACCCGCATGCAGCAGCCTTTGATAATCCTCAAAGACACCTGTCGCCGCCGCCTTTACCGCTCCGTTCGTTGCTCCGCTCGTCCCTCCCGTCTGCGGCATTGAGACGCACCAATGCGGACTTCTTGTCGACGCAAGCCGGCGTGTAACGGTGCTAGGTTTGTCGCCACTGCTGCAGCCGTGCACGTGACCGTCACGCTTACGCCGCATCCGAGATGTTCGACCAAAATAGTATGGCGTCATGGGACTTTGAGCCTGCCGGCTGGCGTCAACAGAGCCAGCCGCATTGACTGGGTCAACAGGGTGAAGAACACCCGATCTGGGGGACGTTAACGGCGAGTCGGGCGAGCCAAGCGAGTCAAGCGAGTCTAGCGAGTCAATGGACATGACGATGTCCAGATCCGCCTCGTCAGGCTCCCACGCGGCGGAGTCGCAGACGATGGCCGCACCATGCGCCGCCTGCGGCGGCAGCGCCTGATAATGCGGCGGCGAGCTGAGCGGCGCAACCTGCGGGCCGCGGGGCGGCGCGGCTGATGGCGAAGACGCTGTTGACAAAGATGTCGACGGAGTCATGGCGGTCGCTGAGTCCTGGTGTCGGGTTCTGAGCTGTCAATTCTGGGGCTGAAGCGACTGAAGCTATTCCTGAAGCTGTCAATCCTGGAATCTCCCGTAGCGACTTTGGTCGAAACCTGCACTCGAAGTGGGAAATCAAGCTCACGAGTGAAAGTCCGAGCATGTAATGGAGCTCTTATCACAGTCCGACTGAGCCCCGAAGGGTGCTGCCAGCCACCCATCACCATCCCAGCGGGTCCGACACACAAGAATCCGCCTCATCCGCGCGACCAGGGTGGAATGGCGGCCGCGACGGGAGGGGGTGGGAGGGGGAGGGGAGGGTAAAGGCGGTGGGGTTGGTCGCACATGACTTGGCAGCTGCCAACGCAGCGGTTTGGATTGAGAGGCCTCGGGAGGGACGGGTCACAGGAGGCGTTCGGTTCGGATAGGAGGTGTGCGTTCGAGATCGGCGGACGATGTGACATTTGAGGCGACTCAAAAGTCACCTCGTTACAGTGGGAGGCGTTCGGATCGGAGGCGTGCTCTCGAGATCGGCGGACGTAATGGATTCTAGTTTCTAGCCACAAGAAACTGTGCGAGGAAATGTTGATGAGAGGCGGGATTTTGGAAACACCGCACAGCATTGGTCGAGATTCAAGAGCTCCCCTCCCCTCCCCAGGAATGCCGCGGTGCGTGGGTCCTTCGCGAGAGGCGCCTCCGATCCCCATCTCCTTCTCCCCTTCCCCCGGCAACCCCTCACCCCCACCTCCCCTCCCCCCCACCTTAACTCCCCACTCCCCCCCTTCCCCCTCCCCCCCCCCCCCCCCCCCCCTTTCCTTCCACCCGATAATATCTCGGGGCCCGAATTTCTTGTGCAATTTCTCTCCCTTTACAGTCCTCGCCGTGTCGCCGTAATCGCGCTGGCGACCCATGGGATGGCTGACCCGGTCAGAAAAAAACAATTGGCCGTTTCTGTGGCGGTTTTCTGGTCGCACGAATGGTCCCGCCAAAGCCACCGCCGTCTTTGTCCTTTATGTCGAGTCCGACAGACCAGACCAGAGCATCCTTATCCACCAATCACGTCACGCGGGTGTTTAACACGTCCTCTCCTCTCCTCTCTATCTTCCTCCCACGTGGTCGTCACGGGTGGACGAGGAAGGTGGGGAGAGAGGGAGGAGGTGAGGGGAAAACGAGGGGGAAAAAAGGGAGGGGGCGGGGGTGGGGAGGAGAGGGGGGGAGGGGGGATACCTGGAGTGTTCCTTGGAGGAAGTACACTGTACGATTATTTCTAGATTCTACAGATTTTCTCGATTAGAATCCCCGTGAAAAACACGCGCGCTGCGGGCCTCTGTGGAAAACTCACAAACCCTGGGCAAAAGGGAACTTGTAGTCCCATCTGAGGAAAATTGCATGTAGAGTGATTTTCCCTCGCTACTAGTCGTTTTTTCCTGTCACATACGTACATTCGGACCACGCTGTCTTCAACTTCACGTCGCACAGTTTGCCGCGTTGATCAATGTCGCAGGACAAACGGGCAGACAAATACAAAATCAATTATGTTCAAGGCCGAGATGAAAGACAACATTTTTCGTCTTACTCTGTAAGCGAGATTAATGAGATAGCATTGTCGAGCTCGCGGGGAACCGCGCAACAGGATTTAGACACAAGCGCGGTCAAGATAAACAGACATTAACAACTCCAGAAGTAAAAAGTGAATACAAAAATTCTTTAGTTTTATATTCCGTGAGTGTTCTGACAGGCTCGATTTGCGTCCTCTGATTGGCTGCGGAACTGATTCGTGCAATGATTCAGTCAAAATGCAAGATTCCCGCCAAAAAGGGGACTGTAGAGGAGGGGATACACCTAGGACTTGTGTGAAAATTATACTCGTTGAGGGAAAGGGACTCTTTTAGGAAAGACCTCTAAGCCAGAACATTTGTAGCTTTGTGGTTGCGTATCTTACGGATGATGATGGATCTTGCAAGTTTGTCCACAGGTTGATGCATTCGAAGGCGCCCTGGACTCGCTGCCAGCAAATTCTGTGGCATTCTTTCCCTCCCCACCCTCCCCGCTCCCATCCCCCCCCCCCCCCCCCCTCCCCCCACTTCCTCCCCCCTCTCCTCCCCCGCCTCTCCTTCGGCCGCCCCCCCCCCCCCCCCCGCCCTCTCTCCCTTCTTCTCTTGTCACTTGCCCCGCACAGCCTGGCGCCAGTGGAGCAAAGCGTTTTTCACACTTTCCCCCGCCTCGCCTTGTGCTCCACAGTAACTGACGCGTTGGCAGCTAGCTGACTGTTTGTCACGAGTGCTCCAGCCAAAAGTTATTGAAAGCAAATCTTTGCTAAAACAAGGTTTCATTCGTGAGCAGGGCGGAGCACGGGTTCTGTCTGGCATGGGATGGAAGCAGAGCAGGAAATTTCCCCACGTTCATCTGGTCTCCCAAATCATGCCTTGCTCAACGCGCCTCTCTCAAATGATTGACGTTCTCTGTGCGCGAGTAATTTCCCCTACACATTTTGCTCACCCCCTGCACGCGAAATTGCCTTGCACCGGATGGAAACCTTGCACCCGTGGGTTTTGTGCCGTGAGGTTGCACCCACGGTACAAGCACGTCGACCAATACGAACCACAGAAACTGAAGTATGACTGAAGAGACTGCAGTCAAACAGTCAACGGTGAGTTACACAACTTTTTATAAGCCCTTTTTGCCCGAAGCGAAATGACGAAATCTCCGCGAAATGCAAGAATCGCTTATAAGCCCAGAGGGTAAGGCAAGGTCGGGGAGCTCAACCGGGCATCGTGTGTATAACAAGAATGACGGTATACGCTGGGAGCTAAAGTACTCTAAATCAGGGAATGCGAGTCATAAAGTAATCCCCCAGATAAGCTACCCGCCGTTTATGCTGGTTTGGGGAGTTTTTTTATGGGCACGTCATTGTTATACCCTTTATTTCTATCCAGAAGTGGCCTGGTCAGTAGAAAGAGGCACTTCCAATAGATGAGGTCCTGGGATCGAACCCACCCCCGTGCAGGCGTGTTCTGCCAGCCCCCAAGAAGGGGTTAGCATGTGCTCATCTAGGAATGGATACCCCTAAAACTGGTTACGACCAGAAATATAACTTTAACTTTATACCCCATATTTCTGGTGAATCTAGACGATTTCGGACACAGTGTCCCATTTCCCATGAACTTGCGGGGCTCGCCTCGTTGGCGTGACAGTCTACAGTGAAAAAATTGCCCCTGCCACGCTGTACAGTTCAGAGAGGCGACCACGTGGCACCTGGCACCTCCATGTGTGGGGCGACAAACTCGCCACCACATGACCACATTCATGCCCCAGTTGAGATGAAGTGTACAAAGATTCGAAAAAACACAAAAATTTACCTCATTCAATCAAGCTTAAAACTAAATAATGTCATGCCGGGTGGTTTTGTGGTGGCCAAAGTCGTCAAGGCTCGCCAATACGTTCTTCATGAACTGAGAGACGTCACATGCGTTGCATTTGTCCGTATGGCATCACACGCATCGCCCTGAGACCGTGCGACATCGTACGCTTTGCACCGCCGGACGTACGTCGCACAGAATCCGGACATTTAGCGATTTTGAGAAATGTTCTTCGCCCTTAGGATGTCTTATACAAAGCCATAGAGGGCTGAGTATTAGGCGGACCATGTGTAAAAGCCTTAAGATGCTTTCCCCACTCGTTTACCTCGTCAAGAGGAGAATGTCGTGTAGAGTGGTGTACTGTAAGGAATTTTCTCGACATTCCTTACCGCGACCGTCAACATCGCGTACAGCAGGAGCCGTTGTTCGTGTCAGACTTATATGCTATAGTCTGTGTAGGCTGTAGTGGGGTAGACAATATGGGGTACAACACTTTTAGGTTTTCCTACTTGTACCCACCTGTTTCCTAGTGCATTCATTCCTCGTTATTTCACATGGTATAGAGCAGGTTCCCTAGTGGGAACGCTTCCTAGGGCCCACCACGATCAAAAATTTTTTTTCCTGCCCGGAGCGCGCTTCGCTCCTGCCCGAGTCGCGCCCGTGTGTGCCTGCCCTCCAGTCGCGTCCCCTGCCCTTAGCGGCCCGTCGCGCCCTCGTAAGGCCCCTCGCGGCCCCTCTAACGGCCCCTCGCGGCCCCTTCGCGGCTCCCTCGCGACCCCTCCGCCGCCCTTCACGGCCCCTCTCACGGCCCTTCGCGGCCCCTTACGGCCCCTCGCGGCCCCTTCGCGGCCCCTCGCGGCCCCTTCGCGGCCCCGTCGCCGCCCTCCGCGGCCCTGTCGCCGCCCTTCGCGGCCCCGTCGCCGCCCTTCGCGGCCCCTCGCACCCCCTTCTCGACCCTGTCGCCGCCCTTCGCGGCCCCTCACGGCCCCGTCGCCGCCCTTCACGGCCCCGTCGCCGCCCTTCACGACCCCGTCGCCGCCCTTCGCGGCCCCTCACGGCCCCTTCTCGGCCCCGTCGCCACCCTTCGCGGCCCCTCACGGCCCCTCTGCGGCCCCTTCTCGGCTCCCTCACGGACCTGCCGCCCCGCCGTCGCCGCCCCTGCAGCAGCAGCCGCCACTGCCGGTGCCGCTGACAGCAGCAGCCGCCGCCGTCACTACCGGGGCCGCAGCCGCCGCAGCCGCCGACAGTAGCAGCCGTCGCCGCCACAGCCGGGGCCGCAGCCGCTGCAGCCGCTGACTGCAACCGCCGCCGCCGCCGACAGCGGGGATCGCCGCCACCGTCCCGGCCCCGCCCTGCGGAGAGGAGCGGCACTCCTATGCCGTCCTGTAGCGGCCCTGTTCCCCTCGTGCTGTTCCCTGCGTCTTCCTTGGCTTCCCTCCTGACGCGCCTGGTTGGCAGTTTTACCACCCCACCTCGCGCCGTGTTCTGTCCTCCTAGGACGTCACCTTTGACGAGTCGGTTCCTTACTACCATCTCTTCCCCTACCGCACTGCGCCCCTCCCCCCGCCGCCGCTCTTTCTTGCGCCAGGTCCCCCCCCGGTAGACCCTCTCCCCCATCAGGGTCCTGCCCCGTCAGGTGTGTCCCAGGTAGACGCAGTCGAGCCTGTCGAGGTAGTTGTTGACTCTGGTGCTGCTAGGGGTGCTGAGCCTGCGGGTGCGGGGTCTGGGGGTGCTGAGCCTGGGGGTGCTAAGTCTGGGGGTGCTGAGCCTGGGGGTGCGGAGCCTGGGGGAGCGGAGCCTGGGGGTGCTGAGCCTGGGGGTGCGGAGCCTGGGGGTACTGGGTCTACTCGTGTGGCCTCTGGCGGTGCTGGGTCTGGGGGTCCTTCGGGTACTTCGTCTCGGCGGGAGCTACCCTCTCCACAGGAGCTGCGCGAGTGGTTTGCCAGGCGCTGGAGCCGTGCTGCTGGTGCTGGAGGTGCTGCTGTTGCTGCTCACCCTGGGGTCGGCACTGGAGGTGCTGGAGCCACTGGTCCTGGAGGTGCTCGTACTGGCGGTACTGGAGCTGCTGGGACTGGGGGTGCTGCTGAGGCTGCTGGAGTTGGTCCTGCTGGAGGTGCTGCTGGTGCTGCTGGAGGTTCTGGAGCTGCTGGTGCTGCTGGGGGTACTGGAGCTGCTCGGGGTACTGGTGCTGGAGGTACTGCTGGCGCTGGTGCTTCTGAGGGTGCTGGAGTTGGCGCTGCTGGAGCTGGAGGTGCTGCTGGCGCTGGTGTTGTCGCTGGGGGTACTGGTGCTGTCCCTGCTGCTTCAGGAGGCGCTGCGCGGCCGCGGCCGTACTTCGTTCCGCTCCTTGAGCAGGTTCTTCGTCTCCCGCCTTCTACTGGTCCTCCTCCCTTAGAGTGTCCACAGCCTGTCCAGTCGCAGTCACAGTTACAGCCCGCCTCCCCGCTGCCTGCTCCTTCTCCCTACACTGGTCCTACTGGAGGTCTTGCTGAGCGTCGTGCGCCTGCGTCTCGCCCTGCGTCGCCTGTTCGTGCTGTTCGCGCTAGTCGTCGTGTTCCGCGTCAGCGTTCTCCTGCAGTCCCGGGCACGCACCAGATGGCACTGCGTCCTTCCACTGATCCGCAGCGTGTCCCTTTGCCGTCTCCTCCAGAGTCCTCTCTTCCTGCTCTTGCTGACCCGGAGTCTGACTCTCTTCGTGCTGCCAGTCCTACTGTCACGCGTCTCCTGGCTACTGTAGTCACTGACCCTTCCTTTGAGTCCACTGCTGCGTCTGCCTTAGTTGCTGAGCTTGTCGACTTCACTGCTCACTGTCGTCTAGACTACGCCGCGAGTCTTGTTGCTGAGTCTGAGTCTGTCTGTCCTCCGTCCGTCGGGGGTGAGTGTGCTCTTAGCACGGACGTCCTTGAGGACAGTCAGGAGGACTTCCAGTGTTTTGCTGCTGCTTTGCCTCATCTCGTGTCCAGGCTGATTGCCCCTGAGGGAGACCCGGATGCACTAGACATCCCGACTCCTCGATCGTACGCTGAGGCGATCGAGGGTCCCTACTCCTCACAGTGGCAGTCAGCCATGGACGCAGAGATGGCTTCCTGGAAGTCCACAGGCACCTACGTCGACGAGGTTCCCCCACCTTGGGCGAACATCGTCAGTGGCATGTGGATTTTCAGGGTGAAGCGGCCGCCGGGTTCTCCGCCTGTCTTCAAGGCGCGTTACGTGGCTCGAGGCTTCAGTCAGCGGCAGGGAGTTGACTACTTTCAGACCTTCTCTCCCACCCCGAAGATGACCACTCTTCGGGTGCTGCTGCACGTTGCCGCTCAGCGTGACTACGAGCTTCACTCTCTTGACTTCAGCACAGCTTTCTTGCAGGGCAGCCTGCACGAGGAGATCTGGCTGCGTCGCCCACCTGGCTTCACTGGGTCGTTTCCTCCTGGTACCCAGTGGAGCCTCCGGCGGCCAGTCTACGGTCTCCGCCAGGCACCCCGTGAGTGGCACGACACATTGAGGACTATACTTGCGGCTCTTGGGTTTGCTCCTTCTACTGCCGACCCATCGCTGTTTCTGCGCACCGACACCTCTTTGCCGCCGTTCTTCATCCTCGTGTACGTCGACGACTTGGTCTTTGCCACTGGTGACACTGCTGGACTCGCCCACGTGAAGTCCGAGCTGCAGAAGAGACACACGTGCACAGACCTGGGTGAACTGCGCAGCTACCTTGGCTTGCAGATCACCCGGGACAAAGCATAGCGCACCATTACCCTGACTCAGTCACACATGGTGCAGCAGGTCCTTCAGCGCTTCGACTTCACGTACTCCTCGCCTCAGGCCACTCCTCTGTCTACTCGCCACTCGCTCTCAGCTCTGCCTTCGGATGAGTCCGTAGAGCCGAGTGGCCCGTACCCAGAGCTTGTTGGCTGCCTCATGTACCTGATGACCTGCACACGACCTGACCTCGCTTACCCTCTTAGCATCTTGGCACGCTATGTTGCTCCTGGGAGACACCGACCAGAGCACATGGCTGCAGCGAAGAGGGTGTTGCGTTACTTTTGCAGTACGTCGGGCATGGGGCTAGTGCTTGGAGGGCGGCGTTCAGTGGTCCTTACAGGTCACGCAGACGCTTCTTGGGCTGACGACCAGGCTACGCAGCGGTCGTCACAGGGTTACACCTTCAGCCTTGGTTCTGGCTCTGTTTCGTGGCGGTCTGCTCGCTCGTCTTCTGTTCTCGGCTCCAGCTGTGAGGCTGAGATCTACGCGGGGGCCATGGCTGCACAGGAGCTACGCTGGCTCACCTACCTGCTGACTGACCTAGGATAGCCGCCTCGTTCTCCTCCAGTTCTGTACGTAGACAACAAGGCCATGCTGGCCTTGTGTCGGGAGCACAGACTGGAGCACAGAACGAAGCACATAGCTCTTCGGTACTTCCTTGCTCGTGAGCTGCAGCAGCGTGGTCAGCTGCGCCTTGCTTACGTGGCCTCTGAGGCCAACACTGCTGATATCTTTACTAAGGCACTTCCGCCTTGTGATCCTCAGCGGTGATGTACGATGCTAGGTCTTGTGCCTACTTGGCCTCACTTACTCACTTCTTGACCTTGCTTGTACTGTGATCTATCTATACCTGCACTTGCTTGTTTACCTTTATATATGATCTTGCATGTGAACTGGCCTTGTGGCCTTGAACTTGTGCTCGGAATGTGTGGTGACGTTGTGATCCACCCTGAGCTTGCTTTGCGTTGCTTGACTGGTCTTGTGACCCCTTGTTCTCCCCCGCTTTGCCTATGGGGGTGTGTCAGACTTATATGCTATAGTCTGTGTAGGCTGTAGTGGGGTAGACAATATGGGGTACAACACTTTTAGGTTTTCCTACTTGTACCCACCTGTTTCCTAGTGCATTCATTCCTCGTTATTTCACAGTTCGCCCGTTACTGCTAACGGGGCTTCGCCAACTTCGCGCGCACTGTTTCACCAAACCTCGCACTGTTGGACCAACCGAGTCGGCCTATGCTTCGGGACTTGCCCGAACCTCGCGACAGCCTAGCACTAACTAGCTCACACGCACCGTGTTACCATTTGCATATTTCGCGTATAAGTATTCGCTTTTTCCTTCGCTCATACTTTGTACTCATTGAACACTCTAGTGCAATCCTCGCTTCCTCGTTCCATTCCACCCGTAACACTTGGTTATTAAGCAACTTTCTTTCGGACCACGCATCTCCGCACCACAGGAACTCAACTTTTGATTTTTCACTCGAAGGGACTCACGCCCCTTAGCACCTAGGAGCCGTTGTCATCGGGTTCTCTCGTAAACGCGTGCACCCACGACTGCGCCTAGACTAAGCTGAGCCGATGCCCTTCGCCATGGCTGAACACATTGACGTCACCACTCTCACGCAGACATCGCAACACGGAAGTGTGAGGCAACCCGCGAGCGCGGCCAGTGATGGCATCGTCCGCAACAACGGAGACGACGACCACGGCACGACACACCCCAAAGCGACGAATGCGGCCAGGAGTCAACCCTGCGTCACGATTTCTGTGTCGGCCGGCGAATCAACACTACCATCGCTGATGCCGCTGAAGCCGCAGCGTCCGCCATGCTTTGACCCGAGTGAACGGGGTGGTCCTACCGTTCAGGCGTAGTTGTTCACGTTGAACATCTTTTTCGACACCAACTACGTCTCAGAGGATACGGCAAAAACCCGCTACACGATGTCGCTGCTGCGAGGACCCACCATGGACTGGTGGCGCGTCATCGTTACGAAGCCAACAAACCACGCGACTCTACCGACACGGGAAGGACAAACCGAACCCTGGGCGCTAACGTATTTCGTGGAGGTGCCCCAATATCGCACGTGGGACGCATGGTGCGCAGGTCTGCGATTTGAGCCAATTGCGGCTTCGATCGCGGGGCGTCAGAAGCTCCGCACTTGGCGCCAACTCAGTTCCGTCCAAGAGTACACCAGCGGGTTTCTGGCGTTGTGTGAGCAGGTGGGCTGCATGCACGAATCTGAGTGCATCGACCGCTACATCGGCGGCCTGAAGCACGACATCGCTAAGGAAATCCAGCTCCGCGGCACCGACTTTCAGGAGATTCTCGCTATGGCGGAGAAACTCGATTTCTTCCGCCAACCGAGACCGGGGTCCTACGGAAGCAGCAGCAACTGGGGACATCGAACTTGTGGGACAAACGATGGCGCTACGATACGTGCCGTTGCCGCGAATGCCGCTGCCGCACCGTTCAAGGGGCGCTGCATCGCGTGCAATCGGCCGGGACACCGCAAAAGCGAATGCCCGGAAAACGTTAAGGGAAAGGGGGAAACCGAGCAGCAGAAACAGACCAAGCAGCAGGAAACGCTGGGAGTCAGTAGCAGACGAGCCCTCTACTGACAGGTCATGCCGCTCGCTCGTCCCAACCGACCCTCACCGAGTGAGTGTGTCGGTTCACGCAATCGACCACACCCGGCCGAATAAGGATGGTACCATGGTAGACATCCCCATACTGCTCAATGGGAAAATTGGAACAAATTTAGTTAAAATATTCTTAGACAGGGGGGGGGGGGGCAGCCACAGCCTGATCAATACTACCACAGCACAGAAACTAAGACTGCCACTGGACAAATGCTTGCCTAAGATCGACGCAAGACTGGTTGATGGTACGCCACTGGTGATACGGGAACGCGTGGATCGAGTTCGGATTCGATGTGGGGGTCACTTCACGTTTAGCCAGGAAATGCTCGCAACAACCCTCGACGGAACCGACGTTTTACTTGGCCGTGATCGTTGGGGCCCTACAGCGACCACGCCTCGCTGGGCTCGCCTGTTAGCCCGTAAGATTGATGTGTTTGATCTGTCCATGGACGATGCTCGTCAGCATGCTTTGTATGCTGATGTTGACTATAGTGCTGATGGATCTGTGTGCTCGCGTGTTCGTAGATTAGCTTGCTTGCCTCCTGCTAGTGTAGACTTGTGCCTTTCTAGTCTAGGTGCTTGTGTTGCTGCTCTAGGTGCTTGTGTAGCCACTAGGACAGGTGGCCTTCCGGCTGAGGCGTCCCTGTCCTTCACGCTGGACTCTGGGGTGTCTCGGTGCTTCTTCCGCAACCACACGACCCTCACGCCTCTCCTCACTCCTGTTTCAGTGGCTCTGGCTGATCCTACCTCAGGTCCAGCCGTTGCGTGTAGCTCCACTACCCTCCTGTGTCCTGTGGTCCCCTCTGGTGTCCTGCGCGGCCTCCACATCCCCTCGTTCACTCGGAACTTGGTGGGTGTTGGTTACCTCCAGGACAAGGGGATCACGGTTACCTTTGTGGGGGGTGGGAGGACTGCGGTCTGTACAGACACTGCCACAGGTGCTGTTCTGGCCACGTTCACCAGGGAGCCCCACTCCGGTCTTTACGTTCTCCACACCGAGCGCTCCCCAGTTGCGTCCTCCGCTCAGGTCGTTGCGTCCCCTCCAGTCCAGGTGTCCAGTACGGTTGCTGTGTCTAGCCAGGTGGTCGTGTCTTGTCCAGTTGCAGTGTCTAGTCAGGTCGTGCTGTCTAGCCCACTGATCCTGTCGGTCCCTCACCCACCGGACCGTCTTGTGGCACCACCGCCTTGGCCACCCGTCGCTCCCCCGCCTCCGCAGGATGACCACTCACGGGCTTGTCACCGGTCTCCCACGCACCTTTCCGTCGCTCCCCTCCTACCCTGCTCCCCCTTGCACTCCTTGTGTCGCCGGTCGCTTACGTGCCACTCCCCACTCCTCTTCCCTTCGTCCGGCCACTGCTCCCTTCGAGACCCTCCACTTAGATGTCTGGGGCCCTGCCCCGACGCAGGGTTCTGGAAGGGAGCGTTACTTTCTGATGGTCGTCGACGACTTCTCCAGGTACACCACGGTGTTCCCTCTCGCGAAGAAGTCTGAGGTGACTCCTACGCCGATCCGGTGGCTTTTGGCCACTGAGGGCAGTCGTGGTCGTCGTGTCAGTTGTCTACACTCTGACCGTGGGGGCGAGTTTCGCTCAGGCGTTCTTGCCGGATTCTGCGGCAGGGCATCGTAGAGTCATGGACGCTTCCGGAGTCCCCATAGCATAATGGGGTTGCTGAGCGCCGCATTGGCTTGGTCATGGACATTGGTCGCACGTCCATGATCCATGCCAGTGCGCCCCATTTTCTGTAGCCCTACGCAGTTCGCTACACCGCACACCAGCTGAACCTCCAGCCGCGCGTCTCACGGCCCGAGGCTTCAACGACAAGTCTTTGGACCGGGTCCCCTGGTCTTGGGTCGGTCTTTCGTGTCTGAGGATGCCTTGCGCTTGTTCGCGACACCTCCGCAGACAAGCTCTCGGCACTGTCAGAGGTCCACTGGTGATCCCCGGTTGATCCTAGGGAAGGGTTACATGCATGTTGGCCTGGGGGGTTATGGGCGCACTGACCCGCTACTGAAACAAGCCCTTTTATCCCAATGGTCTAGTGGTTGGGATTCTGACATGGTATCAGAGCGAAGGTCTCGGGTTCGAATCCCAGTGTGTGCACTTCGGGCATCCTAGTGCGGGGGGGTGTCAGAGGTCCACTGGTGATCCCCGGTTGATCCTAGGGAAGGGTTACAGGCATGTTGGCCTGGGGGGTTATGGGCGCACTGACCCGCTACTGAAACAAGCCCTTTTATCCCAATGGTCTAGTGGTTGGGATTCTGACAGGCACGCGCCGTCCCCTGTGTCTTCCTTGGTTTCCCGGTGGACTCTGCCCACTAGTCATTTTACCACCCTCCCCTCCATCAGTTCCTCCTCCTGCTCCCGCTCCTCCGGTACCCCCGCCCCCCCCTGGTCCTGCCCTGTCTGGTGTGTCCCACGCTACCACTCTACCCTCGGTCGCGCGTCAGGTAGCGTCTCCCTCCCCGCAGTCCTCCTCACAGTCCCCTTAGCAGCCTTCAGCACTTCCGCGACAGGTTACTGTGGACTCGGTTGGTGCTGGAGCTGGAGGTGTTGGCGCAGGTGCCGCTTGCTCTAGGGATGCTGAAGTTGGAGGTCCTGGCACTGGAGGTGCTAGTTCTGGGGGTGCTGGAGTTGGAGGTGCTGGCACTGGAGGTGCTAGTTCTGGGGGTGCTGGAGTTGGAGGTCCTGGCACTGGAGGTGCTGGTTCTGGGGGTGCCGGTGCTGGAGGCGCAGGCACTGGAGGTGCTAGTTCTAGGGGTGCTGGTGTTGGAGGCGCTGGCACTGGAGGTGCTGGTTCTGGGGGTGCTGGAGCTGGAGACACTGGTTCCGCGGAGTCCGCTCCGCCTCCCCACTGCCACGACACGCGTCTCCAGGCGGCCCGTCGGCGTGAGCGTGAGGAGCAGGTGCTGTTGGAGAGGGAGCGGCAGGAGTTGCCGCGGTTGGACCTGCTGGAGCAGCAGCAGCAGCAGCAGCAGACACCGCCGCCGCAGCTGCGACCGCAGCAGCTCCCTCTGGAGCGGCAGTTGTTCCCACTTGTGAGTGGCCTTCGGGCCCTTGGTCTTCCCTCCTCTCCTCCTGTTCACACTCCGTCCCCTCCCGTGTTTGGTCCCACGTTTCCTCCTCCTGACGCCAGTCCGGCGGTCTGGTCTTCTCCTCCACCTCAGTCTCCTCCACCTGTTGTCCCGCAATATCGTGTCCGTCCCTGTCCTCCGCGTGCTTGTCACTCGTCTCCCGTTCCCGACCTCTGCACGGCCCTCCTTTGTTCGTCTCTTCGTCATCCTCCTCCTGAGTCCGTTCACCCATCTCCTCCTCTGTCCTCTCTCCCTTCCCCCCCTACTCTTGTCACTAACTACTGCCGTGCCGGTTGTCCTGTTGTCCCTCGTGTCCTCGCCACTCTTCTCACCGACTCTCGTTTCCCTCCGTCGTCTGTCTCGGCTCTCGCTGCTGCTGTCGATGAGTTTGCTGCCGCCAGTCACCTTGACTACACCACCCGTGTGGTGCCAGCTCCTCCATCCCGTCCTCTATCCGTCGGGGGTGAGTTTGCCCTCGGCTGTGATGTCCTAGAGGATAGAGAGTCTGAGCTGGAGTACTGGGCAGCCGCTTCTCCCTCTGTCTGTGCCATGCTGCTATCCCCTGAGGGAGACCCCGACGCCCTTGACATACCGACTCCTCGCACTTACCGCGAGGCAGTGTCAGGGGCGTGGGTCTCACAGTGGAAAGCGGCTATGGCCTTGGAGTTAGCCTCTTGGAGTTCCACAGGCACCTACGTTGACGCAGTTCCCCCTCCCAGGGCGAACGTAGTCAATGGCATGTGGCTCTTCAAGGTGAAGCGGCCGCCTGGTTCACCGCCTGTGTTCAAGGCGTGCTACGTGGCTAGGGGCTTCAGTCAGCGTGAGGGGGTTGACTTCTTCCACACCTTCACCCCGACCCCGAAGATGACTACTCTTTGGGTGTTACTGCACGTAGCAGCACAGGGAGACTACAAGCTGCACTCCCTTGACTTCTTTACTTCGTTTCTCCAGAGCTGGCTACACGAGGAGATCTGGCTGCGCCGCCCTCCTGGCTTCACTGACACCTTCCCACCTGGGACCCAGTGGAGCCTGAGACGGCTAGTCTACGGTCTCCGCCAATCGCCCCGTGAGTGGCACGACACTCTCCGCTCCACGCTTCGTGACCTTGGATTTTGTCCTTCCTCTGCCGACCCGTCGCTGTTTGTTCGCACTGGTTCCACTCCTTTCTTTATACTAGTGTACGTCGACGACTTGGTCTTTGCCACAGCAGACAGGGCAGCTCTGGCTTAGGTGAAGTCCGAACTGCAGAAGAGACACAAGTGCACTGACCTTGGTGAACTGCAGCGCTACCTTGGCCTGCAGTTCACCAGGGACAGAGCCGCTCACACCATCACACTGACTCAGTCACACATGGTGCAGCTGGTCCTTCGGCGGTTCCACTTCCAGTTCTCCACGACATAGCCCACACCTCTTGCTGTTGACCACAGACTCACTGGCCCCTTTCCCGACGAGCCCTTTGAGTCCAGTGGTCCCTATGCAGAGCTGGTGGGCTGCCTCATGTACCTGATGACTTGTACTCGGCCGGACCTCGCCTGTCCCCTCAGCATACTTTCTCACTTTGTTGCGACTGGGAGACACCGTCCTATCCACTGGACAGCTGCTGTGAGGGTGGCGAAGTACCTGGCGACTACATCAGGCATGGGGCTTGTTCTTGGAGGGACTCAGCCAGTCGAGTTGACTGGTCACTGCGACTCTTCCTACGCTGACGACGTGGAGACTCAGCGCTCGACTCAGGGTTACTGCTTCAGTCTGGGAGCTGGTTCTGTGTCGTGGAGGTCTACACGGTCGTCGTCTGTGGCTACTTCCAGTGCAGAGGCAGAGATCTACGCTGGTGCCATGGCAGCACAAGAGCTTAGCTGGTTGACCTTCTTGCTCGCCGACCTTGGTGAGCGGCCTCGCTCTGCACCGACCTTGTACGCTGACAACAAGGCCATGATCCTCCTCTATCGAGAGCCTTGACTGGAGAGCAGAGTGAAGCATATCGACGTGAGGTACTTCCTCCTGCGAGAGCTGCAGCGACGCGGCCAGGCACGCCTGGAATTCGTGGCCTCAGAGGCCAACACCGCAGACGTCTTCACCAAGGCCCTGGCGCTTGATGACCACCAAAGGTTCTGTATGCAGATGGGGCTTGTTGAGGTAGGCCCTTGGTTGCTGTAGACTTGTTACTTGCTCTGTTTGTTGTGTTTTCCTATATATATCATAGTGAACTCTTTAACTGGCCTTGTGGCCGCTTGCTTGTGCTCGGAATTTGTGTGGTGTCCTTGAGATCCACCCTGAGCTTGCCTTGCTTCTTGTCTTGACTGGTCTTGTGACCGTTTGTCTGTCTTGCTTGTTTTGATGCCCCTCACTTAGCCTATGGGGGTGTGTCAAATATAATAGTTATAGGCTGTAGTGGGTTGCATTCTAGAGGGTACAGATGCTAGGGTTTCCTATTTGTATCCAACACTTGCTAGTTTATCTATTCCATTGTTCGCTAACTTTGAGACTTCGCTCATACTTTGTACTCATTGAACACTCTAGTGCAATCCTCGCTATCTCGTTCCATTCCACCCGTAACACTTGGTTATTAGAGCCACTTTCTTTCGGACCGTGCATCCCCGCACCCCAGGAACTCAACTTTTGATTTTTTCACTCGAAGGGACTCACGCCCCTTAGCACCTACGAGACATTGTCCTCGCGTTCTCTCGTAAACGCGTGCACCCACGACTGCACCTAGACTAAGCTGATCCGACGCCCTTCGCCATGGCTGAACACATCGACGTCACCACTCTCACGCATGACCGTTTGAACGAACTGCTGCGGCAACTTCACGAAAACTCTGAAGAAATTGCAGTGTTGACGGCAGAACGCACGTCCCTGCTGAATGACGTCGCACGAGCACAGCAAGCACAATTGCAAGCACCTGGCACTCCGGGACAACCTGCACCACAGACATCGCAACATGGAAGTGTGAGGCAACCCGCGAGCGCGGCTAGTGATGGCGTCGTCCGCAACTACGGAGACGACGACCACGGCACGACACACCCCGAAGCGACGAATACGGCCAGGAGTCAACCCCGCGTCACGATTTCTATGCCGGCCAGCGAATCAAAACTACCATCGCCAATGCCGCTGAAGCCGCAACGTCCGCCATGCTTTGACCCGACTAAACGGGGTGGTCCTACCATTCAGGCGTGGTTGTTCACGTTGAACGTCTTTTTCGACACCAACTACCTCTCAGAGGATACGGCGAAAATCTGCTACATCGTGTCGCTGCTGCGAGGACCCGCCATGGACTTGTGGCGCGTCATCGTCACGAAGCCAACGGACTACGCGACTCTACCAACACCGGAAGGACAAACCGGACCCTGGGCGCTAACGTATTTCGTGGAGGTGCCCCAATATCGCACGTGGGACGCATGGTGCGCAGGTTTGCGTGCCCGATTTGAGCTAATTGCGGCTTCGATCGCGGGGAGTCAGAAGCTCCGCACTTGGCGCCAACTCGGTTCCGTCCAAGATTACACCAGCGGGTTTCTGGCGTTGTGTGAGCAGGTGGGCTACATGCACGAATTGTCAGAATGTGATATTTGTCTAGCCTGCAGTGGGGTACTCTATAGCGAGTATAGCCCAACTTAGGGTTTCCTATATGTACTCAACTACCTGCTAGTGCAAACCTCTCTTCTCTGTTTCATTCTTGATTCCTACTTTCTGACACGAATCTGAGTGCATCGACTGCTACATCGGCGCCCCGAAGCTCGACATCGTTCAGGAAATCCAGCTCTGCGGCGTCACCGACTTTCAGGAGATTTTTGCTATGGCGGAGAAACTCGATTTCTTCCGCCAACCAAGACCGGGGTCCTACGGAAGCAGCAGCAACTGGGGACATCGAACTTGTGGGAAGAACGATGGCGCTACGATACGTGCCGTTGCCGCGAATGCCGCTGCCGCACCTTCAAGGGGCGCTGCATCGCGTGCAATCGGTCGGGACACCGCAAAAGCGAATGCCCAGAGAACGTTAGGGGAAAGGGGGAAGCTGAGTAGCAGAAACAGACAAAGCAGCAGGAAACGTTGGGAGTCAGTAGCAGACGGGCCCTCTATTGACAGGTCGCTCGGTGGGGTGCTTACCAGGGGCGGGCCGGGGTGCAGCGAGGCGGCAGAGCAGGGCCGCGACTCGGCTGCAGTGACGGCAGCAGCTGCAGCACCTTCTTCGGCGGCGGCAGCTGGGGCAGGTCCGACGGTGGCAGCCGCTGCAGGCTCGGCGGCGGCAGCTGCGGCAGGTCCGGCGGCGGCAGCTGCTGCAGGTTCCGCGACGGCAGCTGCTGCAGGTTCGGCGGCGGCAGCTGCTGCAGGGTCGGCGGCGGCAGCGGCGGCAGGTCCGGCGGCGGCAGGTGCGGCAGGTCCGGGGGCGGCGGCTGCTACAGGTTGGGCGGCGGCTGCTGCAGGGGTCGCCTCGGCGAAAGGAGGGGCAGGGCCGCAACAGAGGGGGCGGCATAGCCTCGGGGACCCGCACCAGCGGGTGTGCAGGCCGCGCGGGGCCGTCACTGCAGTGGCCGCGGCTAACAGCAGCGGCGGCAGCGGAAGTGACGGCAGCTACTGCTGGGCGGCGGCGACGGGGCGGCAGGGCGGCTACGACGGGCCGCGAGGAGCCGCGGAGGGGGCCGCGAAGTGGCCACGAAGGACCTGGAGGGGGCCCCGAAGGGCCGCGAAGAGGGCCGCGAGGGACCTGGAGGAGGCCGCGAAGGGCCGCGAAGGGGGGGGGGGGGGGGGGGGGGGGGGCGCGAAGGGCCGTGAGACGGGGCCGCGAGGGGGCCGCTAAGGAGGGCCGCGAGGGGCCACGAAGGGGGGCCGCGAGAGGGCCGCTAAGGGGGCCGCGAGGGGGCCGCTAATGGGGGCCGCGAGGGGCCACGAAGGGGCCGCTAAGAGGGGCCGCGAAGGTAGGGCAGGGCGCAAAGCGCGATTCGGGCAGGCTAAAAAAAAAATTCGGTGGGCCCTTGAAAAAAAAAAATCGTTCCCACTAGGGAACCCGCTCAGAATACCATGTGACAAGAATAGCGAGGAATGATTGACTAGTGGGTGTCAAACTCATATGCTATAGTCTATCTAGGCTGTAGTGGGGTAGACACTATAGGGTACAACACTTCTAGGTTTCCTTCTTGTACCCCCCTTGTTCCCTAGTCAAACCATTCCTTGTTCTTATTTTCACATGGTATTAGAGCAGAATCGTTCCTAGGGCCCACCGAACGTTCCGCCCTGCCCTAACTGAAATATACTTTTTTTAGCTGCCCCTGCAGCCGCGCTGCCCTTGCAGCCCGCGTGCTCCCCCTGCGACCATGCTGCCCCTGCAGCTGTGCCTGCCCGTGCAGCCGTGCCTGCCCCTGCAGCCCGTGGGCGCTGCCTCTGCATCAGTGCCTGCCCCTGCAGCTCGTGGGTGCTGCCCCTGCAGCCAGCGCGCTGCCCTGCCGAGCCGCGTGTCGCCCGTGGGCGCTGCCTCTGCCCTGCCGAGCTGCGTGTCACCCGTGGGCACTGCCTTTGCCCTGCCGAGCCGCGTGACGCCCGTGGGCGCTGCCTCTGCGACCCTCGTGTCGCCCCCCGCTGCCCCGTCGCGCTGCCCTGGTAAGCCGCGCGCGACCCCCCGCTGCCACGTCGCGTCGCCCTGGGGAGCCGCGCTCGGCCTCCCGCTGCCCCGTCGCGACGCCCTGGGGAGCCGCGCTCGGCCCCCGCTGCCCCGTCGCGACGCCCTGGGGAGCCGCGCTCGGCCCCCGCTGCCCCGTCGCGACGCCCTGGGGAGCCGCGCTCGGCCCCCGCTGCTCCGTCGCGACGCCCTGGGGAGCCGCGCGCGACCCCCCGCTGCCCCGTCGCGACGCCCTGGGGAGCCGCGCGCGGCCCCCTGCTGCTCCGTCGCGGCGCCCTGGGGAGCCGCGCTCCGTCCCCCTCGCTGCAGCCCGCGAACCGCCTCTGCAGCGTCGAGTGCGACCTGCCAAACCCTAAAATAAATAATTAATTAAAAAAAAAAAAAAAAAAAAAAAAAGAGGAGCCCTAGGTGCTGCTGCCCTAGGTGCTACTGCTGCTACTGCTGCTACTGGCGGCCGCCCCTGCCCCGCCCTGCAGCAGCTGACGTCGCGGCCCTGCCCCGCCCTGCAGCAGCTGCCGTTGGGGCCCCTGCCCCGCCCTGCAGCAGCTGACGTCGCGGCCCTGCCCCGCCCTGCAGCAGCTGCCGTCGCGGCCCGGCCCCGCACTGCAGCAGCTGTCGCGGAGCTCCCTGTCGCGGTCGCGGCCCCGCCCTTCAGCAGTTGCCGCGGAGCCCTCGCCCTGCAGAGGTAGCGGCCTCGCCGTTGCCGCCGTCGTACGCCTGCCCTTCTCGCCACTGGTGAGCACTACCCTGCCCGTACTGCTGTTACTACTGCTCCTGCTGCTACTGTTTTTTTTTTTTTTCTACAGCTACTGCTGCTCCTAGCGTGGCCAGATGCAGCTCCAGCGCCGTCCGCGTGAGTCCCTCACGCCCCAGCAGCTTCGTGAGTGGTACGCTAGCTGGGGTTGCAGGGGTGGCCGCGCTGCTACTACTGCTACTGCTGCTACTACTGCTACTACTGCTACTACTGCTACTGCTGCTACTGCGGCTACTACTGCTACTACTGCTACTGCTGCTCCTGGCGGTGGCCAGATGCAGCTCCAGCGACGTCCGCGTGAGTCCCTCACGCCCCAGCAGCTTCGTGAGTGGTACGCTAGTTGGGGTTGTCGGGGTGGCCGTAGTGGGAGTCGTCCTGGAGTGAGTAGTTCGGGAGCTTCTTGTAGTGGCCAGGTGCAGCTGCAGCGTCGTCCGCGCGCGGTCCTTTCGCCCCAGCAGCTTCGTGAGTGGTACGCTCAGCTTGGAGGGTCACGGCGTACTACTCGCTGCCCGTACGTCATTCGCACTGGTGCTCGGACTGGTCAGCCTTGCGGGACGGTTGGTCACACAGAGTCCCGCTGCTTCGCACGTCTGAGCGACGCCTGGCGTACTGAGTTTGGCGACACCGCTGAGCTCCCCGACTGGGTGGAGCTGCTTAGGCAGAGGGTAGATATCTATGCTCTTGACTCTGATGCTATCCTCACTGCCATGTATGCATTGCCTACTAGTGTTGAGGGTGCCTGTTACCTGTGTGTGCCGCCTGACCCCGGTATCCAGTCTGCTGCTCTAGGTGCTGGTGAGGCTGCTGCTCTAGGTGCTGGTGCGTCTCCTGCTCCAGGTGCCGGTGAGGCTGCTGCTCTAGGTGCTCGTGAGTCTACTCCTCCAGGTACTGGTGAGTCTGCTCTCTCTGGTGCTGCGCCTGCTGCGGTCTTCCACACCTTCACCCTTGACTCGGGAGCTTCTCGCTCCTTCTTCCGAGACCGCACCACACTCACGCCGCTTAGTCGGCCGGTTGCAGTCTCCCTGGCAGACCCCTCTGGGGGTCCTGTCCTTGCCCACTACTCCACTGTCCTACCGTGTCCGGCGGCCCATTCTGGCTCCCTGTCAGGTCTTTACCTCCCCTCGTTCTCTACGAACTTGGTGAGTGGTGCTGACCTACAGGATGGGGGGGTTGACCAGTTCACTCCTGCGAGTCAGCGAGTGACCCACTGCACGTGTGCTCGGACGGGCCGACACTTGGCCACGTTTACCCGTCAGCCGGGGTCGAGCCTGTACACACTCACTACCGAGTCTCCTTCGGTTCCTGCGTCTGGTCAGGTAGTTGCGTCGAGTCAGGTGTTTGCTGCAGCGTCCAGGTCTGGTCCTGAGTCTGCCCCCTGCTCGTGTCGTCTCCTGTCTCACCAGACTCTCCTCTGGCACCACCGCCTTGGTCACCCCTCCCTGCCTCGTCTCCGAGGCATGGCCTCCCGTGTCCTTGTCTCTGGTCTCCCCCGGTCCCTCCCTCCCCTTCCCCCGGGGCCTGCCCCTACCTGCGTTCCCTGCGTCGAGGGGCGGCAGCGCGCCGCTCCTCACTCCTCCGATTTTCCTCCGACAGAGGCTCCTCTGCAGACTCTCCACATGGACGTGTGGGGCCCAGCCCGCGTCCGTGGACAGGGTCACGAGCGTTACTTCCTGCTGGTGGTTGACGACTACTCGCGTTACACCACAGTCTTCCCCTTGCGTCGCAAGGGTGAGGTCACTGAGGTGTTGATCGACTGGATCCGCGCTGCCCGTCTCCAGCTCAGAGAGAGTTTCGGCTCGGACTTTCCTGTTCTGCGTCTGCACTCCGACAGAGGTGGAGAGTTTTCCTCCGACCTTCTGCGAGCCTTCTGTCGTGCGGAGGGCATCCGCCAGACGTTCACGCTTCCGGCCTCTCCACAGCAAAATGGGATTGCTGAGCGCCGCATTGGCATGGTCATGGACGTCGCTCGTACGTCCATGATCCATGCGGCTGCTCCCCATTTTCTGTGGCCGTTCGCGGCTCAGTACGCGGCGCATCAGATCAACCTTCAGCCCCGGGTCTCGGTGCCGGAGACCTCCCCTATTCTGCGGTGGACGGGGAAGGTTGGCGATGCGTCTGCGTTCCGTGTCTGGGGATCTCGAGCTTTCGTCCGCGACTTGTCTGCGGACAAGCTGTCCTCCCGTGCTGTTCCCTGCGTCTTCCTTGGCTTCCCTCCTGACGCGCCTGGTTGGCAGTTTTACCACCCCACCTCGCGCCGTGTTCTGTCCTCCCAGGACGTCACGTTTGACGAGTCGGTGCCGTACTACCGTCTCTTCCCCTACCGCGCTGCCCCCCTCCCCCCCCCGCCGCTCTTCCTCGCGCCAGGTCCCCCTCCGGTAGACCCCCTTCCCCCTCAGGGTCCTGCCCCCTCAGGTGTGTCTCAGGTAGACGCAGTCGAGCCTGTCGAGGTAGCTGTTGACTCTGGTGCTGCTCGGGGTGCTGTGCCTGCGGGTGCCGGGTCTGGGGGTGCTGAGCCTGAGAGTGCGGAGCCTGGGGGTGCTGGGACTGGGGGTGCTGAGTCTGGGGGTGCTGAGCCTGGGGTTGCTGAGTCTGGGGGTGCGGAGCCTGGGGGTGTGGAGCCTGGAGGTCCTTCGGGTGCTTCGCCTCGGCGGGAGCTGCTCTCTCCCCAGGAGCTGCGCGAGTGGTTTGCTTGGCGTTGGAGTCGTGCTGCTGGAGTTGGTGCTGTTGCTGGTGCTGGAGGTTCTACTGCTGCTGGGGGTGCTGGAGCCACGGGTCCCGGAGGAGCTCGTACTAGAGGAACTGGAGCTGCTGGGCCTGGTGGTTCTCCTGGTGCTGGAGCTGCTGGAGGAGCTGGAGCTGGTAGTGTTGCTGGTGTGGGTGCTGCTGGGGGTACAGGAGCCGGAGCTGCTGCGTCTTCTGGTGGTCCTCCTGGCGCTGTCGCTGCTGGAGGTTCTGGAGCTGGAGGTGCTGCTGGAGCTGGAGCTGGAGGGTCTGGAGCTGGAGGTGCTGCTGGAGCCGGTGCTCCTGGAGGTACTGGAGTTGGCGCTGCTGGTGCTGCTGGAGGTGCTACTGGAGCTGGTGGTGCTGCTGGAGTTGGAGCTGCAGCTGAGGGTGCTGGTGCTGTCCCTGCTGCTACTGGCGGTGCTGCGCGGCCTCGGCCGTACTTCGTTCCCCTCCTTTAGCAGGTTCTTGGCCTTCCGCCTTCTTCTGGTCCTTCTCCTACCTTCGAGTGTCCACAGCCCGTCCCGTCCGAGTCACAGTTACAGCTGACCGGTCCCCTGCTTGCCCCTTCTCCCTACGCTGGTCCTACTGGAGGTCTTGCTGAGCGTCGTGAGCCTGAGTCGCGTCCTGCGTCGCCTGTTCGTGCTGTTCGCACCGGTCGCCGTGTTCCGCGTCAGCGTCCTCCTGCGGTCCCAGGCACGCACCAGATGGCACTGCGTCCTTCCACTGCTCCACAGCGTGTCCCTCTGCCGTCTCCTCCTGCGTCCTCTCTTCCTGCTCTTGCTGACCCGGAGTCTGACTCTCTGCGTGCTGCCAGTCCTACTGTCACGCGTCTCCTGGCCACGGTTGTCACTGACCCTTCTTTTGAGTCCACTGCTGCGTCTGCCTTAGTTGCTGAGCTTGTCGACTTCGCTGCTCACTGTCGTCTAGACTACGCTGCTAGTCTTGTCGCTGAGTCTGAGTCTGTCTGTCCTCCGTCCGTCGGGGGTGAGTGTGCTCTTGGCACGGACGTCCTTGAGGACAGGCAGGAGGAGTTCCAGTGCTTTGCTGCTGCTTTACCTCATCTCGTGTCCATGCTGCTTGCCCCTGAGGGAGACCTGGATGCACCAGACATCCCGACTCCGCGCTCTTATGCGGAGGCGGTAGAGGGTCCCTAATCCTCTCAGTGGCAGACAGCCATGGACGCAGAGATGGCTTCCTGGAAGTCCACAGGCACCTACGTTGACGAGGTTCCCCCGCCTGGGGCGAACATCGTCAGTGGCATGTGGATCTTCAGGGTGAAGCGGCCGCCGGGTTCTCCGCCTGTCTTCAAGGCGCGCTACGTGGCTCGAGGCTTCAGTCAGCGGCAGGGAGTTGACTACTTTCAGACCTTCTCTCCCACCCCGAAGATGACCACTCTTCGAGTGCTGCTGCACATAGCCGCTCAGCGGGACTACGAGCTTCACTCTCTTGACTTCAGCACTGCTTTCCTACAGGGCAGCCTGCACGAGGAGATCTGGCTGCGCCATCCTCCTGGCTTCACTGGGTCGTTTCCTCCTGGTACCCAGTGGAGCCTCCGACTTCCAGTCTACGGTCTCCGCCAGGCTCCCCGCGAGTGGCACGACACACTAAGGACTACTCTAGCGGCTCTTGGGTTTGCTCCTTCTACTGCTGACCCGTCGCTGTTTCTGCGCACCGACACCTCGCTGCCGCCGTTCTACATCCTCGTGTACGTCGACGACTTGGTCTTTGCAACTGCTGACACTGCTGGACTCGCCCACGTGAAGTCGGAGCTACAGAAGAGACACACGTGCACAGACCTGGGTGAACTGCGCAGCTATCTTGGCTTGCAGATCACCCGGGACAGAGCACGCCGCACCATTACCCTAACTCAGTCACACATGGTGCAGCAGGTCCTTCAGCGCTTCAACTTCACGTACTCCTCGCCTCAGGCCACTCCTCTGTCTACACGCCACTCGCTCTCAGCTCTGCCTTCGGATGAGTCCGTAGAGCCGAGTGGCCTGTGCCCAGAGCTTGTTGGCTGCCTCATGTACCTGATGACCTGCATGCGTCCTGACCTAGCATACCCTCTTAGCATCTTGGCACGCTATGTTGCTCCTGGGAGACACCGACCAGAGCACATGGCTGCAGCAAAGAGGGTGTTGCGCTACTTGTGCAGTACGTCGGGCATGGGGCTTGTGCTTGGAGGGCAGAGTCCAGTGGTCCTCACTGGTCACGCAGACGCTTCTTGGGCTGACGACTTGGCCACGCAGCGGTCGTCACAGGGTTACACCTTCAGCCTTGGTTTCAGCTCTGTTTCGTGGCGGTCTACCCGCTCGTCTTCTGTTCTTGGCTCCAGCTGTGAGGCCGAGATCTACGCAGGGGCCATGGCTGCACAGGAGTTACGCTGGCTCACCTACCTGCTGACCGACCTGGGAGAGCCGCCTCGTTCTCCTCCAGTTCTGTACGTAGACAACAAGGCCATGCTGGCCTTGTGTCGGGAGCACAGACTGGAGCACAGAACGAAGCACATTGCTCTTCGCTACTTCCTTGCTCGTGAGCTGCAGCAGCGTGGTCAGCTGCGCCTTGCTTACGTGGCCTCTCAGGCCAACACTGCTGATATCTTTACCAAGGCACTCCAGCCTTGTGATCATCAGCGCTTTTGTACGATGCTAGGTCTTGTGCCTACTTGGCCTCACTTGCTCACTTCTTGACCTAGCTTGTACTGTGATCTATATATACCTGCACTTGCTTGTTTACCTTTATATATATGATCCTGCATGTGAACTGGCCTTGTGGCCTTGAACCTGTGCTCGGAATATGTGGTGACGTTGTGATCCACCCTGAGCTTGCTTTGCTTTGCTTTGCTTGACTGGTCTTGTGACCCCTTGTTCTCCCCCACTTTGCCTTTGGGGGTGTGTCAAACTCATATGCTATAGTCTATCTAGGCTGTAGTGGGGTAGACACTATAGGGTACAACACTTCTAGGTTTCCTACTTGTACCCCCCTTGTTCCCTAGTCAAACCATTCCTTGTTCTTATTTTCACAGTGGGAAGGTTGGATACAAGTACAAACCCTAGAATGTGTTGTACCCCATATGTGCTACCCCACTATAGCCTACATAGGCTAAGTCATATAAATCTGACAAAAAGAAGGGTTTAATAATTGTTTTATCGCCATTTTGAAGAAATAAGCGTGTCAGAGAGCTTCTATATTTTTTTGTTTTGTTTTGGGGCCAGATATTACGAGATTGGTTTTGCGAGGGTCTTCCATTGGGCATTGACATTGTGGTGGAACCCTGATTACGCATATCCTTTTATACACGTCGTAGCAAGGCAGCAGAATGATTGAAATGGTGGCAAGGGTTTTGCGATAATATCGTCAATCGGTCTCTGTTTGGGTAATGACGCAGTTGTTGAACCCTGAGTAGGAGCATGGGATATTGGCTTGTCGTTTTATTCGTGTCGCAGCAAGCCAGCAATTTTCTCACTGAATGCCAGAACTGACGACTTCTCACCCAAATGCCTGAACCACGCGGACCCACGCGGACCATGCGGACCCATGTGGCCCTACGCGGACCTACGCGGACCCAGGCGGACCTACTGTGTGAAAATTCAATCAGAAAAAACTGCTCTACCCCACCTCAAGCTCCTGCTACCCCATCCTACCCAACCCTACACACTCCCCACTCTTCCGCTCAACTCGGGGCATTTGTAATCTCAGCACAAATCGATAAAGTCACAGGCACAGCAAAGCTTCGCACCAAGTACAAACGATACGAGGCCAAGCTTGTGACGTGGCCTACTTTCGCACTCCCACCCCACCTCCGCATCTCCTTCCTAGAATCACGCAGGGATTAGAAGGTGAATATTCTAATCTAGCTCCATACCAAACACTAGCAGTACGAGGCAAAGCGACTTAACTCGCCCTATTCTCCTTAACCCCCACGCACTCCCCCCCACATTTGCCACTCCCCAGGGTACAGGCGGCAACACCAAGGTGATCGGCCTGACCAAGCTGCGCGCCAAGAGTTGTTATAACTGAAGGATCGTAGTGGACAGGATAAGCCTTGCTAGGTATGTAAGAGAACCATGAAGTCTCTGTAATGACCTTGTTGATGAGGTTTTGAAAGAACAAGATGATTATAAGATAGGAGTACAAGAATATAAATATGTCAGAATGTTATTCTCTAGCCTGTAGTGGGGTGCTCTATAGCGAGTAGAACCCATCTAGGGTTTGCTATATGTATCCTCATTGCTGCTAGTGAAACTCACCTTCTTCTCCTATTTCTCTTTCATATAACCTAAAACCTAGCTATGGCTTCTTAGCTTAAGCTCCTATCTTCACATGGTATCAGAGCGGTCTCGGGTTCGAATCCCGGTGTATGCACATGTTGGCCATTGCCACTGTGCTCAATCCTGGGCCTCCCAGTGTGGGGGGGTGTCAGTAGAGCTACACTGTGAGATCCCCGATCGATCCTTGGGGGGGTTACAGGCGCGTTTGCCTGGGGGGTTATGGGCGCACTGACCCGCTACTGAAACAAGCCCTTTTATCCCAATGGTCTAGTGGTTGGGATTCTGACATGGTATCAGAGCTGTTACGCTCTTGGCCTGTGAGCCCATCTGCTTCCGCTGCTACTACTCTGCCTAACGCGCGCCTCGAGCGCGCGCCTGCCTGCCGCGTGCCTATGGCGCGCGGCCCTTTTTTCTTCCCGCCGCGCGCTCGTGGCGCGCGGCGGTTTTCTGACCGTCGGGCGCCCCGTGGCGCGCGGCGGTGCCTCGCCCCGGCCCTGCCCCGTCGCCCGCCGCGGCTCTGTCGCGGCCCCACGTCGCGGCCCCCCCCGTCGCGACCCCCCGTCGCGGCTCCCGTCGCGGCCCCCCGTCGCGCCCTCTCGTCGCCCGACGCCGCCCCGTCGCGGCCCTGTCGCGGCGCCGCCCCGGCCCTGCCCCGTCGCCCGCCGCGACTTTGTCGCGGCCCCGTTGCGGCCCCGTCGCGGCCCTGCCCCGACGCCTGTCGCGGCCTCGTCTCGGCCCCGTCGCGGCCCCGCCCTGGCCCTTTTCCCGTCGCCTGTCGAGGCGACCTGAGGGGGCCGCGCGCGGCCCCCTCAGGTCGCCTCGACAGGCGACGGGAGGGGCAACTTGGGGGGGCCCGCGCGTCGCCCCTTCTGCCGCCTGCTCTGGCGCCCGGGGGCAGGACCGCGCCTCGGCTCCTCCTTTCTTCGTCGCGGCCCTACCCCCCCCCCCCCCCCTCCCCCCCGTGCATTCCGTGGTGCTGGGGGTGTGGGGTGCAGAGCGTGGGGGTGGCGGGTGTGGGGGTGGCGGTTATGTGTTCCTCCCCTTGCTCCTCCTCCTCCCTTGACTCCCACTGCTGCAGCTGTCGCTGAGGGGGGTGGGTGTGTGGGAGCCTAGGGTTTAGGGCTTAAAGGGGGTGCTGTGGGAGTGGAGCTAGGGTTTGAACAGGGGGTGTGTGAGAGGGGAGTGGGGCAGTTGGAGGAGGTTGTGTGAAGGTAGCTGTCTTGTCGCCTGCAGCGCCTGTAGTCCGTCGCCCTTGCTTCGGTAGCCAGTGAGCCTGTTGCACCAGTCGCCAGTGGGTCCGTTGCTCCTGCCGCTCGTCTATAGCCGCGGAGCCAGTCACTCCAGTAGTCCGTCGCCCTTGCTTCGGTAGCCTCTGAGTCAGCCGCTCATGTGCCCGTGCCTCTGCAGCTTCAGTCGTTGCCTCCCATCTTCTCTCCCTCCACAGTCTCTCCTCCTCCTCACTTGCCCTCTGTGATTAGCTCTAACTTTGCTTACCTTTGTGAACTCCTGCTCTATACCTGCTTGCTCATTGTACTGATTACACCCCACTTTGGCTATGGGGGTGTGTCAGAATGTTATTCTCTAGCCTGTAGTGGGGTGCTCTATAGCGAGTAGAACCCATCTAGGGTTTGCTATATGTATCCTCATTGCTGCTAGTGAAACTCACCTTCTTCTCCTATTTCTCTTTCATATAACCTAAAACCTAGCTATGGCTTCTTAGCTTAAGCTCCTATCTTCACAAAATAGCAATCCTAGCTAGCCATGTACTCTGAGGGGTACATTCCCTTATTATCTGAATTACATTGCTACAGTAACCACGCCTATTGCCATTCTTGACAGTTACCACGTTGCATCTCGTAACTGCCTCGTGCGGTTACTGGTCAGTCAAGGGTCACGACCATTGACTGTCTTCGACTGTTGACCTTCGGGTGACCCTCGACCTTTCGCGTACTCTATATGAGCTATTGCGGTACTGATACAGGCGCTTACTTCGTTATGAAGTGACGCGAGAGTGGAGGACCTTCGGGAATGCTTACGATAACCTTTCGGTTATTCCAAACCAAGTACAAGCAGTACGAGAGCATGTGCCTTAACATGCCTTAAATCCCCTCCCACCCCTCTCCTCCTACCCCATATTCACTCCCCAGGGTTCAGCAGGGGTCACAAAGGTGGTCAGCCTGACCAAGCTGTCCGCCAAGTACAAGCAGTACAAGGCGAAGCCCCTTCACATGTCGTTTTCTCCCTACCCCCCCTTCCCCCCTCCTCCACACCGCCACCTTCACTCCCCAGGGTTCAGAAGGGATCACCAAGGTGATCGGTCTCACCAAGCTACGCACCAAGTACAAGCAGTACGAGTCCAAGCAACAACTACTCGACATAATCCACCAGCTTCCCCCCCTTATTGGCACGAAGTTCCTCTGGAGGAAGAACCGCCAACCAACCACACGCAGTACGATGCCAAGCACCTCAACATGCCTTATTCTCCATTCCCCCTACCTTCCCCCCCCCCGCCCCCCCCCCTCTTCTTCACCTACCATTTCTCAGGGTTCAGCAGGGGTCACCAAGGTGATTGGCTTAACGAAGCTACGCACCAAGTACCAGCAGTACGAGTCCAAGCGGCAGCTACTCGGCTCCTATGACCTCATCCTAGACGATATTGACATCATCCACCAGCTTCCACCACTTATTGGCACAAATTTCTTCAAAAAGAAGAAGCACCCGATCCCTGTGAAGCTCGGGGGGAAGGACTGGGCGAAGCGTGTAAGAGAGGCATGCGATAGCACGTACTTGTATGTGAGTGGGGGCATGTCGATGAGCGTGCGGGCGGCGAGGTTTGGCATGAGTGAGGAGAAGATTGTGGGGAACGTGATGGCTGTGGTGGCGGGGGCGGTGGAGCATGTGCCGAAGAAATGGAAGAATGCGAGCTCGTTGCATATACGCGCCACGGATTCGCTCGCTCTGCCGATCTACATGGCAGAGGTTGATTTGCCGACGAAAACGGCTGTTAAGGTGGTTGGACGGAAAGGGGATGAGGAGGGAGTGGAGAGGGAGGAGGGAGAAGGGAGGAGGGGATAAGGAGGTGGGGAAGGGGAAGAGGAGAGGAGGGAGCACAGAGGGCAAAGTGGCAGTTGTAAAGGCCAAGAAGCCGAAAGTAGTGAAGATGAGGCTGTCGACTTGAAGGGCTTTGGTGGCAAATTTGTCCGGGAATAGTAAGATCATGAATGTTCATGTATCAAATGTTTCATTTAGACGATTATGAAATAGCCGTAGGTGAAAAGTTTGAGTTTAGTTTGGCTTCAACTCTGTTGAGCCACACTTCTCATCTTGCCAACACACCCTTTATCGGGTACAATCTCACGTGGAGCGACCAGTTGTTCCGGTAACCCTTCTCGCGGAAGCTCGCATGGGGGGCTGGGGTTGCTGTTTCTGGAATTTCGCCATCCATCCGCTCCATGTTCGATCAACTCCACCCTTCATTCTCATTCATTTGCATTCGCTTTCGCTATTTTCCAGGTTTCCGCTGCATGCACTGATTAGCTGTGCATGTCGCCGCATCTCCCAGCGTCCCTCGCGCCACGTCCTGGCTGTTCTGGGGACGAGGCTCAATGGCTTCATATCCTATGCCTACCGGCGTAGGCTGTAAAGTGTGTGTTTTGTTTTCCCGCGGTTCCTGATCCCACATAGTTTTCTCCTATGGTGGGTCTGATTTCCGGCTGTCGTGGCGCGAGGTTGGTGTTGCGTGTAGAGTCGACATGAACTCACGCCAGCGAACCTACGAACTCCAGACCTCTCCCACCAAGGTCGGAATTCAACGATTTCTTAACTTGCTTCGCGGTCGTTCTTCTTTCTCCAGTTTCTGTGTCATGCGCGGCATCGTCAATCGCCCTATTTTGCCCTTGACTTCCGTGATGCCTTTTTTCTCTCTCTCTCTCTCCTGGCCTCGAGTTGACCCGCAGGCGTTGAGCAGGATGGAGGTACCGGCCCTGCGCGCGTGTCTGAGGTGTCGCACGCTCATCATTCACCACGAGGGCTGCAAGTACGTCACATGCCAGTGCGGCGCCACCTTCTGCTTCGCTTGCTTGCAGCCGTGGGATGAGTGCAACACTGACCATAGCGGGCCCTGCGCTGCGCCAGTTGCACCCCGCCAGGGTTAATTTCTGCTCTGGGGTGAAACAAAGCGAGGTGAAGGCAAAAAACTACCGCAGTAGGTTAGGACATTGTTTGTAGGTGTTGTTGAGGCTTGTGCAGTCTACAGGAGGTGCACGATGTGAGCTGGCATTGCAGTTTGCTTTGTGTAATTCATAAACAATGCAGTCCTCAAAACGTTAAAAAAATATGTAATTACTCATAGATATACTTGAAAGTAGCTTCTGCATTATGCTAACAATTAAAATTTTGTTCTAGAAATGTCATTGCTAATTTCATTATTTTTTTCAGACAGAAGGCCTTTACACCAAGTTGCTTGCGCTAGCGAGGTTGGGGGTGTAGGCCATTCTGGAAAACCATCTTTAGCGCGTACGATTTTTCAGCCTTTAAGTGTTTGCTTCAGCGCCACATTGGTTGGATTGTGTGCTTTCGCTTCATCCCAGGTATCACCAGGCCGTGGTTTGCCATTCACGCGCTCCAAGCCTTCCCTAGGAAACCATTTTTTTGACATGTCGATGTCGCCAATGGCTTCCACTCGAAGTGGTCGAGGCTCTCAGCCTCCAGATTATGCATCCTATTCCTAATTCTGGAAGCGTATTTTAACCCGCGAATGCCCTGTATTCTGTGATTAACTCGCTGTCATGGTGTTGTCTCAGCTGCATTTCCTTGCGGACGTCTCTTAGCGCCTGGTCTTGCAGGAAGAGAGCGTCAGCATGAATTCAAGGCAAAGAACATACGAGCTTCAGACTTCGCCCACTAAGGTTGGGAGAACACATTATGTTTTATTTATCTCGAATTCACTTATTTCTCTTCCTTGTAATTTTTAGCGGTCTTTTGGCTCTTACAATAGCAACGGTCCTGCTTCCTTTCCCTTGCTCGCAGGTGCTTAGCAGGATGGAGGTACCCGTTCTCCGTGCGTGCGTGAGTTGTCGCACACTTATTATTCATCAGGAGGGCTGCAAGTCCATCACATGCACGTGTGGCTCCACCTTCTGCTTTGCTTGCCTCAGACCGTTGGATGTGTGTGGCACTGACTATTGCGGACCTTGTAACGTGCCTGTTGCCCCACGACAGGGGTAGTTCCAGCTCTTAAGGTAAGTTGTCCCCTTCCCATCTCAAATGAAGTACTTGCATTCATGTGTTTGAATGTTCTAGCATCTCAATCAGCATCAGTCTGACTTTCTTCCTGACTACAGAGTCATCGTTTGCCTTCGTTTATGCCAGCCATACCGTCCGTTATGTATGGTAATGTTGAAATTTAGGGCGACATCAGGTTGCACATTTCTAGCACGTTCACATTACAGTTTCGCACGGTGAAAAGCGGTTTTCACTGTTTTTCACCGTGACGAAACCAAGTTGACCACAGTAAGCGTACAGATGTTGTGCAACCTGACGTAGCCCTTAGTGCAGATTGTTTCTGTACCGTTTGTCCAAATCTTTGCCCTCCTCCATTGTGCACTTGTGTGCAGAACGAGGACTAGCAGCATAGTCAAGTATCGATCAAGAACATTCAAACGGAGCTAGACGATTGAAGACATTGTGTCCGCTGGAATAACAGGGGTTAGTTTTTTCTTTGTGGATTGCATGAAGCATTGTTGTGCAGAGTGAGCTTGAAATTGTACAATGTCCTTCCAACGACGGAAACGTTCTTTAGAGGGTACTGGTCGCACAACAAGTTTCGTCCAAGTCCGATGTGCCAAGTGGATTCGTAGAGTTTGGCAGACGCTGATTGGGCAAACTACATTCATTTTACTATATAATTGGTCAGTTAGACATTAGGCTAATTACAACGTGGCTCGGATCTGTTACTCCGAATCCTGATTCGTCCAATTAAAGCCGGTAGCCCAAATTGCACAACCTTTAAAAGGCTGACGCGAGGGGGTTTTGTGGTCTGGGTTTAGGCGAAAAAAATCCGAATTCGTTTCTTTCGTTGTTTTCGCCAAAGCCAGCCCCCCTCGTATTCCGCCCTGGGGGTTCGTTCAGTTCCCGAAGTCCCAAATTGCAGGCTCGTTTTTTTTCAAAGCTTGCTAACACTAGTTCGTCAAGTTTTAAAAGGTTGACCCGCGCGGCCCGCAATTTGGGCCGCGGGCTTTAAAGCCCGGGTACAGCATGGTAATTTTCAAGTTCAAGATTCTTGAACTTGAAATCGCAAAAAACAGGGTTACCCTACTTGTTTTGAAGAAACTCTCGCAACCCCAGGCAATCGTCCTGCGACAACGGAACCCGAGTGCCCAAAAACAGAACTGACGCGATGATCGCCAACCATATGCACTGTTCACCACTCACATAACTTGCTTACCAAGTCGTACTCATAGATTAGGAGGCTCCAAGGCAAAAACTAGCGCTAGTTGGCAAAAGCGAGTCGTTGTTAGGGCTTTTTTTTGTGCGGAAAAAAAAAATAGGTATCCACATCAACCATCTTAGTCAGTGCACGCTCCGATTTCCCCCTCACGTCGCCGGTCTCGTGTTACAACCCGTTCACCCGCAGCACTTACGTTAGTGAACAATCGTCGCGTTACTCGCGCCTTGCTTTCAAGCTCGCGTCGCATAAGATGTTCTTTTCACACTTGCTGTGGTTCAGCCTCGCGTCCCGATTTTACCGTTTTAGGCACGGGTCGCTCACGCGAATGCCGTACAGGTTCGCCAGACGCGCGCTGCCGTTAGTCTCAAATGTTCCCCCTCGTCGGCCGCTCTTTTCCACGTCATACCGCTTTCCTCGTCGCCCGCAATTTCCCTCATCTCCCTCGCCGACCCTCGCCGCCCTCGCCTCTGCTTGTCGCCCGCGCTTCCCGTCGTCGCCCTTGCTTCCCCGTCACCCGTGCTTCCCGTCGTCGCCCTTGCTCTCCCGTCACCCGCGCTTCCCGTCGTCGCCCTTGCTTCCCCGTCACCCGCGCTTGTTCTCATCTCTCGCTCTCCTCCTCAACGTCTTCGTTTCCCTCGTCGCCATAACGCCCTCGCTTCTGCCCGTCGCCCTCGCCTCCCCACATACCCGCCTCCATCTCCCCCACATACCACCCGCCTTCCTCCCCACATTCTATTCCGCTTGTCATACGCTCTTCTCCTCTTCCTCCCTTCCATCTCTCCCTCCCTCCCTCTCCCTCTCTCTATCTCTCTTTCTTCGAACCTCTCTCTCACCCTTTCTTCCACCCTTCTTCCTCCTGAGGGGAAGGGACTGAATGAGAGACACAGAGGGGATAGGACAGAAGGGTATGCAGATGTTCTTTTCCCCCACGCGCTTCCCCTCATCGCCCTCACTTCCCCCAAATTGTTGCCCCCTGTCTCTGTTTTTCCCAACCACCCGTTCTCCCACCAGCCCTGCTTCCCCCTTTGCCCTGATTCCTTCCACCCTCTGCCCTGCTCCCCCCCATCCCCTTCCCTGCTTCCCCCCACCCTCTGCCCTGCTCCCCCCATCCCGTTCCCTGCTTCCCCCCACCCTCTGCCCTGCTCCCCCCCATCCCCTTCCCTGCTCCCCCCCACCCTCTGCCCTGCTTCCCCTCATCCCATTCCCTGCTTCTCCCCACCCCCTGCCCTGCTTCTCCCCATCCCCTTCCCTGCTTCCCCCCATCCCCTTCCCTGCTTCCCCCCATCCCCTTCCCTGCTTCCCCCCATCCCCTTCCCTGCTTCTCCCCATCCGCTTCCCTGCTTCCCCCCCTCTTTTGCTGCTTCCCCCTACCCTCTGCCCTGCTCCCCCCCATCCCCTTCCCTGCTTCCCCCCATCCCCTTCCCTGCTTCTCCCCATCCCCTTCCCTGCTTCCCCCATCCCCTTCCCTGCTTCCCCCCATCCCCTTCCCTGCTTCCCCCCATCCCCTTCCCTGCTTCCCCCCATCCCCTTCCCTGCTTCTCCCCATCCGCTTCCCTGCTTCCCCCCCTCTTTTGCTGCTTCCCCCTACCCTCTGCCCTGCTCCCCCCCATCCCCTTCCCTGCTTCCCCCCATCCCCTTCCCTGCTTCTCCCCATCCCCTTCCCTGCTTCCCCCCATCCCCTTCCCTGCTTCCCCCCATCCCCTTCCCTGCTTCCCCCCATCCCCTTCCCTGTCTCCGTGTTACCCGTTTCCTTGTCCCTTTTCCCTGTGTCTCCCCACCCTCTGTTTTATTCCTTCACCCTCGCACACCTTACCGCCTGCCGACCTTACCGCCTGCCCACCTTACCACCTCAAATCCTTCCCTTCTCATCCGCGCGCAGGTGTGGCGGAAGGTGCACGTGCTGCCTTGTGCCTGCCGCTTGCTGTCCACGCCTTCCATCCCACCTCTCCCAAACCACGTCTTTTTCTATATGTGCCTCCCCTGCTGGCCCATACCCTCTGCTGATCTGCGCCCTATGAGGCCGTGCCCTCTCTGTTCCCCGCCCCTGCATGTACGGAGGGATTGGGAGCCGCTTTGCCTAGCAGCCAGCACTGTGCAGGCAAGGATTCAAACTGGTGGATCATGGGGCAAGGGTAAGGGAGTGTATTGTGCGGCATGGTCAGTGCGGAGTGGCGTGGGAGGGAGGCAAAATGGCAAGCACAGGGTGAAGGCAGGCAGGGGCCGTGGCAAAAATATGGAGATTGGCAGTGTCAGCAGGATGTGCGGCAGGATGCTGGCGGCAGCGCACGTCAGGGCATGTGCGGTGGGGCAAGGCTGGTCTGCGCTGCGGTGGGCCGGGGGAGTGCAGATTGGTGCAGGGAAAGGCACGACATGTTCCTATGTGGCCGGCCGAGACCCTTATGAGTTGCGGGATCTGAGCTTGAGAGTGTACGCTTGGAAATGTATTGCTAATGTGTTTCTTGATATGTAATTTTCATGATTCACAATTTGCTTTTCTATGCCAATTCAGCACTTGAAAATTTTATGTTATTCTGAAGTGATATCTCAAACTTATCCAAATATTTTAGTCGATTAGTAATCACAGGAAATATTGTTCAGTGTACTGCCTCACTCTTACTCGCGTGAGTTTCGCGTTCCCCACCATTTCAACCCCAAGAGAAGCGCAGTGTGCCCCACCAGTGCTGGGGCAGGAGCAGTGCTCTGTCGCACACTGGGTCGTTCGGCCCTCCCATGTCCTCGGGGACAGCTGTCGCATAGTATCGTGGCGAAGACTGTTTTTCCCGCCTCCTGAATTCGGTTTCGCCCCACACACATTTTCGAAATTCACGATTTTCAGGTTTTCGCCCAACTGTTTCAACCCCACATAACTTGAAAAAATACCATGCTGACCTCGGGCTTTAATTCTCCAGGTTTCGAAGTACGGAACAGTGAATTTCCCACCAAGTGCGAAGTTTTTTCACATGGAATACTCGTGCACCTGGCACTGTGAGGAGGATCTCCGGCGCCGGAAGGAATCGCGTGAAACTGTCAACCACCACAACACTAGGCACCTGGGCTTGTGCCGCAGCGTGCTGACGTCAATCCTTCGTGGAGTGTGCCTCACATCAACGTCAACTGCACGGGTTTCCCGCCAACTTAGGTTAGGCGTGATGCAGTCACTCACAGCCGCATGCGCAGCACTCCGTTCAAGTGGCCCCGTGCCCCGCATCTCTTACCATGCATCTTCGCAAATTACCATGTGGCAGTGGTCTGAGGTTGGGGTGGTTACCGTCTGTCACGCCGCGGTCTGTCGCGCACTTCCAGAACCAGCGGAAACGGACGGAATCCGTCCCGTCGCTGTGCGGCGTCCAAATCAACTGGGCCAGCCCATTGGCTTCAAACCAGCCCCCGTTCCTGACGACCCGACTCGACGCCAGATTCTTCCCCCTCCCGCCCCCCGTTCCCTCCTCCTCCCTCTGTCCGTCAACGACGTCTTGACGGAGCTCCCATTTCCCGCTTCTCTTACCCCTCGCCTGACTCTCTTCCTCCAGTCAACTTCCTAGCCATCTTTCCCTCAGCGCTATGTGCCCCTGCACCGCGAGCCAGAAACCCTAGCAGCCTGTTGGTGTTTCCGTAAAGCCTAGAGCCGAGTGAATCGCCGTTTCTGTTCATCCCAGCTCAGGCCAGTTCACTCAAGCAGATACAAAGGCCTGGTTCTCACTTGGTATGTTATTGACCCGTGCTTCCTTTTTCGTTGGAAGATTATTCTGGAGGGCAAGTTCCCGTCAGTGCTGAGAGCTATTAGCGGGATTTTGCCAACTGTTTTAGCTATTTCCTTACACGCTGTGTCATTGTTGAGAGGTTAGAGAGCGCTATGGTTACGTCTCTCGCCTTCTATTCCAGCTCCTCACCAGGGGCCGTTCTGTCGTCGTCTTCTAAATCTTTCTCGCCTTCTCCTACGGTGTCCGACGCTGATGCGACCAGCGCCTTAGACAACCAGAACAACCGTAAAGGCTCTCGAGGTGGTCTGTCGTCTCTCCTCACCTCGACGAGTCCCAGACATGGCTCTTATGGGTCTTTGCCAAGCTCTGAATTCACGGGAACTTTGGGATCTGGCGCTTTTGGCGGCCAGGAAGGATGTTATTTCGGCAACAGTGTAAATAACGCTAGTTCTTTATCTGACGGTGGTCGGTTTCTTTCTACGGCAGTTAACATTCCGTCTAACAGTTCTAAGCTTAAGCCTCGTCGCTCCAGCCTGTCCGTCAGCACGACGACAACGACCAGAAGCGGCTTCAACACCTCCCTCGCGTCGTCCTTAACATGCAGAAGCGAGCCGCGTCTCTCATCGTCCATTGACGTCAGCAGCAGCACTCGGACACGTCGATTCGCGCCGTTGACAGCACCCGCGCCTGCAGATTCGAAGCCGATTCAGCGCAGCGTCGGCTTCACCGTCAAGGCCTCCGCGTCTGGCGCTTGCGTCGCCCCTGCGCCCTCGTCCGACACCCAAGTCGCCCCGCGTTTCGTGCCGCTAGGAGCGGACGGCAAGCCTGGTCTAGCGTCCATCCAAGATCTCGTAGAGGAGGTGACGTCAGCGTCGTCAGCTGCTCAGTCGACACACTGGCCGGGTCTGGTTACGTCGCTTTCGGGTTCAGTTCCGGGGGTATGGCGCGTAGGGACGGATTCAGGCGCCGAGCTTGTGAACACGACGTTGCTAAGCATGCCAAAGTTGACCGCTCTCCCCAATGGCGGCGTCAGGATGCATGATACCGCGGCTTTCCGCCAGGTGCGGTCTGCCATTGAGATTGGCCGAGATCCGGATGCTCTGTTGTCGGACGACGATTGGTTGAGATACGCGCAGAAGAAGCATGCGGTATTCTACGACCCGCTGGTCAAGCTGGCGTTCCAAGTGGCTGCTGACGCTCACCAAGGCCAGGTAGGTCGTGTAACGATGAACGGCGTTGTTGTTTCCTGCTTTCCTTGCTATAGAGCTGGGGTTCTTCTCTTCTCTGGTCGTATTGCGACCAAATAAGGGTTGAGTGCGTACTAACGTGTCGTGCCCCATAAATTCTTTTGTTTCCTATTCCTTCATTCTTTTCACTTGATCCTCGTTATTGGCAGTTTCGCAAGAGCGGCCAGCCAGTTGTCTCTCACTGCGTGGAGACGGCGCTCATCCTCGCCGGCATCGGCGCCGACAAAGTCGTCGTCGCCGCGGGTCTGCTGCACGACGTCATCGACGACACTGCGACGTCGGAGCAGGACCTGCGCGACATCTTCGGCGACGAGATCGCGTCGCTCGTCGCCGGCGTCAGCAAGCTGAGCCTCGTCTCGCAGCTCACGCGCGACAGCTCGCGACAGCTCACCTCCTGCGAAATCGACAACCTTCGCACGATGTTCGTCGCGATGGCGGACGTTCGCGTGGTCCTTGTGAAGCTCGCGGACCGCATGCACTGCCTGCGCACCATCGACGCGCTCCCCGCGAAAACGCAGCAGCGCATCTCCCGCGAGACGCTGGACGTGTTCGCGCCGCTGGCGAACCGGCTGGGCATCTGGTCGTGGAAGGCGGAGATCGAGGACGCGTGCTTCCGCTGCCTGCACCCGCGCGAGCACGCGGACCTGCTCGCGGAGCTCGACCGCACCAGCAGCGGCGGCGGCGGCGGCGCGAACAGCAGCGGGTTTGCTAGCAGCGTTGCGGGGTGTGCTGGCAGCAGGAGTGCGGGTGGGGCGGAAGAGGGCGGTGCGGGGAGCGGCAGCGGGAGCGGCGGAGGCGGAGAAGCGAGCGTGATGGCGGCGATCCGACGGCTGAGCGCGGCGCTGGAGGCGAAGGGGGTGCAGTTCGAGGACCTGAGCGGGCGGCCGAAGAATCTCTACAGCATCTTCAACAAGATGTCCAAGTAAGCAGCGCGGCTAGTAGCACGCATAATATCACAGTAAACCTAATTCTCCACAATCATTTCCCCACTCTTCTCCCTCCCCGCCCCCACCCCTCCCTCTCCCCCTCCCAATCCTGCGTTCCCCAATCTTCCCCCACCCCGCCCCCACCGCCCCCCCTCCCCATCCCAATCCCGCGCCCCCCCCTCCCGTCCGGCCCCACACCTTCGTCTGTTGCATGCTACCCACCCTTCTTGCCGTTATTGCTCGTCGTGAAAATCCTTTCGCAGGACGGGCAATGGTGTGCGTTTCGTGTTTCTATTCTCCTTCTCATAGCGTCTCCCCCATCTGTCCTGTTCCCCCTTTCCCCAATTTTTTCCGCTGGCTTCCCCCTTTCCTCCCCCCCCCCCCCCACCTCCTCCCCCTTCACGTGTGCCCCGCTTCTCCCCCACCCTGTGCCGCGTCCAACCGTCGCGGTCTTTCACTACACCAGGAAGGGGCGGTCACTTCACGAGATCATGGACGTGCGCGGGCTGCGCCTCATTGCGGCGGACGAGGCGGCGTGCTACGAGGCGCTCGCCGTGGTGCACTCGCTGTGGGCGCCGTGGGCGGGCCGCCACCTCAAGGACTACGTGCGCGTGCCCAAGCCCAACGGCTACCAGTCGATCCACTCGGTGGTGTGCGGTGACGATGGGTTGCCGCTGGAGGTGCAGATCCGCACGCCCGCCATGCACCACCAGGCGGAGTTCGGCGTGGCGGCGCACTGGCGGTATAAGGAAGCGGGGTTCCGTGACAATAACGGGGATAAAGCACTCGGGAAAGAGAAGAGTAGCAGCAGCAGTAGAAAACAGGAGGGTAAAAAGTCATCGTCCCCCCCCTCGTCCTCCTCAGGGCCGTCACCAGCGGTACTGGCGAAGATAGAATGGGTGCGGTACGTTCTGTCGTGGTACAGTGAGATGAGCGACACCAAGCTGCGCCTCTCCCCGCCCTCCAAGCGCCTGTCGCCCTCCTCTCTCTACCTCGCCAGCATGGCCGCCGTCGGATGCGGCGCTCCTGCCACCGTCGCCACTGCCACCGCCGCGTCCTCCCCCTCCTGCTCCCCCTGCTCCTCCCCCTCATGCTCAACCCCAGCCTCCTGCTCCCCTTCGGGCTCATATCCGACTCACTGTATGGGTTCTGGCGCGTGTGGGAGTGCCGCTGCTGCTGGTGCTGCATGCGGCACTGACTGTGACGAAGCCTCTTCCTCTGAGATGCACGAGCGGTGCCCCTTCCCAGAGCACTTGGAGTCGTGCCGCTTCCGCACCTTCCCCTTCAGCAGCTCGCCAACAAGCCCATTGCCTACAGGGGCTGCCTTTGCAGCGACCTCAGCTCCTGGGGGGATGGGTGCGTTTGCAGCGGGCGCGCCGTTTGCGAGTGCGCCGGTGCCGCCAGCAGCAGCAGCGATGGAGGACGAGGAGATCTACGTGCTCGTCATGGACGGCGATAGCGTGAGTGCCTCCCTCCCTTGCCCTCATTCTCTCCCTCAATCTCGCCCTGGCTCTCGCCCTGACCCCCGCGCTAACTTGCATCTGTCTCCAGCTATTCTGGTTGTTTTCGTCATTCGCATTGCTTTCCCTCAGTTTGCTTGCCTAGCTCCCCTCAGCTGGCACGGTTTCAAGATGGATCTTTCTTGAAATTCTTGTGCGCGTCTCGTGTGTCTCTCCTCTCTTGTTCAGATATCCGTCCGGGAGGTCCCTGCCACGACCACAGTCGCAGCATTCCTAGAGCAGTATGCAGGGGAGGAAAGCTCGTCACAAAGCTTCCCACACGAGAAGCCTGAGAAGCTGAACGCGGGGGGCTCACCAGATACGCTGCTCCTGCGGGAGCTGTGGCAGAAGCAGGACGAGCTGCGCCTCACTCACCCCCACCAGCAGCACGTGGGGCAGCAGCAGGGAGGCGAGCAGCAGGCAGGAGCAGGCAAGGGGCGGCGGATGTCTCTGCGGGTCAACTCAGAGGTGGTAGGGGAGGGCGAGGCTGCGAGTCGCAGGCTGAGGATGGGCGATTTGGTGGAAGTGGTGCTGGACCGTGCTGCTGTCGGTGCTGCTGATTGCGCTACTGCTGGTGGTTGTGGTGGTGCTGTTGCTGTTGGTGGTGCTACTGCTGCTGGTTCTGGGGCTGGTTGTGTGTTGGAAGAGGCTTTACCAGGGGCAGGAGCAGCGTTTGAGGAGGGAGTGACTGGGGAGGCGGTGGTGGAAGAAGGGTTGGAGGAAGGGGGACTGCTTCCCGCGTTTGCCATGCTGCATGAAGAGGACGACGAGGATTGGCTTGTGGTGGCGCATGGCCGTAGCAGCAGCAGCAAGAACAGCTTGGGAGGGACGTTAGCACCCGGGGTCATGGCGGGTGCTTGGTGCTTGTGATGGGATGTGTTGTGGTAAGAGAGGTGAGATGGGAAGTGGAGTCACTTCTCTGTACATATGGAGCTTGTGGGAGTGGTATAGTAGTTTTAGGTCAGATCCAGCAACCGAAATGTAGCTGGTATGTTTGAGATGGGGTGGTAGATAGTGCGCTACATGTGTAGGCACACCTTGTTGGTATAGTAGGTCAATTACTTCCTGTAAATAGAAAGTCGTGGTTGTAACTTTGTGCCAGGTCCTCAGATTAGATTCGTTCCAGCCCACCTTGAACCCTCAGGGCAAATGCAATGGTAAAGTGGTTGACATCCATGGGATGGGGTAAACCTGAACCTGAGTGCTCACCGCATTTCTAAATTCTTTACCGTGTCTACATGACAATGTCTACATTTCTAGCTGAGGTGGTTGCAAAAACTTCAACATTTGAGGTCCCCTGCTAACTAATGTCCCTCATTACTATGCATATGCCCTTATGTGCAATACAGTATCATACTTTCCAGTCACCGTGCACTTCTTTTCAACTAGCACTAGTGCCTACGCTAATTTTGCATTTTGTTTCCTAAATAGTTCTAGTTCACTCTGTATTCACTCGTAACATCACGAACTCGTTGACGAATGTATACCCCACCAACCAACTCCTTCCTTTCCCCCGTGTACAGCTCACCCAACTCTATTGTCCATTTCTGGTCCCCCCCGTTGACTGTTCATCGTCTTTTCGTCCTTCTGAACCCCCCTTCGCGGCTATCTCCGCGAGTGTCGCAACTCATCGCAAGTCACGATTTGAATCGTCTTTGCAGCTTGTTACCGTGTCGATACGCTCTCATGAATTGCAGAAGTGAAGCGGCAACAGGTGGAGGAGAGGGACAAGCACGAGGCAGGGCTAATTTTTCGTTTTTAGAGATCCGGATGCCTCCGGGGCCCCCACGTAAACATACGTAAAAATCCGGGTCCGTAGAAAGGCCACCCTTTTTGGTCCGGATTCTATCAAGGGGTACCCTGACTCAGTGTTTCTCTATGAAACACCCTTTGGCCCATCGAGTCGTAACTGCTGCATAGTACAAGTGAAGGGCATACTTACTGTGAGTGCGAAAACACAAGACAATCGTATAGTTGGCTTACAGCTGTTTCGGAACGCAGATGAGTCTCACTCAGGGATGCGACCAATCCGGCACGAAAGTTTCTAAGGAGCACCCTTATGCATCCGGATGTCTCTGAGATATACCCTTTATGAGTCCGAATGATTCTGAGTTCAGACCCCTCAAAATCCGGATCTCTGACGAGAACATCCGGAATGTCGACGAAATTCCGGATGTGCACCCTGCTACCGTGAGCCCTGGCACGAGGTGATGAGACAAGCAGCCCTCCCTGAGGTGATCACACCTCTGGCTTTGTCACACAGACAGGCTGGCTTGTCCCACAAACAGCCAGCGCTGATTCGTAACCTTGGGAGGATTGTCTCCATTGCTGATTTCCTTCCCACTGGTCGAGAGATCCTGTCGTTGTTGATTGGTCATGTCAGTGAGGTGACTCGCAAATGGCGGCTGGGCAGAAGCGGAATGCGGTTGCTTGCAGCTCCACATATGCTGTGATCGGCCCTAAATCAAATACTCGATGGTGGAGCTCCACAGATTTCCACGTTTTCTCAAGCAGCTCGTTGACAACTCGCCGTTGATGTTCTCCAAAGCTATTCAGGGGGTGTTACATTGCGCGCGGGTCCATTTACAAGGAAATGGACCAGCGAATGCAAGGGGGCACCATTTTAGAGGGATCACTTCCAAAAGTGGTCCCGCTTGGTACCGGGGATCATTTGCGGCGGACCAGCTATGCACAGTGCATTGCAGCTTCGAAAACGAAGTGTTGACGAAAAAATAGTCTACCTGGTCACGCTTGAACAAGATGTCGCAGACAGCAAATACTTTTGGCGAAAAATCAAAACGCATTTTTCGCATGCGATTCCCATCGCCTTGGGTCGCTCTGGAAATGGTCCTGCGTGTCGAGCATCGTTTTCGTACGTGCGCCTCGAACTGTACATGCTGGTCCGTGGGCGGGTGCAAGTCCGGTCCACACCTGGGCCGTTCGCTGGTCCATGCTGGTCCGCGCTGGTCCATGCAAATGCCTCTGGGCCGCAGCGGCCCAGCACGGCCCAGCGTAGGTCTTGCGCACATGGCACACCCCCTCACTTATTCACGTGTAGGTCAGGTGCATCAGACTACTTCACGCGCACTTCCTTCGGTTTCCAGATAATTGTCCAGACGTCTAAACAGTTGCTGATGTTGATACTCGACTATTTCTAGGTTTCTCCAGACGTAAATAAGAAATACTGCATTCTTTCTTGTGTACGCTGCTATCGCAATGACGGCACCTGCGATAACGTCGGGGACTCCAGCATCAGCGAGCACACATGTGCCTTGTTCCGAGTCTATCCATGCTGAGCGACCTGAAGAAAGCATTTTGAGGTGCATCGGGAGTCCAGCATCAGAGAGCAAAGATGACTCGTATTCCGAGCCCTTCCATAGTATGCGACCTCCGTCCTTGGAGCTTCTCTCGGCCGACCTGTGGGAACTGGCGGAAGAAGCAGACGCTGCAGCTACGCCGGCGTCTGTCGACCAGAAATTGGAAACGAATGGCGAAAAGTCAACCAGCCGGTTCTGGTTTCGTCCACGCAAGAAGAACAGCGAGACGGCCTTCTCGTTCCCTCGATCCAGATCGACGAGCTGCCACGATCCTGCGGGTATCAAGCGAAGCGAGGACCTTTTTAGCGATATTTTCGAGCCGAGCAAGAGCCCGAGGAGCAAGACCCTTGTTCCGAACATGAAACTGCTAGAGATCCCTGGCGACGAGGACGATACGGCGTATGAAGATATCGTGTGGGGAACGACTGGTAAAGGCGTTTCGGACGGAGCTCTGCGGTTCGTGAATAGGGTGAACGCCTCTAAATCTTCTGAAAACGAATCTGTTTCTTCTGTACGTATGTTTCCTGAGGGCCAGTGGACGTCCAATCTACCACCGTCACCGTCATTTATGAGATTGCGTAGCTTCGGAAGGAAACGTACAGGAGCGGAAGCATCGATTTCTTTCCGGATCTCTCCATTGTCGCCTGGATCCGCAATTTCGGGGACTCCGAAAGACGTGTCCACCAGTGAGCTGCGTGGTCTAAACACTGAAGGGGCCTATTCAGCAGCCGCTCCTTGCAACCGGCGGGACAGACGAAAATGGAAAAGCTTTGATGATCTATCTGGCTGGGCGGATGGCAGCGGAGATCGGCGGTTTGCGGAGAATGCGGAGGCAGGTTTGCACGCAAGCACAGATGTTTGTGTGCCTGCCAGGGAGCTGACTGTGATGGAGGAAGAGGAAGGCGAAATCACCCCTTTAACACCTGTGAGATTGCCAGCAGGGAGGGGTTTCTGCACTCCACGTCGCAGACAAAGAAGTGGTAGTATAGACCTGACCTCGCCCATCAGCCCAAAGGTTACCTACTTTTCTTTTGAGAAGCATCGTCAGGTTGTGATGGAGCAAGCAGCCAAAATGGAGCAGCAGAGTTAGGGTTGTTGAGATGTGTTACTAGCCCTAGAGGTTCAAGATCAATACACACAAACTGCTGCTGCCGCTGTATTGTGAATATGGTATTCTGGAGTGACAAAGGGTTTGGACGGGAGTCGTCAACCTAAACAATATCTCACCAGTCTGGCAAATTCTGTGCAAAACAAGTCCAATATAGACAGGAAAAAAACATCATTCCACTCTACACTCCATGTAGATATGGTAGTAAGAACAAAAGGCCTGAGCAAAAGCTCAAAGAAATAGCAAGCTATTGAACCTACACAACTTCACACTTGCAGCAGTAGAGCCTGAACCCATCATGTAAAATCCTGAAATGCCCAGGCATAAGGCGGGGACTTCAACCCTCAAAATAGCCCCCCTTATTCAGAGCTCTGTCAAGCCTCCCTGTCACCGCTGGCGCTTCCCATCACACAAGCGTTTGTCGGGACAAGCACAGCCTGCTGGCTGCACTCCAGTCGTTGCACCCTCCCCCTCCAAAGATCATGATTCATGAGCACTTTCTGAAGCCGTTCAAAGAAATACGTACCACACCCTAAGAGTACTTCCTGAGGTGAGGAGAGTCCAGGGTTCCCCGCCGCCACATCGTTTTCCAGTGCAACAGGATACGAGGTATTCCTCGCTTCTGCCAAAAAAAGGGCGACTGCGCGCCTTGTTTCACGCTGCACTCTGAAGACTTCAATGCTGATTCTCCTCCACTAGAATTATTCCGCAAGCTCCTCAATTCGTTGGTAGAATTTCCAAATCATCCAGTCTCTGTTGCCAGCATGAGCGAAATTCCAGACACTCGCCTGGTCCTTGAAAGGTCCACGTCAGACGAGCGGCGAGGAGCCACTCTGGCGAAGGGAGATTCTGCGTTGCTGTTACTGACTGGGGGACTGTGGACATAGAAATTGACGTGTGCCGGGAGTTGCTGTGCGGCTTCAGATGAAGACCTGAATAGGTCACGCTTTAGAGGAGGGAGTGTTGCGTTAGTCCTGGCGCCAACGCTACGTGATGATTCTGACGCCGATTTTCTCCACATAGCTGCAGCGCTGCCCGCGCGAGATTGTAATTCGGTTGAGTCACGGTTATCGCTGGCGCAATGAGTCGCGAGTGAAACGGAGGACGAAGGCGTTCGCGTATCAGCAATAGGCCATGCTCCGCCGTGAGATGCTAAGTAGCGCGCGAGCATCATAGTCTCGTCCACCTCGTCTATGGAAGCCATGATTCGTTTGTGAAGCAAAGTCAACAAACCACTAGAACTTCCCTTATTTCATGTAAGACACCTAGTAAACCCTATGCGTAAACGATGAAGAGACCTGACGAGACGACTACGTTAGGATGCAATGGCCGACCAACCGACGACGGTGCTTCATCGACCAAATGGGAGGCGCTCATTTTGACAACATACACAACGGCGTTGTTCGCCAGCACTTCTAACAACAAAAATGACGGGATCAGGAAGGTCAGTCTCGGCTTCCTGATCCCGTCCGTTAGGGTTCGTTAGGGTCCGTCAAGCAGGTCAGCCCACGAAATTCTTGCCAAGCCTATGATTCCGTCCGAACCAAACGGAATCATGTTGGCCTGTCGAACACCCTCCTTTTCATTCATTTCGAATGGAATCGTGAAGGTAGGAAAGTGGGTCGGGAGCTTCCTCTACAGGCAAACGCTGGTCCCGTTGCCATTCCATCGCCATTCACCTCCCCTAGCAGAATTGCCTTGGAATGGCCATGGGATTGGAAGGATGTGGAGGGGGGGAACAAGGAATTGGAAGGTGGGGAGGGTGGTTCCTGATCCCGTTGCCACCCTTCCCCTTTCTGGCGCGAAATTTCGCGATTTGGCCATCCCCCCCACACCTATTCGGGAGGTTCCTCCTCTGGTTCGTGATTCCACGACCATTCCGAGGCCTTTCTTTTTTTAGATGTGCTGGCGAACACCGCCAACGACTCCAGCAGCAAGCCAGCCAAGAAATGGAATGCTCGAGAGACAAGGTCCACAGAAACCACTTCACCCCATCGGCCTGTAAAAACGGCTGGTGTGATGGAGCTTCCATCACCCAGCCGTACATGTTACACGTGCAATGGAACGAATTAGCGAGGATTGCACTAGAGTGTTCAATGAGTACAAAGTATGTGTTCCCTATCCTTATCTTCTTCTATTTCCTAGTGTCTTAAAATAGAGTGAGGGTGATGTGCAACGGAATGTAGAGAGTGGCAAGGCAAGGCAGTACAAACAATAAAACCTAATTGAGTTGTACTCAGTAAGGAGCACCTCACTAGAGACTATAACAAATAATAACATTTGACACACCACTATATGCTAAGTGAGGGGCATCTAAGCAAGCAGTGTGGACAAACGGTCACAAGACCAGTCAAGACAAGAAGCAAAATTGTCAAAATATATGTGTATTTACTTGTCTAGGCTATGTAGGGGCTAGCCTTAGGAAGTACATTTCTCACCTCGACACTTTTGTTTGTACCCCAACCTAGACCTAATTCATCACCTTTCTCCTAACTCTCTTAATATGGTATCAGAGCAGGCCTTTCTAAGGACCGTTTTTTTTAGGCTGCCCGAATTTACTGCCCTGCCCAGCGCTTTCGAGATGCCCTACTCTGGCATGCCGCGCGCAGCTCGTACAGCCCACGCACAGCCCGCGCGCAGCCAGTACAGCCCGCGTGCCGCCCTCGCGCAGCCCCTACAGCCCGCGCGCGGCACGCACGCAGCCCGTGCAGCCCGCGCCAGGTCCGCGCGCAGCCCGTACGACCCACGCAAGGCCCGCGCGCGGCCCGTACAGCCTGCAACAGGCCCGCACGCAGCTTGTGCAGCCCGCGCCAGACCCGCGCGCGGCCCGTACAGCCCGCGGCAGGACCGCGCACAGCCCGTACAGCCCGCGCCAGGCCCGCACACACCTGCACTGCCCCTACAGCCGCCTGTGATACTGTTTCTGCACTGCTGATACTGCACTGCTGTTGCTGCTAAGCTACTGCTACTGCCCTGCTGCTCTTTTGCCCTGCTGCTCCTGCCCGCGCGCCCCCTCTGCTGCCCGCGCGCCGCCAGCCTGCAGCCCTTGCGGCCCGCGCCCTGCCATTGCCACCCGCCCGCCGCCTCTGCCTGCCAGCGCGCCGCCTCTACTGCCTGCGCGCTGCCCCTGCTGCCCGCGCGCTGTCACTGCCTGCCCGTGCGCCGCGCTGCAGCCATGGCTACGTTTAACGTCATCTCGTTCAACCCTGACGGCCGCCCGATAGAGTTCGCCACGTGGCTCGATGACATGCAACTGTTCCTAACGACTGATGCTAAAGACGGAGTTTTCCTGTTTGACCATGCGTCTGGCTCCACAGCCCCTCCTCCTGACACAGCTGACAGCCTCTCTCGTTCACAGTGGCAGACCCGTGACGCAGCTGCTCGCCTAGCTATTCGCAGCCATCTTCCGTTAGCTGAACGTGCTCACTTCGGCCAGCACAAGACCGCTAAGGACACGTACACCGTTGTAGTCGCTCGCTACTCTTCCCCTGCCACTGCTGCTCTCAGCCGCCTTATCCTGCCCTACCTGTTCCCAGACCTGTCCTCCTTTGCCACAGTTGAGGACCTTATCTCCCACCTTCGCGCTAGTGACGTTCGCTACCGTGCCGCTCTTTCACGCTCTACTTCCTAGTCACCCGCCTCCCTGACTCTCTTCGTACAGTCAGGGACCACTTTCTGCAGAGTGGTCGTCGCGGCCGCCCTCACTGTCGATGACTTCGAAAAGCACCTGCTTGCAGCAAAGAAGAGCATTCTCGCTGTAGGTGCTGCTCGTGGCACTCCTCGCACTCCCCTCTTTGAGGGGTGTCCCCCCTCCCCCCTTGCCCCCTCCTACGCTTCTGCTGCTGCTGTTGACCTCCTTGGTGCTGAGGAAGTCGGCGTTGCTTCTGCTCCTAGTGGGAGGCGCCGCAGCGGCAAGGGCAAGGGAGGAAGGGGTGGTGGAGGTGGCGGCGGGGGGGGGGGGGGTGGTGGTGGAGGCGATGGGGGTGGTGGAGGTGGCGGAGGTGGCGGTGAGAGTAGTGGCGGGAGTGGAGGCGGCGGAGGAGGCGGCGGTGGAGGCGGCAGTGGGAGTGTTGGCGATGGAGAGGGCAGCGGCGGTAGTGGCGGCAGTGGGAGCGGTGGCGGCGGTAGTGGTGGCGGTCAGGGTGGAGCCTTTCAGAAGGGAGGCTCTAGTGGTGGTCAGTGGCAGCAGGAGCAGCAGCAGCGTCCGCGCGAGACCCTCACACCCCAGCAGCTCCGTGACTGGTATGCTCAGCGTGGGGCGGCTGGGGGTGCTGTCCGCTGCCTATATGTCATTCGCACAAGTCCCCGCGCTGGTCAGCCCTGCGGGAGGTTTCACACCGAGTACCGCTGCTTCTCTCGTCTTGATGATGCCTGGCACACACAGTTTCCTGATGCACATAAGCTCCCCCGCTGGGCAGACTTGCTAAAATGCGATGTAGATATCTTTGCTCTTGACTATGATGCTATTCTTGCTGCCATGTATGCCTTGACTGTTAGTGTTGAGGGTGACTGTTACATGTGTGTGCCGCCCGACCCAGGTATAGAGTCTGCTGCTCTAGGTGCTAGTGAGTCAGCTCTAGGTGCTGGTGAGACTGCTCTCTCTGGTACTGCGCCTGCTGAGGCCTTGCACACCTTCACGCTTGACTCAGGTGCTTCCCGATGCTTCTTTCGGGACAACACCACAATCACACCCCTCGCAGCACCGGTTGCTGTCTCTTTGGCTGACCCCTCTGGGGGACCGGTTCTTGCACGTTCCTCCACTGTTCTCCCGTGTCCGACGGTTCCGTCTGGCTCACTCTCAGGTCTGCACCTCCCCTCGTTCTCTACGAACTTGGTGAGCAACGCCGTCCTTCATGATGCATGGGTTAATTCCTTTACTCCTGGACGACAGCATGTAGCGATCTGCACGTGTGCACGGACGGGCCGTCACCTGGCCACGTTCACCCGTTGGCCTGGGTCGAGCCTGTACACACTGACTACTGCGCCTCCTCAGGTGGCTGCGTCTGCATCTGCCTCAGGTCAGCTATCAGCCTCCTGCTCGTGTCGCGCCCTGTCGCACCAGACCCTCCTTTGGCACCACAACCTTGGTCACCCCTCCCTGTCACGCCTCTGTGGCATGCACTCCCGTCTCCTTGTCTCTGGTCTTCCCAGGTCTCTGCCCCCCCTCTCGCGCTCGCCTGCTCCGCCTTGTCTTCCCTGCGTCGAGGGGCGGCAGCGCCACTCCTCACTCCTCCTCGTTCCCTTCGACAGAGGCTCCCCTGCAGACTCTCCACATGGACGTGTGGGGGCCAGCCCGCGTCCAGGGACAGTTCTCCGAGCGCTACTTTCTGCTGGTTGTTGACGACTACTCGCGTTACACCACGGTCTTCCCCTTGCGCAGCAAGGGGGAGGTCCCTGATGTCTTGATCCCTTGGATCCGCACTGTCTGTCTCCAGCTCCGCGAGCGGTTCCACCAGAACCTTCCTGTCCTGCGTCTGCACTCTGATAGAGGTGGTGAGTTCTCCTCCGACCTCTTGCAGACAAACTCTCTGCTCGTGCCGTTCCCTGTGTCTTCCTTGGTTTTCCCCCTGACGCGCCTGGCTGGCAGTTTTACCACCCCACCTCGCGTCGTGTTCTGTCCTCTCAGGACGTCACGTTTGACGAGTCGGTTCCCTTTTACCATCTCTTCCCCTACCGCACTGCCCCTCCCCCTCCCCCGCCGTTCTTTCTTGCTCCAGGTCCCCCTCCGGTAGACCCCCTCCCCCCTCAGGGTCCTGCTCCTTCAGGTGTGTCTCAGGCAGACCCACTCCCCTTCGTTGAGCCAGTCGAGGTCACTGGTGACTCTGGTGCTGCTGGGGGTGCTGAGCCTGGGGGTGTTGAGCCTGCGCGTGAGGAGCCTGGAGGTGCTGAGCTTGGGGGTGCTGAGCCTGAGCGTGTAGAGCCTGGGGGTGCTGAGCCTGAGCGGGTGGAGCCTGGGGGTGCTGAGCCTGAGCGTGTGGAGCCTGGGGGTGCGGAGCCTGCGGGTGTGAAGCCTGAGGGTGCTGAGCCTGCGGGTGCGGAGCCTGGAGTTGCTGAGACTGGTGGTGTGAGAGGTACTACCAGTTCTGGAGGTACTAGAGCTGCCGGAGCTGGTGCTACTGTCGCTCCTGGTGGTGCTGGTGGAGCTGGCACTGCTAGTCCTGAAGGTACTCGTCCTGGAGTTTCTGGAGGTGCTCTCTCGCCGCAGCAGCTACGTGAGTGGTACTCTCAGCACTGCCACCGTCGGCGTGGCGCTGCTGAGGCAGGAGGCGCGGGAGCTGGAGGTACTGGAGCGGCCGGAGCTGGTGGTGCTGGGGGCTCTGGAGCTGGAGGCCCTGGAGCTGTAGGCGTTGGAGCTGGTGACCCAGGAGCTTGGGGTGCTAGAGCTGGAGTTTCTAGAGCTGCTGGAGGTGCTGGAGCTAGAGTTTCTGGAGTTGGAGGCGCTGGAGCTGCTGGTACTAGTACTGGAGGTACTGGCGCTGGAGGAGCTGGTCCTGGTGGTGCTGCCCCGTCGCGTCTGTTCTTCGCTCCACCGTCACCGTCGTCTCTGCCGCCGCTTGGCTCGGTGCTTCGCAAGGTTCTTAGTCTCCTGTCTTTTACAGGTCTCCCGTTACAGCTAGGCTCCCCACTGCCCGCTCCCTCTCCTTACAATGAGCAGACAGGTCTTACGGAGCAGCGTGAGCCTGCGTATCGTCGTGCCTCGCCTGTTCGCGCTGGTCGCACTGGTCGCCGTGTTCCTCGTGAGCGTCCTCCTCCTGTTCCTGGCACGCACACTATGGCACTTCGTCCTTCCTCTGTTCCACAGCGTGTTCCTCTGCCGTCCCCTCATGCGTCCTCTCTTTCGCACGTTCCAGGCCCTGAGTCTGACCTAGTTTGTGCTGCCAGTCCTACTGTTACGCGTCTCTTAGCCACTGTTTTCACTGACCCTTCTTTTGAGCCTGTTGCTGCGTCTGCCTTAGTCGCTGAGCTTGTTGACTTTGCTGCTGCTTGTCGTCTCGATTACACCGCTAGTCTTGTTGCTGAGTCTGAGTCTGTCTGTCCTCTGTCTGTCGGGGGTGAGTGTGCTCTTGGCACGGACGTCCTTGAGGACAGGCAGGAGGACTTTGAGTGTCTTGCAGCCGCTGCACCTGATCTCGTGGCCATGCTGCTTGCCCCTGAGGGAGACCCGGATGCACCAGACATCCCGACCCCGCACTCTTACGCTGAGGCGATCGCGGGTGAGTGCTCCTCTCAGTGGCAGACAGCCATGGACGCAAAGATGGCATCCTGGAAGTCCACAGGCACCTACGTCGACGCAGTTCTCCCTCATGGGGCGAACGTAGTCGAAGGCATGTGGATTTTCAGGGTGAAGCGGCCGCCAGGTTCTCCGCCTGTCTTCAAGGCTCGTTACGTTGCTAGACGCTTTAGTCAGCGACAGGGAGTTGACTTCTTTGAGACCTTCTCCTCTACCCCGAAGATGACCACTCTTCGGGTGCTGCTGCACGTTGCCGCCCAGCGTGACTACGAGCTTCACTCTCTTGACTTCAGCACAACTTTCCTACAGGCAGCCTGCACGAGGAGATCTGGCTGCGCCGTCCACCTGGATTCACTGGGTCGTTTCCTGCAGGTAACCAGTGGAGCCTCCGACGGCCAGTCTACGGTCTCACTGAGGACGACACTTGCGGAACTTGGGTTTGCTCCTTCGACTTCTGACCCGTCGCTGTCTCTCCGCACCGACACTTTGCTGCCGCCGCTCTACATCCTCGTGTACGTCAACGACTTGGTTTTTGCCACTGCTGACACTGAGGCACTCACCCTTTTGAAGTCGAAGCTGCAGAAGAGAAACACGTGCACAGACCTAGGTGAGCTGCGCAGCTATCTTGGCTTGCAGATCACCTGGGACAGAGCACGGCACCCTGACTCAGTCACACATGGTGCAGCAGGTCCTTCAGCGCTTCGGCTTCACTTTGTCCTCGCCACAGTCCACTCCTCTGGCTACCGGTCACTTGCTCTCAGCTCCACCTTTGGACGAGTCCGTAGAGCCGAGTGGCCCGTATCCAGAGCTAGTGGGCTGCCTTATGTACCTGATGACCTGCACTCGTCCTGACCTTGCCTACCCTCTTGGCCTTTTGGCACGCTACGTGGCTCCTGGAAGGCACCGAAAGGTGCACTTGGATGCTGCGAAGAGGGTATTGCGTTACTTGTGCAGTACATCAGGCGTGGGGCTCGTGCTTGGAGGGCGGGGTCCAGTTGTCCTCACTGGACACTCAGACGCTTCGTGGGTTGACCACCTGACTACGCATCGGTCGTCTTAGGGTTACACGTTCAGCCTTGGCTCCGGCTATGTTTCTTGGCGGTCTACCCGGTCGTCTTCTGTTCTCAGCTCCAGTTTTGAGGCTGAGATCTACGCGACAGCCATGGCTGCACAGGAGTTACGCTGGCTCACCTACCTGCTGACTGACTTGGGAGAGCGGCCTCGTTCTCCTCCAGTTCTGTACGTAGACAACAAGGCTACTATTGCCTTGTGTCAGGAGCACAGACTAGAGCACAGAACGAAGCGCATCGCTCTGCGTTACTTCCTTTCTCGAGAGGTGCAGCAGCGTGGTCAGCTTCGTCTTGCTTACGTGGCCACTCGGGCCAACACTGCTGATGAATTCACCAAGGCACTTCAGCCTTGTGATCATGAGCGCTTCTGTACTGTGTTGGGCCCTGTGCATGTTTTGCCTCACTTGCTCACTGCTTGACCTTGCTTGTACTGTGACCTATAGATATACCTGCATGCTTACTCTTACTAGATAGCGATCACTGTACTGTTTGCTGTCTTTTATATAACTCTGCATGTGGACCGGCCTTGTGGCCATTTGCTTGTGCTCAGAGTGTGTGGTGATTTTGTGATCCACCCTGAGCTTGCTTTTGCTTTGCTCTTCTCTTGACTGGTCTTGTGACAATTGTTTGCTCTGGCTATCCCCTACTTCGCCTGTGGGGGTGTGTCAAAATATATGTGTATTTACTTATCTAGGCTATGTAGGGGGGCTAGCCTTAGGGGGTACAGTTCTCACCTCGACACTTTTGTTTGTACCCCATTCTAGACCTAATTCATCACCTTTCTCCTAACTCTCTCAACAAAATCAAGCTCAGGGTGGATCTCAAGGACACCACACAAATTCTGAGCATAAGCAAGTGGCCACACGGCCAGTTCAAGAGAGTACAAAATATATAAGGGCAATGACAAACAGAACAAGCAACAAAAGCAACACTACAGCAAGCAAGGGCCTACCTCAACAAGCCCTAGATGCAAGCAAAACCTGTGGTGGTCACCAGGCGCCAAGGCCTTGGTGAAGACGTCAGCAGTGTTTGTCAGAATGTTATTATTGTCTAGCCTGCAGTGGGGTACTCCATAGTGAGTACAGCCCAACTAGGGTTTGCTATATGTATCCAACTGCTTGCTAGTGAAACTCCTCTTTCTTGTTTCTAACTTTCTACTGCTAGTTTCAACATGGTTTCAGAGCAGGTCGACCCCCTTGGGTCGATCCTGTGGGTGGGCCCCACCCGATGCTTCCGCTGCTCTACTGCTGTCGCGCGCCCCTGGCGCGTGACCACTTCTTCCTGCCGTGCGCTCGGGGCGCGCGGCGGTTTTCTGCCCGCCGTGCGCCCCGAGGCGTGCGGCGGTTTTCTACACCATGGATCCGCGCGCGCCCCCCCCGTCTCTCCTGTCGCCCGTCGTGGCGTCGCGGGGGCCGCGCGTCCCCCCCATCCCGTCGCCCGTCGTGGCGTCGCGGGGGCCGCGCGTCCCCCCCCTTCTGTCGCCCGTCGTGGCGCCACGGGGGCCGCGCGTCCCCCCCCCCCGTTCGCGTCGTCCCGTCGCGACACTCTGGGGAGCCGCGCGCGGCCCCCGATTCCCCGTCGCGCCGCCCTGGGGAGCCGCGCGCGACCCCCCGCTGCCCCGTCGCGCCGCCCTGGGGAGCCGCGCGCGGCCCCCTGCTGCCCCTTGGTGCCGCCCTGGGGGCCGCGCGCCTTCCCCCCCGCCGTCCCCCGCGCTCCTACCCCTTGCAACCCGTTTTAGGGTTTGGGGGTGAGGAGTGTGGGGGTGGCGGTTGTGGGGGTGCCGGTTGTGTGCGCCGTCCCCTACTCCTCCTCCTCCTCCGTCTCCTGCTGCTGCAGCTGCCGCTCAGGGGGGTGTGTGTGTGGGGAGCCGAAGGAGTGGTGCTAGGGGGGTGACGGGGGAGTGGAGCTAGGGGCGCAGCAGTGGGTGTGTGTCAGAGGGGTGGGACTGTTTGGGGAGGCTGAGAGGAGGCTGCCGTCTTGTCGTCCGCAGCACCTGTAGTCCGGGGCGCTGTCCTGGTAGCCCAGAGAGCCTGCTGCGCCTGTCGCCCGTGGGTCCGTTGCTCCTGTAGCTCCTCGTAGCCCGTGAGCCAGTTACTCCAGTAGTCCGGGGCGCTGTCCCGGTAGCCACTGTGCCAGCCGCTGTTGACTCTGGTACTGCTCGGGGTGCTGCGCCTGCGGATGCCGGGTCTGGGGGTGCTGAGCCCGAGCGTGCGGAGCCTGGGGATGCTGGGACTGGGGGTGCTGGGACTGGGGGTGCTGGGACTGGGGGTGCTGCGTCTGGGGGTGCTGAGCCAGAGGTTGCTGAGTCTGGGGGTGCGGAGCCTGGGGGTGCGGAGCCTGGAGGTCCTTCGGGTGCTTCGCCTCGGCGCGAGCTCCCCTCTCCACAGGAGCTGCGCGAGTGGTTTACTCGACGTTGGAGTCGTGCTGCTGGAGCTGGTGTCGCTGCTGGTGCTGGAGGTTCTACTGCTGCTGGGGGTGCTGGAGCCACGGGTCCCGGAGGTGCTCGTACTGGAGGTACTGGAGCTGCTGGGCCTGGTGGTTCTACTGGTGCTGGAGCTGCTGGGGGAGCTGGAGCTGGTGGTGCTGCTGGGGTCGGTGCTGCTGGGAGTACAGGAGCCGGTGCTGCTAAGTCTTCTGGTGGTCCTCCTGGCGCTGGTGCTGCTGGAGGTTCTGGAGCTGGAGCTGGAGGTTCTGGAGCTGGTGGTGCTGCTGGAGCCGGTGATCCTGGGGCTACTGGAGTTGGCGCTACTGGTGCTGCTGGAGGTGCTACTGGAGCTGGTGGTGCTGCTGGAGTTGGAGCTGCAGCTGAGGGTGCTGGTGCTGTCCCTGCTGCTTCTGGAGGTGCTGCGCGGCCTCGGCCGTACTTCGTTCCCCTCCTTCAGCAGGTTCTTGGCCTTCCGCCTTCCTCTGGTCCTTCTCCTGCCTTAGAGTGTCCACAGCTAGTCCCCTCCGAGTCACAGTTACAGCTGGCCTGTCCACTGCCTGCCCCTTCTCCCTACGCTGGTCCTACTGGAGGTCTTGCTGAGTGTCGTGAGCCTGAGTCGCGTCCTGCGTCGACTGTTTGTGCTGTTCGCACTGGTCGTCGTGTTCCGCGTCAGCGTCCTCCTGCGGTCCCCGGCACGCACCAGATGGCCCTGCGTCCTTCCACTGCTGCGTCTGCCTTAGTTGCTGAGCTGGTCGACTTCGCTGCTCACTGTCGTCTAGACTACGCTGCGAGTCTTGTCGCTGAGTCTGAGTCTGTCTGTCCTCCGTCCGTCGGGGGTGAGTGTGCTCTTGGCACGGACGTCCTTGAGGACAGGCAGGAGGAGTTCCAGTGCTTTGCTGCTGCTTTACCTCATCTCGCGCTCTTATGCGGAGGCGGTAGAGGGTCCCTAATCCTCTCAGTGGCAGACAGCCATGGACGCAGAGATGGCTTCCTGGAAGTCCACAGGCACCTACGTTGACGAGGTTCCCCCACGTGGGGCGAACATCGTCAGTGGCATGTGGATCTACAGGGTGAAGCGACCGCCGGGTTCTCCGCCTGTCTTCAAGGCGCGTTACGTGGCTCGAGGCTTCAGTCAGCGGCAGGGAGTTGACTACTTTCAGACCTTCTCCCCCACCCCGAAGATGACCACTCTTCGGGTGCTGCTGCACATAGCCGCTCAGCGCGACTACGAGCTTCACTCTCTTGACTTCAGCACTGCTTTCCTACAGGGGAGCCTGCACGAGGAGATCTGGCTGTGCCGCCCACCTGGCTTCACTTGGTCGTTCCCTCCTGGTACCCAGTGGAGCCTCCGGCGGCCAGTCTACGGTCTCCGCCAGGCTCCCCGCGAGTGGCACGACACACTGAGGACTACGCTTGCAGCTCTTGGGTTTGCTCCTTCTACTGTTGACCCGTCGCTGTTTCTACGCACCGACACCTCGCTGCCGCCGTTCTACGTCCTCGTGTACGTCGACGACTTGGTCTTTGCTACTGCTGACACCGCTGGACTCGCCCACAAAAAGTCGGAGCTGCAGAAGAGACACACGTGCACAGACCTGGGTGAACTGCGCAGCTATCTTGGCTTGCAGATCACCCGGGACAGAGCACGGTGCACCATTACCTTGACTCAGTCACACATGGTGCAGCAGGTCCTTTAGCGCTTCAACTTCACGTACTCCTCGCCTCAGGCCACTCCTCTGTCTACTCGCCACTCGCTCTCAGCTCTGCCTTCGGATGAGTCCGTAGAGCCGAGTGGCCCGTACCCAGAGCTTGTTGGCTGCCTCATGTACCTGATGACCTGCACTCGACCTGACCTGGCATACCCTCTTAGCATCCTGGCACGCTATGTTGCTCCTGGGAGACACCGACCAGAGCACATGGATGCAGCTAAGAGGGTGTTGCGCTACTTGTGCAGTACGTCGGGCATGGGGCTAGTGCTTGGAGGGCGGAGTTCAGTGGTCCTCACTGGTCACGCGGACGCTTCTTGGGCTGACGACCAGGCTACGCAGCGGTCGTTACAGGCTTACACCTTCAGCCTTGGTTCCGGCTCTGTTTCGTGGCGGTCGACCCGCTCGTCTTCTGTTCTCGGCTCCAGCTGTGAGGCTGAGATCTACGCAGGGGCCATGGCTGCACAGGAGTTACGCTGGCTCACCTACCTGCTGGCCGACCTGGGAGAGCCGCCTCGTTCTCCTCCAGTTCTGTACGTAGACAACAAGGCCATGCTGGCCTTGTGTCGGGAGCACAGACTGGAGCACAGAACGAAGCACATTGCTCTCCGCTACTTTCTTGCTCGTGAGCTGCAGCAGCGTGGTCAGCTGCGCCTTGCTTACGTGGCCTCTCGGGCCAACACTGCTGATATCTTTACCAAGGCACTTCAGCCTTGTGATCATCAGCGCTTCTGTACTATGCTAGGTCTTGTGCCTACTTGGCCTCACTTGCTCACTTCTTGACCTTGCTTGTATTGTGATCTATATATACCTTCACTTGCTTGTTTACCTTTATATATACTCCTGCATGTGAACTGGCCTTGTGGCCTTGACCCTGTGCTCGGACTGTGTGGTGACGTTGTGATCCACCCTGAGCTTGCTTTGCTTTGCTTTGCTTGACTGGTCTTGTGACCCCTAGTTCTCCCCCACTTTGCCTATGGGGGTGTGTCAGATTTATATGACTTAGCCTATGTAGGCTATAGTGGGGTAGCACATATGGGGTACAACACATTCTAGGGTTTGTACTTGTATCCAACCTTCCCACTAGTCAATCATTCCTCGCTATTGTTGTCACACTTTTTGCAAAGTTCTCCTGTGTTAAGCTGCTTTCCGAGAAACGCACTGACCTGCTACATGAATTTGCCCTTCGACTTTTTATGGCCGCCCTTGGGATCGTCGTTGACAAGCAAGCAGACCTCCTTGCCCACATCCAGATGATACACTGGATTCGGAATCGGCAGGCGAAACCGGCTCGTCTTGGCGAAGACTGGCAAAGACTTGAGCCCGACCACCACGTGAATCAAATCGTCGTCATCCTCTGCGAAAAACTCGTGCTCCAATTTCGCTTTTCGCCGCGCGGTCATCCATTTCACTAATGACTGAACAAATTGCTCCACCTGCCCGCGATCCACGCCATTAGGGTTCTTAGTGCTCGTTCCCTTGCCCGCTGCCATGGCAGCAAAGGAAGCAGCTAAGGCAAGCAAGACTACCTACTTGCTGTCTCAACAGAGCAAATCGCCTAGGTTGGTCAACCGGGAATGAGGGGAGGGTTTTGAGGGAAATGCGAAGTGGGCAAGGGGAAAGGGGAGAAGCTTTCTCTGCACTGAAGATGGCCCTATATAAGATGTCATCGCTAAAGATAATCAGCATTGGAAAAATTGTTATGGTGGATAGGCAATAAGTTTGAGAATATAGACTAGCTAAATTCCAAGAGAAATTATGCAAATCTTAAAATATGAAAACGCGCTTGTTCCGATGGAGCTAGTGCTCTTGCTAGTATTTTGGCCCGTTTGAAATTTATAAAAATAAAACAAGTTTTGGCTAACGTTCAAAGAACCTTTTTTTGTTTGTTTGTTTTTTTTTTCGGTCTGATTTTTCAAACGAACTTTGGAGAGTGACTATGAGGAGTTGAATGGAATTAACACAAAGGATTGCAATGTAACTGTACATGCGAGGGACTGAGAGTGGATGGGGGGAGGGGAGAAGGAGGTGGAGGGACTTGAGGGAAAGGGGCATGTGCTAGAATTTGCGAGAGATATGGGGAAGGGGGCTGGCAGACATGACGAAGGACATGGGGATGGGAAGCGGGCTGGGCTGGGATAGAGGGCCTCAAGTGGGGAGCGAATGACTCTAGGGGGGGCCTGGGCTGGTATAGGAGCGAAGCGAAGGAATTGAGGGGGGCCTGGGCCGGTAGAGTGGACTCAAGAAGGGTGGGGGGGGCTGGGCCAGTTGACAGCGAAGGGACTTGAGAAAAGGGGGGGCTGGGCTGGTAGGGGAGCGAGGGATTGGGGGGAGAGGGGTGGGGGAGGGGGAGGAAAGAGGGGGTCGGTGTGAGACAAAAATATACACACGCAGTCTGAAATCGCAGATGAAGTATAGCGCTTGGTATGAAAATTTAAACGAACAAAAATTCACTGTCTAGGAAAAAAAACGAAATAAATTTCACTGTCTTGAAAATCTAAGAAAGAAGGTCTGAATAACAGAGTTCTTGCAAAAGTTCTTGCAGGTAAAGTCATTCGGGAACAACTGAACTAGCGGCAATGAAGCCTGCTTTGGCTAGTGAGAGGGTGATAGCCCTTGGTCCTGTAAGCTCCAGAAGATGAATCTCGTGGGTTCCATACAAAAAATCTATGCAATGCAGGAGCATCTGTTGTCGGCATCTCTTGCGTGATCGGCATTGAACTAGCCAATATCAAAGTCCTTAAGGCTAGTCAATGAGTAAAACAGACAAGTACGGTGTACGATATCAAGATCCTAACAATTGAGACCCTGCTGGGCCAAGGCTAAACTGTATGAGGCGGGAGTGCCTTAGTGAAGATATTAGCTGTCTTGGCCTATGAGGCCAAGTGTACTACATGTGCCTGACCGCGCTGTTGCAGCTCACGCAACAAGAAGTACCGCACCTGGATGTGCTTTACTATACCCTCTATTCTACGCTCCTTACACAGGAGGATCATGACCCTGTCACCAGTGAATAGATCGGGGCAGAGTTAGGCAACTCACCTAAGCCAGTAAGTAAGAACGTCAGCCAACAAAGCTCCTGAGCAACCATAGCACTCGCGAAGATCTCTGCGCCACGGATGACGAGATAGCTCTGGCACAAAGAATGAAGAAGTAGCTCCGAAAGGACCTGAGCACGAACCAGTCAGTGCAACTAGCTGTCGTCCTCCGACCATGAACCACAAGCCTGACATACTAGCCAAATGGCACAATACCCTCTTATCATCTGCTAACTATTGGGATATGAATGCTTGTTAAGTAGCAGGTATCGAAGAGAAAGGCCCCGCCCTCGCTTGGGCGAAGCCTATTACGATGTTCGGTCTGCAATGTGTTCAGACAAACGCGTTTCGTGGGCCAGCTTCAGTGACGTTTATCTGTGTGGGACGAAGAGTATGTTGAGGATATTAAGTTGCCGACATCGACAAAACTCTCGTTGGTCAACGAAACTAGTCGAGAACCAAATGCTGGTCGATGGGATCAAATCAGCGTGCAGACAAGTCTCGCTGGTCGACGGGCGCGTTGATGTGTGGGGAGTTTCTAGTCAAAATATCTACTTGTCTATGAAAATTCCGCAGTGCTCAAATACCAACGAATCTCGATACATGGAATTCTGACCAATCATATTAGGTGGAAATTTTACACACCATGAGACATTGATCCAGTATCAAAAACTGAATACGGAACACGTTTTTACAACCATAAAAACATGTACAGCTGTGAATGTTGTAGAACATGAGCCACTAGTTTGTTACGTGAAAAAAAACATGGGATTGTCGTTTCACAGGCCGTTGCTGACTTGGCAAAGGCACATACTTGTTAAGGAACGTTTTATCCAGTGTTCATTTGGTCTACTCTATGGTTCTTTTTGCTTGTACCATGTCTTGTTCAACCATTTTTCCCTTAATGGAACTATGATTGAATCTCTACTTAGCCCACAAGAAAAAATACACACTCGTTACAAGGATTCTATCCGTGCGCCCTTGCGTTCGCCTACTCTTCCGTATATTAGAATTCTCCGCAGTGGGCGAGCGCGCCTATAACCCTCCAGGCCAACATACATGTAAGCCTTCCGAAGGATTAATCTGGCATTCCAGTGCAGGTCTTCTGATACCCAATCTCAACGAAATACCCTAGGACTTGGCAGCAGCGGCAACAACAGTGCATGTGCTAGGATTAAGGGCATCCTAGGGCCTCCGGGCAACTCTTGAAAAGGAAAAAAAATGCTTCGAATTTTTATGGCAAAACTTTATGGCCATCCTGAAGTTTCAGGGTACATGTAGGCCTTATCCTGATATCTCAAGGCAAAAAAATCTCAAGACCCTAATGATCAAGGCAGCGTGCCAATGAGAGAACATCGTAACTCAAGCTGCACGCATATATATATTTCGCCTAACACGCATGCAAAGGAAAATAGCAAACGGTTGATTAACAACATTTCCAGGACTTCGCCTAGCTGCCTTGAAAAGCAGTTGTAAAACTTCACTTGAATTTGGCTTGATTCGAGTCCTTCAAATAACTTCCTTCAATTTCTATGTCTGCCAAATGCTCCTGCTGACTCCTCTCGCGAGCGATCATGAACTCCCGCGTAGAATCATGAACGCTCGCGTGGGAATTCCGTTTCTTCGAGCTTTACAGTTGTAAAACGGTTTTCACCGTTTTGGACCTGAAACGAAATCATCACGTTACGTGCACGACATTTCTGGCGAAGATTCATGTTCGCCACGTCAGAAAAGACAAGACTCGAATTTCAGTTAGTCAACTGAAATTTCGAGTCAATCCCGAGCACCCCTCGGGATCTCTCGGCACCCCCCGAAACACACGCGCACCCCTCAGGTGCGCAATCATGCACAACCAACCGAAATGGTCGTGCTGTACAGTGCCAGGACGTGCGCCGTCCTGCGCACGCTCGCAACAGTGCGAGCCACACGCGTGGGCCCTCAGGACCCACACGCGAGATCTAGACCCACACGCGCGGTCCAGATTCTCGCGCACTTTTACCTTGACCAGCGCGATAAAGATCTCAACATTAAAAACACTCGCTTTCCCCTCATGAACACAAAAGAAAAATCATGACAGAAAACGCAAACGTCATGAACGAACATGATCGTGCATGATCGTACATGAACGGTCATGAACGTACACGACCAACACGCGAATACTCATGAACACCTCGCAAAGGACCATGAGCACTCGCAACACTCAGAACTTCATGAAACACCACGAACACTCATGAAAACTCGGAACTCCTCGCATGCACACTCAAAACGCACACGAACAGTCATGAACGCTCATGGATGCAACATCACAGAAACACACATAACTTATGAACCGCTAAGGCGATTTACAAACCGTAAACACCAAAATGAAAAGCACACAAATGCGCATTCCACACCACACAAAATACCTCAAAACAAATACCTTCAAATTTCACATCGCTCGACGAATAGGCGACAGGTTGACGTGCAAAATACGTTTTGCACCCAACAGAGACACCGACGTTCGTCGATTCATTGCGACCCTCGAAATTTACTTCAAGGCCGTTGGCTGTACGACCCCGACACACGATGCAATGCGGATTCGGCTCGCAGCGACACTGTTACGAGGCCCGGCGCTCGAGTGGATTTACAACAGCAATAAGATCCGAGGCGAGGGGTCATGGACGCAGTTTCGGGAAGCTTTCATTCAATGTTTCGAACCAATCAACTCCAGCTACATGGCGCGGCAACAGATTCATCGGCATAAACAGTTCGGCAGTGTAACACAGTACACGCAGCAGATGGAGAGCCTCTTCAACCGAATTACCGACCTGACCGAAGGGGAAAAAATCCAAGCGTATACTGAGGGGCTAAAGATGGAAGTCCGCCAATAAGTGATTGCCGCGAACTACAACAACTACCGCAACATAATGTGTGCAGCAGAGAGATTCGATGCGTTGACTCGAGGCGAACCCGAGACACGACGCCACGTGCCGAACAGATCATTCGACACGAAGCGATCGGCACCACCCACGACCGCCGACCCGATGGATATCATTTGCAGATCATTCGAACAGATCATTCGACAAGATCGACGCGAAGCAGCGGCCGACAAAATATGAGAAGTGCGAATTTTGCGGCGCAGCAGGACATCGACTCTTGGCGTGTTGGAAAATGAAGAAGGCACGAGCAGAGCTGCAGGGCAACAACAGTGCGACATCCACGATGGCGAAAAAAGGAGGACACGATGGCGTGAAATTAAAACGTCACGACCGTCCGGCAAGAGAGGAAATCGCCGAGACAAATGGAGGCTCCGCGAAACAAGACTCTGCACCGACCGGGAAACTCCAGCCGAATACCCCCGAGAGTATTTCCTCTCGAGGTTTTCAAGCCTTTAAAAAATTCAGGGGAGATTTCAAGGCCAAGAAAAAGCCTTCAGACATTATTCAGGTACCTGAGAAGTTGGGCAAACCACTCCGGAGCGTTGAAAAGGGTCGTGCGTTCCAAGGGGTTAATATTCTCTCCCCGCAGCATAGTGTGAAGGCTCTCCATTGCCCACAGGTGAAGCCTACACAGCTGCAAAGGCTTAAGAGAAGGTTCCAGGCCAAGACAAAGTTGAATCGACCTCGGATAAATCCTTCTAACCCAACTCAGTTGAAAACTGATATGGAGTCAACAGCTTCGAGCGCAGGACCGAGGGATGATTTATTCGACGTATCCTACGATCCTATAAGCAAGACCATCTACAGTTACTCGAAGCAGCAACAACCACTACTACTCGAGGTGATCTGCAACGGGCGTCGCCTTCAGGCACTGGTGGACAGCGGTGCGTCTCACTCGGTGTGCGACCACGGGAAGTTGGAGAAAATTGGAGAATCTTCGGAGGAGACCAAGTTCACGGCAACGATGGTGGACGGTACGAAACTTCTCATCCACGGCGAAACATCACTGCAGCTGCACATAGGGGCGCTGCGGTGGAAGCCGACATTGCCGATCACAAACATTAAGGGTTTAGATTTCATCTTGGGGCGAGATTTCCTGAAGCGGTTCAACCCCGAGATCGACTGGATCAACAGGAAGGCGTGCATCTACAATAACGGGAAACGAGTGGAGCTGCGAAGCTGGACCGATACAGGGAGCGTGCCTGAAACGATACTGGCACAGTTCGAACGGACGGTGAACGAGAGTAACACAGGTTGCTTAGCACTGGTTATGGTAGCAGCAGAGGAGGAGAAGCCGAGTTCGGAGCTATCTGCAGCAGTGAAGGAGGCCTTGGAGCAGTACAAGGATATAATGCCCGACGACCTACCTGCCGGCGTACCTCCTGCACGCACCCACGAGCACGAGATCGTGGAGGAACCAGGTGCGAAACCCGTCTCACGTGCACCCTACCGACTGAGTCCGACCGAGCTGTCAGACATGAAGAAACAGATCGAGTATTTACTGGACAGACAACTGATCCGCCCATCCACCTCTCCCTACGGTGCACCAGTTCTCTTCACTCCAAAACCAGACGGCAGTTTACGGATGTGCATCGACTACCGCGCACTGAACAAACAGACAGTCAAGAACAAATACCCCATACAGCGCATACCCCAACTGCGTGGTGCAACAGTCTTTTCGAAACTGGACCTACGGTCGGGTTACTGGCAGATCAAGATGTTAGACAACTCGGTCCACAAGACGGCGTTCCGTACCAGATACGGCTCCTACGAATACTTGGTGATGCCGTTCGGACTCTGCAACGCACCAGCAACGTTCCAGGCGGAGATGAATCACATCTTACGGCCCCTGTTGGACAAATGCGTGGTGGTGTACATGGACGACATTCTCATCTACTCCAAGAACATGAAGGAGCACGTGGAGCATCTGCGGAAGGTGTTCGAGATCCTACGGAAATGCAAGTTCTACGTGAAGCTGTCGAAGAGCGACTTCGCCCTGAAGAAGGTGCAGTTTCTCTGGCATATGGTGAGTGCCGAGGGCGTACACGTGGACCCGCGGAAGATCGAAGCCGTCAAGAAGTGGAAAGTACCGGAGAACGTGAAGGAGTTGCAGCAGTTCCTAGGATTTGCCAACTACTACAACAGATTCGTGCCGCAGTACGCTAAGATAGCAGCGCCACTGACCGACCTACTGAAAAAGGATACGCCCTACAAATGGGATACTCCTCATCAGCAAGCCATGGAGCGGCTACAGACAGCACTGACTACAGCGCCAGTACTCATCTTGCCGGATCCAGACAAGGACTACGTGGTGGAAGCAGACGCTAGTGACCAGGCAGTTGGAGCAGTACTGATGCAGGATCACGGACGCGGTTTGCAGCCCATCGCCTAACTCAGTAAGAAGCTACACGGAGCAGAACTGAACTACCCCATCCATGACAAGGAAGCTTTAGCGATAGTCATAGCCTTCAAGGCGTGGAGGTGTTACATAGAGGGAGCTAAGACTACAGTCTATACTGACCACTGCAGTCTCAAATACCTGAAGTCGCAGCCAACGCTCTCACGACGACAGGTGCGGTGGGTGGACTTCCTGGAAACTCACTTCCACTACGACATCGTCTACAAGCCCGGGCTACACAGCAAAGCAGATGCGTTGAGCCGCCCCGGTCATGTAGCAGGCATCCAGCTTGACGGGATGAACCCTCTGCTCAAGGGTCTATTCCAACATGGATACTCCGTGGACGCAGAGATCGCTACAGCACAGACTAAGAAGTTGTTACAGTGGGAGAAAGACTTAGCTGTAAGGAAGGGTTCAGGAAAGATTTGGGTACCGAATTTCGCCCCGCTACGGCATATCCTATTGGAGGAGTTTCACGACGTACCTTACGCGGGACATTTCGGGAGCAACAAGACGTTAGCGGGAATAGCAAAGTATTACTACTGGCCCGGGATGGCAGCAGACGTGCAGCAGTTCGTCACCTCATGCGACACGTGCCAGCGGATGAAGAGCAGCAAGCAGAAAAAAGCAGGGTTACTTCAGCCTCTACCCGTACCGGAGCAACCATGGCAAGTCGTTAGCCTCGACTTCATCACGGGACTTCCTTCGACCTCACGAGGGCATGACGCTATACTCGTCGTGATCGACAAGTTCTCTAAAATGGGTCACTTCATTCCGAGCAACGCCACGGCTACAGCTGAATACTCGCCTCTTCTTCAACCGCATCATCACCATCCACGGCATCCCCGCTACACTCATCTCAGACAGAGACCCCAAATTCACGAGTAAGTTCTGGAAGGAGCTCATGGGATTATTGGGGACTAAACTTGCGATGTCCTCAGCATACCACCCACAGAATGACGGACAGACTGGGCCACTCAATCAGGTGGTTGAACAGTTACTGCACACAGCTTGCAAAGACGACGTCAGCCACTGGGACACACAGTTACCGTCCCTAGAGTTCGCTTACAACAACGCGTCACATGCGGCCACAGGGAAAACTCCTTTCTTCCTGTGTTACGGACGGGAACCACTTACACCACAGCAGCCAACCACACCGGCACACGTCCAAGCCGCACATGATTTCGTCACCACCATGCAGCAGCTATGGGAGAAGACTCAGCGACGTCTCACCACGATGCAAAACTCCCAGAAGCAGTATGCCGATCGCCAGCGACGTGATCACTCAGTAGCAGTCGGAGATCAGGTGCTTCTTGACACGCGCAACTTGAACCTGTTTCACCTCCCATCGAGACTCCGGCCTCGCTTCTGTGGTCCTTTTCTTGTTGAGGCTCAAGTGACACCAGTAACATTCCGCTTGCGTTTACCAGATACGTGGAAGCTTCACAACGCTTTCCATGTTCAGCTACTGAAGCCCTACAAGGACCCCAACCAACAGTTCCAGGGACGGCAGCTACCGCCACCACCACCTGTTCTCATACAGGATGAACCCGAGTACGAAGTGGAGCGTGTTCTCACTCATCGGCGCCGCGGCAGCAAGACCCTCGAGTTCCTGATTCGCTGGAAGGGATACGACCCCACTGAGGACAGTTGGGTTGCAGAAGCTGATATGGGCAACGCACGCCGTGCTCTCAAGGACTATCATGTCAAGCAGGGTGTTTCTCACGCCACCCAGCTTTGAGGGGGGGACGTGTGAGAGTACGACGGCTTATGCTAGCTTTGCTAGCTTGCCTAGACTTTATTATGCTATATCTAGCTTGGGATTTATTTATCATGCATAGATGTGCTTGATTTCCTAGGTTAGGTGCATTCCTATATGTTATTCTAGTTATAGCACCGAACCAGGTTACGTGTACCGAACTCAAGCCAATTCGGTTTCCACCGAAATGCTTTCTACTGAGTTCAGGAAGGTTCTTTTCGAGCGCTTCGCGACCCTCAGAACATTCGCGTAGCACCTTGATTACCTCAATATGTCGAGCCTATATATAGCCTCATGTTGTACCCAGGTGAATCAATCAATTACAATTCTCTTTTCTGAGCTCGATCCTAGATCCTCACAGTATTTATACTCAGAAATACATAGAAACAACAGATAATCCGAACCTTCGGGAACGCGCTCTTCTAGAATAGATAATCACAAGTGCGCATAAGCACGCAAGCCCATTTGCACTTCAGATTACTGCGAGATTACGCTTTGTACACCACTGTCGGTGCTGTCGGTGCCGTATAATGTAAATGTCGGTGCCGAAAATACCAAATAAGTGAAATAATCGGAAAGCTCTAGAATATAGAATAGTAGTCCGATTGAGGTGAAATAAAGTGCAAATGAAAGTGGAAGATAAGGAGAATAAGATGGAGTAAAAATGTGGAAATGAGAAATATGTCGAACGTCGGCGTAATCTCACACTTCCCCCCCTCAAAGCTGGGTGGTAGATGTAACACCCTGCTTGACAACGTCGGGCGGTACTCATGTCTTCTTCAGAGACCCAGCTTTCCTCAGAAGGATCATAGCCTTTCCAGCGTATGAGAAACTCTAGGGCCCCATGCCGACGACGACGATGTGCAAGCACTGATTCAACCTCGTACTCAAGTTCATCATTCACGAGGACTGGAGGCGGCGGCGGAGGTTGGCGTCCCGTGTACAGCTTATTTGGATCTCGATATGGTTTAAGAAGCTGCACGTGGAAGGCGTTATGAATCTTCCAAGTAGCGGGTAGGCGCAAGCGGAATGTGACTGGAGTGACCTGCTCTTCTACGAGGAAAGGTCCGCAGAAGCGAGGTCGTAACTTGGATGGAAGGTGACCGAGGTTGAGGTTGCATGTGTCGAGAAGCACATGGTCACCAACTGCAATGGTATGATCACGTCGATGGCGATCGGCCAAGCGTTTCTGTGAAGACTGTATGTCCTGTAGACGCTTGTGTGTCCGATCCCAAAGCTGCTGCATTGTGGTAACGAAGTCGTGCGCGGGTTGGACAGTTGCAGGTACTGTCGGCTGTTGAGGAGTTAGCGGATGTCGACCGTAACAGAGGAAGAATGGGGTCTCTCCTGTTGCGGCATGCTTTGCATTATTGTAGGCGAACTCCAACACCGGCAAGTGCAAGTCCCACTTGTTAATGTCGTCCTTGCACGCTGCGCGCAAGAGTTGTTCCATAATTTGGTTCAAGCGCTCTGTCTGCCCATCGGTCTGGGGATGATATGCAGATGACATTGCTAGGCGTGTCCCCATGAGCGACATGAGCTCTTTCCAGACTTGCTAGTAAACTTGGGGTCCCTGTCGGATATGAGGGTTGTTGGGATCCCGTGCTGTGAGATGATGTGTTTGAGGAATAGCTGTGTCGTTTCCTCCGTGCGTGCGGTTGTATGTGTCGGAATGAAGTGTCCCATCTTTGAGAATTTGTCGATGACGACCAGGATGGCGTCATGCCCCGCGTTGGTAGGTGGTAAACCGGTGATGAAATCCAAGCTGACCACTTGCCAAGGCTGTTCCGGGACGGGTAGAGGCTGAAGAAGTCCTGCTTTCTTCTGCTTACTGCTCTTCATCCGCTGGCATGTGTCGCACGAAGTGACAAACTTCTGCACGTCGTCCGCCATGTTAGGCCAATAGTAGACATTTGCAATCCCGGCAAGAGTCTTGTTACTCCCGAAGTGTCCAGCGTAGAGCACGTCATGGAATTCTTCGAGAAGCAACTGCCGAAGAGGCGGGTAGTTGGGTACCCATATCTTTGTTGATCCTTTGCATAGTGCGATGTCGTGGTCCCACTGCAACAATTTCTTTTTCTCTGCCAAGGGAATCTCGGGGTCGATGGTATACCCGTGCGTGAAGAGTCCCTTGAGTAGCGGATTCATCCCCTCAATCTGTATGGCAGCAACGTGTCCAGGCCGGCGCAGTGCATCTGCCTTATTCTTGTGTCCCGGCTTGTACACGATGTCGTAGTCGAAGTGCGTCTCGAGAAGTCAATCCACCTGACTTGTCGTCTGGAGAGGGTCGGCTGCGTCTTTAGGTACTTCAGGCTGCAATGGTCAGTGTAGACTGTGGTCTTTCTACCTTTGAGGTAGCATCGCCATGTCTTGAATGCGGTGATGATCGCTAAGGCCTCTTTGTCGTGAATCGGGTAGTTGAGTTCTGCCCCATGCAATTTTTTGCTGAGGTAGGTTATTGGTTGTAGTCCTTTCCCTTGGTCCTGCATCAAGACTGCTCCAACTGCTTGGTCGCTAGCGTCAGCTTCGATGGCATAGTCTTTTTCTGGATCTGGCAGGATCAGGACGGGTGCGGACGTGAGTGCGGTCTTCAACTGCTCCATGGCTTGCTGGTGCACATCCTCCCACTTGAACGGTGTATTCTTCTTCAGTAGATTGGTGAGAGGTGTTGCAATCTTCACATACTGTGGCACGAACCGATTATAGTAGTTCGCAAAGCCAAGGAATTGCTAAAGTTCCTTCACGTTCTCCGGTGTCTTCCACGTACGTACGGCTTCAATCTTCTTTGGGTCGACATGGACTCCTTGAGCGCTCACCATGTGTCCAAGGAACTGAACTTTCTTCAAGGCAAACTCGCTCTTGGATAGCTTGACGTAGAACTTCTCCCGTCGAAGTATCTCGAAGACACGTCGTAGGTGTTCGATGTGCTGCTTCATGTCCCTCGTGTAGATCAGGATGTCGTCCAGGTACACCACCACGCATTCGTCGAGTAGAGGCCTAAGAATATGGTTCATTTTGGCCTGGAATGTAGCGGGTGCGTTGGTGAGTCTGAACGGCATGACGAGGTACTCGTAGGATCCGTATCGTGTCCGAAATGTCGTCTTATGGATGGAATTATCCGCCATCCGGATTTGCCAATATCTCGATCTCAAATCGAGTTTTGAGAATACCGTGGCTCCACGAAGCTGGTCAAGTAGATCGTCCATCTGTGGAATCGGATACTTGTTCTTGATCGTCTGCTTGTTGAGGGCTCGGTAGTCGATGCACATGCGTAAGCTTCCGTCAGGTTTTGGTGTGAAAAGCACTGGTGCACCGTATGGTGATGTTGATGGTCGAATGAGTCCTTTGTCCAGAAGGTACTTGATCTGCTTCTTCATGTCGGCCAACTCGGTAGGGCTGAGTCGATATGGTGCTCGGAAGGTCGGTTTTGAACCAGGTTCTTCGATGATCTCGTGCTGGTGGGTTCGGTATGGCGGCAAGTGGTCTGGAAGGTCGTCAGGGAGAACGTCTTCGAACTCGTTGCCGAAACGACGTCGTTGTAGCTGCTCCAATTTGCGGCCGCAACATATTGTCGTGTTTCTTTTTTCAGCCCCGCGATGAATGCTCTAATCTTTTCGCCTTCTGTGACGTCGGGGATGCGGTTGAACAACTCCTCCATTTGTTGTGTGTAGTTTGTGACGCTCCCGATTTGTCGATGACGATGCATTTTGTCGCGGGCGATTAACGCTGCATCAATTGGCTCAAAACGTTGTAGTAATCCTTCACGGAACTGCTGCCACGTCGCTTCTCCTTGGTTTAATAAACCGCTTCCGCTTATCCATTCAATTGCTGGTCCGCGCAGTAGTGTTGCTGCAAAATTTATTCTGTTTATGTCGAGTGCTGGTGCTGTCCATCCAATGGCGGCGAAATAAATTTCGATCGCCAAAAGCCAGCGCCTAGCGTCGATTTCCCCATCAAAGGTGTTGGGGGCTCGAATTTCTTGGGCCTTGGGAAAATTTCGCGACTGCTGCGAAGTCACGATCGATTCTGCTTCTGTCGCAATTTTCGCCATGACGCGTGCTTTCACCCGAAGTCGTTCGATCCGTCGCGCGTCGGTCTCGCTACTTCTGCACCGCTCGATATAGGTCCCGATAATTCGCAATTGTCATCGCTGTATCGCAAACGATTTCGCCAACAATCGAACTCACGATCCTGTTCAAAAAACGCGCGAGGGGGGATTTTCAAAAAAACGCGGAATCTGGTGCTTACCAGCGTCGGCGCCGAATTCGTCGCCCCCGGCGGTTTTTCGAAGCAGGAATTTCTTGAGCGCGCTGCTTAGCTGAAACTCCGCGAGTGGAAATGGCTCTGATCACCAAGTGTCACAGGATCGAATTTCCCTCGAGAATGTTGCACTAAAGGTGAGTACAAGGCATATTTATACTCAGAAATACATAGAAACAACAGATAATCCGAACCTTCGGGAACGCGCTCTTCTAGAATAGATTATCACAAGTGCTCATAAGCACGCAAGCCCATTGGCACTTCGGATTATGGCGAGATTACGCCTTGTACACCACTGTCGGTGCTGTCGGTGCCGTATAATGTAAATGTCGGTGCCGAAAATACCAAATAAGTGAAATAATCGGAAAGCTCTAGAAAATATAATAGTAGTCCGATTGAGGTGAAAGAAAGTGCAAATGAAAGTGGAAAATAAGAAGAATAAGATGGAGTAAAAATATGGAAATGAGAAATGTGTCGAACGTCGGCGTACTCTCACACTGCCTGTCCTCAAGGACGTCCGTGCCAAGAGCACACTCACCCCCGACGGACGGAGGACAAACAAGCTCAAACTCAGCAACAAGACGAGCGGCGTAGTCGAGACGACATGTAGCAGCAAAGTCAACAAGCTCAGCAACTAGGGCACACGCAGCCGTGGACTCAAACGATGGGACGTGACAACAGTGGCTAGTAGACGTGTCACAGAAGGACTGGCAGCACGAACTAAGTCAGACTCAGGGTCCGAACCGTCAGGAAGAGAGGACGCAGGAGGAAGTGGCAAGGGAACTCGCAGTGGAACAGAGGAAGGACGAAGTGTCGTACTGTGATGTGAAAGAACAAGGAATGAATGTACTAGGAAACAGGTGGGTACAAGTGGGAAAACCTAAAAGTGTTGTACCCCATATAGTCTACCCCACTACAGCCTACACAGGCTATAGCATATAAGTCTGACACACCCCCATAGGCAAAGTGGGGGAGAACAAGGGGTCACAAGACCAGTCAAGCAAAGCAAAGCAAGCTTAGGGTGGATCACAACGTCACCACACATTCCGAGCACAGGTTCAAGGCCACAAGGCCAGTTCACATGCAGGATCATATATATAAAGGTAAACAAGCAAGTGCAGGTATATATAGAACACAGTACAAGCAAGGTCAAGAAGTAAGCAAGTGAGGCCAAGTAGGCACAAGACCTAGCATCGTACAAAAGCGCTGATGATCACAAGGCTGAAGTGCCTTGGTAAAGATATCAGCAGTGTTGGCCTGAGAGGTTACGTAAGCAAGGCGTAGCTGACCACGCTGCTGTAGCTCACGAGCAAGGAAGCAGCGAAGAGCAATGTGCTTCGTTCTGTGCTCCAGTCTGTGCTGCCGACACAAGGCCAACATGGCCTTGTTGTCTACGTACAGAACTGGAGGAGAACGAGGCGGCTCTCCTAGGTCAGTCAGCAGGTAGGTGAGCCAGCGTAGCTCCTGTGCAGCCATGGCCCCCGCGTAGATCTCAGCCTCACAGCTGGAGCCGAGAACAGAAGACGAGCGGGTAGACCGCCACGAAACAGAGCCAGAACCAAGGCTGAAGGTGTAACCCTGTGACGACCGCTGCGTAGCCTGGTCGTCAGCCCAAGAAGCGTCTGCGTGACCTGTGAGGACCACTGAACGCCGCCCTCTAAGCACTAGCCCCATGCCCGACGTACTGCACAAGTAGCGCAACACCCTCTTCGCTGCAGCCATGTGCTCTGGTCGGTGTCTCCCAGGAGCAACATAGCGTGCCAAGATGCTAAGAGGGTATGCAAGGTCAGGTCGAGTGCAGGTCATCAGGTACATGAGGCAGCCAACAAGCTCTGGGTACGGGCCACTCGGCTCTACGGACTCATCCGAAGGCAGAGCTGAGAGCGAGTGGCGAGTAGACAGAGGAGTGGCCTGAGGCGAGGAGTACGTGAAGTCGAAGCCTCAAGGACCTGCTGCACCATGTGTGACTAAGTCAGGGTGATGGTGCGCTGTGCTCTGTCCCGGGTGATCTGCAAGCCAACGTAGCTGCGCAGTTCACCCAAGTCTGTGCACGTGTGTCTCTTCTACAGCTCGGACTTCACGTGGGCGAGTCTAGTAGTGTCAGCAGTGGCAAAGACGAAGTCGTCGACGTACACGAGGATGTAGAACGGCGGCAAAGAGGTGTCGGTGCGCAGAAACAGCGACGGGTCGGCAGTAGAAGGAGCAAACCCAAGAGCCCCAAGTGTAGTCCTCAGTGTGTCGTGCCACTCACGTGGCGCCTGGCGGAGACCGTAGACTGGCCGCCGGAGGCTCCACTGGGTACCAGGGGGGAACGACCCAGTGAAGCCAGGTGGGCGGCGCAGCCAGATCTCCTCGTGCAGGCTGCCCTGCAAGAAAGCTGTGCTGAAGTCAAGAGAGTGAAGCTCGTAGTCGCGCTGAGCGGCTACGTGCAGCAGCACCCGAAGATTGGTCATCTTCGGGGTGGGAGAGAAGGTCTGAAAGTAGTCAACTCCCTGCCGCTGACTGAAGCCTCGAGCCACGTAACGCGCCTTGAAGACAGGCGGAGAACCCGACGGCCGCTTCACCCTGAAAATCCACATGCCACTGACGATGTTCGCCCCAGGTGGGGGAACCTCGTCGACGTAGGTGCCTGTGGACTTCCAGGAAGCCATCTCTGCGTCCATGGCTGACTGCCACTGTGAGGAGTAGGGACCCTCGATCGCCTCAGCGTACGATCGAGGAGTCGGGATGTCTGGTGCATCCGGGTCTCCCTCAGGGGCAATCAGCATGGACACGAGATGAGGCAAAGCAGCAGCAAAACACTGGAACTCCTCTTGCCTGTCCTCAAGGACGTTCGTGGTAAGAGCACACTCACCCCCGACGGACGGAGGACAGACAGACTCAGACTCAGCAACAAGACTAGCAGCGTAGTCTAGACGACAGTGAGCAGCGAAGTCGACCAACTCAGCAACTAAGGCAGACGCAGCAGTGGACTCAAAGGAAGGGTCAGTGACAACAGTAGCCAGGAGACGCGTGACAGTAGGACTGGCAGCACGAAGAGAGTCCGACTCCGGGTCAGCAAGAGCAGGAAGAGAGGACTCAGGAGGAGACGGCAAAGGGACACGCTGCGGAGCAGTGGAAGGACGCAGTGCCATCTGGTGCGTGCCCGGGACCGCAGGAGGACGCTGACGCGGAACACGACGACTAGTGCGAGCAGTACGAACAGGCGACGCAGGACGAGACGCAGGCGCACGACGCTCAGCAAGACCTCCAGTAGGACCAGTGTAGGGAGAAGGAGCAGGCAGTGGGGAGGCGGGCTGTAACTGTGACTGCAACTGGTCAGGCTGTGGACACTCTAAGGGAGGAGGAGGACCAGAAGGCGGGAGACCAAGAACCTGCTGAAGGAGCGGAACGAAGTACGGCCGCGGCCGCGCAGCGACTCCAGAAACAGCAGGGACAGCACCAGGACCCCCAGCGGCAGCACCAGCGCCCGCAGCACCTCCAGCTCCAGCAGCGCCAACTCCAGCACCCTCAAAAGCACCAGCGCCAGCAGCACCGCCAGCTCCAACACCAGCAGCACCTCCGGCTCCAGCAGCGCCTACTCCAGCACCCTCAGAAGCACCAGCGCCAGCAGCACCGCCAGCTCCAACACCAGCAGCACCTCCACCTCCAGTAGCGCCAACTCCAGCACCCTCAGAATCACCAGCGCCAGCAGCACCTCCAGTGCCAACACCAGCAGGACCGCCAGCTCCAGCACCGCCAGCAGCTCCAGTGCCAGGAGCACCTCCAGGCCCAGCAGCTCCTGTACCCACAGCAGCACCAGCAGCTCCAGTACCTCCAGCAGCACCAGCAGCACCTCCAGCAGGATCAACGCCAGCAGCTCCAGCAGCACCCCGGAGGCCGCGACAGTACCGAGAGTACCAGTCACGTAGCTGCTGGGAAGAGAGAGCTCCCCTAGGCGCAGCACCCCCAGGCTCAGGACCTCCAGAACCCGCACCCCCAGGGACAGCACCCCCACGCTCAGGACCTCCAGACTCTGCATCCCCAGGCTCAGCACCCCCAGTCTCTGCACCCTCAGGCTCAGCACCCCCAGTCTCCGCACCCCCAGGCACAGCACGCTCATTACCTCGCGCAGGACCAGAGTCGACAGCTACCTCGACAGGCTCGACCGGGTCTACCTGGGAAACACCTGAGGGAGCAGGGACCTGGGGAGGCAAGGGGTCTACCAAGGCAGCACCTGGCGTGAGGAAGAGCGGCGGAGGGGGGAGCGGGGCAGTGCGGTAGGGGAAGAGCCGGTAGAAGGGCACCGACTCGTCAAAGGTGACGTCCTGGGACGACAGAACACGGCGCGAGGTGGGGTGGTAAAACTGCCAACCAGGCGCGTCAAGGGGGAAGCCAAGGAAGACGCAGGGAATAGCACGGGGGGACACCTTGTCCGCAGACAAGTCGCGGACAAAAGCCCGAGATCCCCAGACACGAAACGCAGACGCATCGCCAACCTTCCCCGTCCACCTCAGAGTAGGGGAGGTCTCCGGCAAGGAGACGCGGGGCTGAAGGTTGATCTGATGCGCCGCGTACTGAACCGCGAACGGCCACAGAAAATGGGGAGCAGCCGCATGGATCATGGACGTGCGAGCGACGTCCATGACCATGCCAATGCGGCGCTCAGCAATCCCATTTTGCTGTGGAGAGGCCGGAAGCGTGAACGTCTGGCGGATGCCCTGTGCACGACAGAAGGCTCGCAGAAGGTCAGAGGAAAACTCACCGCCTCTGTCAGAGTGCAGACGCAAGACAGGAAAGTCCGAGCCGAAACTCTCTCTGAGCTGGAGACGAGCTGCGCGGATCCAGTCGATCAACACCTCAGTGACATCACCCTTGCTGCGCAAGGGGAAGACTGCGGTGAAACGCGAGTAGTCGTCAACCACCAGCAGGAAGTAACGCTCGTGACCCTGTCCACGGACGCGGGCTGGGCCCCACACGTCCATGTGAAGCGTCTGCAGCGGAGCCTCTGTCGGAGGAAACTCGGAGGAGTGAGGAGCGGCGCGCTGCCGCCCCTCGACGCAGGGAACGCAGGTGGGGCCAGGCCCCGGAGGAAGAGAAGGGAGGGACCGGGGGAGACCCGAGACAAGGAAACGAGAGGCCATGCCTCGGAGACGAGGCAGGGAGGGGTGACCAAGGCGGTGGTGCCAGAGGAGAGTCTGGTGAGACAGGAGACGACACGAGCAGGGGGCAGACTCAGGACCAGACCTGGACGCTGCAGCAAACACCTGACTCGACGCAGCTACCTGAGGAGACTCAGCAGTCAGTGTGTACAGGCTCGACCCCGGCTGACGGGTAAACGTGGCCAAGTGTCGGCCCGTCCTAGCGCACGTACAGTGGGTCACTCGCTGACGCGCAGGGGTAAACTGGTCAACCCCTGCGTCCTGTAGGTCAGCACCACTCACCAAGTTCGTAGAGAACGAGGGGAGGTAAAGACCCGACAGAGAGCCAGAAGGGGCCGCCGGACACGGTAAGACAGTAGAGAAGTGGGCAAGGACGGGACCCCCAGAGGGGTCTGCCAGGGAGACTGCAACCGGCCGACTAAGCGGCGTGAGTGTGGTGCGGTCTCAAAAGAAGGAGCGGGAAGCACCCGAGTCAAGGGTGAAGGTGCGTAACACCTGAGACGACGTGATACCTGAGAGAGCAGACTCACCAGCACCTGGGGCAGCAGACTCACCAGCACCTGGGGCAGCAGACTCACTAGCACCTGGAGGAGCAGACGCACTAGCACCTAGAGCAGCAGCCTCACCAGCACCTAGAGCAGCAGCCTCAATGCCCGGGTCAGGCGGAACATACAGGTAACAGTCACCCACATCACTAGTAGGCAATGCATACATGGCAGTGAGGATAGCATCATAGTCAAGAGCATAGATATCTACCCTCTGCCTAAGCAGCTCCACCCAGTCGGGGAGCTCAGCTGCGTCGCCAAACTCCGTACGCCAGACGTCGCTCAGACGGGCGAAGCAGCGGGACTCGGCGTGACCAAGCGTCCCACAAGGCTGACCAGTCCGAGCACCAGTGCGAATGACGTACGGACAGCGGGCAGAACTCCGTGACCCTCCACGCTGAGTGTACCACTCACGAAGCTGCTGGGGCGAAAGGACCGCGGGCGGACTACGCTGCAGCTGTACCTGGCCACTACAAGTAGCTCCCGAACTCCTCACGCCAGAACGACTCCCACTACGGCCACCCCGACAACCCCAAGTAGCGTACCACTCACGAAGCTGCTGGGGCGTGAGGGACTCACGCGGACGTCGCTGGAGCTGCATCTGGCCAACGCCAGGAGCAGGAGGAGCAGTGGTAGCCACAGTAGCAGCAGTAGAAGCAGTAGCAGTAGTCGTAGCGCGGCCACCCCGACAACCCCAACTAGCGTACCACTCACGAAGCTGTTGGGGGGCGAGGGACTCACGCGGACGGCGCTGGAGCTGCATCTGGCCACGCCAGAAGCAGCAGTAGCAGTAGAAAGAGCAGTAGCAGCAAGAGCAGCAGTAACAGCAGTACGGGCAGGGCAGTGCTCACCAGTGGCGAGAAGGGCAGGCGTACGACGGCGGCAACGGCGAGGCCGCTACCACTGCAGGGCGAGGGCTCCGCGGCTGCTCCAGGGGCGGCTGCTGCAGTGGCGGCTGCTCCAGGGGCGGCTGCTGCAGTGGTGGCTGCTCCAGGGGCGGCTGCTGCAGTGGTGGCTGCTCCAGGGGCGGCTGCTGCAGGGGCGGCTGCTCCAGGGGCGGCTGCTGCAGTGGCGGCTGCTCCAGGGGCGGCTGCTGCAGTGGCGGCTGCTCCAGGGGCGGCTGCTGCAGTGGCGGCTGCTCCAGGGGCGGCTGCTGCAGTGGCGGCTGCTCCAGGGGCTGCTGCTGCAGGGGCGGCTGCTCCAGGGGCGGCTGGTGCAGTGGCGGCTGCTCCAGGGGCGGCTGCTGCAGTGGCGGCTGCTCCAGGGGCGGCTGCTGCAGTGGCGGCTGCTCCAGGGGCGGCTGCTGCAGTGGCGGCTGCTCCAGGGGCGGCTGCTGCAGTGGCGGCTGCTCCAGGGGCGGCTGCTGCAGGGGTGGCTGCTCCAGGGGCGGCTGCTGCAGTGGCGGCTGCTCCAGGGGCGGCTGATGCAGTGGCGGCTGCTCCAGGGGCGGCTGCTGCAGTGGCGGCTGCTCCAGGGGCGGCTGCTGCAGTGGCGGCTGCTCCAGGGGCGGCTGCTGCAGTGGCGGCTGCTCCAGGGGGCGGCTGCTGCAGGGCGCGGGTTAGGGCAGGGCGCCGCGGCGGTCAGGGGGCGGCGCGGCTGCTGCAGGGGGCGGCTGCTGCAGGGCTGAAGTGGCGGCTGCTCCAGGGCGCGAGTTAGGGCAGGGCGCCGCGGCGGGCAGGGGCGACGCGGGAGCCGCAGCGGGGCCGCGAGGGAGCCGCGACGGGGCCACGAGGGGCCTGGAGAGGGGCCGCGAAGGGGCCGCGACGAGCCGCGACGAGCCACGAGGGGCCGCGAAGAGCCGCGACAGGGCCGCGAGGGGCCGGGAGAGTGGCCGCGAGGGGCCGCGAACGGCCGCGGAGGGGCCGCGCGACGAGCCACGAGGGGCCGCGAGGGGGCCGCGAGAGGGGGCCGCGAGGGGCCGCGAACGGCCGCGGAGGGGCCGCGAGAGGGGCCGCGAGGGGGCCGCGAACGGCCGCGGAGGGGGGCGCGAGGGGCCGTGAGAGGGGCCGCGAGGGGCCGTGAGAGGGGCCGCGAGGGAGCGGCTAAGGGGCCGCGAGGGGCCGTGAGAGGGGCCGCGAGGGGCCGTGAGAGGGGCCGCGAGGGAGCGGCTAAGGGGCCGCGAGGGGCCGTGATAGAGGGGCCGTGAGTGGGGCCGCGAGGGAGCGGCTAAGGGGCCGCGAGGGGCCGTGAGAGGGGCCGCGAGGGAGCGGCTAAGGGGCCACTAAGGGCAGGGGACGCGGGGCGCGACTCGGGCAGGGGTGAAGTGCGCTCCGGGCAGGAAAAAAAAACTTTCGAATTTTCGGTGGGCCCTAGGAAACGTTCCCACTAGGGAACCTGCTCTATACCATGTGAAAGAACAAGGAATGAATGCACTAGGAAACAGGTGGGTACAAGTGGGAAAACCTAAAAGTGTTGTACCCCATATAGTCTACCCCACTACAGCCTACATAGACTATAGCATATAAGTCTGACATGTGAGTGCCAGGGACAGGAGGAGGACGCGGAGGTGGAACACGACAACCAGTGCGACCAGCGCGAACAGGCGAGGCAAGGCGAGTCGTAGGCTCATGATGCTCTGTAAGAGAGTCTGTCTGCTCAGTGTAATGAGAAAGAGCAGGCAGTGGGAAGGCTGGCTGTAACTGTGCCTGCGAGTGGTCTGGCGGTGGACACATTAGAGGCGGAGTAAGGTTAATAGAACACGGGAGACCAAGAACCTGGCGAAGCAGTGGAACGAAGTACGGTCGCGGCCGCACAGCGCCTCCAGTACAAGTACCGACAGCTCCAGCACCCCCAGCTCCAGGGTCTCTAGCTCCAGCACCACCAGCTCCAGCAGCTCCAGTACCTCCAGTACAAGCACCTCCGGGACCAGCAGCTCCAGCACCTCCAGTAGCAGCAGTACCACCAGCTCCAACACCTCCAGTAGCAGCAGTACCACCAGCTCCAGTAGCTCCAATACCTCCAGTACGAGCACCTCTGGGACCAGCAGCTCCAGCACCTCCAGCAGCAGCAGCACCACCAGCTCCAGCAGCTCTAGTACCTCCAGCACCAGCAGCACCATCAGCTCCAGCAAATCAGTACCTCCAGAACGAGCACCTCCGGGACCAGCAACTCCAGCACCTCCAGCAGCAGCACCACCACCAGCTCTAGCAGCTCCAGTACCTCCAGTACGAGCACCTCCGGGACCAGCAGCACTAGCACCTCCAGCACCTCCCCAGCAGCACCACCACCAGCTCCAGTAGCTCCAGTACCTCCAGTACGAGCACCTCCGGGACCAGCAGCTCCAGCACCTCCAGCAGCAGCAGCACCACCAGCTCCAGCAGCTCCAGTACCTCCAGCACCAGCAGCACCATCAACTCCAGCAAATCAGTACCGCCAGAACGAGAACCTCCGGGACCAGCAGCTCTAGCACCTCCAGCAGCACCACCACCACCAGCTCCAGTACCTCCAGTAGGAGGACCTCCGGGACCAGCAGCTCCAGTGTCACAGGATCGAATTTCCACTCGAGAATGTTGCACTAAAGGTGAGTACAAGGCGTATTTATACTCGGAAATACATAGAAACAACAGATAATCCGAACCTTCGGGAACGCGCTCTTCTAGAATAGATAATCACAAGTGCGCATAAGCACGCAAGCCCATTGGCACTTCGGATTATGGCGAGATTACGCCTTGTACACCACTGTCGGTGCTGTCGGTGCCGTATAATGTAAATGTCGGTGCCGAAAATACCAAATAAGTGAAATAATCGGAAAGCTCTAGAAAATAGAATAGTAGTCCGATTGAGGTGAAATAAAGTGCAAATGAAAGAGGAAAATAAGGAGAATAAGATGGAGTAAAAATATGGAAATGAGAAATATGTCAAACGTCGGCGTACTCTCACACTTCCCCCCCTCAAAGCTGGGTGGTAGATGTAACACCCTGCTTGACAAGATAGTCGCGGAGAGAACGTCGGGCGTTACTCATGTCTTCTTCAGAGACCCAGCTGTCCTCAGAAGGATCATAGCCCTTCCAGCGTATGAGAAACTCCAGGGCGCCATGCCGACGACGACGATGTGCAAGCACAGATTCAACCTCGTACTCAAGTTCATCATTCACGAGGACTGGAGGCGGCGGCGGAAGTTGGCGTCCCGTGTACAGCTTATTTGGATCTCGATAGGGTTTAAGAAGCTGCACGTGGAAGGCGTTATGAATCTTCCAAGTAGCGGGTAGGCGCAAGCGGAATGTGACTGGAGTGACCTGCTCTTCTACGAGGAAAGGTCCGCAGAAGCGAGGTCGTAACTTGGATGGAAGGTGACCGAGGTTGAGGTTGCATGTGTCGAGAAGCACATGGTCACCAACTGCAATGGTATGATCACGTCGATGGCGATCGGCCAAGCGTTTCTGTGAAGACTGTATGTCCTGTAGACGCTTGTGTGTCCGATCCCAAAGCTGCTGCATTGTGGTAACGAAGTCGTGCGCGGGTTGGACAGTTGCAGGTACTGTCGGCTGTTGAGGAGTTAGCGGATGTCGACCGTAACAGAGGAAGAATGGGGTCTCTCCTGTTGCGGCATGCTTTGCATTATTGTAGGCGAACTCCAACACCGGCAAGTGCAAGTCCCACTTGTTAATGTCGTCCTTGCACGCTGCGCGCAAGAGTTGTTCCATAATTTGGTTCAAGCGCTCTGTCTGCCCATCGGTCTGGGGATGATATGCAGATGACATTGCTAGGCGTGTCCCCATGAGCGACATGAGCTCTTTCCAGAACTTGCTAGTAAACTTGGGGTCCCTGTCGGATATGAGGGTTGTTGGGATCCCGTGCTGTGAGATGATGTGTTTGAGGAATAGCTGTGTCGTTTCCTCCGTGCGTGCGGTTGTATGTGTCGGAATGAAGTGTCCCATCTTTGAGAATTTGTCGATGACGACCAGGATGGCGTCATGCCCCGCGTTGGTAGGTGGTAAACCGGTGATGAAATCCAAGCTGACCACTTGCCAAGGCTGTTCCGGGACGGGTAGAGGCTGAAGAAGTCCTGCTTTCTTCTGCTTACTGCTCTTCATCCGCTGGCATGTGTCGCACGAAGTGACAAACTTCTGCACGTCGTCCGCCATGTTAGGCCAATAGTAGACTTTTGCAATCCCGGCAAGAGTCTTGTTACTCCCGAAGTGTCCAGCGTAGAGCACGTCATGGAATTCTTCGAGAAGCAACTGCCGAAGAGGCGGGTAGTTGGGTACCCATATCTTTGTTGATCCTTTGCGTAGTGCGATGTCGTGGTCCCACTGCAACAATTTCTTTTTCTCTGCCAAGGGAATCTCGGGGTCGATGGTATACCCGTGCGTGAAGAGTCCCTTGAGTAGCGGATTCATCCCCTCAATCTGTATGGCAGCAACGTGTCCAGGCCGGCGCAGTGCATCTGCCTTATTCTTGTGTCCCGGCTTGTACGTAGTCTTTTTCTGGATCTGGCAGGATCAGGACGGGTGCGGACGTGAGTGCGGTCTTCAACTGCTCCATGGCTTGCTGGTGCATATCCTCCCACTTGAACGGTGTAATTCTTCTTCAGTAGATTGGTAAGAGGTGTTGCAATCTTCGCATACTGTGGCACGAATCGATTGTAGTAGTTCGCAAAGCCAAGGAATTGCTGAAGTTCCTTCACGTTCTCTGGTGTCTTCCACGTACGTACGGATTTTATCTTCTTTGGGTCGACATGGACTCCTTGAGCGCTCACCATGTGTCCAAGGAACTGAACTTTCTTCAAGGCAAACTCGCTCTTGGATAGCTTGACGTAGAACTTCTCCCGTCGAAGTATCTCGAAGACACATCGTAGGTGTTCGATGTGCTGCTTCATGTCCCTCGAGTAGATCAGGATGTCGTCCAGGTACACCACCACGCATTCGTCGAGTAGAGGCCTGAGAATATGGTTCATTTCGGCCTGGAATGTAGCGGGTGCGTTGGTGAGTCCGAACGGCATGACAAGGTACTCGTAGGATCCGTATCGTGTCCGAAATGCCGTCTTATGGATGGAGTTATCCGCCATCCGGATCTGCCAATATCCCGATCTCAAATCGAGTTTTGAGAATACCGTGGCTCCACGAAGCTGGTCAAGTAGATCGTCGATCCGTGGAATCGGATACTTGTTCTTGATCGTCTGCTTGTTGAGGGCTCGGTAGTCGATGCACATGCGTAAGCTTCCGTCAGGTTTCGGCGTGAAAAGCACTGGTGCACCGTATGGTGATGTTGATGGTCGAATGAGTCCTTTGTCCAGAAGGTACTCGATCTGTTTCTTCATGTCGGCCAGCTCGGTTGGGCTGAGTCGATATGGTGCTCGGAAGGTCGGTTTTGAACCAGGTTCTTCGATGATCTCGTGCTGGTGGATTCGGTATGGCGGCAACTGGTCTGGAAGGTCGTCAGGGAGAACGTCTTCGAACTCTTCTAGAAGTTTCTGGATTGCTGGTGGAAGCTCGAGTGTTTTTCTCTCTCCTTCGTCCTCGTTGGTAACCAGTGCAACAAACCCTGCCATGGTTCGCTTCACATCCTTCTCGAAGCGTGCGAGAGTCTCCTCCGGAATATCTCCCGTGTTGCTCCAATTCGGAAGAGGAACTCTTCTGTCTTGATTGTAGATACTCGCCGTGCGGGTGACCCAGTTGACCTCGGGGTTGAACTTCTTCAGAAAATCTCTCCCAAGAATCAAGTCTAGCCCTTTGATGTTGGTGACGGGTAGGGTCGGTTTCCAGCGAAGAGGACCCATCTGCAGGTGTAACGCTGCTTCGCCGTAGACTTGTAATTTGCTTCCATCAACCATCGTAGCTTGGAAGTTTGAAGGCGTGTACTTCTCATTGATGCGTTTGAGAGCTGCCTTGTCGCATACTGAATGGGATGCTCCACTGTCCACGAGTGCTTGGAGGCGTCGTCCATTGCAGATCACCTCGAGTAAAAGTGGTTGGCGTTGCTCGTTGTACCCGTTGATCGTCTCGTTGATTTGATCTTAGGGCATTTCCCATAGCTCTGTGTTTTCTCCTGGGGTGGCAGATGGCCGGTCCTGCCGTTCCCTATTGCCATGATTTTTTGTTGTCGTCGACGACGTGGTTCTCGAGCTCGTAGTAGAATTCATAGATGGGGTAGATATCGTAGATGTTTCAGATGTTGCAGATGCATCTGTAGAGGAGGTTTGAGGTCGTCGCAGCTTCATGTTGACCTCCAGCTCCCTCTTGAGCTGCTTCAGCGCCACCGACTTCTTCCGTGGGGACCGGTTGGTCGACATGGGCTGGTTTTTCTGAGAGAGGACGATGTCGTCGTTGGAAGGCCGATCTTCCACGCTCCGTTGTTGGTTCCCCATGCGCAGCTGCTGTAGTTGTCGTACCGGTACATTTTTTTTTCTTCTGGAGCCTCTCTCGTGATTTCACAAAGGCCGTAGACCCAAGGGAATTTTTCCCAAGTAATGCATCCTTGTATGATATTTTTAAGGGGTGCTTACCTTTTACAGGGCCTTTTTGGAGTTGTCCGGGTCCAGCAGGGTCTTGTGTCGCGGAGATTTTATTTCCCTCGGCGATTTTCCCTGGTAGAGTCCGTTCGTGGGTTGAAGAATTTACTCCACGATCCTCCAATGTTCGCATTAACTTTGCTCCACTGCTGCGGTCCCTAAGTGCTGAACGTGCAGTTATCATTTCGTCACAATCGATGAGTCGATGTCCGGGCTTGTCGCAGAAAGAACACTTAGATTTATTCTTCTTTGGTCTTGCCTTCGCATCGATTCGATCGAGTTCCATCGGGTCGGCGCACGTGGGGGTAGCCAAGCGTCCTCCATGTCGTCTAGCTCGTCCATGAAGTCGTCGTGTTCCGATCGTGGTTACGTCGAAACGTTCTGCTGCCGAAACGACGTCGTTGTAGCTGCTCCAATTTGCGGCCGCAACATGTTGTCGTGTTTCTTTTTTCAGCCCCGCGATGAATGCTCTAATTTTTTCACCTTCCGTGACGTCGGGGATGCGGTTGAACAACTCCTCCATTTGTTGTGTATAGTTTGTGACGCTCCCGATTTGTCGATGACGATGCATTTTGTCGCGGGCGATTAACACTGCATTATTCGGCTCAAAACGTTGTAGTAATCCTTCACGGAACTGCTGCCACGTCGCTTCACCTTGGTTTAATAAACGCTTCTGCTTATCCATTCAATTGCTGGTCCGCGCAGTAGTGTTGCTGCAAAACTAATTCTGTTTCTGTCGAGTGCTGGTGCTGTCCATCCAATGGCAGCGAAATAAATTTCGATCGCCAAAAGCCAGCGCCTAGTGTCGATCTCCCCATCAAAGGTGTTGGGGGCTCGAATTTCTTGGGCCTTGGGAAAATTTCGCGACTGCTGCGAAGTCACGATCAATTATGCTTCTGTCGCAATTTCGCCATGACGCGCGCTTTCACCCGAAGTGGTTCGATCCGTCGCGCGTCGGTCTCGCTACTTCCGCACCGCTCGATATAGGTCCCGACAATTCGCAAATGTCGTCGCTGTATCGCAAACGTTTTCGCCAACAATCCAACTCACGATCCTGTTCAAAAAACGCGCGAGGGGGGTTATTCACAAAACGCGGAATCTGGTGCTTACCAGCGTCGGCGCCGAATTCGTCGCCCCCGGCGGTTTTTCGATGGAGGAATTTCTTGAGCGCGCTGCTTAGCTGAAACTCCGCGAGTGGAAACGGCTCTGATACCAAGTGTCACAGGATCGAATTTCCACTCGAGAATGTTGCACTAAAGGTGAGTACAAGGCGTATTTATACTCGGGAATACATAGAAACAACAGATAATCCGAACCTTCGGGAACGCGCTCTTCTAGAATAGATAATCACAAGTGCGCATAAGCACGCAAGCCCATTGGCACTTCGGATTATGGCGAGATTACGCCTTGTACACCACTGTCGGTGCTGTCGGTGCCGTATAATGTAAATGTCGGTGCCGAAAATACCAAATAAGTGAAATAATCGGAAAGCTCTATAAAATAGAATAGTAGTCCGATTGAGGTGAAATAAAGTGCAAATGAAAGAGGAAAATAAGGAGAATAAGATGGAGTAAAAATATGGAAATGAGAAATATGTCGAACGTCGGCGTACTCTCACATCCAGCACCTCCAGCACCTCTAGCAGCACCACCACCACCAGCTCCAGCAGCTCCAGTACCTCCAGTACGAGCACCTCCAGGATCAGCAGCTCCAGCACCTCCAGCACCTCCAGCAGCAGCAGTACCACCAGCTCCAGCAGCTCCAGTACCTCCAGCACCAGCAGCACCATCAGCTCCAGCAAATCAGTACCTCCAGAACGAGCACCTCCGGGACCAGCAGCTCCAGCACCTCGAGCAGCAGCAGCACCACCAGCTCTAGCAGCTCCAGTACCTCCAGTACGAGCACCTCCGGGACTAGCAGCTCTAGCACCTCCAGCACCTCCCCAGCAGCACCACCACCAGCTCCAGCAGCTCCAGTACCTCCAGTACGAGCACCTCCGGGACCAGCATCTCCAGCATCTCCAGTACCAGCAGCACCACTAGCTCCGGCAGCTCCAGCGCCTCCAGCACGAGCACCTCCAGGACCAGCAGTGCCAGCACCACCAGCACCTCCAGCACCAGCAGCACCAGTGCCTCCAGCGCCAGCACCTCCAGCGGCAGGGCCTCCAGCTCAGCAGCGCGACTCCGAAGGCGGGTGCGCCAAGCGTACCACTCGCGCAGCTGCTGTGGTGAGAGAGGCTCCCGTAGTGTAGACGCAAGACCCCTAGGCTCAGCACCCCCAGACTCAGCCCCCCCAGACTCCACGCCCGCAGGCTCAGCACCCCCAAGCTCGGCACGCTCAGACGCAGCACCCACAGGCTCCAAACCCGCAGGCTCAGCACCCCCAGGCTCCGCACGCTCAGTCTCCGCAACGGGAGGCTCAGCACCCCCAGACGCAGCACAAGAGTCACCAGTGACCTGGACCGCAAACGGCCACAGAAAATGGGGAGCAGCCGCATGGATCATGGAGGTACGAGCGACCTCCATGACTAAGCCAATGCGGCGCTCAGCAAACCCATTATGCTGCGGAGAGGTCGGAAGCGTGAACGACTGGAGCATGCCCTCCCCACGACAGAAGTCCCGCAAGAGGTCGGAGGAAAACTCACCACCTCTGTCAGAGAGCAGACGCAGGACAGGAAGGTCCGTGTCAAACTGCTCGCGGAGCTGGAGACAGGTAGCGCGGATCCAAGGGATCAAGATATCAGGGACCTCCCCCTTGCTGCGCAAGGGGAAGACCGTGGTGTAACACGAGTAGTCGTCAAGAACCAGCAGAAAGTATCGCTCGCGGCCGTGTCCCTGGACGCGGGCTGGGCCCCACACGTCCACGTGGAGAGTCTGCAAGGGAGCAGACGTCGGGGGAAACGAGGAGGATTGGGGAGCGGCGGGCTGCCGCCCCACGACACAGGGAATGTAGGGAGGGGCAGGCGAGGGTGTAAGGGGAGGCAGGGACCGGGGAAGACCAGAGACAAGGAGGCGGGAGTGCATGCCACAGAGGCGTGGCAAGGAGGGGTGATCAAGGTGGTGGTGCCAGAGGAGATTCTGGTGCGACAGGAGGCGACACAAACAGGGGGCTGCTAGCTGACCTGACGCGGACGCAGACGCAGCTACCTGGGGAGGCTTAGTAGTCAGTGCGTACAGGCTCGACCCAGGCCGACGGGTGAACGTGGCCAAGTGACGACCCATCCGTGCACACATGCAGATCGCCACACGCTGTCCTCCAGGGGTAAAGATATCAACCCAAGCATCCTAAAGGACGGCGTTACTCACCAAGTTCGTAGAGAACGAGGGGAGGTGAAGACCTGACAGTGAGCCAGACGTAACCGCTGGATACGGAAGAACAGTGGAGGAACGTGCAAGAACCAGTCTTCCAGAAGGGTCAGCCAGAGAGACTGCAACCGGTGCTGCGACTGGTGTGACTGCGATGCTGTCGCGAAAGAAGCAGTGGGAAGCACCTGAGTCAAGCGTGAAGGTGTGCAAGGCATCAGCAAGCGCAGTACCAGAGAGAGCAAACTCACCAGCACCTAGAGCAGCAGCCTCTATACAAGGGTCGGGTGGCACACACAGGTAGCTCTATCACCCACAGTACCAATAGTAAAAGCATACATGGCAGTGAGGATAGCGTCATAGTCTAAAGCAAAGATATCCATACCCTGCCTAAGCAGCTCTAGCCAGCAGGTAAGCTCAGCCGCGTCGCCAAACTCTTCGCCCCAGGTGTCACTTAGACAGGAGAAGCAGCGGGACTGTGTGTGACCAACTGTCCTGCAAGTCTGACCAGCCCCATCACCTGTGCGAATGACGTACGGGCACCGAGCACTACTCCGAGACGCCCCACGCTGAGCGTACCACTCATGAAGCTGCTGGGGCGTAAGGGTCTCGCGCGGACGCCGCTGCAGCTGCACAAGGACACCGCCAGAAACTCCCAATAGAAAAGCTGCACAGCGACTACCACTACTGCCGCCGCCACCGCTCCTACTAGCGTACCACTCACGTAGCTGCTGGGGCGAAAGGGTCTCGCACGGACGCCGCTGCAGTTGCATCTAGCCGTCGCCAGGAACTCCCCACCGAACAGCTCCACAGCGACTGCTACTACGACCACCACCACTCCCACTGCTGACACCACCGCTGTCACCACTCCCACCGCTATTTCGAAGAGAAGTCATATCGAGCAAGCAAGGAGGCGCGCGACCAGTAGGGCAGCACGGTGGGAAGGCAGGGCGGCGAGCAAGCACTAGGGTAGGTCGGGGCGGCGTACGGTCTGGTAAAGGCGATGCGCGGCCAGAACAGAGGCGGCGCACGGAAAGGCAGGACGGCGCGCGGGGCTGCAAGGGGGCAGCGTGTGGGCTACAAGGGACGGCACGCGAGCTCAGGGTGGCGCGCAGGCTGCCAGGGTGGCGCACGGGCTGCAGACGGGCGGCTCGCGGACAGGTAGGGCAGGGCGCGAGCTGCAAAGGGCGGCGCGCGGGCAAGCAGGGGCGGCACGCGGCCAGTAGGGCGGCGCGTGGGGCTGCAAGGGGGGGCAGCGCGCGGGCTGCAAGGGCGGCGCGCGGGCTGCAGAGGGCAGCACGCTGCCAGCAGAGCGGCGCGTGGGCTGCAGACGGGCGTCGCGCGGGCTGCAAGGGGCAGTGCGCGGGTGGCGTCCGCGGGGCGGCGCGAGGCGGGGCAGGCAGGGGCGGCGCGCAGCAGGCAGGGGCGGCGCACGGGCAGGCAGGGCGGACGGGCAACGCGACGGGCTGAGGCAGCCTGCACGGGCGATGCGACAGACAGGGGCAGGGCGAACGGGCGACGCGATGGGCTGGGGCAGCCCGCACGGGCGACGCGACAGGCTGGGGCAGCCCGCACGGGCGACGCGACGGGCAGGGGCAGGGCGGACGAGCGACGCGATGGGCTGGGGCAGCCCGCACGGGCGACGCAACGGGCAGCAGGGGTGCACGGGCGGCGCGACACGACGGACGGCAGGGGCGCACGGCGCGACGGGCAGCAGGGGTGCGCGACACGACGGGCTGTAGGGGCGCGCGACGCGGGGCAGGGCATGGCGTGCGCGGGGCAGCGCGACGCGGGGCAGGGCGTGCACGGACAGCGTGACGCAAGGCAGGGCAGGGCAAGGCGCGCGCTGACGGCGCAGCGCAGGGCAGTGCGTGGGGTAGTGCGGTAACCGCAGTCGGTCACTAGCTAATGGTGGGCCTGAAAAATAACGGTCATACGGACCTATTGCTCTGATACCATGTCAGAAACTAACGAGCAGGGATGAATGCATTGAGCATAAAGTTGATACAAGTATGACCCTAATTGGATTGTACCCCATATAGGCTTCCCCACTACAGCCTACACAGCACACACAGCATGATAGTTTGACAGTTGCCACTAGTAACTTCGACAACGTTTCGATTGCCCCCTTCGTTACCGCTAGCGTTAAGACGGATTGTATAGCGTGGAATATCACGATAAAGAATGCCCTTGGTGTGTTGAGTAATCGTATATCAGTGTTGTCATCTGGATCATATCGAGTTGAGGGGGGGGGGGAAATCATGGACTCGGAGGCTGCTTGCAAGGGCGATGTTAGATGGTGTTTGTTTTGTAGGCAATTAGACACATTATGTGCGACGGGAGCCAGCTTTGTTGCCCGACTCTAGCGTTTGTGCCACTGTCGTTATTGCTGAATTTCCTAATAGATTTCAGGATCAGATTATAACGGTAGCGGGATGTTATGTAACGCGTAACGGGATGTTATGCTTTTTGTTTGGCCTGGAGATTAAATTTGCGAACTTCTTTTGTATGTCCTGATGTAGATTTGAAATGAGAACTGCATAACCTTATCAAGTCAGAGTATTAGAGTACGATCGCCATGAAATCCGAGAAATCAAGTTTCCTTGCCAGGTGGCGCACTCTGAACCCTGAATTTCTAGAGCGGCCTTGTGACCACCAGATCTCGCGAGTACTTTCCACAACCACAACATGTTCTTGGGCATCACGACTCACGAGATACTGTTAGGTATTCTATTTGGATTTGCACATGAAGTCCATTGTTTCGTGAAATAAATAGCAAATGTCAGTTCAGTGCGCTGTAGCACCTGGTACAGTTCACACCTGCGCCTGACAGTCATGCGGCTCAAACCACCTGACGGATGGATGTCATAGTTGTGCCACTGTTCGAGATTTAATAGATACGGACGGGCTGCGGGCTGTAGCAGCTAATGTACCTACTAAAGTATGCTGTCGTTTCCCTCTACGCATCCGACAAACGAGGATACGTGACGACAGTCTTCACCACCGAAGTACAGCAGCTTTATGCAAAAGTATGCCATGCAAAAACGTAACTCAAGACCAGGTGCACGAATCGCATAAAAAACGCCAGCTTCTCTCGCGTTGCATGCATGCCCAAATTTCAAACTCTCGGTAGCCGGCCTTCGGTCGCATCGCATGGCAGTCCCACTTGGGAAACTGGGAGGGTGAGAGGGGAAGGAGTCGGGTCGGGATGAGGAAAGAGACGGGGGTCAACTCGTAAAGTTTACGAAAAGTTGGGGGGGAAGTGGGACCCGGTTCTGGGGGGAAGGGGGGAGTCGAGAAGGGGAACGGGGGGAGGGGAGAAGGAAAGAGGCATCGACGCGCGTATCTGCATCTGACGCGTCTACGATCATCGCCTTCGGTGATGACGCGCCGCGAACTGCATTGGGGAGTTCCGTCGCCCGTGCCCGCCGATCGCCTACCCGTGATGATAGTAATCCCGGATAGGCGGTCGGGGAACGGGCCGTTCCCCGACCGTCTATCCGTGCCCCGACCGCCCTGACCGCCTATCCGTGCCCCGGGACCACCTATCTGTACGATGTCATATCTTATAACTGCGCTGTGCGGCTGGGAGAAATCCCGAGTACTACTAATAACCCCCCCGCTCCCGCTGCTGCAGCTGCTTTACTGCGGTTGATCCTGCTTCCGAGTCGGCGGAAGCTGATCCTGCTAGCAGCAGTCGTTGCTGCATCCATCAGCCGTCAGGGGAGCTTATTTCCGCTGGTAGTAGTAGCTCGTGGAAGCTCCGCATTTCCGCGCACCGCTGAGGCTGCGGAGTCTGTTTCCGCCGCTAGTCATCGCCTCCCGCCGCCAATCGCGCTTCCGCCGCCCGCGTCCCGTCATGTCGCGCAGGGAATTCTCGCCAGTTGCGCCGCCAGCGGCGGTTCTCGCTGCCCTGCTGCTCATCGCAGCGGCAGCTGGCGGAGTGCGAGGCGGGAATGCTGCGCAACCCCGCAAGCTGGCCGCGGGCGGAAGCGGAAACAGTAATGCCGCGGCGGAACTAGTGAAGGGTGGTTCCGCGGAGGGGGACGGGCTTGTTGTGAAGGATTCCGCGCCTTCTTCCGCCAGTGGCGGTGAGGCGGAGGCGCAGATTCCGCCGCTGCAGCTGATTCTGGCGGAAGAAGGGCGCGCGGAGGGCGCAGTGTGCTTGGACGGATCGGCCCCTGGGTTCTACTATCGGAAGGGCTACGGCTCGGGACAGAACAACTGGGTGCTGTATTACGAGGTGTGACTAAAACGAATGACTTCGCCGGTGCTTCCCATTTTTCTTCATTTGTTACGACTGCACACATACCTTCCGCCTCCCTTGTTTTCCCTCCATCCCCTGCTTGTTTACCCCGACTGTTTGCTCTTTCCCTCCGTTGTTTAGCTTCCATTCTCTCTTCTCCTTCCCCCTCCCCCTCCGCTCCTTCCCCCTCCCCCTCCCCTTCCCCCTCCCCCTCCGCTTCCCCTTCCCCTTCCCCCTCCCCCTTCCTGCACTGCAGGGCGGCGCGTGGTGCGCGTCCCCCCACGCCTGCGCGTGGCGGGCGCGCACGCACCTGGGGTCCACGGACCACGCGCGCTCAGCGGCGGAGATGGTGGAGAGGGAGAACGGCAGCATGAACGGCATGCTCAGTGCCAACCGCACCGTCAACCCTGGTGAGGATCGTTTGTAGTTGCTACACCGCACTGCACCGCACTGTATGGCACTGCACCGCACTACATACTTGCGCTGAACGGCAGCATGAATGTCATGCTCAGTGCCAACCGCACCGTCAACCCTGGTGAGGCCAGGTGACTTGACGGACGGACGGACAGCTGAATTGACGGACAGCTGAATCGACGGACAGCTGAACTGACGGACAGCTGAACTGACGGACAGCTGAACTGACGGACAGCTGAAGAAACGAACAGGTGAATCGAGACCCTCTTCTGCAGAGCAGGTGAAACCCATCACTGACTTCCCTGCCACCACCACTGCTGCTGCCACCGCTGGATTGAAGGCGCAGCGTGGCAGCACAGCACTGCCGTTGATACGCCTGTTTACCTTCCGTCGCGCGCTCTTTCCACCTGCTCTGCTCTTCCCCTATTATGCTGGACACGGTAGTCGCCACCAGGCTGCAGTCGCCACCAGGCTGCAGTCACCTCTGCTCCCACCACGCACACCCGGAATCCTCCCCTGTCCACGTGCTTGTGCTATCCCCGTGCATCCACCAGGCTTCTACAACTGGAACGCCGTCTATTTCATCTACTGCGATGGCGGCTCATTCGCAGGCGACCAGGACGAGCCGATTTACTTCAATGTCAGTCACCTTCCCCTCCGCCTATCCGCCCTTATTCCTCTCCACATCTCCACCTATCCGCCTCTCTGCCTCTCCCTCGCTACCTCTCTGCCTCTCCCTCGCTACCTCTCTGCCTCTCCCTCGCTACCTCTCTGCCTCTCCCTCGCTACCTCTCTGCCTCTCCCTCGCTACCTCTCTGCCTCTCCCTCGCTACCTCTCTGCCTCTCCCTCGCTACCTCTCTGCCTCTCCCTCGCTACCTCTCTGCCTCTCCCTCGCTACCTCTCTGCCTCGCCCTCGCTACCTGTCTGCCTCTCCGCCTTTGCATGTTCCCGGCGCCTCCGCCTCTCCACCTCTCTGCTTCTCGCCCTGCAGTTTCTTCCGCCATATTCTCCCCCTCCGTCATCCACCTTTCCTGACCGCATTCCCCTGTACCTTTGGAAAATCTGTGACTCGATTTCAAAATCCCGTTCCTTTTTATGTACCTTCCCCGATCCCCTGGCTCCCTTCCCCGAGCCCGCCTTCCCCCTCCCCCAGGGCATTCCGCTGTACCTGCGCGGAAGGCGAGTGGCGGACCTGCTGGTGAAGCTCCTAGTGGAGAAGAAGGGGCTTGGCCACGCAGACAGGGTGAGGGGGGAAGGATGCGAGGGGGGGGTGTGTGTGAGGGAGCAGCGTGAGAGCAGGCGGACAGGGAGTGAAGGAGCAGGAAAACTGACGTGCTCAGGAAAGCCATCCTTCAGCTTATCACCTGAGGATCCAGCCTCATTTCTCAACCTAAAGTCTTGCTGGAAACTCCCTTGTCAAAGCTGACCATGTCTTCCACTTTCCCTCCCCCCCTTGGCTGCGATTTTCTTTCGCCTTTTCCCTTTCCCTTCATCTGGGCAGGTGGTTGTTTTTCAGCAGGAGGGGTGGCGGCGCTGCTGCACTGCGATCGAGTGAGGGACACTCTCACAGCCGCCTCTCCCTCCATGCACGTCCGCTGCCTTGCGGATGCCTCCATGTTCCTCGACATGTAAGACCCCTCTTCACCCCTCTTCACTCCACTCCATTCCTCTTCATTCCTCTTCACCAGGCTTCATTCGTCTTCAAATGCGTTTGTTACATTGTGATTCATGTCGAATGGGGCTGACTTGTAAGAGCACATTGATTTGTGTTGACAAGCGAGAGAGCGAGAGAACTTTGTCCTACTGATAACCCTCTGCCCTGCCGTCTGCCCCACCGTCTGCCCTGCCCTCTGCCCTAGTGCTCGCCTATGTAAGGGCCCCTTCGGCCCCTTGTAGCCTCTACCCCTCCCTCTCTCCCTCCCTCCCTCCCTCCCTCCCTCCCTCCCTCTCTCCCTCTCTCCCTTCTTTCATGTCTGTGCATGTGTGTGTCTCTCTCTGTCCTGTCCTCCCTCCCCATGTGCAGTCCAGATGTGAACAACACTCGGAGGGTTGCCAACTTTTTTGCTGAAGTGCACGACATGCATGTGAGCAAGTTGGGACAGGCATGTGAGCAAGTTGGGACATGCATGTGAGCAAGTCAGGACATGCATGTGAGCAAGTCGGGACATGCATGTGAGCAAGTCAGGACATGCATGTGAGCAAGTCAGGACATGCATGTGAGCAAGTCGTGACATGCATGTGAGCAAGTCAGGGCAAGCATGTGAGCAAGTCGTGACATGCATGTGAGCAAGTCAGGGCAAGCATGTGAGCAAGTCAGGACGTGCAAGGCCTCACCTAACCATACCTGCCATCCCTCTCACTTTACCCTCCCACTCATATTTCCCTGATTTCCCCTCTTCCCCTCCCTTTTCCTCCTGCCTTTTCCTCCTCCCTGTTCTCTCCATTCTTGTGTCCAGAATCTGACCGCCAGCCTCCCAGAAGCGTGTGTGAAGGAGCGAGAGCCAGAGAAGCACCATGAGGTGCGCCGCTGCTGTCTTCCACGGTCCACCATGCCGTGCCATGCCATGCGGTGCCATCTCACTGCATCCTCTCTTCCTCTCCATGGCTGTGAGCCGTCAGTAGCAGGCTGGATATGTCATGTTCCATATCGCTGACCTCATCCCCCCCACCCGCACTCCCCAAATGCAGCCCCATCTCATCCTCACCCCTTCCCTCTTCCTTCCCCCACCTTTCTTCGTGATCTGCACCCTTCACCCCTCTTCACTCCGCTTCACCCCTCTCTCCGCCCTCCACCCTCCTCTCACCCCCACCAGTGCTTCATGGCCAGCCATATTCTGCAGCACGTCTCCACGCCTCTCTTCCTCATCAACAGCAACTACGAAAAAGTTGCAGTAAGCTGGCAAGCATGGTACTCGTGCCGTTGGGAATAATCGCAGCAATAATAGTTGGTGTTGGTAGTATTATAATGATGATGATTATGATTATTATCCATAATATTATTGACTCAATCCTCTCTCACCTCTTGACTCCTTTCTCTCTCGTGTTCAGCCTTCCCTCTCTCATTTCTTGACCATTTCCTTGCTCTCGCTTGCACTCGCGTTCGTGCTTTGACCTGCAGATGAGGGCCATCACAGCACCGCTTTCCCTCATTTTCTTTGTCTCTCATTTTCTTATTTCATTTCTCTCGCTTGCCCTCTCATTGCAGATGAGGGCCATTGCAGCACCACAGGTGTTGGATACGGGATTAACGGGCCCACCTGACTGCCTCAACCATCTCAATAAGTGCACTGCCGCCGAGAACCGAGTTATCGAGGGTGCGTGAGTGTGAGTGCGTGAGTGCGTTCACGGATGGTACTAAGTCTAAAACCTCAAAAGTTCTAAACAGGGCTTCTTCTTGCACTTGGACAACTCTAATCTCCTTGCCTTATCTTCCCTGCCTTACGTTTCCCTGCCCTCCTCTTGCCCGACCCTTACCTTTCTTTCCTTGCCTTCGCTTGTCCTACCCATCTTGCCTTACTTTGCAACGCCCTCGTTTCCCTACATTTCTTTCCCCACCCACCTCGACTTGTCTTGCCTTGCCTCGCCCCTTTTTCCCCACCTTGCCCCACCTTGCTTACCACTCCTGGGTTTCAGACTACCGCAAGGCAGTGGCCTCAGCAGCAGCTCCTCTCCTCCACACCGACCCACCGCCATCCACCTCTTCGTCACCATCTCCACCGCACTCCACACCTGCGAACGCCGTCTTCCTCTTCTCCTGCTTCCAGCACGGCTCGATACACTCCGATATGCCGTGGACTGTGCGCACGGCAAAAGGAGTGGTACGTGCCATCCGGGCTGTGTGTAGCAGTAGAGTCGTGCTAACAGCTGCCCAACAATGCTGTCTCTATCAGTTTAATATCTATGCTCCGTGGTGGCATTCCAACCAAAATGACCTTTCATGTGTGTGTATGAGTCTGTGTGGTTTTTCTCCATTTTCTTCTTCCGATCCATCCATCTACAGCCAATGTACGAAGCTGTGAGCCGTTGGATGCACCCAGACAACAGCGACAAGATTGATCTCATTGAAGGAGGATATCCATGCAATTCCTGCTCCATGAAGGAATGAAGTGCAGCCGTGAGAAAGTTTCTGCTCTCAAGTGTATCATAGCCCATCTGCTCTCACCATCGGCCGTGCTAACTCCAAATAAGCCCCAAATAATCGAGCGAAAGTCTCAATAGGGCTCCACCTTGTGTAGCATAACTTTCATCACCTAGACAAATTCCCACTTGCCACATTTCTTCTGTTATGGTTTGATTCAAATTTGTTCTCTGACATGCTTTCTGTACTAAATCGTTGGTGCCTGGATACACTCATCCACACGCATTAACAGATCTTGTATGAACACTAATGGGGTCGGATAGCAGAGAATCTATGAAATCCAAGACCAACCTATACGGGTGATGATGATATTCATTGTTATGGGAACTGGAGGCACGGGTTTACCTAGTACTCTTCGGGGTAGATTATGTGCGACAATGGTTACCTACTGACAAATGACATTATGTGGGATCGTGCTTTACGTGCTACCCGATGAAGTATTTTTTAATAGCAAGAATAGCATTACATAAATGCATAGTTTCATAGTAGGTACTAGGTGATGAAGTCGTAAACGGTCCCAGGTTGTTTCCTTTCCGCCACCCCCAAACATTGCGCCAGCTCCCCATAGGCGCAGGTGTTGCGCGAAACTTTCAGCTAGAGTCAACAGTCGTTGACCCTAGTTTGACCCATTGTCGCCCATTACTGGCTGGCTGGCTATCGAACACCGTGTTGGATTGGAATTTGCGCGCGAAATTTCGCCCACCCGAAGCGTGCGCGCGATGCATTTCACCGACATTTGAGGCTGTCGCACCGACTGTTGACGCCGTTGCACAGTGTACCGCATTCACGGGATATGTACAGTTGTCCATTTTTTTTTTGATCTGTACCTGACGGTTCGCTAGTACAGTTGAGTCTCGTTTGTTTATGCTACGTTTTGGAGCACTAGTGTAGTGAAGCGTGAACAGAACTTTGCCTGCGTTCGCCGATTTTCATTGGGTTTACATATATATATTGAAGTTACACTGTCATGATATCTAGAAATTTGTGGGCATTCCTTGGTCTGTCTGGGTGCTCGTGCAGCTGTGGATGTCGTTATTACTGACGAAGTTTTGTTTTCTGAAGTACAATCAACGCACACGGTACGTTTGAGCAACGACTGTACTGTACTCCAGCACCTGCGCCAGAACCTGGTGCTTGTGTCTAACCACCTGACTGATGTGTTAGGAAATCATACTGTTCGGAAATCGAAAGCCTTCGGGCGGGATAACATAATATTGATACAACGAAAGATTGTACAACCACGAAGCTGTGGAAGCGAGACCAGGAAAACCGCTTCACAGTGCATAACATCCCACTCAACCGTTTCTGCTGCAGAGAAGCGAATTTCCGTGACCTGGAGAAAATAAAAATACCTTGTGTTTGTGGCTGGGAAGCGTTGGCCTGTTTGCGCGTTCGCTTCGCAACCAAATATTTCCCACCGACTCTTTGTTGTGGTGAGGATGAGGCCTGTCCAAACCAACATCACTTCCCGATTGCAAAATGCTGCTGCTGGTTTCGTTGCCAGATACCTCAGGGCGCGTTTTTATCTCGTGTCAGACATCAAGTCATGCGGCCCTAGTCTCCAATTTTGTCTCTCCCGAACTTCCAATCGCCCCAAAAACGAGCCACTTCGGGTCTTCCGAACCTCAACTTCGTGTCAAATCTTGTGTCTGACACGGGATAGAAACGCGCCCTCAGAGCTACAGTATAGTCTGCTGTTGAAACAGCCTTTAGTTCTCCACTAGGGCCCAGTTCTGTTGCCCATCGGCAAATGGAGGGCGGACAGCCAGCACAGCACCTCTGGTGCGGCCGGGTGCTTCCGCGAAGCCGAGAACCCCCCACGTTGGTGCGATTCAGCTTCCTGCCACCCTCCGCGCAACTAGAGGAGCTTCGTAAAAGTTTTGCTGAGCTGACCGTTAAAATGTTTTCCGCGACGATAATTGGTGGTTTTAGAGCAATACAGCCAGCCCGTACCAAAAATTATTCTCGTCACCAATGGGACATTGCCCTCCCCCGTAACGTGTTTTTTTCGGGGCATTTGTCCCGAAATACTTGTGCTGTCCCTGGGTCCGCGATTCGAGCGGGAACCAGTCTCGCACCAGTCTCGCACCCAGTTTGCCTGGGATGAGCGGACAGCACGGCACTACTGGTTCAGCGTTCTTTTGCGCTTGGTAGGCCGCACAGCACAGCACAGCACTGGCCAGGTTCGGGAGAGAGTTCAAGGTCCCGAGCCTGATTCAAGGAATGCACCCTTGGAATGGAATCTTCGAGGATCACCGATAGAGGCCCTCTCGAAGCATCATCTAGTGCTGTGCGGAGGGGTCCGCACCAGTAGTGCGGCAACAGAACTGGGCCTAGCAGTCGCTGCGTGCCCGACAAACGAAGACACGTGACGATCGACAGCCTTCGGCATCATGGATAGGAGCTCTCGATGGAGATCTGTACTGTACCTCCTGCCACCGCCATCCGCGTCGCATGTCATTTCCCAAATACAGTGGGATTGAGAGATGGACGGTGGAGGAGAGAGCGAGGATGAGAAAGAGCAGGGGGAAACCGGGAACTATTTGCTCCAAGGATACGGGGATGGGGAAGAGGGACGAGGGGGAAGGGGGACGGGGAGGGGGGGAGATCATGGATCGAAGCGCAGCCATCGGCGGCGACTGAAAGTCGGTTTGCAGGTGCCTTTCACTTGGTTTCTGCGGCCGACTCGGACCGACCTGATCCCAGTATGTCGATAGCACGCTGCGTAGTATGTCCCCCTTCCTGGAAAGCTCCGTCACGATACGTATCAGGCGGCGAATCAGTGCTCGCGCCTCTCAGGCGATCATGCTCTTTCGCAGGGTTTAGCGCCGATACGTACAGTATCGCGCCGCCTGCGCCTGCCACCATGCGATCAATGCGCGCGCCTATCGTGATGCGCCTTCCGCCGCAGCAGCTGCTCCTCATCCTGCTTAGTTGAGACCATTACAAGTATAATATCAGAAATAAGTACCAAGGGATTTTCCGCCAAGAGAAATTCTCCGCTCACCCGCTCGATTAAGGGAAATTCTCCGCTCACCCGCTCGAAAATTCTCCGCTCACCCGCTCGGAAATTCTCCGTAGGCAAGTAGCGCTTTCCAGGTGGAAACGCCTCCTTTCCGCGCAGCGCGCTGAGTCACCTGTTTTCGCCGCTAGCCATCGCCCCCCCGAGCCGTCAACTGCGCCTTCTCCGCCGCCGCCATCGGTAGCGCATTCCGCGCGCCCGTCGTCGTCATGTCGCGCTGGGGCTTCCCGCCGGTTGCGCCGCCAGCGACGGTTCTGGTTGTTCTTCTCCTCGTCGCAGCGGCAGCTGGCAGCGCGCGCGGATTGCGCGGGAATTCGGCGCAACCCCGCAAGCTGGCTGTTGGCGGAAGCGGAGACTTTCCGCGGAGGAGCGCGGCGGAGCTAGTGAAAGAATCCCATCATACTTCCACAATGGCGGAGGCGGGAATTCCGCCGCTGCAGCTGATTCTGGCGGAAGAAGGGCGCGCGGAGGGCGCAGTGTGCTTGGACGGATCGGCCCCTGGGTTCTACTATCGGAAGGGCTACGGCTCGGGACAGAACAACTGGGTGTTGTTCTTCGAGGTGTGACTCTAACGAACGATTCTCCGTCTACCTTCCCAAAACGAATTTTGAAGGAGTCCTTCAGTTGTAACCGCACTCGGACCCTTCGATTTGCCTCCATCCCTCTGCTGTTCACTCTCCGCTCCCGTTGCTCACCTTCCATTCCCCCTCCTTTCCCTTTTCCTGTCCCCTTCCCCCTCCCGATTTCCGCGCGCGGCATTGCAGGGCGGCGCGTGGTGCGCGTCCCCACACGCCTGCGCGTACAGGGCGCGCATGCACCTGGGGTCGACGAAGCACGCGCGCTCAATAGCGGATATGCTGGATAAGCAGAACGGCAGCATGCAGGGCATGCTCAGCGGCAGCAAGACCGCTCAACTGCACTGCACCGCACTGCACCGCACTGCACCGCACCGTACTGAACCGCGCCGCACTGCACCGCACACTTGATGCGCAGAACGGCATGCTCAGCTTCAACTGTACCGCCAGCTCTCTTCGCCTGCTTTGCTGACATGCCTTGCATCCACCCTTCCCCCTGTCCCCTGTCCCCTGTCCCCTCTCCCCTCTCCCCTGTCCCCTGTCCCTTACAGATTTCTACAACTGGAACGCCGTCTATTTCATCTACTGCGATGGCGGCTCCTTCTCAGGCAACCAGGACGAGCCCGTTCGCTTCAATGTCAGTCAAGTGCCCCTCCGCCTCTTCGTCCCTTCGCCTCTCCGCCTCTCCACCTCTCCGCCTCTCCGCCTCTCTGCCTTTCTGCCTGCTAACCTCTTGACCGTTTTACATTCCCGTCTCCTCCTCTCCACCCCTCCGCTTCTCGTCATGCTGTTTCTTCCTTCCCATCCCCCCACTCCCGAATTCACCTCATCCCCCCCTCGACGCATTCCCCTGTAATTTCGAGAAAACTTAGACTATATCTCCCCTGAAAATCCAAATTTTATTCCTTCTCTTCCGCTTCCTCTTGCACCCTTACCTTTCCCACTCTCCAGGGCATTCCGCTGTTCATGCGCGGAAGGAAAGTGGCGGACCTGCTTGTGAAGCACCTCATGGAGAAGAAGGGGCTTGGCCACGCGGAGAAGGTGAGAGAGGGGAGGAGGATGAGAGGGTGGAGGATGGTGAGAGGGGGGAGGATGGTGAGAGGGGGGAGGATGGTGAGAGGGGGGAGGATGGTGAGAGGGTGAGAGTGGTTGCGTTTTCTTCCCCGCCTCTGTCTGCGATTTCCTTCCAACCTTCATCAATGGCGGCACTGCTTTTTACAATTCTCAATAGTGACTCAAATGCATACACCCTTGCGTGCGGTGTCCTCCCACCCATCAACCCGGGCAGGTGGTTGTGTCAGGGTCTTCAGCGGGAGCCGATTCTTTCCCCTTCCTTCCCTCCCTTGTCCGTTATTCTCAAAAGCGAATCCAATACACACTTGCCTGCTGTTCCCTCCCACCCGTCAACCCGGGCAGGTGGTTGTGTCAGGGTCCTCAGCAGGGGGAGTGGCGCTGCTGCTGCACTGCGATCGAGTGAGGGACACTCTCACAGCCGCCTCTCCCTCCATGCACGTGCGCTGCCTTGCAGACGCCTCCATGTTCCTCGATATGTAAGACTCCTCTTCCCCCCTCTTCACTCCTCTGCATCTGCCTTGTTACCTTGCAATTTGAATAATTTGTGGCTATCCTGTAAGAGCTCATGGACTTGCTGACTTCTTTTTACATAGTGTGGGGTAGCTTTGTGTCTCATGTCTGTGCATGCGCGTGTGTGTCTCTCTGTCCCTCCCTCTCTGCATATGAGCAGTCCTGATTCCGACAACACCCATCGAATCGCAGCATTCTTCTCTGAAGTGCAGACCATGCATGTGAGTGAACAAGTCAGGGATACGAATGCATGTGAGCAAGTCAGGGCACGCGTGTGAGCAAGTCAGGACATGCATGTGAGAAGGTCAGGACATGCATGTGAGCAAGTCAGGACATGCATGTGAGCAAGTCAGGACATGCATGTGAGCAAGTCAGGTCATGCATGAGTGAGCAAGTCAGGTCATGCATGAGTGAGCAAGTCAGGTCATGCATGTGACAAGAATGTGAGCAAGTCTGGGGCACGTCCTAAGAGTTCGCAAGTCAAAAGGAACAAGCAATCTCACATCAACCCATATCTGCCGCCCCTCTCAATTTTCCCTGCCTTCCCTTTTCTCCTCCCTTTTCCATCCTCCCTGTTATCTCCGTTCTCTCTGTCCTCTCCCTACTCCCTGTTCTCCCCGTCCGTCTATCCAGAATCTGACCATCAGCCTCCCTCCAGCGTGTGTCAAGGAGCGAGCGCTAGAGCAGCACCATGAGATGCACCATGAGATGCACCATGAGATGCACCATGAGATGCCATGAGATGCCACTCCATTCCACCATGCTAATGCCGTCTCCACTCCAACAATGCCTTTCACCATGCCATCCCATGCCATGCCATGCCGTCTCCACGCCACCGCTCTTAACCTTTGCCATAATGCGCCCTCTCTCCGCCCTCCTCACCCTCCTCTCACCCACGCCAGTGCTTCATGGCCAACCATATTCTGCAGTACGTCTCAACGCCTCTCTTCCTCATCAACAGCAACTACGACAAAGTTGCGGTAAGCTTTGACAGGAATTCTACTCATTCCAATTATAGACTAAAGCAATCATCATTCAGCGTTCCCTCTCTCCTCTCTTGGCCTGTTTCTTGCTCCCGCTTGCACTTCGCTTGTCTCTCATTCTCTTTCTCTTGCGTGTGCCTCCTTTTGTGTCTCGACCTGCAGATGAGGGCCATCACACAACCAGAGGTGTTGGATTCGGGATTAACGGCCCCACCTGACTGTTTCGATCATCTCAGCACCTGCACTGCCAAGGAGAAGCACATCTTTGAAGGTGCGTGAAAGCGTGATTGTGAGTGAGTGCGTGCGTGTGTGTGTGTGAGTGAGTGAGTACACGTGTGTGTGTGAGTGAGTGAGTGCGTGTGTGTGTGTGTGAGTGTGAGTGAGTGAGTGAGTGCGTGTGTGTGTGTGAGTGAGTGAGTGCATTCGTGGACAGGAAAGAGAGTGTAAAGCTTCATATTTTGTTGAAAGAGCTTTTGCTTGCACTTGCACAGCCCTACCCTCCTTGCCTTGCCCTCCTTGCCTTTGGTTTCCCTGCCCTCCTTTTTTTACCTTGCCCTACCCTTTTTGCTTTACCTTGCAATACCCCTCCTTCCCTACATCTCTTTCCTCACCCACCTTGCCTTGCCTCGCCTCACCTCTCTTTTCCCACCTTTCCCCACCCTGCCCCACCTTTCTCCACCTTGCCTCACCTTGCTTCACCGTCCACCACTCCTGGGTTTCAGATTTTCGCAAGGCAGTGGCGAACGCAGTGGCACCTCTCGTGCACTCCACACCTGCCAACGCCGTCTTCCTCTTCTCCTGCTTCCAACACGGCTCCATCCACTCAGACGTCCCGTGGATGATGCGCACGGCCAAAGGAGTGGTGAGTACCTAGCAGTGCGGTGCATTGTCGGTAGGAATTATGTGTACCACGCTGTTTACTCCATCCACTCAGACGTCCCGTGGATGATGCGCACGGCCAAGGGAGTGGTGAGTTGATAGTAGGAGTGTGCAACAACAGTGGGGGTTGTGTGTAGGTAGCAGCAGGGTGGTGCGTTAACTGCAGGATTTTGTGTAACACGATCATGTTTACTCCATCCACTCTGACGTCCCGTGGATGATGCGCACGGGAAAAGGAGTGGTACGTACCCATCTGAGACCTATGCTACGTGATGACATACGCATGTGTGTTTTGGTGCGAGCATGCAAGGGTGTGCATAGGCTTGGATGTTAACCGAATTCCCCTTCTTTTGCTTTTCCCCAATCCATCCGACTACAGCCAATGTACAAGGCTGTGAGCCGTTGGATGCGCCCCGGCAACGCCGACAAGATTGATCTCATCGAAGGAGCATACCCGTGCAACTCGTGCATCATGGCGGAGGAGTAAAGTGCACACACACGGCTTTTGAGAGGTCTGAAAAGAGATCAAGACACCAGGAAAGGGATTATTATATTTTTTAAACACACATTGTGTTTTTTAAAATTGTGTATTGTGAAAGCGAAGCTGCTTGTACTGCACAATTGGCATCGTCGAAGCGCGCTAAACGCCCTTCTCCAACTACAAAAACCGTGGGTTGGAGCTCATTTCCCTCCACCCACGTTTCTCTATTTCAAACGGCTCACTCAACATTTCCGCTCACGTAGTCTTTCTCTCCTTCCAAGCTGGCTAGAACAAAATCGCTTCCTAGAGGCGAGTCACCCTCGACTTTACTTAGCGACATTTTTAACTTCAATCGATCAACGATGGCACCGACGACGACACTTAACAATGGGAACTCGTCCAACCCCGCTTCCGACTCCGACCGTAACACCCGCGATTTTGCGGGCGACCGCCGTAACAAGCGCCGGGCAGAAGATGGACCGCCCGCCCCGACTGCAGTGGACGTGCTGCTGGGCGGGCTCGAGGTCAACAAAAGTGCCGACGCCCAGCAGCACCCTTCGGCCCCTGTGGCGCCAGTGGCGCCTGTGGCACCTGCGGCGCAAGTGGCGACGGCAGCTGGCGCGGCACACGCACCTGACGCCGAGCACACGCCAGCACCCGCGGCTGGACCGTCGCGTCAGCGCCAGAGGAGGCGGACTGCGGTCTCCTCGTCTGACGCGACGACCGCCCCTGCACTGACGCAGGCGTTGACCCCGGACCAGGTCAACGCGCTGCTATCCCTTCTACAGCAGCAGCCCGTCAGCGTTACAGCTGCGGAAACTGCACTACCCGCTGCATCTGCGTCGGCTAAAAAAGAAAACGCGAAAAAGGAAAAAGGCACGCGATGAGCACGTACGAACCGGCATGACAACGACGCAGCGACAGCCGCTCCCCCTGCTCCGGCGGTCGACAACGACACCGACGACTCTGAAGATGAAGCTGGTGAGGCTCCAGTCAACACTGCTAATTTTATTGGCACGGAAAACCTCCCCCCCCTTCCTTCTTCTAACCTCACCTTTTCGGCGGCGACTTTCGTCAACGACTCCGTGCGAGAGCAAGCGGAGCTGCTGGAGGACTTGCGTGCGTACCTGCTGCACGCGGAATACAAGGCGCAGCGAGGCGACTCGGCGGGCGGACTCGAACTCATCTCACACGCGCTCAACCTCATCTCGGGGCGTTTCGAGGTGCTTCAAGTGGAGGACGCTTCCGACTTCCGCACGGCGAAACGCTTCAAACTGTACCAGCAGAAGAGCCTGCTGACCTCTCGACCCTTCAAGCAGGCGGTCGCGGATATGGCTGCAATGGACCGCGCGGCAAGTGCATACGCTCGTGTCACCCGCGGCGGAAACAACGGGCCGATGCCGTTCTTACCCAAGCGGGCCCCCCCGCCCACGGCCAATTGTCGTGGGTTTCGGGGCTCGTGCTTCCGCTGCGGCCAGCCGGGACATGTGGCAAGTGCCTGCCCTAGGAACGGGCATGGCGGCCAAGGACCCGCTCCGGTGGTGTAGGAGCGGGCCAAGGGATTAGGCGCCTTGGGCGCTAGGCACGGTGCACTCTTGAGTGCGAAAACCGTGGGCAGCCCTAGGGGTTTGCGATGGCAAGAGGCCAGCCCTAGTGAAGGGTAGTAATAGGCTTTGGGCCTAGGATAGGGAAGGGGAACAACAACCCCTCGGTCCCATGTATTTGGCCACCCGGTGGGGTGATGAATGCTAGGAAGCATTGCAATGTGTGTTGGTTGATTTAATAAAAAGTTCCTTGATTTAATATTTTGCAAAGAGCCTCTAGACACACAGAGGAGGTGCAGAGCATGAGAGAGAGAGAGGAAGAGAGAGAGAGAGAGAGAGAGAGAGAGAGAGAGAGAGAGAGAGAGAGAGAGAGAGAGAGAGAGAACAAGACAAAGCACGGTGGACACGCATGTCCATGGTTCAAAGCACCAGCCCACATGCACTAAAGGCATGCACAACCACGTCTTACCAAGTGGATGACAAGGCAAGCAAAAAAAAAAAAAAAAAAAAGCGCGATGTGATGTATCGGAAAAAGGGCTAGCCACGGTGCTAGATGAGACAAAAAAAAAAAAAAAAAAAAAGAGGAGGGGGTCCAGAGAGTGACACCTACTTGCCTACCATGATCAGGGTGCCCATGGAGCAAAAAAAAAAAAAAAAAAAAAAAAAAAACCAAGAAGAAGAAGAAGCGTCGGCGCGCGCACGACATATTTGTTGTCCTTTCGATAGATAGGCAATCTCATTCACACCATTGATCAACGATTGCGCGTACATGCACACGCACATGCATGCGTCAAATGGAACTCCCAACCCTACCCCATTTGCCTCAATTACAGGAGCACGACAGTGCGAGGCGGTATGTTACGACGATCCGTATGAATTTGCCGTCACGGACAAAACCATTACACAAATGCGCAGTCGACTTCGTGCGACCTTTGCGTGGTGGAGCTCCTGGTGTCCCTGCAGCCTCGTCCTTTCCGTCATCGCCAGGGGTTATTGGCTACCATGGAGCCACGGCCCACCACAACCCTTCCACGATCGCAACCATGTCGGGGCAAACACGCATGCTACGTTCACGCGTACCACTATCCAAGAACTCCTAGAGACCGGAGCAGCAGTCCAGATGCCCGCAACGGAGCTGACGTGTATAAGTCCACTCAATGTGGTCAAGCAAAAAGACAAATGCAGACTCATTCTTGATCTGCGGAAAGTCAACGCAAGCTTAATCGTCCCCAAGTTCAAGTACGAGGGGCTCAACCACGTGGCGGACCTGGCACGCGTTGGGGATTGGATGTTCTCCATTGACCTTAAATCCGGTTACCACCACATCGACATCCACCCATCATGCTGGAAGTTCCTCGGCTTCGAATTTGGGAGGCGCACGTACGCATTTCGTTCACTGCCATTTGGCCTCGCGACAGCTCCATTCGTCTTCACGCAGCTCATCAAGCAACTGGCTCGACGCTGGCGAGAACAAGGCATCCGAGTCATCCCTTACGTGGACGACATCTTATTCCTCTGTCAGTCGAAAGACCATGCGCAAGCGATCTGCCAGCGTGTGATATTGGACCTTAAAGAGGCAGGACTCGTGATAAACGCGAAGAAATCACAGCTGTCACCATCGCAACGCCTACGATTTTTGGGTGTAGAGCTGGAAACCGATACCGGTCGATTCTCCATCGGTCCCGACCGACGAGCCTCACTACATGCAACCATCCAAAACCTCCTGAGCGCAAGCAAGGCATGCCGACCAGTCCCGGTCCGCCACGTGGCCAGAATCACAGGCATGCTCGCATCAATGGGGGTCGCACTTGGCGCGACCGCTCGCGCATTCAGCCACGCCATGTTACAAGTAATCAACGACGCACCGTCATGGAAAAGCAACGTGGTCATCCCCCCAGCCGCAGCAGAGGAGCTACACTTTTGGCTTGAGGAGTTCGACCGGTTCAACGGTGCACCTTTCCACGTCCGGAACAGCTACGATGCGGTAATTCATGTGGATGCCAGCTCTCATGGTTGGGGCGCCACTCTAACTACATTTCCGGGTGGCCTCGAAGAAGCGAGCGCAACCATGTCAGAGCCACTACAGGCAACGTCCAGCACGCGGCGGGAGATCGAAGGCGTCCTTTGGGCGCTCCAAACGTACGCCAACAAGATCAAGCAAAAACACGTTCTCGTGCGGGTGGACAACCAGGGCGTATTCTTCATCCTTCGCAAAGGCGGCTCTCACAGCTCTGACCTCACAATGGCTTGCAAAAGCATCATCCGAACATGCATGGGGCTCGGCACGCGCTTGATCATTGAATGGATCCCGCGAGAGCTCAACTCACATGCTGACGAGCTTTCAAAAATGGTCGACCACGACGACTACGCGTTGAAGAAGCCGTGGTTTCGCATCTTAGAACGTCGTTGGGGTCCGCATTCCATCGACCTCTTTGCAAACTCTCACAACACCCAACTCTCGCGCTTTTGCACCAAGATCCCCCACCCGGAAGCCATCGCAGTTGATGCGTTCTCGATCGCATGGACAGCCGAAAACAACTTCGCCTTCCCCCCACCCCAACTGGTCCCAGCCGTCCTCCACCATGCACAACGCACCCATGCATCACTCACATTAATAGTCCCGCACTGGCCAGGCGCAAGTTGGTGGCCACTTTTGCAACCCTCCCTATGTACTTGGGCTCCACACATCCACGCGCACATCCCTCTCACACACGGAAGCCAATGCCTAGATACAGGGTCCCATTCTACTGCCTTCTCGGGCACGGGACTACCGCATAGCCCAATCATTGCACTGCGAGTGGTATTTGACTAATGCATATTGTCCACTCCTGTGTTCAGATTTGCTCCCAAAGTTACACGACCAACTGATCAAAATGCTCGCGCAGTCACGCGCCGATTCTACGATCCGGACATACGAACCATACTGGGCCAAGTTTCGAGCATTTTGCACAAAAGTGGATCTCTCCTTTCTTCCAGCTTCCGACATGGCACTCGCACTATACCTGGTTCACGCAATCCGACGCAAAGCCACCCTGTCCATAGTGCAGCTGACGTGCTCGGCAGTAAGCTTCGCCCATCGCATGACTGGGAACAAATGCCCAACAATCGGTCCGTTTACCACCCAAGTCCGCGACTGTGCAAAACGACACTGCCCCCGCCCTACTCGTCTGAAGGAACCCGTATCGATCCAACAAGTCCGCGACATGGCCGGGAGTTACCTGCAGTCTGACGACCCTGCGGAATTTCAGAAAGGGCTGATCCCCATCCTCATGTACTCAGGATTTCTGCGATACTCCGACCTAGTGGCCATACAATGGCAAGACATCCAATTCGACGAAGAGGTCATGTGGATCCTCATACCACACTCTAAGACCGATCAGGCCGGTCACGGAACATGGATACCCATTGCAGCAACGACAGACTCTTGTTGCCCAGTGCGCTGCACCCGACGCTTCATCCAACTCGCCGGCTATGGTCCTCAGTCAGAGGGACCGTTGATTCGTGTCTTCGGGCACGCTTCAAGCAGCAAAGGCCAAGCGAAGCCGCCTTCATACACAACAATTCGGAACTGGTGTAAGGAAGCTTTCGCAAAAGTTGGTCTGGGAGAGCTGCAGCTCGGCACTCACTCTTTCCGAAAAGGCGCGGCCACAGTAGCAGCCAACACTGGAGTGCCAGACAGAGTCTTCAAACGGCTGGGCAGATGGCGAAGCGACACAGCTAAGGAAATGTACGTCACGCCATACGTCGAGCCTCTCATCACAGCATCCCGCAACCTGCAAGATCCGACGCAGGCGGTGTCTTCGGCGCAACACACAGAGGCGCTCGTACGCCATAGGAGGCCCCCGCTGCCCATGTCTCAGAGAACCCAGTTGTAATGAGAACGATGCCAATTGATAAAAATAAGAAAGCAAGCTTTCTCAATATTATAATTTTTAAACACACATTGTGTTTTTCAAAATTGTGTATTGTGAAAGCGAAGCTGCTTGTACTGCACAATTGGCATCGTCGAAGCGCGCTAAACGCCCTTCTCCAACTACAAAAACCGTGGGTTGGAGCTCATTTCCCTCCACCCACGTTTCTCTATTTCAAACGGCTCACTCAACATCCCCACCACCCACCCCAGCGTAGAACGGCTTGCTAATGCCACTTGGATAGGGTACATCTTAGCTAGTGATATTAGCATGCAATAGCTTGTGTTCAATCTCGATGCAAATGTTGTAATAAGCCAGTTGTAATGAGAACGATGCAGTTGTAATGAGAACGATGCCAATTGATAAAAATAAGAAAGCAAGCTTTCTCAATCCTCTCATTGAAGGAGCGTGGTGGATCATGGTGGATTGAAGTGCAGTCATGGAAAAATATACCGTACCTGTACGTGTATTATAGAGCTTATCTGCTCTCAGCCTCTCTCAGCATTGGAGGTGCTGACACTGAATAAGCCGCAGATAAGAGAGTGGAGTCTGGGTAGTGGTTCTTACTCCTGGGAGCACGTGGAGGAATTCCGCTTGATAATACCGTACCTTTTGTTATGGCTTGATTCAGAATTGTTATTTATTGCCTTTGTTATGATTGCTGTATTGTAATTCCCCGTATAATACCGCCACTCTTTGATATACCGGTACTCCACCATAGTATGAATATTGTGTGGCTATTGTCATAGCTGAAACCAGTCAGACAATGGCTAAGCGAAAGACATTTGTGCTGTTGTCCGTCATAATGTCAATGTCAAACCCGGAGTACACGAAGTGGCAAGGCAACGGCAGCGGGATATGTATAATACCGAGATTGACGGTTTCTGCATCTCATAGTGGCGTTTCGCCCCCCTGCAAGACAGCCAGTTCACGCAGATACTCCAGTCCAGTTTACGCTTTGCCTTGGAGACATCGACGGTCAAATGTCACGAGAAGTTGACATGAAAGAATCTGCATGCAAGCAGATCATCCATAGATGCACACTCGTTCATGCAAGCGGCACTTGATCTGTTTCCCATCACGGGATCGCGACTCGTAGGTGGCTAATCACGACCACCCTAGAGCTAGATTCACACCATACAATAAAGCCTGTATTGGTGAGCCTCCTATAGGTCGAATCTCTTGAGTGTTGTTATGGTTTCGTTTCTCTGGAGTTTTTGTCAACCACCACCATGGACTCACGCGCTTTGTACAATTCCACTTTTCCGGCTTCGAAGTTGACCAGACTGAACAATTTCTCACTCTCAACACTCACGCAGCTGTCGACTACGCTGAGGAGTAAGTTTGCTAGATCCATTCAATGCAGAGGGAAAGCTCTGGAACGACATGCTCCCGGCTCCGGTGATCTTCAGAGCACGTTCAAGGAACTGAGCTCTACGTGGAGTTCTCCGGCAACGAATCGAGCTCCGGTTGGCATGTTCTGGGACTACGAGAATCTTCATCGCGAAAAAGGACTTGCCTGTAGGCTGCTTAAAACTTGCCAAGAAGTTACTTTTTGGATACTTTGGTTTTGCAGCTTTGCAGTGATGGACGAAGGTTGCAGAAATCCGAGTCACTGGAAAGTTGAATGAAAGTTGCAAGAAAGTTGCATTCCTGCAACACTTCCGCAACTTCGCGGACATTCGATGGACACGTTACGTATACATTTCTGCAACATGTATGCAGTTTCAATACTTGCCACGTGGCACGCGTACAGTTTCGACTTCGAAGTGTACGTACGCCGGTACGTTCGCGAAGATATTTTGCCACGTAAGCAAAGATATTGTGCCAGGTGTCAGTCTCGTTATGTGATCAGAAGCTTGCCATGTGGGCCAATCAGACATTAACTTGTCGTGTGCGAAAATTGATTTCTATTGGTCGTCGATTAGCCTGAACAGTACAAGCGGATCATTCGTTACAGCAGCTTTTTGATACTGGTTTAGTCTGAGGGATACAGTTTCATGAAGATCTATAATATGTTTCACATTTGCATACATACTCATTAAGTATACACCTCGCGCTAACACTATGTAAAAACGTACACAGCTAACACCAAGCACTTGTACATAGCTTCACGTCTTGTGTGGAGGGCACAGGCTGCGAAAAAATGCTTCTTTATAACGCCTGCAAACAGTACACACATAATGTTAGAGCTTGGTTAGTCATATGCGCGTTCCCCACCTCAGTGACTTACCACCTGCCTTCACCGCCACTTGTAACATTGCTTGAACGTGCTTGGTAGCTTCTGCATATTGATGAGACAGCTGGAAATAGAAGTTAACGTCGCATGACTTCCATTAACCCTGCACATGAAAATCAATCCTGAAACACTATGACCACCAGAACAACAGACATGGAAACGTTATCGTTTGAGGCTGGATTCCAGACAGCAAGGGATAAGAAGGCGCATGGTGAGAAGCTCAAACAGAGGCAGAGAGAGACATGCGTGCGAGTAAACACCCTCCGCGTTCTCGCGCTGACGACGGCGCGTCCCCTACGATTCGTGGGCCGAAGGTCCTCTGCAAGCAGTGAACATGGCGACGAGCAGTATTGGGAGGCTGGGGGAAAAAAGAAGCGCAACTGATTAGTGCGAAGAGGGAATGGGAGGACTGGCAGGGGCGGGAAACAATGCACAGGTCACAAGCGAAGGCGAAAGATCTGCACACATATCGGGAAGTTACGTGTAAGGCGATTGCTCGCGAAGAATAACCCGTGAGCATAGATGAACGGATGGAAACACATATCAGAGTTACAACCTAAGGCACACGCACGGATAAATGATTGCTAGGTCTCGAGCTACAGAAAGCATGTGTAGCACACCTTTCGGCGATTTGAGCGCGGAACCCGGCGATTCCGTTACTAGTCGCTGGTGCCACGTTCTCCGCGTGAGGAAAACGCTGATGTTTAAACTGTAAAAGGGAAGGTGAGGATTCGGAGGGGCGGAAGGGTAAAGACATAGATCTGAGTAAGTACCAGTGAGAAGATACAATAAAAAAATACGATGGGCTGTCGTCTTCGGGTGCACACTTAGAGGCAGGAGATGTATGCGAGAATTGAAGAACCTCAACCAGTTGTGTGAGAATGAGGCAGGTGACGGGTGCTTGAACGGGATAGAGTCAAGTGCAGTGTGAGGGTAAGAAAGACAGATGCTTCTGGAACTCGGAGGTGTGCTGATGTGTCGTCAAAAAATGCCGTGGATTTCTGAGGTAGGCAAGTGCACACCAGTGATTGGTTAATTAAAAATCATTACGATGGACCACTTCGTTACCGGTTAGCTAAACCATGGTCCGGGGAAGCCACGTCAGTACAGTGAATCTGAACACTTAGCATGGATTGGGTGTGACTTTGAACCCGTGTGCCAGTTGCCCGTTTCGAGTGTTGGTTGCACCTTGGCGAGATTCGTCCTGTTACGTATCCTCGTTACTGTACTCGCAAATCTCGTGAAAGCGTTCATCGATTGGATACCAGCAGTACCACACCATGGGGGACTCCCAAGGGTCGGTCGTGACCAGGTGTACAGTTCGGTCTGGATGTTTCGAAGCTGACGCCAGAAATGCGCGGTTCGAGTATCCCACGAAGCCAAAAATCGCGCCTCGGGTACCCCATGTACCCAAAATTTGCGGCTCGGTTACCCCTTGTATCCGAAATTTGTGTGAGTTGCAAAATTCAATCAATGCTTTTTGGATACTTTCCCGATACAAATCAGCAACTTTCCTGCAGGTTTCAGACTTAAACTCGATTTTGGGCCAAAGCCTTTTCCGCGATGTTCCTGTCCCAAAGCGTGCGTCGACCTCGGAAATTGTTTGCGGGCTGCAGAAATTTGCGAACGATCTAGGAGACGTCCAGCTGATCAGAGCGTACGGACAGGACACATCCTTTCAAGAGCAGAAGGAAATTCGCCGATGCAATGTTGAGCTCGTGGTAGTTCCGCCAGGAAGAATCATGGCAGACAACGCCATAAAGAAAGACGCTGAAAGGTTCTTGCTCAGGGAGATCGCATGCCTTCTGAACTCTGGACGGAAAGGCGCTTTGAAGGCCAAGGAAGTGTTGTAGCTTTAGCTTTTATAGATTTCCTCTTTTTTTCAGCCACTCCACTGTTTTTTTTTCTTATTTAAGCTGTACGTGAGTATCTCAACCCTCGCTTCCCATGCAGTTTCGAGCTTCCTTTGGTGGTCATACTTTCTCGAGATCGGGATTTCTTCCCTTTTATCACAACACTGGTTCGCACGGGAGTGAGAGTAGTCACAGTATTCTCCTTAACCACCAAACGGAACCAGGAGCACATTGAGAGATGGCGCTCTGCTCTTACGCAGTCCAAGGTGTCCGTGCACTCCAGTGAGGTACGAGCAGGTTCATTCATTATTCGCGGATTCCTGCTCAGCAGGACTGACCTCATGTCATCATCTGCAGAAGCGTCTCCAAAGTTGGATCCTACCAACTCCAGCGCACACAACACCGCTGCAAGCTTGACACCCCCACAAGTTACCAGCTATGTTCCAGAAATCGCACGGCTAAAGTACGAGTTTTTTACCATCCTTGGTGCTCACGGTACACGCGACATCCTTCGATTTCTCCAGCTATACCATGCTGTGTTTGGGAAGCAGTTCAGGTACAAAGACCACGGTTTGAATGGACAGCATCAGTTGATATCTGCGCTCAAGGGTGTTGTGGATTTTGCCAGGGTAGAACCGAACAAGCCTCCCAGCAGTTCACTCGTCCAGTCGGAAGCCAATATGAGAACCCTTGGGCTCATCCAGTCAAGGCTGAGAGTCGCGGTTCATGCAGCACTGGAGGATCTCTTGCCAGCCGAATGTGTGACTAATGTAACACCCTGTGTAGAGGGCTCTTCCGGCCATTGGATTTCCCTGGAGCAGCTGGAAGAACAGCTGAGACTGAAGACACGGAAGCAGTTGGGCGTGCTGTTAAAGGACCATGGTTTCCCAAAGTCTTCAACAAGGTCTCATGTGAAGAAGAGGCTTGTGCTCCTTCTGAAGGAAATGCCTGATTTGCTCCAAGTGCAGGACGCCACAAAGAAAAGAGTTCGTGTGCGTCTCATTCGAAGAGAGAAGGACACGAGGATTGCCGAGTGGAATCTGAAGAATGCAGCGTGGGATGGATCAGTGTACATGTGTCAGTCAAGGACTACTGGTAAGAATACAAAAACGAATTGACCCCAGGCATGAATGATTCACAAGTGGACAATCTAGCCACGACACTTTCACTGAAGCTGTACCGATACCGTATGTGTCCCTCGCATTCCCCCAACACGCCATACTATCTTCTGCATCTTATCCAGCTCCTCATTCTTCTGCAACATGGCCAATCGGTAGTGCTCTACTACCATCAGGCCAAGTTCAGAAAGAAGATTGACCAGGTAGCGTCTGCTCTGCTGTCCAAAAGTCTCAGCTGGACCTTGTGTTATATGACAGTAATATATGGGGTATCACAATACAGCAAGCATATAAGAAAACAATACGGTAATAATAATGTAAAAAAAAAACAAATCTGAATCAAAGCATGTAACAAAATATGGTCCTAGTACCGGTACTATTCTACATAATAGGAGCAACCAACCCCACCTGGCCTTATATCAAACCCGTGGGCCTTATTCAGCATTTGCACGGCCAAAGCTTAGAGCAGCCGGGCCATAATGCACTTGAAGAGAAGAAAATGTTGCACGGTTGGGAAATTGTCCGACCACTTATTATTCCTTCATGGCGCACGAATTGCACGGATATCCCCCCTCGATGAGGTGAATCTTGTCGCTGTTGTCGGGGTGCATCCGTTGGGGAGAGAGAGGAAAAAGAAAGGCCGGATTGGTTGAACATCGATGCATGCACACCCATGCATGCACACCCATGCATGCACATCCATGCATGCACACCCATGCATGCACACCCATGCATGCACACCCATGCATGCACATCCATGCATGCACACCCATGCATGCACACCCATGCATGCACATCCATGCATGCACACCCATGCATGCACACCCATGCATGCACATCCATGCATGCATGCTCACAGGTACACACACACATGCACGCACTAGCATGCGTGTGCTACGATAGAAGGAGAGGAAGTGTGCATTTTAACTCACCACCCCCTTTGCCGTGCGCACAGTCCACGGCATGTCCGAGTGGATGGAGCCATGCTGGAAGCAGGAGAAGAGGAAGACGGCGTTGGCAGGTGTGGAGTGCGGTTGAGATGGTGATGAAGTGGTGGATGATGGTGGGTCGGTGTGGAGGAGAGGAGCCGCTGCTGATGCCACTGCCTTGCGGTAGTCTGAAACCCAGGAGTGGTGAAAGGTGAAGCACGGTGAGGTAATGTTAGGCAAGGTGAGGCAAGGTGAGGGCAAGGTGAGGCAATTGAAGCAAGGTTAGGCAAGGTGGGGAAAACGGAGTGAGGCAAGGCAAGGCAAGGCGGGTGGGAAAGAAATTTAAGGCAAGGTAAGGCGGCAAGGAAGGCAAGGTAAAGTTAGGCAAGGAGGGTAGGACAAGGTAAAACAAGGAGGGTAGGGAAACGCAAGGCAAGGAGAGTAGAGCTGTGCAAGTGCAACCGAAAGCTCCTTTTAGAAAAAATTTAGGCTTTACACTCCCTCCCATTGTGAAACGTACTCACTCACCCACACTCACGTACCCTCGATAACTCGATTCTCAGCAGCGGTGCACTTGCTGAGGTGGTTGAAGCAGTCTGGAGGGGCCCTTGTTCCCGAATCCAACACCTGCGGTGCTGCAATGGCCCTCATCTGCAGGTCAGGGTACAAAAGAGAGTGCAAGCGACAGAGTCAGAGAGGAAAGGTCGAACTGATGAGAGAGTAATGATAAAACAATGATAGCATCAATTCTGGCAATGAGTAACAATCGTATAAATAACATATCATTCCATCAAACGACACGAGCAACACACTTGTCAACATACCGCGATCTTGTCATAATTGCTGTTAATGAGGAAGAGAGGCGTGGAGACGTATTTCAGCAGTTGATCGGCCATGAAACACTGTATTGGTGAGGAGGGAAGAGTGGGCCGGAATCTGGCAATGGTGAAGAGGATTGAAGAGGAGTGAAGAGCGGTGATAAGGGCAACTACGGAAGGAAGAGCAGGAGTCAAGTGAGAGGGGGGGTGCTTGTTGAGGGGATGGATTTAGCACGTTGGCTCACGGCAATGGCGGGATGGCATGGCGTGGAAGAGAAGAGAGCACGCGAGGTGGGATGGCAGACTCAGTGCGTGCAATGCAGCATTGGCTTGGCACGCGCCGCGCACCTCATGGTGTTTCTCTGGCTCTCGCTCCTTGAGACATGCTGGCGGAAGGTTGCCAGTCAGATTCTGGACGGGTGGAGCCATGGGGGAGAGGGAAGGAGAGAACAGGGAGGAGGGAAAGGGAGGAGAGAAAGCGGAAGGGAGAGAGAAGTGAGAAGGATGGCAGGTATGGTAGGTGTGAAATTGCATCTCCTGGCTTGCTCACATGCATACATGTCCTGGCTTGCTCACATGCATATCCTAACTTGCTCACATGTATATCCTGACTTGCTCACATGCATATCCTAACTTGCTCACATGCATGTCCAAACTTGCTCACATGCATGTCGTGCACTTCAGCAAAGAAATTGGCAACCCTTCTGGTGTTGTTGACATCTGGTCTGCACATGGGGGGAGAGGGAGGGAAAGAGATACACACACGCATGCACCGACATGGGTCTGGGGTTTAGAAAAAAAAAAACACCTTCAATATTTGTACTAAAAAAAATAAACAAGTCAACACAAGTCAATGGGCTCTTACAATTCAGCCCATAGGAGTGAAAGAGGAGTGAATAGGAGTGAAAGGGAGTGAAGAGGGGTGAAGAGGAGTCTTACACGTCGAGGAACATGGAGGCATCAGCAAGGCAGCGGACGTGCATGGAGGGAGAGGCGGCTGTGAGAGTGTCCCTCGCTCGATCGCAGAGCAGCAGTGCCGCCACCCCTCCCGCTGAAGACCCCGACACCACCACCTGCTCGGTTGACGGGTGGGAGGGACACGCAGGGTCGAAGGAAGGGAAAGGGGGGAAGGAAGCGAGTCACAGACAAGACAAGCGGGGACGAAAGGGGGAAGAATTGGATTCCAGCAGCTTCCAGTGGAATTCCTGCCATGAAGGAAGGACAGAGGCAGCCTCTTGTAATGAGTCGTGTTTTGAGTCGACTCAAAACACAACACAATTCCTGCCATGAAGGAAGGACAGAGTCAGCCTCTTGTAATGAGTCGTGTTTTGAGTCGACTCAAAACACAACACAATTCCTGCCATGAAGGAAGGACAGAGTCGGCCTCGGCTGATCGCTGCGCTACAGGCAGGTGAGCAGGCAGGAGAGCAGGCAGGAGAGCAGGCAGGTGAGCAGGCAGGAGAGCAGGCAGGTGAGCAGGCAGGTGAGCAGGCAGGAGAGCAGCACGCTACAGCTACCTGAGGCTGAGGAAAGAGGCAAGATGAGGCACCGAGGAGGGAAGGGAGCAAGGATGGCTTTTCATCTCAGGACCCCACCCCAGTGGGAATCCAAGGAGGGCAGAGAAACCCATGAGGCGTGTCAATCGAAAACCCCGGGCTTTCCCCTCCCCCTCCACTCCCTGTGTGCCTGCTCTCACGCTCCCCCCTCTCATCTCCCCCTCTCTCATCCCCCCACTCTCATCCCCCCCCTCTCATCCCCCCCCTCTCATCCGCCCCCCTCTCATCCGCCCCCCTCTCATCCGCCCCCCTCTCATCCGCCCACCTCACCTTCTCCGCGTGGCCAAGCCCCTTCTTCTCCACGAGGTGCTTCAGCAGCAGGTCCGCCACTCGCCTTCCCCGCACGTACAGCGGAATGCCCTGGGGGAAGGGGAAGAAGGGGAACGGAACAGGAGGGATAAAATGATGAAATTGAGTCTAGATTTTCCCGAAAGTACTGCTGGGGTGGGGAATGCCTTGGGTTGGGAGGGAGGTGGACTCGGGAGGGGGGAATGAGAAGGAAGAAACAGCACGGCGAGAAGCGGAGAGGTGGAGAGGTGGGGAGAGAGGGAATGCAAAAAGAATTAGGGAGAGGGTTTAGCAGGCGGAAAGGCGGAGAGGGGGAGGGAGAGAGGCGGAGATGTAAAGAGGGGGATAGGGAGAGGCGGTGAGGCGGAGAGGCGGAGAGGCAGAGGGGGGGAGGGCCAGGTGACTGACATTGAAGAGAACGGGCTCGTCTTGGTGGCCTGAGAAGGAGCCGCCATCGCAGTAGATGAAATAGACGGCGTTCCAGTTGTAGAAGCCTGGTGGGGGGGATGGAGGAAACAGGGGTGGATGTGAGGCGGTGTCAGCACGGGAGGTGAAGAGAGGTGGCCGCGGAGCGGAAGGTTAACAGGCGTATCAACGGCGTTGCTGTGCTGCTGTGCTGCTGCGTTGCTGTGTTGCTGTGCTGCTGTGCTGCTGTGTTGCTGTGCTGCCATGCTGCGCTGAAAAAATCCAGCGGTGGACGTCAATGTGTTTAAGCTGCTCTCCAGAAGAGGGTGTCAAGTCATGCTCACCAGCACCAGCGTCCTCACCAGGGTTGACGGTGCAGTGCGGTGCAGTGCGGTGCGGTGTGGTGCGGTGTAGCAGCTCTGGATGAGCCTCACCAGGGTTGACGGTGCGGTTGGCACTGAGCATGCCGTTCATGCTGCCGCTCTGCACATCCAGTATGCGGTGCGGTGCGGTGCGATGCAGCAGCTACGGATCCTCACCAGGGTTGACAGTCTTATTGGCACTGAGCATGCCGTTCATGCTGCCGTTCTGCACATCCAGTATGCGGTGCGGTGCGGTGCGGTGCGGTGCGATGCAGCAGCTACGGATCCTCACCAGGGTTGACGGTCTTATTTGAGCTGAGCATGCCGTTCATGCTGCCGCTCTGCACATCCACCATCTCCGCCACTGAAAGCGCGCGGTCCGTCGACCCCAGGCGCGTGTGCGCCCTGTACGCGTAGCCGTGGGGAGTCGCGCACCACGCGCCGCCCTGAAATGCGGGCGGAAGGGGAGAGTCAAGGGGAAGCGGAGAGGGGTGGGGGGAGGGGAAGGGGGGCGGAATGGAAGATAGATAAGGGAGGGTACGAAAAACAGTAGAGGTAAGCAAGCAGGGGATGGAGGGCAAACATGGGAGGCGGAGGGTAAGAGAGAATCAGTGACAATTGAAGAAAAGGAGGAAGACGGAAGTCGTTCGTTATAGTCACACCTCGAAGAACAGCACCCAGTTGTTGCGTCCCAAGCCGTAGCCCTTCCGATAGTAGAACCCAGGGGCCGATCCGTCCAAGCACACTGCGCCCTCCGCGCGCCCTTCTTCCGCAATTATCAGCTGCAGCGGCGGAATCTGCGCCTCCGCCTCCGCCTCACCGCTGGCGGAAGGCGCGGAATCCTTCACTACAAGCCCGTCCCCTTCCGCGCCGGAAGCATGGGCGGAATTCTTCACTAGCTCCGCCGCGGCGGGGTCCGCCGCGGCATTACTGTTTCCGCTTCCGCCCGCGGCCAGCTTGCGGGGTAGCGCCGCATTCCCGCTTGATCCGCGCACTCCGCCAGCTGCCGCTGCGACGAGCAGCAGCGCAACGAGACCCGCCGCTGGCGACAGCGCAACTGGCGTGAAGCCCCGGCGCGACATGACGGGCGGCGGAGAAGGGGCGGCGGAGGAGGGGGCGGCGGAGGAAGGGGCGGCGGAGAACGGCGGCGGAGTAGGGGGTAGCGGAGAAGGGACGACGGAGGAGGCGGAGCGGCGGATGATACCGTGGTGAGCAGCAGACGCTTATACCACCCGACGGCCGAAAATAGCAGAGGCAAAGTGCCTTCAAATCAGGTCCAGCAGCGGCGGCAGCAGCTGCGCCGGTGGGAGGAGAGGGGAGCGAGAGCGTGAGGAGTTGCTTGTGCCACAAAAAGCGTGAGGAGCGTGAGGAGAAGTGATATTGTCACGTCTCGCAGACGTGGGTACTACTGGATGTGACATGATCGTAACCTGGATGTCACATCTACTAGATCCCTCTGCTCGCCGTAACCTGCACAGGGACTCTACTAGGAAGTGCTGATCGGGGGCAGGCCACTGGCGCGTCGGGTAGGGGCAGGATTGGCCCTGATCGCTGGGGCAGGGGGGGCAGGTCGGGGCAGGTGGTGGGGCAGGTGGTGCGGCAGGGATAGTAGAAGCCGGCGAAATTCACTGGGTTCCCCTTTCAAATCTGCTTATGGGCGCGCGTATACGCGCGCCGGGTGGGAAGCGACAAAAGAGATCTCCCCCAGGGGTTCCCCCTTCTCCTTCTTCCGTCGGGAATCCTCTCCTCCCCATTCCCACTCGCCCCGTCCAGTTTTCCTGAGTAATGCCATGCGACGCGACCCTTCGGACGGCTGTCAGGGACCTAGGACGTCACAAAATTCCAGGCCTCCAAAATCATCGGATAATCGCCCAGATGGTCCTGAGAAAGCCATGTCGGCAGGAAGTGCGGCTGGTGGATTCTGTCGTCACGTGGCCTCGGTTGTCGGGACACGCGGCAGTAGGCGAATGGCGGCTCGCCATGTGGTACAACGCAGCCTGCTACAGCTCCGAGTTTGTATCCATCTGAAGGTATTTATCCACGGCATGAGAACCCTAAATTTGGAAGACTGGAATTGCGGCATATTTATAGTCTCTGGCGAGAAGATTGTACACTAATTGCCACGTTTTCAAAGTTACGTTTCGTTTATAACAGATAGGCTCCCACGCTCAGCCAACGGCGGTTTCCTGAGGGAGTGGTGCACTGGGTCGTTCAAACGACCACCGTACTGCACCTCAGAAAGTTTTAAATCTTCACACCTAACCGTGTTCAGCCTTTGATTTATCTCAGCTAGGGAAACTAAGCAAAACCCCCACTAGGGATTGAAAAATATGTCGTGAGCTCACGCCAGGTGGCGAAGAAGCACTGCGAACGTGTTTTGAGTACAATTGTAAACACGACAGATGAGTCGAAACTTCACTGTACCTGATATGAGGTCTCCGAAAAAACATCTACATTTTTCAACAATAGTCTCTTACCTCTTCATTTCGTTTTGAGGCTAGTATCGCGATTAGGGTGAGCGGGCTCGAAATTCTCAAATGTTTAGTGTCAGCACGCATTCTTCAGGTGGTTTGAATGGCTCACTCGTGTCAGGTAGAGGTGCAGATGCTCCTGGATTGACCTGCAGATTCGTCAGCTGGTGTTCTGTACACTAAAGTCTACGTGCCACTGTACACTTCCGTTAGCGGATCAGTTTTTTTTTCAGGTGCAATGCTTCTCTCACGCACAGTTATGTGGTGCACGTCCGCTCTGGTGGTGCGGCAGGCTTGTATTCTGTGGTGGGTACAAAAGTCAACACGAGTTGAGACTAGCTGACGCTGCAAGGAAGTACAACACCCTTGAGCAGTGGTGTCCAGCAATCCTAGTCATTATTTCGTGTTTATCTTCCGTTGTTGGAAAATGCTCTTTGCCATCAGTGCTAAATTGGGCTTCCAAGAGATACAGAAAAGGTACCATAACGGTAGTTCTATCGTGAGTTTCGAAGTATCGAGGCACTGCCCGTGATATTTGTAGTCCCTGATCTGATTTGGCGTCTGGCTTGCAATTTTTTCTGCCAATCAGCTGTAGGCTTTTGTACAGGTTCGGCAGTCGTCGAACTGCCAAAGCTGGCGCATCGAGCCGTTGGATTTCTGAGAAACGGTTGAATGAACAGCTAAGATCCAACTCACGTGCTGCTGTGGCGATGAAAAAGCCTTGCGCGAAGGAGAGATTCAGCCCTAGCGGCAGATGTTCGTAGCGACTGTGAACGTGCAGTGCAGTGCAGTGTATTTAGTCCTCCAAAACCGTTTTAGAGAATGGAATGTGAGTCAATGGGATGGGTGGGTCTGTGTGAAAATGTAGCAGCAACTACAGAGTAACATCAATGGTGGTACTTTGCATGCACCCCTAGTCGTCCTTTCTTAAACGGGCTTCGGGAATGGAGATGATAAACGGGATCCCAAACTTACATGCTGAAAAAGGATGGCGAAGTCACCATCACTGTGGGCGTAGCAGGCATGACATGTCCCACTCCTGCTCTCTCTCCCCATGCCATACTCCATCCATCCGTATCAACTGACTGTAACGGTACATGCCTCCGATACTTTTGCTTTCTCAACATGCCATCTTTTGTATCACAGTAGCCGCCCGCACCGGTATGTTCATACTATTCTACATCAGCTATTTCTGCTCTCCCAGGGGAGAGAGAGGGGTTGAGCCACAGCGCGTCAGCACAACAGTGGCTGTAACAGTACGTGCCATCCATTATTTCTGCGCTCCCGGCACGCCATGCCATACTTCTTCTGCTGCGTCACAGAGGCCGTGCCGAAATGTGCATACTGTACTGTTCCTCATTAGCTATTTCTGTTCCCCGGACACGCCATACTTCTTCTGCCTCTTACCCAACTCCTCCTCGCTCTTCCTCTGTTCACCCATCCCAGAAAGCACCACACATCCCCGACAACATCACAGTAGCCGCACCAGCATGTGCCTCGCGCTATTTCTGAGGCGCCTCAAAACTAGACTATTTCTGTTCCCCCGACACGCCATACTTCTTCTGCATCTTATCCAGCTCCTCCTCGTTCTTCTTCTGCTCACCCACCCCAGCAAGGGCCACACAGAGAAGAAGGGAGGCGGAAGAGGAAGGGGGGAACAGAAAGGGGAGCGCGGGGCAAAGGGGCAGAGGTGACATGTGAATATGCCTGTATTGGTTGCTGGTCGAACATAGTGCGCAGAAACCGTAAAGCAGCAGTACGGAAGAGGGTTCGGATAATCCCACCTCGCTCACCTCTGTTGTTCTGGACGGTCGGTTGCGCCTGAGACTGCAAAACAGCAGAGCAGACCGTAATCAACACACCTGGTCGATCTTCTTGGTGAACTTGGCCTGCTGGTAGTAGAGAGCACAATGAGGCATCTGTCGGCCACGTTGAGCCTCCAAACAGGGAAGCACATTCCAGACCCAGCTCATTCCTTCAAGGTTGAGCCCGACTGCGGGTTGTGCCTCATGCATACAAACCGCAGAACACAACAGGAGGGCATACCTGGTCGATCTTCTTGGTGAACTTGGCTTGCTGGTAGTAGAGCACTATGAGGTATCTGTGTTTGTTTGTGCTGAACACATCCCACTTCCAGGGGAATGCTATCTCCTGACCCTTGAATGCACTCACCTGGTCGATCTTCTTGGTGAACTTGGCTTGCTGGTAGTGAGGTACCGATTGGTCACGTTGAACCTCCAACCTGCCTGTAACTACTTTCAAAGGGCACCATCGCAGCAGGTAGAGCATACCTGGTCGATCTTCTTGGTGAACTTGGCCTGCTGATAGTAGAGCACTATGAGGTACCGATTGGCCACGTTGAACCCCGACAGATGCTCCACCGCGTTCTTGGCGTCGTATATGTCCTCGTACACCACAAAGGCCGTGCCTCGCGTCTCTTTTGTCACTCCGCTGGAAAGGGAATGATACAGGGAGGAAGCACGCAGGAAGGAATGATGCTCCACAGCGTTCTTGGCGTCGCGTCGTAGATGTTCTCGTACACCACACACGCTGTTCCCCTCGTCTCTTTTGTCACACCGCTAAAGGGAAACATGAAACACAGTTAGGGGGCAAGGCAGGGAGGGCATAAGAAGGATGCTCCACGGCGTTCTTGGCGTACACCACGAAGGCCGTGCCGCGTGTCTCCTTTGTCACGTCTCTGAAGGGAAACACGAGGAGAGAAAAGGTAGGCAATGCTGAGGGCGCGCTGAGGATGCTCAACGGCGTTCTTGGCATCGTAGATGTCCTCGCGTACACCACGAAAGGCGTGCCGCGCGTTTCCGTTGTTACCCCGCTGGAGGAGGGATAAGAGAGGGAGAAGACAAGGAGGAACAATGCTCTGCGGCGTTCTTTGCGACGTACATGTCCTCGCACACCACGAAAGCTCCCGCGCGTCTCCTTGGTCACTCCGCTGGAAGAGGGATAAGAATGAACAGGACACGGACAGGAAGGAGGGAATGATGCTCCGCGGCATTCTTGGCGCCGTACATGTCCTCGGTACACCAAGAAGGCCGTTCCCCTTGGTGCCCTTTTCTTTGTTGATCATTCTCAAGAATTCTCAAGAGTGCCGTTCCTGGGGGCCACGATACAACTGCAAGCATGCGCACTGCACTCCATGAACGCCGTTCCTTGTCACCGCTATTATGAAAGAACGATCTAGGACTGGTAGGAGTCGTGTTTTGGGTCGACTCAAAACACCAAGCATGTGCACCGCACTCCAGGAACGCCGTTCCTTGTCACCGCTATTACAAGAGAACAATTGTGGGCTGGTGAAATGGAATGGAAGCTGGGAAACTTGGTGTAGGACCATGTCCGTACGGTGGTTGATGTTGAAAATTCTCAAAATCAACCGCCTCATAGTCGCCCTTCTGCTGGCAGGCACAAGGACATGGACAATAGGCGTTGACAGAGACTACGCTAAAGGGGGTGCAGAAACGAATGGCATTCTTCCCATGAGAGGGTACAAGAAAATGGCCTCATACAGCACGAGAGCGTGCCTGGTGTTTCACAAGTTCTGCAGCAGAAACGGGGCAATGGATACACCAGAGCGCCAATCGCCAAAGGAGTGTGCAGGTGAGTGTGCAGGTGAGTGTGCAGGTGAGTGTGCAGGTGAGTGTGCAGGCGAGTGTGCAGGCGAGTGTGCAGGCGAGTGTGCAGGTGAGTGTGCAGGTGAGTGTGCAGGTGAGTGTGCAGGTGGAGTGTGCAGGTGAGTGTGCAGGTGAGTGTGCAGGTGAGTGTGCATGTGGAGTGTGCAGGTGAGTGTGCATGTGGAGTGTGCAGGTGAGCGTGCAGGTGAGTGTGCAGGTGAGTGTGCAGGTGAGTGTGCAGGTGAGTGTGCAGGTGAGTGTGCAGGTGGAGTGTGCAGGTGAGTGTGCAGGTGAGTGTGCATGTGGAGTGTGCATGTGGAGTGTGCATGTGGAGTGTGCAGGTGGAGTGTGCAGGTGGAGTGTGCAGGTGGATTGTGCAGGTGGAGTGTGCATGTGGAGTGTGCAGGTGGAGTGTGCAGGTGGAGTGTGCAGGTGGAGTGTACATGTGGAGTGTGCAGGTGGAGTGTGCAGGTGGAGTGTGCAGGTGGAGTGTGCAGGTGGAGTGTGCAGGTGGAGTGTGCAGGTGGAGTGTGCATGTGGAGTGTACATGTGGAGTGTGCAGGTGGAGTGTGCAGGTGGAGTGTGCAGGTGGAGTGTGCAGGTGGAGTGTGCATGTGGAGTGTGCAGGTGGAGTGTGCAGGTGGAGTGTGCAGGTGGAGTGTGCAGGTGGAGTGTGCATGTGGATTGTGCATGTGGAGTGTGCATGTGGAGTGTGCAGGTGGAGTGTGCAGGTGGAGTGTGCATGTGGAGTGTGCATGTGGAGTAGGTGGAGTGTGCAGGTGGAGTGTGCAGGTGGAGTGTGCAGGTGGAGTGTGCAGGTGGAGTGTGCAGGTGGAGTGTGCATGTGGAGTGTGCAGGTGGAGTGTGCAGGTGGAGTGTGCAGGTGGAGTGTGCATGTGGAGTGTGCAGGTGGAGTGTGCAGGTGGAGTGTGCAGGTGGAGTGTGCATGTGGAGTGTGCAGGTGGAGTGTGCAGGTGGAGTGTGCAGGTGGAGTGTACATGTGGAGTGTACATGTGGAGTGTGCAGGTGGAGTGTGCAGGTGGAGTGTGCAGGTGGAGTGTGCATGTGGAGTGTGCAGGTGGAGTGTGCAGGTGGAGTGTGCAGGTGGAGTGTACATGTGGAGTGTGCAGGTGGAGTGTGCAGGTGGAGTGTGCATGTGGAGTGTGCAGGTGGAGTGTGCATGTGGAGTGTACATGTGGAGTGTGCAGGTGGAGTGTGCAGGTGGAGTGTGCAGGTGGAGTGTGCAGGTGGAGTGTGCAGGTGGAGTGTGCAGGTGGAGTGTGCAGGTGGAGTGTGCAGGTGGAGTGTGCATGTGGAGTGTGCAGGTGGAGTGTGCAGGTGGAGTGTGCAGGTGGAGTGTGCAGGTGGAGTGTACATGTGGAGTGTGCAGGTGGAGTGTGCAGGTGGAGTGTACATGTGGAGTGTGCATGTGGAGTGTACATGTGGAGTGTGCAGGTGGAGTGTGCAGGTGGAGTGTGCAGGTGGAGTGTGCAGGTGGAGTGTGCAGGTGGAGTGTGCAGGTGGAGTGTGCAGGTGGAGTGTACAGGTGGAGTGTGCAGGTGGAGTGTGCAGGTGGAGTGTGCAGGTGGAGTGTGCAGGTGGAGTGTGCAGGTGGAGTGTGCAGGTGGAGTGTGCATGTGGAGTGTGCAGGTGGAGTGTGCATGTGGAGTGTGCAGGTGGAGTGTGCAGGTGGAGTGTGCAGGTGGAGTGTGCAGGTGGAGTGTGCAGGTGGAGTGTGCATGTGGAGTGTGCAGGTGGAGTGTGCAGGTGGAGTGTGCAGGTGGAGTGTGCAGGTGGAGTGTGCAGGTGGAGTGTGCAGGTGGAGTGTGCAGGTGGAGTGTACATGTGGAGTGTGCAGGTGGAGTGTGCAGGTGGAGTGTGCAGGTGGAGTGTACATGTGGAGTGTGCATGTGGAGTGTACATGTGGAGTGTGCAGGTGGAGTGTGGAGGTGGAGTGTGCAGGTGGAGTGTGCAGGTGGAGTGTGCAGGTGGAGTGTGCAGGTGGAGTGTACATGTGGAGTGTGCAGGTGGAGTGTGCAGGTGGAGTGTGCATGTGGAGTGTGCAGGTGGAGTGTGCATGTGGAGTGTACATGTGGAGTGTGCAGGTGGAGTGTGCAGGTGGAGTGTGCAGGTGGAGTGTGCAGGTGGAGTGTGCATGTGGAGTGTGCAGGTGGAGTGTGCAGGTGGAGTGTGCAGGTGGAGTGTGCAGGTGGAGTGTACATGTGGAGTGTGCATGTGGAGTGTACATGTGGAGTGTGCAGGTGGAGTGTGCAGGTGGAGTGTGCAGGTGGAGTGTGCAGGTGGAGTGTGCAGGTGGAGTGTGCAGGTGGAGTGTACATGTGGAGTGTGCAGGTGGAGTGTGCAGGTGGAGTGTGCAGGTGGAGTGTGCAGGTGGAGTGTGCATGTGGAGTGTGCAGGTGGAGTGTGCAGGTGGAGTGTGCAGGTGGAGTGTGCAGGTGGAGTGTGCATGTGGAGTGTGCAGGTGGAGTGTGCAGGTGGAGTGTACAGGTGGAGTGTGCAGGTGGAGTGTGCAGGTGGAGTGTGCAGGTGGAGTGTGCAGGTGGAGTGTGCAGGTGGAGTGTACATGTGGAGTGTGCATGTGGAGTGTGCATGTGGAGTGTGCAGGTGGAGTGTGCATGTGGAGTGTGCAGGTGGAGTGTGCAGGTGGAGTGTGCAGGTGGAGTGTGCAGGTGGAGTGTGCAGGTGGAGTGTACATGTGGAGTGTGCAGGTGGAGTGTGCAGGTGGAGTGTGCAGGTGGAGTGTGCAGGTGGAGTGTGCAGGTGGAGTGTGCAGGTGGAGTGTGCAGGTGGAGTGTGCAGGTGGAGTGTGCAGGTGGAGTGTACATGTGGAGTGTGCATGTGGAGTGTGCATGTGGAGTGTGCAGGTGGAGTGTGCAGGTGGAGTGTGCAGGTGGAGTGTGCAGGTGGAGTGTGCAGGTGGAGTGTGCAGGTGGAGTGTGCAGGTGGAGTGTGCAGGTGGAGTGTGCAGGTGGAGTGTGCAGGTGGAGTGTGCATGTGGAGTGTACATGTGGAGTGTGCAGGTGGAGTGTGCAGGTGGAGTGTGCAGGTGGAGTGTGCAGGTGGAGTGTGCATGTGGAGTGTGCAGGTGGAGTGTGCAGGTGGAGTGTGCAGGTGGAGTGTGCAGGTGGAGTGTGCATGTGGAGTGTGCAGGTGGATTGTGCATGTGGAGTGTGCAGGTGGAGTGTGCAGGTGGAGTGTGCAGGTGGAGTGTGCAGGTGGAGTGTGCAGGTGGAGTGTGCGGAGTGTGCAGGTGGAGTGTGCAGGTGGAGTGTGCAGGTGGAGTGTGCAGGTGGAGTGTGCAGGTGGAGTGTGCAGGTGGAGTGTGCAGGTGGAGTGTGCATGTGGAGTGTGCAGGTGGAGTGTGCAGGTGGAGTGTGCAGGTGGAGTGTGCAGGTGGAGTGTGCAGGTGGAGTGTGCATGTGGAGTGTGCAGGTGGAGTGTGCAGGTGGAGTGTGCAGGTGGAGTGTGCAGGTGGAGTGTGCATGTGGAGTGTGCAGGTGGATTGTGCATGTGGAGTGTGCAGGTGGAGTGTGCAGGTGGAGTGTGCAGGTGGAGTGTGCAGGTGGAGTGTGCATGTGGAGTGTGCATGTGGAGTGTGCATGTGGAGTGTACATGTGGAGTGTGCAGGTGGAGTGTGCAGGTGGAGTGTGCAGGTGGAGTGTGCAGGTGGAGTGTGCATGTGGAGTGTGCAGGTGGAGTGTGCAGGTGGAGTGTGCAGGTGGAGTGTACATGTGGAGTGTGCAGGTGGAGTGTGCAGGTGGAGTGTGCATGTGGAGTGTGCATGTGGAGTGTACATGTGGAGTGTGCAGGTGGAGTGTGCAGGTGGAGTGTGCAGGTGGAGTGTGCATGTGGAGTGTGCAGGTGGAGTGTGCAGGTGGAGTGTGCAGGTGGAGTGTGCAGGTGGAGTGTGCAGGTGGAGTGTGCAGGTGGAGTGTGCAGGTGGAGTGTGCAGGTGGAGTGTGCAGGTGGAGTGTGCATGTGGAGTGTGCAGGTGGAGTGTGCATGTGGAGTGTGCAGGTGGAGTGTGCAGGTGGAGTGTGCATGTGGAGTGTGCAGGTGGAGTGTGCAGGTGGAGTGTGCAGGTGGAGTGTGCAGGTGGAGTGTGCAGGTGGAGTGTACATGTGGAGTGTGCAGGTGGAGTGTGCAGGTGGAGTGTGCAGGTGGAGTGTACATGTGGAGTGTGCATGTGGAGTGTACATGTGGAGTGTGCATGTGGAGTGTGCAGGTGGAGTGTGCAGGTGGAGTGTGCAGGTGGAGTGTACATGTGGAGTGTGCATGTGGAGTGTACATGTGGAGTGTGCAGGTGGAGTGTGCATGTGGAGTGTGCAGGTGGAGTGTGCAGGTGGAGTGTGCAGGTGGAGTGTGCAGGTGGAGTGTGCAGGTGGAGTGTGCAGGTGGAGTGTGCAGGTGGAGTGTACATGTGGAGTGTGCATGTGGAGTGTACATGTGGAGTGTGCAGGTGGAGTGTGCAGGTGGAGTGTGCAGGTGGAGTGTGCAGGTGGAGTGTGCAGGTGGAGTGTGCAGGTGGAGTGTGCAGGTGGAGTGTGCATGTGGAGTGTGCAGGTGGAGTGTGCAGGTGGAGTGTGCAGGTGGAGTGTGCAGGTGGAGTGTACATGTGGAGTGTGCATGTGGAGTGTACATGTGGAGTGTGCAGGTGGAGTGTGCAGGTGGAGTGTGCAGGTGGAGTGTGCAGGTGGAGTGTGCAGGTGGAGTGTGCAGGTGGAGTGTGCAGGTGGAGTGTACATGTGGAGTGTGCAGGTGGAGTGTGCAGGTGGAGTGTGCAGGTGGAGTGTGCATGTGGAGTGTGCAGGTGGAGTGTGCAGGTGGAGTGTGCAGGTGGAGTGTGCAGGTGGAGTGTGCAGGTGGAGTGTGCAGGTGGAGTGTACATGTGGAGTGTGCAGGTGGAGTGTACATGTGGAGTGTGCAGGTGGAGTGTGCAGGTGGAGTGTGCAGGTGGAGTGTGCAGGTGGAGTGTGCAGGTGGAGTGTGCATGTGGAGTGTGCATGTGGAGTGTGCAGGTGGAGTGTGCATGTGGAGTGTACATGTGGAGTGTGCATGTGGAGTGTACATGTGGAGTGTGCAGGTGGAGTGTGCAGGTGGAGTGTGCAGGTGGAGTGTGCAGGTGGAGTGTGCAGGTGGAGTGTGCAGGTGGAGTGTGCAGGTGGAGTGTACATGTGGAGTGTGCAGGTGGAGTGTGCAGGTGGAGTGTGCAGGTGGAGTGTGCATGTGGAGTGTGCAGGTGGAGTGTGCAGGTGGAGTGTGCAGGTGGAGTGTGCAGGTGGAGTGTGCAGGTGGAGTGTACATGTGGAGTGTGCAGGTGGAGTGTACATGTGGAGTGTGCAGGTGGAGTGTGCAGGTGGAGTGTGCAGGTGGAGTGTGCAGGTGGAGTGTGCAGGTGGAGTGTGCATGTGGAGTGTGCATGTGGAGTGTGCAGGTGGAGTGTGCAGGTGGAGTGTGCAGGTGGAGTGTGCAGGTGGAGTGTGCAGGTGGAGTGTGCAGGTGGAGTGTGCAGGTGGAGTGTGCAGGTGGAGTGTGCAGGTGGAGTGTGCAGGTGGAGTGTGCAGGTGGAGTGTGCAGGTGGAGTGTGCAGGTGGAGTGTGCAGGTGGAGTGTGCATGTGGAGTGTGCATGTGGAGTGTGCAGGTGGAGTGTGCAGGTGGAGTGTGCAGGTGGAGTGTGCAGGTGGAGTGTGCAGGTGGAGTGTGCATGTGGAGTGTGCATGTGGAGTGTGCAGGTGGAGTGTGCAGGTGGAGTGTGCAGGTGGAGTGTGCAGGTGGAGTGTGCAGGTGGAGTGTGCAGGTGGAGTGTGCAGGTGGAGTGTGCATGTGGAGTGTGCAGGTGGAGTGTGCAGGTGGAGTGTGCAGGTGGAGTGTGCAGGTGGAGTGTGCAGGTGGAGTGTGCATGTGGAGTGTGCAGGTGGAGTGTGCAGGTGGAGTGTGCAGGTGGAGTGTGCAGGTGGAGTGTGCAGGTGGAGTGTGCAGGTGGAGTGTGCAGGTGGAGTGTGCAGGTGGAGTGTGCAGGTGGAGTGTGCAGGTGGAGTGTGCATGTGGAGTGTGCAGGTGGAGTGTGCATGTGGAGTGTGCAGGTGGAGTGTGCAGGTGGAGTGTGCAGGTGGAGTGTGCAGGTGGAGTGTGCAGGTGGAGTGTGCAGGTGGTGCAGGTGGAGTGTGCAGGTGGAGTGTGCATGTGGAGTGTGCAGGTGGAGTGTGCAGGTGGAGTGTGCAGGTGGAGTGTGCAGGTGGAGTGTGCAGGTGGAGTGTGCAGGTGGAGTGTGCAGGTGGAGTGTGCATGTGGAGTGTGCAGGTGGAGTGTGCAGGTGGAGTGTGCAGGTGGAGTGTGCAGGTGGAGTGTGCAGTGGGTGTGCAGGTGAGTGTGCAGGTGGAGTGTGCAGGTGGAGTGTGCAGGTGGAGTGTGCAGGTGGAGTGTGCAGGTGGAGTGTGCAGGTGGAGTGTGCAGGTGGAGTGTGCAGGTGGAGTGTGCAGGTGGAGTGTGCATGTGAGTGTGCAGGTGGAGTGTGCAGGTGAGTGTGCAGGTGGAGTGTGCAGGTGAGTGTGCAGGTGGAGTGTGCATGTGGAGTGTGCAGGTGGAGTGTGCAGGTGGAGTGTGCAGGTGGAGTGTGCATGTGGAGTGTGCATGGTGAGTGTGCAGGTGGAGTGTGCAGGTGGAGTGTGCAGGTGGAGTGTGCAGGTGGAGTGTGCAGGTGGAGTGTGCAGGTGGAGTGTGCAGGTGGAGTGTGCAGGTGGAGTGTGCAGGTGAGTGTGCAGGTGGAGTGTGCAGGTGGAGTGTGCAGGTGGAGTGTGCAGGTGGAGGTGTGCAGGTGGAGTGGCAGGTGGAGTGTGCAGGTGGAGTGTGCAGGTGGAGTGTGCAGGTGGAGTGTGCAGGTGGAGTGTGCAGGTGGAGTGTGCAGGTGGAGTGTGCAGGTGGAGTGTGCATGTGGAGTGTGCAGGTGGAGTGTGCATGTGGAGTGTGCAGGTGGAGTGTGCAGGTGGAGTGTGCAGGTGAGTGTGCATGTGGAGTGTGCATGTGGAGTGTGCATGTGGAGTGTGCAGGTGGAGTGTGCAGGTGGAGTGTGCAGGTGGAGTGTGCATGTGGAGTGTGCAGGTGGAGTGTGCAGGTGGAGTGTGCATGTGGAGTGTGCAGGTGGAGTGTGCAGGTGGAGTGTGCAGGTGGAGTGTGCAGGTGGAGTGTGCAGGTGGAGTGTGCAGGTGGAGTGTGCAGATGGAGTGTGCAGGTGGAGTGTGCAGGTGGAGTGTGCAGGTGGAGTGTGCAGGTGGAGTGTGCAGGTGGAGTGTGCAGGTGGAGTGTGCAGGTGGAGTGTGCAGGTGGAGTGTGCAGGTGGAGTGTGCAGGTGGAGTGTGCAGGTGGAGTGTGCAGGTGGAGTGTGCATGTGGAGTGTGCATGTGGAGTGTGCAGGTGGAGTGTGCAGGTGGAGTGTGCAGGTGGAGTGTGCAGGTGGAGTGTGCAGGTGGAGTGTGCATGTGGAGTGTGCATGTGGAGTGTGCAGGTGGAGTGTGCATGTGGAGTGTGCAGGTGGAGTGTGCAGGTGGAGTGTGCAGGTGGAGTGTGCAGGTGGAGTGTGCAGGTGGAGTGTGCATGTGGAGTGTGCAGGTGGAGTGTGCAGGTGGAGTGTGCAGGTGGAGTGTGCAGGTGGAGTGTGCAGGTGGAGTGTGCAGGTGGAGTGTGCAGGTGGAGTGTGCATGTGGAGTGTGCAGGTGGAGTGTGCAGGTGGAGTGTGCAGGTGGAGTGTGCATGTGGAGTGTGCAGGTGGAGTGTGCAGGTGGAGTGTGCAGGTGGAGTGTGCAGGTGGAGTGTGCAGGTGGAGTGTGCAGGTGGAGTGTGCAGGTGGAGTGTGCAGGTGGAGTGTGCAGGTGGAGTGTGCATGTGGAGTGTGCAGGTGGAGTGTGCAGGTGGAGTGTGCATGTGGAGTGTGCAGGTGGAGTGTGCAGGTGGAGTGTGCAGGTGGAGTGTGCAGGTGGAGTGTGCAGGTGGAGTGTGCAGGTGGAGTGTGCAGGTGGAGTGTGCATGTGGAGTGTGCATGTGGAGTGTGCAGGTGGAGTGTGCATGTGGAGTGTGCAGGTGGAGTGTGCAGGTGGAGTGTGCAGGTGGAGTGTGCAGGTGGAGTGTGCAGGTGGAGTGTGCAGGTGGAGTGTGCAGGTGGAGTGTGCATGTGGAGTGTGCATGTGGAGTGTGCAGGTGGAGTGTGCATGTGGAGTGTGCAGGTGGAGTGTGCAGGTGGAGTGTGCAGGTGGAGTGTGCAGGTGGAGTGTGCAGGTGGAGTGTGCAGGTGGAGTGTGCAGGTGGAGTGTGCATGTGGAGTGTGCAGGTGGAGTGTGCAGGTGGAGTGTGCATGTGGAGTGTGCAGGTGGAGTGTGCAGGTGGAGTGTGCAGGTGGAGTGTGCAGGTGGAGTGTGCAGGTGGAGTGTGCAGGTGGAGTGTGCATGTGGAGTGTGCATGTGGAGTGTGCATGTGGAGTGTGCAGGTGGAGTGTGCAGGTGGAGTGTGCAGGTGGAGTGTGCATGTGGAGTGTGCAGGTGGAGTGTGCAGGTGGAGTGTGCATGTGGAGTGTGCAGGTGGAGTGTGCAGGTGGAGTGTGCAGGTGGAGTGTGCAGGTGGAGTGTGCAGGTGGAGTGTGCAGGTGGAGTGTGCAGGTGGAGTGTGCAGGTGGAGTGTGCAGGTGGAGTGTGCATGTGGAGTGTGCAGGTGGAGTGTGCATGTGGAGTGTGCATGTGGAGTGTGCAGGTGGAGTGTGCAGGTGGAGTGTGCAGGTGGAGTGTGCAGGTGGAGTGTGCATGTGGAGTGTGCATGTGGAGTGTGCAGGTGGAGTGTGCAGGTGGAGTGTGCATGTGGAGTGTGCAGGTGGAGTGTGCAGGTGGAGTGTGCATGTGGAGTGTGCAGGTGGAGTGTGCAGGTGGAGTGTGCAGGTGGAGTGTGCAGGTGGAGTGTGCATGTGGAGTGTGCAGGTGGAGTGTGCAGGTGGAGTGTGCAGGTGGAGTGTGCAGGTGGAGTGTGCAGGTGGAGTGTGCATGTGGAGTGTGCAGGTGGAGTGTGCATGTGGAGTGTGCATGTGGAGTGTGCATGTGGAGTGTGCAGGTGGAGTGTGCAGGTGGAGAGTGCAGGTGGAGTGTGCATGTGGAGTGTGCATGTGGAGTGTGCAGGTGGAGTGTGCAGGTGGAGTGTGCAGGTGGAGTGTGCAGGTGGAGTGTGCAGGTGGAGTGTGCAGGTGGAGTGTGCATGTGGAGTGTGCAGGTGGAGTGTGCAGGTGGAGTGTGCAGGTGAGTGTGCATGTGGAGTGTGCAGGTGGAGTGTGCAGGTGGAGTGTGCATGTGGAGTGTGCATGTGGAGTGTGCAGGTGGAGTGTGCAGGTGGAGTGTGCAGGTGAGTGTGCATGTGGAGTGTGCAGGTGGAGTGTGCAGGTGGAGTGTGCAGGTGGAGTGTGCAGGTGGAGTGTGCATGTGGAGTGTGCATGTGGAGTGTGCAGGTGGAGTGTGCAGGTGGAGTGTGCATGTGGAGTGTGCATGTGGAGTGTGCATGTGGAGTGTGCAGGTGGAGTGTGCAGGTGGAGTGTGCAGGTGGAGTGTGCATGTGGAGTGTGCAGGTGGAGTGTGCAGGTGGAGTGTGCAGGTGGAGTGTGCATGTGGAGTGTGCATGTGGAGTGTGCATGTGGAGTGTGCATGTGGAGTGTGCAGGTGGAGTGTGCATGTGGAGTGTGCATGTGGAGTGTGCAGGTGGAGTGTGCAGGTGGAGTGTGCATGTGGAGTGTGCAGGTGGAGTGTGCATGTGGAGTGTGCAGGTGGAGTGTGCAGGTGGAGTGTGCATGTGGAGTGTGCATGTGGAGTGTGCATGTGGAGTGTGCATGTGGAGTGTGCATGTGGAGTGTGCAGGTGGAGTGTGCAGGTGAGTGTGCATGTGGAGTGTGCATGTGGAGTGTGCAGGTGGAGTGTGCATGTGGAGTGTGCAGGTGGAGTGTGCAGGTGGAGTGTGCATGTGGAGTGTGCAGGTGGAGTGTGCAGGTGGAGTGTGCATGTGGAGTGTGCAGGTGGAGTGTGCAGGTGGAGTGTGCAGGTGGAGTGTGCATGTGGAGTGTGCATGTGGAGTGTGCAGGTGGAGTGTGCAGGTGGAGTGTGCAGGTGGAGTGTGCAGGTGGAGTGTGCAGGTGGAGTGTGCAGGTGGAGTGTGCAGGTGGAGTGTGCAGGTGAGTGTGCATGTGGAGTGTGCAGGTGGAGTGTGCAGGTGGAGTGTGCATGTGGAGTGTGCATGTGGAGTGTGCAGGTGGAGTGTGCATGTGGAGTGTGCATGTGGAGTGTGCAGGTGGAGTGTGCATGTGGAGTGTGCAGGTGGAGTGTGCAGACGGATGGCCCCTGCAGCGACTCACATGCGTATTTGCCTGATGGCGCCGTATTTGCCAAAGATGTCGTACATCTCCTCCGATGTAATGTTGAACGGTAGGTTGCTGTTGGGAGGGGCATCAGGTGGTGTAGAGGGGTAGAGAACGGTAGAGAGGGGTTAAGGCAGAGAGAGGCAAGGGCACACTAAGATGTCATACATCCCCTCCGACGTGATGTTGAACGGCAAGTTGCTGTTGGGAGAGGCATTTAGTGGTATAGAGTGGTAGGAAGGGGCAGAGAAAGGCAAGGACTCATTGAAATGTTGCACACCCTCTTAGATGATACGTACAGCAGTAGGATGCTGTGGGAAATGACTGGAGAAGTGTGGGGTAGAGAGGAGCAGAGAGATGCAGAGATGGGTAGGGAGCGGTAGGGAGGTGTGAAGAGGTATAGAGAGGGAAGGAAGTGATAAGACAGTATGGAGGTGGGAGGCCGTACTCTTGGGTGAGGAGGACAAGAACGGCGCAAGGGAAACGGGTAACGGGGCAGAGGGGAGGGGGGCGACGAGAAGTGAGGCAGGGGGAAGGACGAAGGAAGGAAGCGAGGGAGATGGAAGCAGGAAGCGAGTGAGAGAGCGTGGGCTCCTTATTATCACACAAACGATCATAGGTGCGTCGCAGGCAGGCACAGTGCTTGAGTGCAACCGAGTGGCGAGAAGACGATGCATGTTGAAGGGAGGGGAATGTGCAAACACGGTGCTCTGGACACGCCACGTGTATACAGTGTATTTTCTAGACGTCTCTAAAATACACTGTATACACTTGGCAAGAAGACGACGCATGTTGAAGGGAGGGGAATGTGCAAACATGGTGCTCCGGACACGCCACTCACAAACTCCCTCCCACACTCCCTCAACTTCACACACCCCTTCACACACACACACGTCACTACACTCACCGCACGTAGATGGCTCTGTTGACTTCGGGCGGTAGTCGTACCTGGGGAGGAGAGAGGTAGAGAGAGGGGGGAGAATGAGAGGAGAGAGAGTGGCTGAATGAGGTGGGGAGGGGTGCAACGGGACCAACCACTTCCTTTTTCGTGAGCCAAAGCTGGGAGCCTTGAAACCATTCGCCGGGCGCAAGGGTCCTAAGCAATTCCCTTTAAGCGGATTGTCAAATGGAAGCTCGTGTAACGACTGCATGGACAGGACACCTGTTTCCATACGCGATTATCGTGAGTATGAAAAGGGCAGAAAAAGTAGGATTTTCTCAGCCTTATACAGTAGAGTCTTAGACCAGTAGCGGTAGCAACTAAGCCCACGCACGGAGCAAACAGCGCGCATCCTGCTGAATCTTTTAACTACGGAGGGTGAAACTAGCGATTGCGGATGCGACGTTACAAGCTAATCATTCTGGTCGGCAACCTCGAAGTCGGAAGAGAGAAAGAGCGGAAACTCACATTCCGCCGATTCATCGTGCTTTATCTTCCTTGGGGATGCCCTCCTGAGACCTCCGTGAATCTACCCTCCCTTCAGATTTCGGTGATAGGATCTATACTTGGAGGAAAACTTCACACGATTTCTTAGTTTCGTGGTAGGAAGACGGCTCACGAGTCACACGGACGATGACAGCTACGATCGGAGAGCCAGTGCGTGAATCGAGAAGGCGAACTAGCTACCTCTCGCACAACGAAACGAAACGCCACGCAAAAAGCTAGGTCGGAAGGGAGTGCGTAGCAAGGAAGATTTCCCAGGTAAGATAATTTGGAGAACCATAAGGGTGTACCGTGGAGGTAAAGTGGGCAGTCGGAGATGATATCGATGTTTAGCGAGCAATGCTTTTCGCAGTCGCGAAACATTTCCTATAGCGTAAGCGAGCCCGTTACAAACAGGCATGCTTTCTGCAGCATCTGTAGGAGGTAAAACATTTTTCCAAATCACTAGATATGTCACACACCACATCAGCCAATCACGATCTGAAGCATAAACCTATGAATGAATCTTTCTATATCTAGTTTCATATATGCGCAGTACACATACTTCGCACTTGCCATCCAATTCTACAACAAATAGCAATTCCATCTTGAGACGAATTCAGGTATATAACAAAGGCCGTCCAGCTGAATCTTTCAAGTGTCCTCAAACGTGCTGCCTCATCTGAGATTAAAATTCCGGTTTATTGCATCCATGTCAGAAAATAGGATTGAGGAAGAGACCACTGTTAACTCAGGGGTGAGGATAGAGTGTGCAGGGTAGAGTAGGATGGACGATAAAGGGGAGTGTGCAGCAGAGAGAGAGAGATAGAGCAGGTGGAGACAAGGTGACGGAAGTGAGAAAGCTGATGGAAGTTATCAGAAGGAAGACTGGAAGGAGATGTGGGATGATGGGATGTGCGAGTGAAAGTAGAGCGGAGGAATGCGATTAGGGCTTTGAGGAAAGAATGCTTGTTGCCCTAATGAGGACAATGGGGAGAGTCTGGCAGAAAGGAAGTAGGGAACCCAGCGTAAGGGGTGCCCAAAGGGAAAGGAACCCATAGGGAGAGGAAAGATACCCAGAGGGAGAGGAGAGGAGCCCAGAGGATGAGGAGAGGAGCCCAGAGGAAGAGGGGAGGAACCCAGAAGGGGAGGAGAAAACCCCAGGGGGGGAGGAGAGCAGAGGAAGAGGAGAGGAACCCAAAGGGGGAGGAAAGAAACCCAGAGGAAGAGGAGAGGAGCCCAGAGGAAGGGGAGAGGAACCCATATGGAGAGGAAAGAAACAGGAAGGAGGAGGAGAGGAGCCCAGAGGATGAGGGGAGGAACCCAGAAGGGGAGGAGAAAAACCGAGGGGGGGAGGAGAGAAACCCAGAGGGAGAGGAGAGGAACCCAAAGGGGGAGGAAAGAGACCCAGAGGGAGAAGAGAGGAATCCAGAGGGAGGGAAAACCAAAAAGGGAGGGGAGCCCAGAAAGGGGGAGCGGGAGGGACACTGAGGTTGGATAGAGGAAAATATTGGATAAAACGAGTAAGGGACTGGGCGAGGGGAGACGGGGATCTTTGTGCAGTCGCTTGGCACGGACGTTGAAGGAGTGGAGAGGTGAGAGTGGAGCCATGGGTTACAAAGAAGGGGGCGAATGACGTGAAACCATTTCTTGTTGCTTTAAGGTTCTGGTTCGGGGTTTTATTTTTCTTTGTCTTCTTCCATCTCCGGTGTTCAAAAGCATATGAAGAGTACCTTCCAAATTGGCCGTTACATACACTGAAATGCACTCGCCTTTTTTTTTACAAACAACGAGGCTTTCTCAGAGGCCATTGCGGCAGGATTTATTTCATTAACCAGCAGAACATGCATGACAGCACACGCAAAAAAACGAACGAACAAGGAAGAGGCAAATTCACTCACGATACTCTGAATCCAAATCCCTGAATCGACCCATCAGGATTCTCCACCAAAATCGTTCTCGGGGAGTGTCTGGAAAGCTTCCCGTTCAAGTGACCCGGACAGCAACACGTGGCTTCAGCGCAGCACGGCGTTGTCGGCAATCTCCGCGTGGCTCTCGCCGCTGATAGCGTATCGAGCGCTCTGTGACTGTAACAGAAGGGCGAACGCGTCCGCACGAACGCGGTGTACGCCGCCGTGCCTTTCCTCGGAGCGAAACTCGTCCGCCCGACCTTCACTTCCACTTGTATCGCTCCGCACGCGCTTTCCCCGATAATGAATTTCCGCACCAGAGGGAAGAACTGAACGTGCGTTTGGTCGTATTGTCGAATCGCCTGTTCTAACGGTATCGTAGCGCGACCTAAGGACGTCCTTAACGATGCTGACGCGTAGATCTTGACTATAACATGCGGGAACGGTTTTATGAGGTTGGTATCCTGTGAATTTGAATCTGCAGGTTCGTCCAAGCGTAGAAGATGGTCCGGGACGGAGAATTCTAGGAGGGTGTCCCAGACGGGATTCGCGTGGCCGTGTTTTACGGGAGGTAGGAATTGGCTCGAGCGAGCGTCGCCGTATGCTGACACGACCGCGCAGGGACTCATACGTTTGAAGACCTTCGCTCTGTGCAGGTTGTGCGCCGATATGAGCCGTATGGACACCGACGTCGAGCGGGTAGGCTCTTCCTCGTCTGGTCTCATGATTTCTGCTTGAAAGCAAGTCACAGGATTATTTCGTATTTAGAAACAGGAATGCGCCTCAACTCAGATGAACAAAGCCTCTCGACAACAAAAGAGAAACACCTCTGTAAACTGCAAGAATGAGTGTCCTCGTGGCCTAAATCAGTTGAGGGTTGCCTTCGCTGTTCTGCGGAATCCACGTATCTATGAATGTGAGAGAGCAAGACGGATAGGCGTCGGGGCGACAGGGGAATGAGCTGAGAAGAGCTGATGCAACAAAGGATTCTCTCAGGGAAATCTGAACGGGTTGCGCGAACCAGCGATGTGGATGTGTGGATGTGATCTTCCCTCGCATTCATGCCTTGCTTGGTTGGTGGGAGGGTGCTTGGTGGTGGTTTGGCTGGGGTGTGGGCTGTGGGGAGCTGGGAGGAGTTGGTTTGGTTTGGAATGGGTTGGTTTGGGATGGGTTGTCGTCGAATTCTGTACCTTCCCGAGCATGGCTGACAGCCATGCAAAGAATCGAGGCAAGTGGATTTGGCAGAACGGCCCATGGGGGAAGGGGAAGGAACGTCGGGTTTGGTGGAGAGCTGAATATTGCATGACGGCACTCACCATCATGGTAGTAGAAACAAGAAATCAAATCGATTTCAAGGCTAATCGAACAGCTGCACTTTCAATGCTGGCTCGGAAACATTGAACCTTCATTGCAGCACTTGACTGTAATAAAACACAAATCTGAATAAGCACCCAGCATTATGTAGCTGTGATGACTATAAGTATCTTGTTTAGAGAAGACCAGTGCTATTGAACTTAGGTAGCGGGGCCGCACCCACGCTTGTGAAGGGCTGATGGTCGTGAAACCAAGTTCACATCGATGACAGTCGGTTCGAACCAAAGTCGGCAATTCTAGAGTCAAGCCTTGCCCAATCAGCGGGATCCTTGGCCCCGAGATTCCCGTGGAGATACCTCGTCGTTCTGCATTGGGACAAAAATCTGCCCCCCCGTGGCAGGACGGGTCAAATGGTTCTGCTTTTGCCACGCTGGACAAGCTGCGACTAAAAGTTCCGGTCAAAAAGAACCGAAGGCTAGGATGTCACATCAGACGATCGGACGAACATCCGAAACTCCTGTGTGGATGGGGTTTGTGTGACGTGTACACAGAGATGTTGGGACTTCTGGGGGCAGGAATATTCGATATTGACAACTATCAGACAACTTCTTTGCCATTATATTCAGTGTCACTATGTTGTTCAAACACTTCACACAACTACCAACAAATAGGAGTCGCCAAACAATGGGAGCCATCAGGATTTAGGAAGGCAAGCCCACCATAACGCGTGTCGCTCACTTTTCCTTCGCCCCATCCTGGTTGTCTTAGTAACATGGCTTCTTGCGCATCGTCACCCGTCATCGCCACTCGCGAAAGGCCTGCATTGCCACGTGTCGTTCCATCGCGACAGGTTCGAGGTCTGATCGGACGATGTCTGCCCAGGAAACTTCTTAAAGGTTATCTGAGGTTCACGACTTTTGAATGTCGCCCACTTTCGTCCCGCTTTTCTGTGTCGGACTCGTTAACTGGCAGTCTGGGTTCTAGCATTGTAACGTGGAGACCACAACATACGCAAGCATTTCCACGTGGCACGGCTCGCATTAGACCCTCAGCGCAAGTCGCGGAAGAATATGATCCAGGGGTACCGGAAGATGCGGGGTCCGACGAAGATGACGTGGCAAGCGGGGATTGGCTAGATACCGAGACGGGAAGGTTGCGCGTGCTTGCATGCATGCAGACGATATACTCTCGGATCACCATTCTAGAGTTCGCGGAGAATCAGGCGGAAAATGCGTCGGAGGGGAGGGCGCAGGGGGAGGAGGTGGGAGGTGGGGGAAGGAAGGACGACGCAGACGATCCTTCATTGGTGCTAGCCGGATCGCGGGTCATGCTATTGGACGACTCGAACAACGTGTCGAGTCTTTACAACAAGTGCGTGCCAGGCCAGGCTATGACAGATAGTCCAGTCAGATTTAGAGTTCAACCTCGTGGTTTCGGTTTTTCCACCTCCGCGCTCCTACACCTTCCTCCGTGGTACCATTCAATTTCCATTTTTCTTCCTTTGATTCACCATTCTCACCGAACCATACCACCTTGTTTCACTGAATTCTTCCCTCACTCCTTCGCTTTCCTTTCTACCCCGTCTGCCTACGCAACCCCACTGAAACCCCTCCTCCTCAGGAGAACCATCTGGACGCGATCCTACTGGGACAACCTGGCGTCGCTGGCCCCGTTATTGTCACACGAGCTCGGCTCTGGCGGGAACGCGCCCTTACCCGGGCCAGTGGCGCTGCTGGGGCTGGCAGGGGGCTCCGTGGCTCGCATTATCAGAACACAGTGGCCGGAGGTTGGCGTGCAGGCGTGGGAGATTGACCTAGTGGTGAGTGTGTGGGTGCACGGAATCAGTGAGGTGCCTTGGGGATTGTTTTCGTGGCTTGGATTGTGGGTCGAGAACACAGTGGCCGTAGGTCGGCGTGCAGGCATGGGAGATCGACCTAGTGGTGAGTGCGAATTGACTTTTGAGTTGGCTAAATGGTCTCGTTGTTACCATGTTACCAAGTCATGGCTGTGAGCAGGGAGAGCAATAGCAGGGGGGAAAAGGGGGTGGATGAACAGGACTGCTGGGGCTGGCAGGGGGCTCCGTGGCTCGCGTTATACGAGCACAGTGGCTGGCGGTTGGCGTGCAGGCATGGGAGATTGACCTAGTGGTGAGTGCGAGGTGACTTCTGGGTCGGCTGAATGGTCACGTTGTTACAACGTTACTAAGCAGCAAGTGGTGCTGTGAGCAGGGAGAGCATTAGCAGGGGGAAGAGGGGGTGGATGAGGGGGTCTGCTGGTGCTGGGAGAGGGCTCCTTGGCTCTGCATGTTGGCAGAGTTGCCGGATGTTGGCAGAGTTGCTGCATGTTGGCAGAGTTGCTGCATGTTGGCAGAGTTGCCGGATGTTGGCAGAGTTGCCGGATGTTGGCAGAGTTGCCGGATGTTGGCAGAGTTGCCGGATGTTGGCAGAGTTGCCGGATGTTGGCATGCAGGCATGGGAGATAGTCCAAGCGGTGGGTGGTTAAGGGGAGTGATGATGAAACTATCGTTCTCTTTCTCTGTCACTCACTAGCCCACGTGCACACATATGCATGCTCTCATACACATGCACACATAGCCACACACATGCACACATAGCGACACACGTGCACACATAGCGACACACGTGCACACATAGCGACACACATGCACACATAGCGACACACGTGCACACATAGCGACACACGTGCACACATAGCGACACACATGCACACATAGCGACACACATGCACACATAGCGACACACATGCACACATAGCGACACGCATGCACACATAGCGACACACATGCACACATAGCGACACACATGCACACATAGCGACACACATGCACACATAGCGACACACATGCACACATAGCGACACACATGCACACATAGCCACACACATGCGCACATAGCGACACACATGCACACATAGCGACACACATGCACACATAGCGACACACATGCACACATAGCGACACACATGCACACATAGCCACACACATGCACACATAGCCACACACATGCACACATAGCGACACACATGCACACATAGCAACACACATGCACACATAGCCACACACATGCACACAGAGCCACACACATGCACACATAGCCACACACATGCACACATAGCGACACACATGCACACATAGCGACACACATGCACACATAGCGACACACATGCACACATAGCGACACACATGCACACATACCGACACACATGCACACATAGCGACACACATGCACACATACCGACACACATGCACACATAGCGACACACATGCACACATAGCGACACACATGCACACATAGCCACACACATGCACACATAGCCACACACATGCACACATAGCGACACACATGCACACATAGCAACACACATGCACACATAGCCACACACATGCACACAGAGCCACACACATGCACACATAGCCACACACATGCACACATAGCGACACACATGCACACATAGCGACACACATGCACACATAGCGACACACATGCACACATAGCGACACACATGCACACATACCGACACACATGCACACATAGCGACACACATGCACACATACCGACACACATGCACACATACCGACACACATGCACACATAGCCACACACATGCACATGTAGCCACACACTTGCACATGTAGCCACACACTTGCACATGTAGCCACACACTTGCACATGTAGCCACACACTTGCACATGTAGCCACACACATGCGCGCATAGCCACACACATGCACATGTATCCACACATAGCCACGCATGCCCACACAAATGCACACACTTGCACACACTTGCACACAAATGCACACACTTGCACACACTTGCACACAAATGCACACACTTGCACACACTTGCACACACTTGCACACACTTGCACAGACTTGCACAGACTTGCACACTCTCATGCATGCTTTATTCAACCATTCCCCTCAGGTGGTGGATCTTGCTCGTCGCTTCTTCTCCCTCACCTCTTTGGAGAAACCCTCGCCTCAAGGGGGCTACCTGCATGTGACTGTAGGCGATGCTCTTGTAGCGGTTCCTGTCCCTTTACAGGGCACCAGTTCCTCTACTGAAGGCGTCACTGTAGACGCTACTACAGTTAGCACTGTAGATGATGCTACAGCAGGTGGTGCTACAGCTGGACAGCAGCGGTTCAGTGGCATCATAGTGGATCTCTTCTCAGGTGGTGCCGCCCTCCCTCAGCTAGAAGACGAAGCCACCTGGCGGCACCTGAAGAACCACCTGAGCCCTGAAGGAAGGGTGCTGATCAACTGTGGGGGGCCTAGCAGCAGCTTCGGCGAATACTTGAAGAGCTTCGAGCAAATCCAGTCTGCCGAACTAGAAGTAACGGAGGGAGATCGAACGGCAGCAATAGCAGCAGCAGCCAGGAGTGATCCTGGTATGAGGCGATGTGCCGAGGTGATCGAGGCAATGCGGAAATTTTTTTACGGGCAGGTGCTGCTTTACTGCACTACTGGGTCGGATCGAAACATTTTCGCACTGACTGGTCCGCACCCCGATTTTGATGCCTGGGAGGAGAAGCTGCCCGAGCAGATCAAGGCGGCAGCTAGAGGCTGGAGCTCAAATGAAGATGTGTACAGTTTATTAGCCTCAAAACTAGTTTAGTAACAGGTAGTGTGGTTTTCTAGCGTCGGCTTGCGCGGAATTGTGTGGCCTGCATCACTGTAGTTTATTGCCCCGGCTTCGGGTGTGGTCCAGTTATGGCAGCTGCCTTGCCCGTGTCATGGGCAGGTTTCACTGCACCACCAAATGTAATAACAAAATAATACACCAGAATCCAAATCCATCCCAACCGTGCTCTGTCACTCCCTCTACCCAGTTCCTCCGCATAAACACCACCTTCGGTTGCATGCGCATGCTAGAACAACTGCTCTAGTGCTTTTCTGTGCAACATGAGTCTTGGATAGGCCAAATTGAGGGAGAAAGCCCCCCTGCTTATGCCAAAGAGTCAGGCTACTGGTTAGAATGTTTGTTGGAGCCCTCCTGAGTTGGTTGAATGGTTAGAGATGCCACAGATGATGGTGTGTTGGGATTAGCCAGTCCCAGCAAGAATCCACACATGATGACTGAACCTGCATCCACCTCACAGTCCTGTATTGAAAGTCCTCCATACTCCTTCAGAATGGAAAGCCATTTCTCCTTCCGCAACTCATCCCGTTTTGTGCCAATGGAGAAGAACAGTAAGAGTTTCACTCCCATGCGAAGGAAATCATTGATTGATGGGAGCAGCCCAGTGTCACCAGAAACGATCACCACAATCGGAAGGTCAAAGAGCCTCCTGAAATTAGGAGCCAGTGTTGTAAGAATCAACAAACACACGAACACATGTGCGGAAGAGAAAAAACCAAGGACCATACACTTACTGAACCAAGGTATAGTTTCCCTTTACTTTCTTCTGGATTGCGGAAGGGAAGAAGGTACCACGCAGATCCTCGAGCATGGAATCGTCTGCTACATCGATTCCAGGTGGGACCACCACGATCTCGATACCGCTGCTCCAGATTTCGCTCTTTTTCCTGAAGGCTGCTAACTTCCCGTACGCACTAAACCGCGACAGGTGTCCAAGAGTAGCTGCGAAGGTCTTAAGTTGGCCAACAAGGTGTGAGGGAGACGCGCCATGTGGGACCGGCAGATTCTCGTAGTCCCAGAAGATTTCAACAAGAGCGCCATGGTCTGCAGGGGGATCAGATTTTAGCGCGAATATACCTTCACAACCAGTTTTGTGAGCACGCATGGAGCAGGATGCTCGGTTTTCTCGTCCTCGTTCAAAACACTTCCCTCTGGTCGTAGAAGAACAAGCAACACCTATTCTTATTGTCCTGCAGTTGAATCTCGCTCTGTCTGGAAGTGGCGACAGCAGAGAGCTGATTGGCCCACATCCACGTGAAATACTCGACAGGATCATACTGCTGTGTTGGGGTAGTCTTAATCGCAGAATTTAAATCCATTTGACTAGCAGACGTTGAAGAGCGCGTGATTGCGATGAGGGGCTTAATCAAAACCGACACCGACTGTCGAGGTTAGAGGAATGACATCAGGAAACCCGTGTTCGGGTGCGACGGGAAACAGTTCGCATGCATGCATGGTTTCACCAGCATGGAGAATCTCTTGCACGCATTCGGTTTGTTAGCGATTGAGTTCCTGGAGCGTAATGCTGACACCAGCGGCAGTGCGGTCCGGGTTACGAAACCCTTGTCGCTTATCCCGGCGAAAGTTTCCGGTTTGGAGCGAAAGCTAAACAACAAACACTTGGAGCCATGCACATAATCGATCGTCCAGCTAACATAAGAGCTTGACGGCCCTGAAACTACCAGCTACTGTTATACGGAACGTTGTTCTCACTGCAGGCAAGAAGACCGCATCGCAATGAAACAAAATTCGCCCTAAACTAGGAGTGTCCATCACCACCACCATGAATGCACCCACCATCGTCAATCCCGTCAATCACCCGTCAATCGCCCCTGCTGAAACGAGGCAGCCAGGGTCGGGAGTTTGAGTTGAGGGAAGGAAGGAGATGCGATCGAAAGACCCGGTATAAGATGCCGCCTTAGGCGAAGAGCAATCATCGTGAATAACACTTTTGGCACTTAAGGTTCGACCCAGCCCAGTCCACTAGGTCTAACTAACCCCTTGCTCTTTCGCCTAATTCAGTTAACGTCAAGTCTTTACAACTTTCTCGTACATGCCACAGGAATCAGTGTAACACAACTACAACGCGCCTAAATCTCGTAACGCATTCATCCGTCTAGAAAGCAATAATCTTTCAAATAATTCGCTTTTGGAAGCATGGTCAGTTGTATCTGCCACCTTCATCCCGCTCAACTGCCTCCTGCCACGCTGTCATCTCCATCAGTCCGCTCCTCATCCTCAAACTCTGCCGCCGCTGTCACAAGCTCGGCTGACAGGTTCTTCATCTGACGGATGGTGTGTGGGGAGCAGGGAGAGAGCGCGCATGAGCCATCACACTCTGCAACTAGGCGTGTGCTGCCAATGAGGCGATAAGGATGCGTGCAGGGCTAAGGATACCTGAGCACAATTAAATGCCATGGATTACCACTTTATGGTGCTCATCGCCTCATCACCATGGATCCTTATCGATTACCGAAGGCAGCACCACTTACTCCCAGCAGGTGAAGGATGGAGTCCTTGTGGTAGTCCAACGCTTGCACTGCCAGCCACAGCAGGCGAGATGATGACTCTAATATGATCGTACCGAGTGTGACAGTACTGAATGTGATTAAACCGAATTTGACATTACTGAAGGTGGCAGCCAGCACCCACCCCTGGCAGGTGCTGAATGGAGCCCTTATGGTAGTCGAGCGTGTATACAGTGAGTTTTTGAGACGTCTCAAAAACTCACTGTATACGAATGGAGTCCTTATGGCAGTCAAACGCCTGCGCTGTTGGCCAGCCGCAGCAGGCGAGATGATGGCTTTGATGTGACCATACTGAATGTGACAGTACTGCTTAGTGATTATACCGAGTGTGACAGTACTGCTTGTGATTATACCGAGTGTGACCACTTACCCCCGGGAGGTGAAGGATGGAGTCCTTATGGTATTCAAACGCCTGCACTGTCAGCCGCAGTATGCGCCTCATCTCCGCACACTCGTCCACCAGCACATCAAGCTGTTGTGGGGAAGGTAGGGGTGCGGGAAAGAGGAGTGGGTACATGTGTAACCGTTGCATCCCCCCACACTCGTCCACCAACACATCCAGCTGTTGTGGGGAAGGAGATACGCCACAGGAATCCCACCTCCCCCGCGTGGCCTTCACCTGCTCTTCCTCCCACCTTGCACCAGTGGGTTACACAAAGTAAAGAAAGAAAGAAAAAAACTTGTACCAATGGATAAACAACAAACGCATTATGCAATCAGAGAAGCTTCTACGCGGTGTTAATCAGGAAAAAAAAAAACAGAAGCAAAAACAGTGTATTGAAAGCAAACGTACAGGTCTCACTGCCATCAAAGAACCTCTCACCTCCTCCTCTGCCTTCCGCAGGTTCTTCCTCACTATCGCATCCTGCTCCTCCACCACACTCAGCTGGTCTCGTGCCTCTGCCACGTCCATCTCCCTGCAGCAATCCAGCCAGAGAGGGGAGGAGTTGCGGAGAGAAGGGTATGAAACGACAGGGTGAGAAGGGCTGCGGGGAAAAAAGGGAGGGTAATTATTGGCTTCCTGCTCTTCCATCACACTCAGCTGGTCGCGCGCCTCTGCCACGTCCATCTCCCTGCAGCCACAGCGAAACGGAAAGATAATAACAGAAAGCTCAGAATAAAAAGCAGGACCAAGAGGATGCGGGAAGCTAAGGGAAGGCGCAGCTCAGCTCATCCTGCTCCTCCACCACACTCAGCTGGTCACTCATCCTTCTCAACCTCCCTCCCCCCCTCCTCCCATCTCGCAGTTTCACCCTTGCACGCTTCTTGATGCAAGAACCCCGCCTTCTCTTCGCCGCCCATCCTCTCCCCCGCCCAACCGCTCCCAACATAGCTGCATCCCTTTCCATACTTCTCAACGGGTAATCACATTTTATCCTTCTCCGCCTCATGGTGGAGGAACTTCGCTTTCAGCACCATGCTCACTCCAAACCATCTTATCCACACATCCCACCCCTCGACCCATGCTCACAGCTTTCCCTCCACTCACAGCTTCTCCTTCTGCGCCTCCTGGTGGAGGAACTTCGCTTTCAGCACCATGCTCACTCCAAACCATCTTATCCACACATCCCACCCCTCGACCCATGCTCACAGCTTTCCCTCCACTCACAGCTTCTCCTTATCCGCCTCCTGGTGGAGGAACTTCGCCTTCAGCATCTGCAACTCCCCAACCATCTTATCCGCACACCCTCCTTCTCTCCCCCCCCCCCGCTCCCCACTCCCCCCGTATAACTCACACTTTCTCCTTCTCCGCCTCTGGGTGCAGGAACTTCGCCTTCAGAATCATATTGTCTCATCCGCACACCCCACGCTCCCGTCAACGCCACTCACATGGCCGCCTCCTGGTGCAGGAACTTGACCTTCAGCATCTGCAGCTATCCCTTCCCCCACTAACCTGTCCAAACATTTCACAGCCGCTACTCACAGTTTCTCTTTCTCCGCCTCCTGGTGCAGGAACTTCGCCTTCAGCATCTGCAACTCGCGCTGCAGCGACGCCGCCAGGTCGCGCTCGTCCTCCGCCTGCGCCTCCGCTACCTCCGCCGCCTCCTCCGCCAAATCAGCGCGTCTCTGCGCCGCCGCCGCGCGCGCGGAAAGATCCTCCGACTTGCGCGCGAGCATGTGGCGGTCGCGCGTGAGGTTCTCCACCACGCGCTGCTGCGCCGCCGCCTCCGCTTTAAGTCTCTCTACCTCCGCCTCCGCGCCCCGCAACTTAATCTCTACCTCCGCCTTCTCCGCCACCAGTCGCGCAACTTCCTGGTCTTTTTCCGCCGTGCGCCGCTCCCACGCATCCCGCTCCTCCGCCCATTGCGCCAAGATCCGCTGCCGCTGGCTCTCCGCTTCCGCACGAGCGCGCGCTTCCCCTTCCCGCCTACCTTCCTCCCGCTCCACCCTCTCGCTCTCGAGCCGCTCTTGCTCCATCTCGACTTCGGATCGCTCCAGATCGTCTACTCGGTCTAAAAGAAACTCCTTAGCGGCGCTTTCTATAACGAGTCCCGCCGCTGCAAGCCCCGCCGCCTGCTGCCAGCGCGCAACTTCCGCCTCGCTGCGCCTCCGCCTCTCCGCTTCCTCCTCCGCCTCCTCCTCGTCCCTCCAGGCGCGCTCCGCGCATGTGAAGCACGGGTGATCTTTCTCCCGTTCCGCCTGAAGCTCCCGCCGCAGGTCCGCCAGCTGCTGCGCGAGCCCCGCGCGCTCGCGAGAAAACGCCTCGTCTCGCGCGGAGAGAGCCGCGCGAAGGTCGGAAGCCGCGCGCGCGGAAGCGACGGCGGCGCCTCGTTCCAACTCTGACCGTTCCGCCTGCATCTGCGCGCGTAGCTGCGCCTCCGTCTCGCGCGCCCGCGCGTCATTGGAGGAGATCTCCCCGCGGAGGGACTGGCGGAGAAGGGGAAAGAGCAAGGGCAGAAGTACCGGAGAGAGGGCGGGTGAGCGGAAAGCACTCAGCTTATTGTGAGACAAGCACTCGCCTTGTCCGATAAGCACTCACATCGTTGTGCGATCAGCGCTCACGCCGTTGTGCGATAAGGGCTCACTTCGTTCCGCGATAAGCACTCACCTCGTTGTGCGCAGCGACCTCCTTGAGCTGTTGCCGCAGCTGCTCCATCTCCCCGCGTCGCCGCTCGTAGTCCTGCTGAAGCCTGCATCGCACCACAGCGGAAAACGACTCACATTATCGCATTAGAGGGGAATGCGCCGTTGCACAAAAATCGGATTGCGGCACTCAGCGACACACTCGACGAGGGATCCAGTGAAATCCCGCGTTTATCACCATCCACCGGATTGAAGGCTCTCGGTGCCATTTGTAGCCGAATGCAATCTACAACAATCTCGGTAGGTGCGAGCACTGTACCGCCTAGAGGTGACTTTTCAGTCGACTCAAGAGGCTCTCGACGCCATTCGTAGCCAGTGCAACCTGCAACAATCTCACCAGGTGCAACCATGGTACTACCGATGTCCTGGCGTTTCCGAATCGTTTACAAAAGGTTCCAAAATGCCATTGGCTACAGAATCAGCATCATGCATGATGCAAGGCGATCAGACAACCGGGCCCACTCACAATCCATGGCATCGACCGAGCTTCTTATAATCAGCGGCCATCACTCGAAGCACTGCGCGCCATTTCCTCGCCTCCTCTGTCTCCTCGGCTGCCTTGATTGCCGCATTTGCTCTGTCATGAAACATCGTCCCGTTCCCCGTGCGAGGCGATCTCTGACTTCTGTCGTTAATCTCCATGGCGTTGCCGGAACGAGGTGACCGTTGAGTTCTGTCGTTAAACCCCGCGCCGCGTCGACCGGCGGAGTTAGTAGTAATACTATAATACTCGGGATCGCCGTTGGACTGGTAACCACGGATCTGCTGCTGCTGCGGTCCACTTCGCGAACCAGTGTTACGAGTTACAGCAGGATCCTCTGCTTCGTAAAAATACGATTTCGACGGACTGTTTATCGAAGGAGACGTCCTAGTCCCTGCTGAGTTTCGACTAGGAGGCTGCGCGTTTGGGGAGATTTGCGAGAGCATGACAGCACTAGGGATAATCTAACTTCAAGTCGGGTGCAGATGGACGAACGACACACTCGAGAATGTCACCAACGAGGCTACCGAAACAAGCTACGAGTTCCTACGTCCCGCGATATTTGCTAGTGGGCGAGAATGATCAGGAGTAAAACTCTAGGCTCTCGTATTGAACGCGAATCAACATTGCTGAATAACAACCATAACATCACCAGTTCGCTCGATATAAACCACTGCCTGCAAAGCCCAATACTTCAAAAGCCGATCCGCTCACCTAGAATTTGTGGCACAGATACCTAGACCCTCCGCTTTGGCAGCGTAGGATCTCCCAATAACCTTTACAACACGGTGCTAGAGGTTAAGATACGGTACAGCTTGTTCCTGTTTGGTAGTGAATGGTGATACCCGCCTCTCTCCCATGACAGTGGGTTTGGAAAGGAGAAGCAGGGGAAAGGCGCGGAGTTGCCTCCCGCGGTACTCTCGAAGCGCCGCCTCTTGAAAGTCCCGCGCCTTGCAGCAGAGCGGCGGCGCTGATCCGTCCGATTTACAAGATCTGCGGCGAAGTATCTGACACGCTGAAAGGCGCACCACGATTTGCGACTGACACGCCTAGCATGTGTCAGACGCTTTTAGCGAAGTTGAGAGTACAGCAATACATAAAGCCTCCCAACATTTCTTATTACTTCATGTACTATTTTGGAGCCATGATGTGAACGATATAACCAGGACAATGCATTCAAATCAGGGCTGACTTTTCGAATAAAACCACTCTGATTTTTTTGGCCCCCCAATTTTTTTTAGTCTGAGGCCCATTTTCCAAAAAGTGAATACTCTGATTTCTCAGGAACCAGAGAAGTATAACTCTGAAAATTTTATAATTCAGAGACTAAGGCAGGTTTTCCTACTAACGAACCTTTTGCACAAGTTCGGAGGGATGGGTTTTCCTCGAAGTAACAGGTATGGCGAAGGGGAGTTCGTACTCTGTAGTATGAAAACTCATTATCCGGTAAGCAAGTTCTCTGAATTTTTCAGTATCGAAAAAACCATTAGTCTGAAGCACTCATTTTTCAAAACCAGCCAACTCTGAAAAATCAGGAATGTCAGGAAAATAGTCTGAAATTTCAGACAATCAGACTAAAATAGTCTGATATCGTCAGCCCTGATTCAAATGTCCCCGTTTTATCTCAACCCTCTCCTTGTCGACCTTTCTCTATTTATCAATCTAGCTTCCGTAGCTTCTTTCTTTGCTTTCCTCCTCTCAATCGCTGCTATCTTAGCAGCTTTCTTTCGCCTTCTTGCATCTTTGGCAGCTTGTCTCCTGGCCTTACCCTCCAACCTAGCCTTCCTTGCGTGCAGTCTCTCCTCCCTTTCTTCAATAGCAGCTTCTTTTCTGACCTTACGAAGCCTCTTGGCTGCCTTGGCCGCTGCAACCTCTTCCTTCTTCCTCCTCCTTGCTTCCTTAGCAGCTTTCTTCAAAGCCCGCTCTGCTTTCGCCTCTGCAACTAGCTGAGCCTTGGCAGTTAACTTTTCTGTACTGGCCTCCATGAAACTTGTTGAAGCAATTGTTACAACTGCAGTTCCAGTGTTGCTGCTGCTGCTGCTTCCACCGACGTTGCTGCTTCTCCTTGACGATCCCGTGCCTTTGTTCGCTTTGGCGGCAGATTTGGTATCAGGAACCAAACACACAGCCCCTTCGTCACTCCCATCTGCGTGGCAGGGAGGGCAGTGTGATGGGGCATGCATGGGGAAGTTGGCTGGAAACGAGGGAGGGAGGAAGGACCTGGTTGGCCAATTCATCACGCGAGAATGAGCACATGAATCATTGTGTAAGTGGTCGTCTGATGTGTTTACGTCTAATTACAGGCACGCTCGAAACAAGAGTCGTTCGTACTAACCACACCACCACCACCTTTACAGAAGCATTCACATTGGAAACCACAGCCCAGTATCCCAGAAACCCACTGACCCATGGCACACTCTACCACAGTCAAACCACCCGTCGCTATTGAGAATTCTCCAAAATGGCTACACTTGAGTCGCGTTTAAGTATTTTTTTGAAGTATCCCACTTTTCAGTCGCTTTTGAGAATTCTCAAAAGTATTCCAGGAACCCACTGACCCATGCCACACTCCACCACAGACAAACTACCCATCGCACCACCGCCATAATGCAGACATTGCACACCAGCCTTGACCCGGGTTTTCATCAAAGCAACCTTACAACCCAATAACCCAGCAACCCAGCAACCCAGCAACCCAGCACTCACCAGCGCAGTCCACCAGCCCGTCGCACCACCGCCCCTGCTGCACGCACTGCTCCCCATCCGCACACTTCCTCCAACCCTCCGGGCACGCATAGGCTCGGCACAGGTCCGGGTCCTCGTCCTCAGGCTCGGGAGTGGCGAAGCAGTCCGTAACCCCATCACACAGGTTACCAGCAGGCGTGCAGTAACCAGTCTTGGGGCATTTGAGCCAACCGGGGGGGCACGGGTGGGGCAAGCAGTTTGCCTCGTCCCAGCCTCCCAGGCAGTGCTCCTCGCCGTCACACAGGTCGGTCTCGGATATGCAATATGTGGGATCGGAGGGGCATTCTATCTAGAAAGGGAAGGGCGAAAGGGAGGGAGGAAGGAACAGGGGCAGCCAGAGGAGTAAGTTGGAGGGCTTGTTGGGCCTCATCCCAGCCTCCCAGGGAGTGCTCTTCCCCGTCGCACAGGTCCGTTTCAACATGCAGTAGGTGGCGTCAAGAGGGCACTCTATCTGGGAAGGGAAGGCCGAAAGGGACGGAAAAGGGGGGGAAGAAAGAACAAGAGTTATGATGAGACGTCTCAAAGCAGCTTTCTTACCACGTGTTGTGCACTCATACCATGCCACATGCCACACTCACCATTCCTTGTCTCTGGCAGTACCCCTGCTTGTACAGCTCGCTGCACTCCTCCTCGCCCTCGTCGCTGCCATCGCTGCAATCCTGATTGAAGTCGCAGTAGCCTCCCCGTCTCATGCACTGCCCGCCTCCCGGACACCTGTGCTGCAGGGGACAATGAGACACAGAGGGAATGTAAGACGGTGTGACTCTCATGACCTCTCGTCCAAATCAGTTTCTTTAGAATTCGCATGACAGTGTGACTCTCATGACCTCTCCCAGGCATCTGTTAAACACGCAGTGGCCCCTCCCCCTCATGCCCTGCCGGCCTCCCGAACATCTATCCTGCTTGGAGTAGTGACATGACATGTGGGGAGAACGGGCGATGGTGCACGGACTCTCATGTGCACTCACGCGCTCACGTTACGCGCTCACTCCACTCTCATCGCCACAGTCCCTGCCGAAGTCGCAGTTGCCACCACTCCCCCTCCCCCCCCCCCCCCCTTCCCCTCATGCGCTGCCAGCCTCCGGGACACCGTTGGCGCAGTGAAGCAGAGAACGGAGATGAGCCGAACGTGGACAGGGGGAGATGATGAGGAGGACTTTTAGTCCACTCAAAAGACAGCCTCCGGGACACCGTTGGCGCAGTGAAGCAGAGAACAGCGATGAGTCGAACGTGGACAAGGGGAGATGATGAGGAGGACGAGTTTCGGGTCGTGGAAAAACTCGATTATTATCACGCGGATTTTATACAGGGAGGCTTTTTGTAGCCCCCGGGACATGGTTGGCGGCGCAATGAAGCAGAGAACAGGGAGGATCAATGAGAACAGGGAAGCTCAATGAGAACAGGGAGGCTCAATGAGAACAGGGAGGCTCAATGAGAACAGGGAGGCTCAATGAGAACAGGGAGGCTCAATGAGAACAGGGAGGCACAATGAGAACAGGGAGGCTCAATGAGAACAGGGAGGCTCAATGAGAACAGGGCGGCTCAATGAGAACAGGGAGGCTCAATGAGAACAGGGAGGCACAATGAGAACAGGGAGGCTCAATGAGAACAGGGAGGCTCAATGAGAACAGGGAGGCTCAATGAGAACAGGGAGGCTCAATGAGAACAGGGGGGGATGAGGAGGAGGACGGGGTGGAAGGCCTTTGAGTCGACTCAAAGTCACCTCGATTTTATACAGGGAGGATTTTTGTAGCCCCCGGGACACGGTTGGCGGCGCAACGAAGCAGAGAGCATGGAGACCCAATGAGAACAGGGGGAGATGATGAGGAGGACGGGGAGGAAGGGACCGGAATGTCAATCTCACCCACGCCACACCGACCCCATTCTGCACCGCACTCCACCGCGCTGCAACGCCCAGGATGCCCCAAGCAACGACCCCAGCCGTACGCCTCTCACCTTCCCCACGCTGCTGCAGTCGAACGCTTCGCAGAACGTCGCATCCTCGTCGCTCTGGTCGCCGCAGTCGGCGATTCCGTCGCAGAGAAACGCACGATCCACGCACCCCGCCCCGCCTGGGCACATAATTCTCCCCCCCGCGCACTGCAGCATCTCGCGACCTCGACTCGAACGTGCGATCGTTCGCACTGACGTACTATTCGCAGAAATATAACTTTTTACGACCTCCATAGCTGATTCACTTCCACCATCATGCCCCCCTGAAAATCCGTGTATAACGACTTCGCCGATATCTTTGCGTGGTGTTCTGTGACTGACCAGCCGTATAACGAGGCTACTCTTAGAACGTGAATTGTGTGTGCGGCGTCGCGGAAACAGTTTTTGTGTGAGTAGTGAGACCGGGGCCGCGGTTGACGGGACGCCACCCGCCTGTGAAACGACGAGGAAGAGGAGGAGGAGGAGGAGGAGGAGGAGGAGGAGGAGGAGGAGGAGGAGGAGGAGGAGGAGGAGGAGGAGGAGGAGGAGGAGGAGGAGGAGGAGGAGGAGGAGGAGGAGGAGGAGGAGGGGGACCGTTGTGGCATTGGCGATGCGGCACCTCGCCGGCGCGGTTCGTGCGGTTCGCGCGGCGGCCATGACGCCTCAACGCTGTAGTACTGTGCTTACTAATTAGGGCTTACTGTAGTGCGAATGTTCGGAATCAAGAATGATGAAGAGAGAAGCGCGTTGCCCGCGGCTGAACCGCTCGACGACGCATTTCGAGCTAATATGAGGGGGTGTTCAGCCGACTATTAAGGTCGTACATCAAGTCTAGGAAGCCGAAAGCGACCACTGCTTCGCTACAGCCAGCTGGTTCGCTTATTAGCAGTAGATTCTACTGGACATGTGAGGCATGGGTAGGTAGTAGTACCGAATCAGGTGGGTGACGCTAAAGGGAGCTATTCGCCGTAAAAATAAGTCGATGGGGTAGGTCAATCAAGGCGCGCGTTGCGGCGTGGCGCACGGGGAAGGCTGGGACTGTGCTTTCAGACCAGTCTTGAGGTGCCAAACTTAGCCGTAGTTAGCGCCTCGGTTGGAATGGGATGTCATGGATGGTTGATGTCGGCGCAAAGAGAATTTGTTGGTAGTTTTTCCTGCTTCCGCGCGGCGCAGTTCCCTTCTAATCGGTCATGTGCGTTACCGCGGCTTAAATTGCAATACAAATGTCTATCTACCTGGGTGTTGATGCAGCACTATTCATGCTCACTTCAGGAGAACGGGGAGGACATTTCTGCGTGCTTCTGCTCATTCATTTGGGGGGGGTGGGGGGGGGATTTCCGCGTCGCTGTTGTTTCTGCATGGCGTTTCACCTCCAGCTGATTATCTGCGATACTACCATAGTGTGATTAGGGTAAGCATGCTGGTGTTGCGGATAATGAAAATGATCACAACACATACAAACACATCAAATGGTTGGGGGTGTCTCGGCGGTCGTTTTCAGCGGTGGCTTCGTCAGCAGGGGGATGCGCACGTGGGGCTAGCTGTGTCGCGGGGGGCTTGTCGAGAGGACGACTCTGTGTTTTCGGCTTATCTTTTAGGGTCACTGAAGGCGCTCATCGGGGTGGCGTTACAACGTGCGCAAGCCCGTGTCATCCTGCTTCGAGCGGCGTCTTTCATGAGGGGGGTTAACGTAGATTTGGCGGATCGGGAGAGGGACGATGTCGATGTGGAAGGCGGGGCTCTCTGGGTGGAGGCCCCGTACATGGTCGATACGTTGATGTGATTGAGGGGCAGGGCTGACGCTATCAGAGTAAATAGTCTGATTAGTCTGACGGATCAGACCATCGAGTTTGTGAAAAATGGAATTCCAGAGTAGTCAAATTTTCATCACTGAGAGCCTCAGAGTTATTGTTTTATGGCCCCTGATTCAGTGTAATAGGCCTAAGTGTTAGTCATTTCTGGAGTCTGTCACTACAGAGTATGCGTTCTGTGGTCCCTGCATGCGAGTTTATCGGGAGGAAGCTTCCTTGAAATTTCCTTTCGATACACCCACCTCCGAGGTGGCAGCGAATGCCAACACGTGAGCAAAGCACACAGCACCTGCTGCGATATCTGAATACACTCTATCTGTGGCAGTATCACACAGGTTGAATTGTGTCCCACAGTGGGTTAACCGTTGAAGCGGGCTAGAAAAAGAAGCCCAATAGTGATGTCTTAGCGGATAGCACAACAAATCGGCGAATCGGTGGGAGAGGATATCTTGCCACAGGTAATGTATCGCACTTTTTGGTGCTGAAATCGAAAATTTCTCCGCACCACAGCACTTGAAATAAATTGTTCCTGATTCATAGGTTGAAAATTTATGTTGCGGAGGCACCGGCAGATTCTCGCGCGCCAAGTGGTGGTTTGTGTTTTGTGCCAGCTCAGCTGCGTGGCAGGTCGCCCAGTTGGCACTTGCAAAGTTGCGCCAAATCGAGCCAATGTTGCAACAGTCCTTCTCGCCCTTGAAGCTCACCGACAAACCAGAAGGAAAAAAAAAAAAAAAAAACCGCGACTCTGAAGTCATTTCCCCAACACTGAAGGACCAGAGTTGTGTTTTTTTCAACCCTGATTTCTTTTAACACGCTCAGAGTGGCCATTTTGCGGCCGAAGTGCCGTCAGAGTAGAAAAAAAAAATGCGGGTCAAAAACAGGGAGGCGTTTTTTGAAACGTCAGCCCTGTTGAGGGGGGGTGGGGGGGGGATGGGGCGTGGGATGGGATGTCTTAATGGGGTGTCTTGACTGGGCGTTTTGATTGGGTATCTTGAGGGGGGGTTTTATGTGTGTTGCATTTGGGTTCTTTTTGAGAGTTTCATTTTCCTTCTCCCTTTCTTTCTCCATTCCCTTTCTTTTTCAGACACACTATGGCGAGACACATGGTGTGAATGACTGTTCTGTCTTCAGTGAACTCGAGGGAGATTTGGTTGGAAAAAAAAAAAAAAAAAAAAAAACTCTTACATAGAGTTCATCCTGCGAAATATTTCCTAATTTGCCTTAAAAAAACTCTTACATCGAATATTTGCTTGATGCCTGGTTCCAAGGTACAATAAAAATCACTATAAGAGAATCTGCACATTGCTTATACCGGAACCTATGTGCTTTGTCATAACAGGGCACATACAGGGTGAGAGAGAGTATTGGGAACAGGGCTGACTTTTCGAATAAAACCACTCTGATTTTTTTGGCCCCCCAATTTTTTTTAGTCTGAGGCCCATTTTCCAAAAAGTGAATACTCTGATTTCTCAGGAACCAGAGAAGTATAACTCTGAAAATTTTATAATTCAGAGACTAAGGCAGGTTTTCCTACTAACGAACCTTTTGCACAAGTTCGGAGGGATGGGTTTTCCTCGAAGTAACAGGTATGGCGAAGGGGAGTTCGTACTCTGTAGTATGAAAACTCATTATCCGGTAAGCAAGTTCTCTGAAATTTTCAGTATCGAAAAAACCATTAGTCTGAAGCACTCATTTTTCAAAACCAGCCAACTCTGAAAAATCAGGAATGTCAGGAAAATAGTCTGAAATTTCAGACAATCAGACTAAAATAGTCTGATATCGTCAGCCCTGATTGGGAACAATAAACGGGCGTTTGCCAACATACATGTTAACCCCCACGGATGTTAACCCCCACTAGCATCTTTACTATATAGTTTATATGAAAAGCCATCTGCTTTTATTCACGTACACAAACAAGCAACTTGTAAAAATGCAAGCAATGCAAGAAGCAATAATAAACAAAACCAGCCCACTCATCTACAACACAACACGCACTACAGTATCTTGAGTGGTTACTTGGTGGTTGCCTTGTTCTTGGCTGCAATCGCTGCCGTCTTTTCAGACTGCTTCCTCTTCTTCGCCTCAATAGCAGCAGCCTTCTCAGCCTGCTTCCGCTTCTTCTCAGCAATCGCCGCCGCCTTCTCTGCCTGCTTCTTCTTCTTCGGCTCAATGGCCGCCTTCTTTTCAGCTTCCTTTTTCTTCTCAGCCTCGATTGCAGCGGCCTTCTCAGCCTGCTTCCGCTTCTTCTCAGCGATCGCAGCTTCCTTGTCAGCCTGCTGCTTCTTCTTGGCTTCAACAGCTGCCTTCTTCGCAGCAACAGCCGCCTTTTTCTCCTCCTTTGCTCGGATCTTCGCCTCAATCGCAGCGTTTTTTGCCGCCCGCTGCTTCGTCTTCTCCTCTTCTGCCGCCCGCTTGGCTTCCATCTTCTGCTTCTTGGCAGCCACGACTGCCGCCTTTTTCTCCCGAGCCAGCTTCTTCAGCTTCGCAATCTCCTCCTTGCTCAAAACAACCGGGGCGCTGCTGCTGTTGGAACCACCTGAAGAACCACCTGAGCTGGTCCCAGATCCTCCAGCAGTCGGAGGAGGAGGAGGAGGAGGCACAACACAAACCGCCCCTTCATCGCTCCCATCCAAGCAGTTCACAGCGCCATCGCACCACCGACTAGCCTCCACGCATTGCAACCCATCCGCACACTTTTTCCACCCCGCCGGACATGCATACCCCTGGCAGAAGTCCGGATTCTCATCTTCCTCGCCCATCTCTCCAAAGCAGTCTGGCGTTCCGTCGCACAGCCGGCCCGTTGCGCAGTAGCCGGTGATGGGGCAGTGGATCTGGCCAGGCTGGCACGTGTGGTCGAAGCAGTCGAGCTCGTCCCACCCATCGGAGCACTGCGGGATGCTGTCGCATACGTCTTGAGGGCCGATGCAGTACCCAGGGTCGTTGGGGCACCGCACCTGAAAGGGTGTGGGAGCAGAGGATGAAAGAAGGGGCAACGAGGTGGCAGTTGAAGCAGTCGAGCTCGTCCCACCCGTCCGAGCACTGCGGGATGCTGTCGCACACCTCCTGAGGGCTGATACAGTAGCCTGGGTCGTTGGGGCACCGCACCTGAAAGGGAGTTTGCAGGAAAGAGGTGGGGGAGGGATGAGAGGGGGCAGTGGATTCGATTGGGCTGGCACGTGTGCGCGAAGCAGTCGAGAACGGCTGGCCCGTCGGAGCACTGGGAGAAGCTGTTATACACTTCCAGGGGGGTGATGCTGAGACCTTCCAGCTGAGACCTTGCAACGCTTTACTACCGACCCCTTGGCAGAGGATAACTTACCAGCCCCTCTGCAGTGACTAACTCACCAGCCCCTCTGCAGTGACTAACTCACCAGCCCCTTGGCGGCGCACAGGTCCTTGTGCAGGTCCTTGTAGTAGGGATAGCACTGCTCGGGCTCCTCATCGCTGCCGTTAGACAACTGGAACACGGGGCAACAGGAGCAACAAGGGCAATACCTGCCTCAAAGGAAGACTCACCAGCCCCTTGGCGGCGCACAGGTCTTTCTGCATGTCCTTGTAGTAGGGATAGCACCGCTCGGGCTCCTCGTCGCTGCAATGAGGCAACTACAACACCTGACAGAGAATTGCTCACCAGGCCCTTGGCAATGATTGGCTCACCAGGCCCTTGGCAATGATTGAATCACCAGGCCCTTGGCAATTATTGACTCACCAGGCCCTTGGCAATGATTGACTCACCAGGCCCTTGGCGGCGCACAGGTCCTTGCGCATGTCCTTGTAGATGGGGTAGCACTGCTCGGGCTCCTCATCGCTGCCGTCCATGCAGTCGTTGTTCAGGTCGCAGTACCCGCTCACCGGCCGGCACTGGTAGCCCTCGCGGCACCACGTCTGCGTAGAGGTGGCGGCACATGAGATGGGGGGGGGAAAGGCGAAGGGGACAGAGGTTGAGGGCCGGGCAGCAGTCGTTGTTGAGGTCGCAGTACGCGCTCTCCGTGCGGCACTGCCAGTGGTAGCCCTCGCGGCACCACGTCTGGATGGGAAGAGAGAGAGAGAGAGAGAGAGAGAGAGAGAGAGAGAGAGAGAGAGAGAGAGAGAGAGAGAGAGAGAGAGAGAGAGAGAGAGAGCATAGGGGACAGGAAGGGACGGGGGAGAGGAGATAAGGGGTGTGAAACGACAGCAGCAGCAGTGCCTCATTTGAATTGCATCTGCTGTCATCTGAGGCGGCGTGCCTCAACTACTCGCCGCCTCACCCCCACCTTGCCCACGCTGCCGTCGTCGCTGCCGTCGTCGCTGGCGTCGTCGCACTCTCCTCCCCACTTTGCCCACCCCACTCCCCGCCGTGCTCCCCTATTCCCTCTCACTGGCCCCCTCACCCTCACCTTGCCGACGCTGCTGCAGTCGTAGGAGAGGCAGAAGTCGTAGCCGTCGTCGCTGCCGTCCTCGCAGTCGAACACGCCGTCGCACAGCTTATCCGCTCGCACGCACCCAGTCCCGCCCGGGCACGGCACGTTCCCGGGCCAGCACTCGCCGTCCGCCTGCGCCGCCGCCGGACGCAGCGCGGAGCACACGATCAGCAGAGCCGCGGCGACGGCGAACGCCGCGGCTGCGGGAGACGATCGCGGAGTGATCGCGTTTCGGCCCATGATAATGGCCTGGATCTGATTTGATTCGATCGTATCCGGAGAGTTTACAATCGGCGCCCGTTCCGCTCAGATAGTGAAACTGCCCGCAGAATAAATGCTGTTGAGGGAGCGAGAGAGTCTGAAGCTTGGTAGCTTTCGGGTTTGGTTTTATTCGTTGATTTACTCAACTGCAGCCGACTTCTGCGTCCGTATTTCTCTGTCTCGGTTTCCCAGCGACTAAGCGAGTCGCTTCGTCGCTCCGCTCGTCCGTCCTCTCCTCCGAAAAGCACGCTGCTCTGAAATCGAGTTTCGAGGGGCATACAAGCACGCTGCTCTGAGAAATGACCCGACGAGAGGCTGTTGTGGCTGATGAAGGATGGTGAGGATACGAAAGAGAGGAGGGCTGATGCAATGGTCCTTCCGCCAGTGTGCTCTGAGGAGGGCTGAAGCACAGCGACGCACGCAGTGATGCTGCCCACGGTCACCCATCTCGCCGCCGGTGTGTGGAGGGATCAGATCTAGGAAGACCAGAGAGAAGGCGACACGAGACGAGGGAGGGGGACGGCGTGTGCTGAGTTGGAACAGGCAGGTGCCCAGCACACAGCGAGAGACGAGAAACCCTACATAAGCTGAAGGGACGACCTTCTTTCGCTGCTGGTGATTACACCCTCTTTTTCAACCTTCTCACCTTGCGTGACTCGTCGCTGCAGTACTTGTCTCTTGCGATCTGATGCCATTAAACGTTCCTAGCAACCTTGGGGGAACAGCCGAACCACGTGACAAACTGGCTCAAGGACGTAAAATTTCCGTAATCGCTAACGTTACAAAGCTTTTTGTAAAGTGCATCACCTCACCTAACCGCATTCTTCGCATTGTGCTTGACAAGACCGTTCTGAACGTGGTGAGGTGACGTTCTACAACCCGTGTGTGTTCTACAAACAGATGCTCTACTAGCGCGAAAGAGGGTGTACTATTCTTAGAGCTTTGGTGCACAGTGCACACTAGTGCAGGCTGCGAGTGTGAGAAGGACCCAACCGACCCAACCCCACCTGCTGATTGCCGAACAGCAGAAAAATCCCCTGAACAAGCTGAGCTGTGCAGGTTGAGCAAAACTGTCTGGAGAGTCTGATTTTGGAGGTCGCCAGTAACACAATTCGCCTATTTTCGGCGGCGCGCGGAGGGAGGGAGTGCCCGAGGTTTCTATTTTGGTCAGTTGTGGATACAAATTTGCGAGACCTGGGAGTCTCTGGACAGATTTTGGTGACCGTTGGAGATTCAAAGTGGAGTTGGGTGTGGAGCACCGACAGTTATGCGCTGCCCCACAATCAGAAAGAAAATCTGGTAGAGTACAGTAATTTACTCCTTGAAACTGATTTGAAACCTGAGCAGTCCGCGTCGCGTTTGCCACATCTGCTGTGTACTAGATCAGGTTGGAGACCTGGGAATTCCCCTGGATAAGCTGAGCTGGAGGCAGAACAGTTTGGTCTAAGTGGTGGAAAGCTGACGTGTTTGTGAAGGGAACGCCCAATGGATCAACGTCAACTAACGTGTGGTGCCGCATATCCCTTTGCCAAGTATATTTAATAGATGTACCTACACTATTCCATTCCTCAGTGAATTTATGCCATGGCTTGCTACCATTTTGCTTGACCACTTCAGTACTTGTGGATGATAAATGCGATTTTTTTTTATAAATAATGAAAGTGTTTTCGAGCTATTCTTGCAGACCTAGAAATCCAACAAGGAACATGTACTCTATGGCATTGTAAGCAGCCACCCAAGCTTTCTCCACTTCTCCTCCCCACTCCTCCCCCAGAGCATCTGAGAGCACAGCCACAAAGGCGGCTCTTAGCTTCTGTAGGGAGTTCGCATGAGGGGTTTTGGGAGGGGAGGGGAAGACATAAAGACGGAACAAGTGGATACGAGAGTCATTGTGGACAGGACTGAATATGGATGGGTGGGTGAGGGGGAGGAGGGGGAAGGGGGCGGGGGAGAGGGGTTCATTTCGGGGATATCATACGGTACATAGAGAGGAGTGTCGGCAGCTAATACCAAAAACATACAAAAAAATTTGTGATAAGGAGCTGTTGAAACCATTTCATACCGGGGCGTGTTCGCTTGTGACGCCAAAAAGTAGGTGTCGGGAACCGAGGTCTGTTAGAGTCGTCTTCAAAGACCGAACCTCCTTGTGCTTGTCCAGCTTCACTGCTGCTGCACACACCTGGCAGAGGGAGGGTGGACGAGATGACTTTTGAGTCGAGCCAAAAGTCAAAAGTCACCTCGTTTTGAGTCGACTCAAAAGTCAAAGGTCACCTCGTTTTGAGTCGACTCAAAAGTCAAAAGTCACCTCGTTTTGAGTCGACTCAAAAGTCTCCAGCTTCACTGCTGCTGCACACCCCTGGCAGAGGGAGGGTTGACAAGAAGCAGCAAAAGAGGCGCCTGGAAAAAACCCCAACCATACGATTTCAATACACCTCTCTGCTGCATATCTGCCTCAGCAAGTCGGCTTTAATGTGGGGGTTGAGGTTGAGGGCTCGGACTTGAAGTTCAGGGTCAAGGGACTTCAGAGTCGACTCAAAAGTTATTTTGGGGTTAAGGTTGAGGGCTCGGCTCGGGGTTGAACTTCAGGGTCAAGGGTTCAGGGTTCAGGCTTTTGGGGGCGAGGGAGCACATGCCACTCACGCACGGCACATGCCACTCACGCACGGCACATGCCACTCACGCACTCCGCCTATATTGGACATTCCCACTCACCATATCTCACGCAGCGCAGCAGCACACTTTAACTCACCATGCGCATGCCACTCACCATGCCCCATGCACCATGCGCATGCCACTCACCATGCCCCATGCACCATGCGCATGCCACTCACCATGCCCCATGCACCATGCGCATGCTACTCACCATGCCCCATGCACCATGCACATGACCAGCACCATACACCATTCACTCACTCACCACCCTCTCACCATGCGCATGGCCGTGGTGGCATGTGCCTGCAGCAGCTTGTTCTCACGGTGCGGCTCCTTGGCTCGGCGCGTCATGGAGAACATTTGTTTCGCCTCGGGTATCAACTCCAGCAGCCTGCCAGCGATGGTGGGGGGAGGATGGGGATGGTGGGGGGGAGGATGGGGACGGTGGGAGCAGGATGAGGGCAGGGTGCATGGGTAAAGTCATGGAGAACATTTGTTTCGCCTCAGGTATCAGCTCCAGCAGCCTGCGGAGATGCAGGGAGGATGAAAGGGTGGGAGGGAGGATAGAAACGGAGGTGGGGGACGGAAAAGGAGGGATCAGGATGAGGCAGGGGTGCATGGATAGAGGCATGGAGATTATTTGAGCTGCATCAGGTATCAGTCCCAGCAACCTGCAGTGATGCTAAGGAGACGGAGGATGGGAAAGGAGAGAGCAGGATGAGGCAAGGAGGGTTTGGGGTTGGAGGTTTAACGGGCAGGTGGCAGGGGGGCAGGAGGGCAGGGGACAAAGGCGAAGGGAATAACTGCAAACGGGACGAGAAACAAAGGTGGAATGGATAATGATGGATGACGATGGGTCAGTGTAGGTGAAAACGTGGGAGCGTGGATGCAAATAGCAAGCATGGGTGAGGCGAAGTGGCAGTGCTTGGCACGCTAGTTGATACATGTGCGAAGACGAGACGAGACGAGACGAACGGAAGCGAAGCGTGGTGTAGGCGGGATTGTCACGATGCATGTGGTGGAGGAAAGGGCAAGAAGGAGGACTTCTTGCATGATGTTTCTTTTTGAGAATTCTCATAAGTAAAGTCCACAGCGCCGTCCAGGGCCTCTATGTTGATGATACTTTTGAGAATACTCAAAAGTAGCGTCATCAAGGACTTTTGAATCAACTCAGAAGTCGCCTGGTGTAGGCCGGATTGTCGCGATGGCAGGTGGTGGAGGTAAAGAGGAAGGACGGGAGGAGGGAAGGGAGGGGGGAGAGAAGGGAGGGGGGAGAGAAGGGAGGGGGAAAGCCTAGTGTTGGACAAGGTGGTGGGAGGATAGACAAGGAAGGAGGGAGGATGGGAACGTTCCTCAGTGCAGGCCGGATTGATGCAATGGGGATGTGCAGGCGGGAGGCACGTAGCCATACGGGCGGGGGGGGGGATGTGCAAGGGGGAAGGATGGAAAAGGCGGGAAGGGGATGACGAGAGCGAAATGAGGAGGGAGGATGGAAATGCTTCTAAATGCAGACCGTCTTAACGCGATATCTTATCTTAACGGTAACTTACCGTTAAGTGAATGTGATCGGAGGGGAGGGGAATGTAGGACTACTATTTATACAATGGCAGAGAACGGTCGCGCCGCGCTCGTTTAGGATTACTTGAGGTAAAGTTCGAGGGCGTGTTTAGACACATCGGGTTCAATCTTGGACGCGAACGTCGCTCGTATCAAATCCACCTGCTCCGTTGGCAGTACCAGCGGCGGCGCCTCGATCTTCCCGGCCGCCATCTCGCGGCGCGAGCCGCTGCTGATCCTACTCTACCTCCTCTCTTCCACACGAAAGCCGCTGCTGCGCGCTTGTAGCGCGAATGCTACTAACGAAACGCTAATAGCGAGTTATACTTAGCGGTTGGAACTCAACCACCACCGCCAGTTCTCCCTCAGTCCACACGAAAGCCCCTGCTGCGTGCTTATAACGCGAATGCTACTAACGAAACGCTACTAGACAGTTTTACTTCGCCGTTGGAACTCAACCACCACCGCCAGTTACCCCTCCCTTTCACGCTCCTGCCGCTTGTTTCTTCCAGAGTCTGCCTTCAAGGACAAAATGCGGGTACTATTGTCGTGTCGAGGATAAAGCGGAGGAGACAGAAAGAATTGACCCTGTAACGCGTGTGTGATGGGATGGGATGGGATCGGATGCTTCTGAAAACTGCAGACAAATGCTCTCAAATGTGTCTCCTGTGAGAAAGGAAGATGACACGGTGAGTTGCCCTTTCGTGACGTGAGAAAGCAACTCGCTGGACTCGAAGAGTGCGAAATAATGCCGGGATGGGAGGAAGGACCAGCCGCGTCGCGTTCGTTACAGTGATACATGCTGATTGGTGGATGTAGCTCTGGAAGTGTGGTGGCAAGGGGTATGGTAGGTGACTGGACCGGTGATATGGGATGGGACAACAAAACAGTAGGGTGGGTCAGTGGGTGCAGTTCCAAAACATGGCAGCAAATCAGCGAAATTATCTCGTGGGTACAGTACAGTGCCAGACTCTTCTACACCACCGGGGTGGGGGTGGGTTCAGCTTTGACTGAACTCGTTTCCATGCGGAATAAACCAAACCTAAATAGGATCTTTCCCAAAGTAGGCTCGGTACAGTTCATTAGCACTACAAGCTAACAGTATGTGCCATAATATAAACCTCACAAAAACAGGATATATATTGCCCTTCTTCATGTCAGACCAGGGCAAGAGAACCACGAAAACCACATGGGTCCAGTAATGATTTTGGAGGCTAGTTAAAGAAAATCCCTGTGCTCCCAGAGCGAGAGGCGAGCTGCCATTGGCCGACGCCTCTCTCCTCCTCATCCTCCTGGTCTCGATACACATTCCTCTGTGTGTGCACATACCCCGCTGTCAAAAAATTGTGAACAGTTGCCTGCACATTGTCAAAAAAGAAGAAAGGGCTTATGAGACGGAAGGCAGCAATACCAGCAAGCACGGTTCAGGGTTTAGAAACAGTGCCGCTTGGAACAGCAACTTGCCACAAGAACAAGAAGGCAAGGCAAGAAGAAGGCAAGGGCGTACACAATAGCTTGCTGGTTGTGGGCTCCCTATGTTTGGCAGCCTCGCATGATTGCAACGCTATGGGCTTGCAACACTTTCCGCTTGCATTACCATGCGAAGCTGTATTCGCCACGTCTCTCATACACAGATGTGTCCTCACTCACATGCGTCCAAGACTACAGGCTTGTGTGCACATACGGCTACACGACCACTCACATGCTTCCTGCATCGAAGGATGGATGCATGCACGGCATCCGAGTGACTGACAACAATGATGTTTTCGTCCTGCCACTGCAGCACAACAGGGAGAGAGCACAATCAAGGTGATCGGTCAGTTTTGATACGTCTCAGAACACATGCACAGCATCCGAGTGACTGACTACGATGATGTTCTCGTCCTGCCACTGCAGTGCATGGCACAAGGAGGGAGTAGAGCACAGAGCGAGTAGAGCAGGAACGATCAGTATTAATTGACACACACACGACTCAAAATGCGTGAACGACATCCGCGTGACTGACAACAAGGATGTTCTCATCCTGCCACTGCAGCACAAGGCATAACAGCAAGGGAGCACAACAGGTAGAGAGCACAATCAAGGTGATCAGTCAGATTTGAGACGTCCCAAAACAACATGCACGGCATCCGAGTGACTGACCGCGATGATGTTCTCGTCCTGCCACTGTAGCACATGGGGCAGCAGAGAACGGGTACAACAGGGAGGGAGCACAGTGGGGCTTTATCGCCGCGTCATGCACGACACCCGAGTGACTGACCACGACGATGTTCTCGTCCTGCCACTGCAAGGCATGGACCAACAGGGAGGGAGCACAGCAGAGGTGAACAGACTGCAACACATGTGAATAGGAGTACGTGGACCATAACGCACTGCTGTAGAGAGGGTATTTTTGAGACGTCTCAAAAACACCCTCTCTACACGTGGCTATTCTCTATCTGTTTTTTGAGACGTCTCAAAGACTGCAACACATGTGAATAGCAGTACATGGACCATAACGCACCGCTGGTGGAGGTGAGTGAGACAAACCACCTTGTGACAGGCAGAGAGAGAGGACCCCACCTTGTGACAGGCAGAGAGAGAGGACCCCACCTTGTGACAGGCAGAGAGAGAGGACCCCACCTTGTGACAGGCAGAGAGAGAGGACCCCACCTTGTGACAGGCAGAGAGAGAGGACCCCACCTTGTGACAGGCAGAGAGAGAGGACCCCACCTTGTGACAGGCAGAGAGAGAGGACCCCACCTTGTGACAGGCAGAGAGAGAGGACCCCACCTTGTGACAGGCAGAGAGAGAGGACCCCACCTTGTGACAGGCAGAGAGAGAGGACCCCACCTTGTGACAGGCAGAGAGAGAGGACCCCACCTTGTGACAGGCAGAGAGAGAGGACCCCACCTTGTGACAGGCAGAGAGAGAGGACCCCACCTTGTGACAGGCAGAGAGAGAGGACCCCACCTTGTGAAACCCTGGTCAATATTGCGATGCCTGGCCTCCCTCTAGCCCACCTGCCCTCCTCCTTTCCTTCAGAGACGTTCAGTTATGCTTCAACCTCCATTTAACCCAACTTCTCTGGCACAAAACCACCTGCTCTGCCACAATCCCACCTGCCCTTCCCCATTCTCCACCTGCTCTTTCACGTGGTCAATAGAACGCAGAAGCCATGCTCCCCTTGCCCACCTCCCTGCACCTTCCTTTGCTCCACACCCCCATCTTACCAACCTGCTCCTCCCCCATTCCCCACCTGTTCTGCCACACGGTCAATCGATCGCAACAGCCGCAACGCTGCCTCCTCACCCACATCCCTTCACTCTTGCACCCATCCCTGTCCCTGCCCTTGCCCCACTACCCCTATCTCTCTGTGCCCACCTGCTCTGTCACGTGGTCAATTGACCGCAGCAGCCGCAACGCTGCCATTTGCCCGCCTTCCCTGTCCCTCCCTTTGCCCCACCCAACCCCTTTCCCCCATTTGTGGTCAATTGACCGCAGCAGCCACACCCCCCGTCAAACCTCCCTGCACATCCCTTTTTCCCATCCCCTTTTCTGCCCACCTGATTCCATGCCCACCAGCTCCCCTTCCAATGCCCACCTGATTCCATGCCCACCAGCTCCCCTTCCAATGCCCACCTGATTCCATGCCCACCAGCTCCCCTTCCAATGCCCACCTGATTCCATGCCCACCAGCTCCCCTTCCAATGCCCACCTGATTCCATGCCCACCAGCTCCCCTTCCAATGCCCACCTGATTCCATGCCCACCAGCTCCCCTTCCAATGCCCACCTGCTCTGCCACGTGGTCAATCGACCGCAGCAGCCGCAACGCTGCCTCCTCCACGTCCTCAGGCCAGCCTGGCAGTGCCACGTCAGCAGCAGCAGTCGCCGACCGAGCGACAACTGGCAGAATCCTGTCCACAGAGCCTGGCGGGAACATGCCTTCCAGCCAGTCACGAGGTGCCAGCGAGGCGGCAGCACTGCTGCCAGTGTTGCCAGCTACAGTACAGAATCCCTCATTCTGCCCCTGCCCCTGCCCCTGCCCCAGCCCCTGCCCATGCCCCTGCCCCAGCCCCTGCCCCTGCCCCAGCCCCTGTTCCTGTCCTTGAAACTGCCTCTCACCCCTTTCTTGTCCCTGTCCGGGTGATGTTCTCATTTGCCCACCGCCCATCCCTACCCCCCCCATCTCCCCAGACTGTACAAACAGCTCCACTGCAGCTGCCGCTGCTGCCGCTGCTGCTGGTGCTGGTGCTGCTGCCGCACTACTCCCCGCCCCCCCATCCGCCTGCCTCACCACCTCGTGCAGCCCGTAGTGCACTGCCACGCGCACCTCCCCCCCCCCCACGCCCCCCGCGCCCTGCCATGCCCCGTCCCACATGCCGAACTTGCGCTTGCGGTCCGGAGGAAGGGCTAGGCTCGGCTGAGGCGTGAGGGAGGATTGCTGCAGGAAGGGTAAAGGGGGTTTGGAAGGCAGGGCGGGAAAGGGTAAGGGAAGGCGGGGGTTGGGGGGAGATAAGGGAAGAGGTACCTGTCGGCGTCGCATGAGGTGCTGGTGACGTGCAGATGCAGACCTGGACACACCTCCACCACTGCTGGCACCACTAGCACCACTAGCAGCAGCACCACCCAGGTATGGGGGATAGGGGGGAGTGGGGAGTGGGAAGAGAAGAGCGGGGAGAGCAAGAGGTACCTGTCGGCGCCGCATGAGGTGCTGGTGACGTGCAGATGCAGACCTGGACACACCTCCACCACCACTGCCAGCACTGCCAGCAGCACCAGCTGCAGCACCGTTACTGGCAGCAGAGCCACCCGCAGCAGCGGCACCAGCACCACTAGCAGTAGCAGTAGCAGCAGGGCGACCACCAAGCTTGCTGCGGCGGAAGCGCGAGGAGAAGGAGGAGAGGAAACTACTGCCCCCTGGAACCATGCTGCTGATTCTGCTGCTGCCGGCGCCAAAGCTGCCGCCAATGCTACCACCACCAGCACCAGCATCAGAATCAGCAGCAGAGGCAGCAGCGGTGGGAGCAGAGGAGGAGGGAGGCGGAAGGGGTTGTGCGTCAGTGAGTGCGAGCAGCAGCTCGAGGGCGGTTTCCACACAGCGCAGGTACGGCGCGCACACTATGCGCGTGACTCCCCACCCCTCCTGCCTCAGCCTCATGCTCACCTGGCGATGTGATGGGGGGACATGGGGAGGGGATTCCAGGCATGGGGATATGGTACAAGTTGAAACACCACGAGGAGTGGAATATATGTATAATATGGTGGCATGAATTTAGAGTGTGGTGACATACATCTATTAATATATACCCCTGCATGATTCTCTGAGGTGGCTCAAAAAACGATTCGTGACTTAACCGCATGCCCACCTTCTCTCCACCTCTTCCTACTCGCGCTCACCTCATAGGCCTGATATTTCCCCCATTCCGACAGGGGCGGGTCCCACGCGCGCTCCGCGCCCTCTCTGCGCGCCCACAGGGGGTCGGCGGCGTCCGCGCGCTCCCCGTGGTGCATCACGAACACGTGCTGGCGGCGCTGCATAATCCCCGACTGGAACCCGCACAGGCGCGAAATCAGCCGCCCCAGGGGCGGGTTCATGCGCCGGCAGTCCACCTGCCGCGGCGGCGGAAGCGGAAGAGTAGGCGGAAGCGGAGCGGGAAGCGGAGGCCGTGGGGGAGGGGGAGCCCCCGCCGCGGGGAAGAAGCACGCGGCCGCGCACGACGGCGCGGGGAGCGCGGACGCGGGGAAGCTCGAGGGGAAGGTTGCGCTGACAGTGGCGGAAGAGTGGTACGGGGAGCCGAATGGCGCGGCGGAAAAGGCGTCCGCGGACATGGGTTCCGCGGAACCTGGGGAAACGCCGCGCGGCGGGGAGCGCGGGGGGGAACGCGAGGGGGAGTGCGGGGAGGAGATGAGGGAGTATGCGGGGAGGGTAAGGTGGTTCGGATTAGCTTGGTGGGTGAGTAACAATCCATGGCTGCCGATTGCGCCGCGGAAGACGCTTCGGTGGCCTTGAAAGTGAATATATCCCGCTGCTGCTGCTGCTGCAGCTGCTGCTGCTCCGAAAACTGCTGCGGCTGCTGCGAAAATTGCTGCTGCTGCTGCTGAAACGGTTGTAGCTGCAATGCACCCCCACCCGCGTCTCCCGCCGCGTTACCCGCTGAGTCTAGTCTTGCGGGAAGCACCACCTGCGGAAGCAGCGTCTGATGCGGCTGCGCCTGCGGCGGCCACAGCAACTGCTGCTGCTGCTGCTGTCGCTGACGTTTGCCCCCGCCACTGTTACCCTTTTCGCCAACGGTTTCGTCGACGTCGCCGTCCATCATAGCGACAGCTTCGTCTTCATCGCAATCATCGACCGCTCCCAACGCATACGGGGCCCACTCGCTGTTCGCGCCGGCTCGCCGAGTGGAAAGGCCTCTGTGAAGCACTAAATCGACCAGCTTCGCCATTACTATTTGCAAACTATTTGCAGACTGTTTGCTCAAACTACTTGCAAGGAGGCTAGGTTATTATTCCGCTAGAAAAGGATAACGGTGGAGACTATGAAAAGGCTAAATTGCGGCTTAGACGATTCCGGATAACAGTGAGCCTCTGCGACGCACTAAAGCCGTTCGCTTCGCCATGACGACTCACTTAGATTTCGACAGAATCAGCAGTCGCGTCGACTGCTTTAGTATGTACACCTCTTCGAGTCGCGAGGACGCTGTTTGAATACACGAGACCAGTTCAGAGTCGTATCGATGTACGAGATAGCGAAATAATATAGCAGAAAGGGAACTTCTTTATTAGCTGAAGCGAGAAGTTACGTAACTTATTGCCCCCCCTATGAGCCGTGCGAGCCAGTCCCCTAGGCAAGTGTGCGCATTATGAGTCAACCCTAAATGAGTCGATTCTGAAGAATGCCTCTGCAGCCCAGTCGTTCTGTCTCTATGACTGAAGGCGCGTCTCGAATTGGGAAAATTCTATGAGATTGCCAGCCCGGAACGGAGACGGAGTTGGCATCTCGCTGAGATAGCGCTGAAGGAATATATTAGAGAGCGTAGCGATAGCGAGAGAGTCTCTGCTATGGGAATGATGTCTCCCCTCTTGCGCCAGCAAGAGGGGAGACGAGGGGGACTCCCTTGCCATACTACAGCAAGGCCCTTTATAATCACAGGGCATGCATACACACATACACACCAAAACAAAGGGATACACACAAACGAAACACGCTCAAAGTGTAAACACGCACCGCACCAGCCATGGATAGGCCATGGCACCATCCACATCATGGAGTGTCTAGGTCTTCACTCCCCTCACTCGAGAGCCGCACCTGCCCCACAGCCTCGAAGCAACGACTGAAGGCGGGGAAATGCAATGCCTTTGTGAGGTAGTCAGCAGGCTGCTCGCTCGTAGGGATGTACTGCAGCTGCAGCTTCCTGCGCTTGACCATGTGCTGCAGCCACATGTGACGACGCTCCATGTGCTTGAGGCTCCCCTTGAGCCCAATGCCACCTGCCACTGAAATGGCGGAGGAGTTGTCCACAAAGAGAGTCGTGGGCTCCTCACTCCTCAGCAGTTGAAACTCTGCCAGCAGGAAGCGCAGCCTGCGCGCCTCCTTCCCAACCTCCACAGCAGCAACGTGCTCAGACTCAGTGGAGGAAAGGGTGGCGCAACGAATCCGCTGGCTCGCCCATGAGACAGCAGCACCCCCGAGCACGAAGACATAGCCACCTGTGCTGGTCCTGTTCTGCTTGTCCCCTGCATCATCAGCATCGGCGTAGCCCACCAGCTCCGAGGACTCCGGCCCACCACCAAACTCCAGCGCCACATCCCTGCTCCCCACCAAGTACGTCAAGCACCGGTCCAACTCCTTCCAGTGCTGATCACTCCGCACAGTCTGGCCCGACCCCAGCTTGCTGCAGGCGAACGAGATGTCGGGACGGGTGGTACAGGCCGCGAACTGCAAGGATCCCACCTTCTGCCTGTACTCCTCCTCCTGGCGAGACTGCCATCCCACATCCTCGAAGGTCTGCACACTGAAAGGGTCAGAGGAAAGAGGGGTGCGAGGCACTCGCAGCGGCTGCTCCCCGTCAAAGAAGCGCCTATGGACCTTGTCCACATAGGCCCCCTGGTGCAGCCACAGCCTCCTCGTGGGCCTGTCCCGAATCAGCTGCAACCCCAGATATTTCTCCACAGGGCTAATCTCCCGCAGCTGAAAGGCACTCTGCAGCAGGTCACGCAGCTCCGCTAGCATGCTCTGACTGCGGCTGGCAGCAAGCAGGTCATCCACATACACCAGCAGCCAGCACATCTCCCCCTCAGCATCAGTCTTGAAGTACAGAGCCTCATCCACCTTGCTCTTCTTCCATCCAGCCCCAAGCAGCACCCCATCCAAGGCCTCATACCATAGCATCGGGCTCTGCTTGAGCCCATACAGACTCTTCACCAACTTACAGACACGAGGAGTCCCATCCTCGTAGTAGCTCGGCTGCTCCATGTAAAGGTCTCGGTCCAGCACGCCATGGAGGAACGCGTTCTTCACATCGAGCTGCATCAGGTCCAAATCAAGTGCAGCTGCAATCGCCAGAAGCACACGCGCCGTCACATAGCTTCCCACAGGGGCGTACGTCTCCTCATAGTCCACCCCTGCCACCTGCGTGAACCCCTTCACCACCAGCCTCGCCTTCTCACGCTCCACTATCCCATCAGGTCGGAACTTGGTGTTCAAAATCCAGCGGTTCTTCATCACATTCACCCCTGGCGGACGCGGAACCAACTCCCACGTCCCCTGCTCAATCAAGCTCCGCATCTCCTCATCCATCGCCTCCTTCACCTTGTCTCCCTTCCAGCAGCCCAAGGCCTCCTTCACTGTCATTTTCGCTATGTCCCACTGCCTCTCAGGATCAGCTGCCACGTCCGGGTCCAGGTTAGTCCACTCCTCGTCCTCCTCCTCGTCATCCAAGCCCGCTGGCTCAACCACTACAGCCCAAGCGTATCGAACAGGCGGGACACCACGAGTGATGCGAGTGGAGCGACGCAGTGGTGCAGTGGTCGTCCCAGAAACCAACACACGACCACCATCTCTAATTCCCCACATCTCCTGCTCCCCTGTCTGCTGCTCCCCAATCTGCTGCTCCCCTGTCTGCTGCTCCCCTGTCTCCTGCCCCCCACTCTGCTGTACTCCATCCATACTGCTCTCGTCCTGCAGCTGCTCAGTCTCAAGGCGCTGCCCGTCGGTGATCTCCACAGACGGTGGCACCTCCATCCCCCCCTCACCAACGGGCGGCGCCGTGGAAGATGAAGAAGAGGGCGGAGCAGGTGCAGGAGGGATGGAGGGTGGAAGGGGAGATGGAATAACAGGAGGAGGAGGGGAAGCCAAGGGGGGTGAGGAGGAAAAAGGCGGGGCAGGGGGAATCACACGAGGGTAGACTGAAGGCGGAGGTGGGGTGGGGACCGAGGTAGGGACATAGGGCATAGCAGGAGGTGCGACCACCTCCTCCTCCTCCTCCGCCTCCTCGAGAGTGATCGGGAAGAGTGAGGGAAGGGGCTCATAGGGCATCGAACGCCCCCCATGCTCCTGCTGATGCCAAGCCTTCCATCCTGCTAGGGACATGGTCTCATAGAACACAGCTTCCACAGCGGTGATGAGGCGGTTGGACTCCAAGTCCAGCACGGCCCAGCCCTTGCTCGCAGCTGACACACCCAAGTGCAACCCCCAGCGAGCCTTAGGCGCCAGCTTCCCCCCACGCTGCGACTGTGGTACCATGTACTGCAGCATGCAGCCCCAAACACGCACCATACTGACATCAGGTTTGCGTCGGAAGGCGAGCTCGTACGGCGTCACACCAGAGGGTAGTGAGGCGTGCTCCACGCGGTTGCGCACCCAGACGGCCTGAGCCAACGCCAGGTGCCACCAGTGATGCTGCACACCCATGTGCAGCAACATCGTCCGCACCGCCTCCACAATGCTGCGCATCTCCCTCTCGGCCATCCCGTTCTGCTCCGGCGTGTACGGGCATGTGAGGTCATGGATGATGCCTTTACCGTCGAGGAAGAGCGTGAAGTCGTGCCCCAGGAACTCGCCACCCCGATCAGTGCGCAGCGCCTGCACCGTGGTCTTGCACTGTCGCTCTGCCATCGGGAGCCACTTCTGGAACGCCGCCAGCGCATCACTCTTCTGGGCCAAAGGGTAGGCCCAGACATATCGCGTCTTGCGATCCTTCAGCACCAAGAAGTAGCGGCTGCCGTCCTTAGCTGCTTCACGGAAAGGGCCACACAGGTCAGCATGCACCACCCCGAGCAACTCATCCTCCTCCTCTCCCACAGAAGGAAAGGTATGACGAGTGATCTTTCCCCCAACACAGGAGACACAAGGTATGCCTGACTTGCCCCCCTTCTCCAAATCCAAGCCCTTCACTGACCCGTGAGCCGCTGTGCGCTCGATGGCATCAATACCAACGTGTGCCATACGCGCATGCCACAGGTCCCCCTTAGACCGTACGCCGGTCGCCAAGGTACGAAGTGCCACCGTTTCGCCTTCCTGCTGCTGCGTCGAACACGGCTGGAAGTTCGTGCAGAGAACACGCCCCTTGAACTCCGCACGGCCAAGGAGCGATCCATCTGGTGCCCGCAGCAAAGTCACATCCCCGGCATCCAGCAGCTGCACACCACTATCACGCAGCTGCCCAGCAGAGAGAAGACTCGCCTGCACTCCTGGTACGTACAGCACGTCCGGCACCAAGACACGCCTGCCCCCCTCCCCAAGAAGAGCGACTGTGCCTCGCCCCTGCACCTCCTGAAGGGCGCCGTTGAAGCCGGTAACCTGCTTAATGCTGCCGCCGCTGCTCATCTCCACAAAGGCAGAACGATCTCCCATGAGATGGTGGGAGCATCCGCTATCAAGCAGCACGACGCTCGGGTTCGCCTTCACAGCAGCTGCAATAGCCTGTAAGCCCTCCCCGGCCTCAGGCTCTAGCACAACGAGAGGAGTCTGCTCCACAACTGGCTTCACCATCGCACATGATGACTGCCCGCTCCCCTTAGAGCCATCACCCCCCTTTCCGCTGCTACCTCCAGAACCCTCTCCACCGGTGTCTGCCTCCTTATCCGCCCGCTGCTGACAGTACTTAGCAACATGCCCTATTTGTCCACACACATAGCACTTCCCCTTGAAGCCCCCTTTCCCCCCCTTCGGCTGGCCTTCCTTACCCCCTTTCCACTTCTCCCCTCCCCCACCAAGCCCACCCCCATTCTTAGGCTGCTGCTGCTGTGCCAAAGTGGGAGGGGAAGGGAATGAATTCTGCTGGAATTGGGGCTTACCCTTCTTGGTAAAGACCTGGTTAGCCTGGAGAAAAAATTGGTCCTTTCGTCCCTCTGCCGCCAGCGTACACTCCTCCTCGATGATGTAGCTAGCGAGGGTGTCCTCGTCCAACTCCTTGCGAACCTGCGGCAACTTCAGCATCCTGCGTAAGAGGTTGTACTGCTGCGGCAACCCCTTCACAACGTGAGTAATGTACGACGCCTGCGAGTAATCTACGCCGGCCATCCTCAGGTTCACTAGGATCTGCTGCGCACGGTTGCAATAGGACGTAGCGGACTCATGCTCTCCCATCTCGAGGTTAGTGAGCGCCTGCTCTAGCTGACCTATGTACAGGTCGTCCTTCGCCATATACGTGGGCATGATAAACTGCCATGCCTGAAAGCCGGCATCTACCTTGAAGCGGCACGCCTTAAGGGCGATCTGTACGGTTGGGGAGCAGCATCGGGAAATGGTGGTGAACGTTAGCAACTGCATCGCGCGGAACTGAGAGAGATGTGCAAGTGCACGCGCTGGTGGAATGGGAGTGGTGCCATCTATGAATCGCTTTAACTGAGCGATCTCAAGCTGCGGCTCGATCGATTCTGTCCACGTCGACAGGTCGTGACGTCCTTCTAATGGCCTAGGGACGACGATCTTGTCTGGAGTGAATTTGAAGAAGCCATAGTTGGGGGCTATTCCCTCGTCCCTCGACATCGATCCAATCGGGGTAACGCCCGGCATAGCCTCACTATCGTACTCTTCCGCATTTCCTCCTCCAGCAACGCTCCGCCGTCCTACATTCGCATGCTCTCGTGACGCTGCTGCACGATGAACACGCTCCTGTACACCGCCGACGCTAGCCGTACTAAACCGAGTTGGTCCTCGCAGGACCCCACGCGACATCAACCCATCAAGCTCCTCGTTATCGCTATTTCCGCCATCGCCAAGCATATCCCACGCACTAGTACCTCCCGCAGCTTGCTCAACATTCTCTACACGTGGCGAGGGATGGTCGCGACGCTGACGAGAGCGTAATCCCTCCATCATGAGCTCGTATTCCAGATCACTAAGCTCACCACGAGAATGACGGGCCTCGAGATCCTCCTCTAGTGCGCGAAGACTACCGGCCTCCACGTTCGTCTCCTCCGTACTCATCCTCTACGACGTCTCTACAAGGTACCACAAATTAAAATAAATTGTCCCTTCCTTGAATCCCTCGTCTCGGGGTCACCTCACAAGGGTCCTCAGACGAATGGTAATAAATTACCAAGCGCCCTATCCTTGGGTCCGAGAACGTAACTGGAGGGAAATTAAGAGAGGTTCAACTTAAATTAATGAGCGCCCTTCACTAACGCCGCACGCCAAGGCGAGTATACTAACGAACGTCGACGGAAATCTATGCGTGTTCGTTCCACGCTCACCGCACCATGAAGGAATATATTAGAGAGCGTAGCGATAGCGAGAGAGTCTCTGCTATGGGAATGATGTTGCGCCAGCAACTTGGTAGAGTTTTGGTAGCGTTTGCCTCTAAGGACTTTGTGAGAATTGAAGTAGCATTTGGGCCAAGTAGAATTGCAATATCAATTATCAAACACACAAGCAAACACAAACATATATAGGCAAGCAAGAGTTGCACAATTGTTGCGTGGCGCTGCGAGTAACCCAACCCACACGAAAGTGCTGTGCAGGTGGGTGAACGCGCCCCGCACATTTCCAACCCAACTCGGCACCGGAATGTCTCACCGTGCACGCTACTCCTGCCAACACAGCAAGTGAGCAGCGTGCCTCACAAGCAAGGCACCTACGACCCCCAAGACTCGTCATTCCTAGCACCGATTCCGCCGAGTTCGCTGCAGTAGCTCACAGTCACCCGTAGTCACTAGTGACCGCCACCGAACTCGTGCGTCGGTGCCGAGTAGACTCAGTCGTTAGGCGCCGACCTGCTAAGTCAAAGGTCATCGAGGGCCCTTGCTGTCGTAGGGCCCTCTAACAAGCGCGTGGGTGGATTCTCGATAATAGAGGTCAGAAAGCCACGACCAAGCAATGTCGGCCTCCGTTGAGTTCTTGAGATAACGAGTTGAGCAAGTGAAACGACGACGGTCTTACATTAGAACACGGTCAGTTTAGGGGATAAAGCGACGGCTGCTTCCATCTTTCCCGCAAGCGCTCCGAATGTTTTGGTTCCGGTCGGACGGACCTTCGAAGGCCGAAAAACTCGTTGGCGATAGAAGGACGACCGATGATTACGCCGGTTCTAACCTGACGACCGCAGACAGCAGTGAGGGAGAAAGCCTATGTAGCAGCTATGGCAGACAAGTGAACTGCCAAAAGCTTTTCCCGAAAAAAAAAAAGTTTCAAACGCTTGGATGCGGTGCAGTACGCATATTTGTGGTACAGAGATACAATGGCATGGAGGTTGGGGAGATGAGCTTTCTCCTTAGGATGTGTTTTTCCAACTTGGTGAACTCCGTAAGCGTGTGTCGGCTGTTACAATATCACCTTCGCGCTTTATATTTTTGAACCACGACGACACCATACCGGCCCTCGCAGTGAGAAGAACGCGACCTCGTGTCAGTTTCTTGGAACTTCGGCTCGGGGAGGGACCATGGGCAAAACGGGTTGCGTCGCGTGCGGTTTGGTTTGGGAAAGGGTGGCACACTTGAGTGTCCAGCCAGACCGCACTTCCGGTTTACATGCTTGTCGTGGTCTCGACATGTTCAGTTTGTCCTCGTCATGGGTTTGTGCTGCGATCCGACGTACACCAGCAGGCGACTCTTTCTCACACCATAACTCCTAGTTAAAGCCCAAGACCTGAATTACAAAAAAAAGATGGCAAACTGTGCACAGTTTGCCTACCGAACCCACAGTTGACTTCCCGAGCCAGGCTGGTTACCAGAAAAGATCGCACACAAAAAAACACAGAGTCGTGCAGCAGAACAGGTTTGGTTGGCGAGAGTCCCAACACCTTTCTCAAGGAACAACCGCTCTAAGTGTGCACAGTTTGCCTACATTGGTAATTCAGGTCGTGCTTTTCCTACTACTCGTAGATTGTTCCAAGAGTCCGGAAAAAAATTCTAACATAGCATAGGCTACGATCGCTTTCACGAATATTACGGGACCCTTAGAAATCCAGGCGTATCTATCCTGCGGCCAAAATAGAAACCCCGAACGGATTGATGGTCGTGGCTTATCGGCATGACAGCAACTATGTTAGTGGCGTATCACGTTTTCGATCTCGCTCGCCCTGGCATCGCAACCCCGCGGACATCGCATTTAGGCCCTATCGCCTTCCGCGTTCCACACGCTTCCCCCCACCGTCTCTCACACACTCCCCCACGCACACCCACGCTTCCCCTCACCGTCGCCCGAGCTCTTCCTCACCGTCGCCCGAGCTCTTCCTCACCGTCGCCCGAGCTCTTCCTCACCGTCGCCCGAGCTCTTCCTCACCGTCGCCCGAGCTCTTCCTCACCGTCGCCCGAGCTCTTCCTCACCGTCGCCCGAGCTCTTCCCCACCACCGCTCACGCTTCCCCTTACCGCCGCTCACGCTTCCTCCTGCCTTCACCAACGCTTCCCCACATCGTCGCTCACCCCTTCCTTCCCCCACCTTCCCTCACGCTTCCCCGCTCATCGCCTACGGTTCCTCCCACCGTCACTCACGCTTCCCCCCACCGTCGCTCACGCTTCCCCCCACCGTCGCTCACGCTTCCCCCCACCGTCGCTCACGCTTCCCCCCACCGTCGCCCACGCTTTCCCCCAACGTCGCCCACGCTTCCCCCCACATCGCCCACGCTTCCCCCCACCGTCGCCCACGCTTCCCCCCACCGTCGCCCACGCTTCCCCTCTCATCGTCCTCCCTGTCGCCTGGAAATGAGCCTCCCCGCCGACCTCCCTTCTCTCCCACCTCTCTCCACGTCGTCATCAGTTCCCTGCCTATCACGTTCCACCTCTTCATCACCATTGCTTCTCCACCCACGCCGCCCACCCTCTCATCCGTTCCTATCGTCTTTAGGTTCATTGTTGCTTCCCTTCCCATTGCCGCATTTGGTCGCTCTCGCTCTCCCCATTGCCACCTTCTCACTCCTACCACCCCATCCTTGCACCCTCCTTTCCTTCTCTCATTCTCCCTCCCTCCCTGCCTCTCACCCACCCTGGCCGCGGACGTATGGCGGGCAGGTCTCGAGCGCTGGGGATGGGGTCGTGACTCGATCGCGGTGGGATGTCACAGGGTGCATCAGCAGCACCCACCCTTCTCTCTCTTGCACCAACCCCGCACGCATGGCAGGTGCTGCTGCGGCTTTGGAGCAGAGCGCTGGGCGCACAGCCGGGGCAGCGCGTGCAGTCGGGCAGCAAGGAGCGCAGTGCTTCAGATGACAGGGGGTAGGGGAGCGGGGGAGGCGGGGCAGGGGAGGCGGAGGGGAGGGAGAGAGGGTCCAGGCATCCTCCTATCCTATCCACCCTTATACCCTGCCACATTTTTACCTCCTGACCTCCTCCCTTACTCTGTTCGTTCGTTACCCCACAGTCGTCCTCCCCTCCCTTCTCCGTTGTGAAGGCACCGCTGCAGGTGGACGGGGTGACGTGCCACGTGACGTGGGAATGGGTGGGCTACCCGCATGTGATTTGCAGGGTTATTCCCAGCCTGCACCATCAGATGTCGGCTCTTTCTCCCCCTCGTTCGTCTGCCTGCATCCAGCGCTTCTCTTGTACTACAGTGTGCCCCTGCCTCTTTGGCGCCTCAGGTGTTTCCTTCCTCCCTCGTCATATGGCTGAGTTAGTCTGTCCCACGCTTCCCCCCACCGTCACCCACGCTTCCTCCCACCGTCGCCCACGCTTCCCCCCACCGTCGCCCACGCTTCCCCCCACCGTCGCCCACGCTTCCCCCCACCGCCACCGTCGCCCACGCTTCCCCCCACCGCCACCGTCGCCCACGCTTCCCCCCACCGCCACCGTCGCCCACGCTTCCCCCCACCGCCACCGTCGCCCACGCTTCCCCCCACCGCCACCGTTGCCCATGCTTCCCCCCACCGCCACCGTCGCCCACGCTTCCCCCCACCGCCACCGTCGCCCACGCTTCCCCCCACCGCCACCGTCGACCACGCTTCCCCCCACCGCCACTGTCGCCCACCGCCAGTGGCCAGCAGCACCCTTCCGTCGCATACACGTTCATTTCCCCTTCCCTCATCTCCCCTTCCCTCATCTCCCCATTCCTCATCTCCCCATCCCTCATCTCCCCATTCCCCATCTCCCCTTCCCTCATCTCCCCATCCCTCATCTCCCCATCCCTGACCTCCCCATCCCTCTCCTCCCCAGCCCTCTCCTCCCCATCCCACACCTCCCCATCCCTCATCTCCTCATCCCTCATCTCCCCATCCCTCATCTCCCCAATCCGCCTCACCCCATTCCGCCCCACCCCGTTCCGCCCCACCCCATTCCGCCCCACCCCATTCCGCCCCACCCCATTCCGCCCCACCCCTTTCTGCCCCACCCCATTCCGCCCCACCCCTTTGCGCCCCACCCCATTCCGCCCCACCCCTTTGCGCCCCACCCCATTCCGCCCCATCCCATTCCGCCCCACCCCTTTCCGCCCCACCCCATTCCGCCCCACCCCTTTCCGCCCCACCCCATTCCGCCCCACCCCTTTCTGCCCCACCCCATTCCGCCCCACCCAATTCCGCCCCACCCCATTCTGCCCCACCCCATTCCGCCCCACCCAATTCCGCCCCACCCCATTCCGCCCCACCCAATTCCGCCCCACCCCTTTCTGCCCCACCCCTTTCCGCCCCACCCCATTCCGCCCCACCCCTTTCCGCCCCACCCCATTCCGCCCCACCCCTTTCTGCCCCACCCCATTCCGCCCCACCCAATTCCGCCCCACCCCATTCTGCCCCACCCCATTCCGCCCCACCCAATTCCGCCCCACCCCATTCCGCCCCACCCAATTCCGCCCCACCCCTTTCTGCCCCACCCCTTTCCGCCCCACCCCATTCCGCCCCACCCCTTTCTGCCCCACCCCATTCCGCCCCACCCAATTCCGCCCCACCCCATTCTGCCCCACCCCTTTCTGCCCCACCCCATTCCGCCCCACCCCTTTCTGCCCCACCCCATTCCTCGTTTCCTCTTTTCCTCGTTTCCTCGTCCCTCCTTTCCCGATCCCATCATTCCTCTGCCAAGTTTCACCCTCCTTCCCACCCTCCTCCCCAGCCTCTCTTCCTCCCCTCCCTTCTGCTTCTCCCCCAAGCATCCTCCCTACCTCCCTTCCTCCCATCATCACTTCCTTCATTCCTGCATTCCTCACTTCCTCCCTCCGTTCCTCCTTTCCTTATTTGCCAGTTGTCATTCTTATTCATGCCTGCTTCCCTTATACTTCAGCCACGTCACATCTGACTTCTGGGTTTGTGATGTGCTGGCTGTCTGATACCGTAGTAACACGACGTATAGCCTTGCCATGTATTGGATAATTTGTAATAATACACGATTATGAGCCTCAGAGCAGTCATACATATGACCAATACCAGGGAGTTCAACAATTAATATATTACAGTATCTGTAAAATAAGGGGAATCACGAGACTTGAGAAGGGAACAAAGCTTGGGGGTGTGTGTAATGTTGCTTCCCGGTTTTGTCTGCTATACTGCAAGCAATAAACCAGGCCATGTTAAGCCACATCTGGTCCTGGGCACCTGTAACTGCATTGGGGGGTATGGGGGTGAGTGAAGGGGGGAAGACAGTAAACGGAATGAGCAGAGGGGAAGAGAAGAAGCAGCGGGGGACAGATTGAACAGAGGGGAAGAGAGGAAGCAGGGGGGAACAGAGTGAGCAGAAGTAAAGAGAGTGAGGAAGGGGGAAGAGAGTGAGAAAAGAAGAAGGGGAGGGAGCAAGGGTGAAACAGAGGGAGCAAGAATGAGCAGGGAAGGTGATGGGGGGGAGCAGGGAAGGAGATGGGGGGAAGCAGGAAAGGGGATGGGGGGAAGCAGGGAAGGGGATGGGGGGGAGCAGGGAAGGGGATGGGGGGATGCTGGGAGGGGGACGGGGGAAGGAGGGAAGTCTCAAAGTTAGCGAACAACGGAATGCATCAACTAGGATAGGGAGTGATACAAATAGCAAACCTAGAAAGTGTTGTACTCTCTACAGTGCTACTCACTATAGCCTATTATAACAATGTTCAACATTTGACACACCCCCATAGGCTAAGTGAGGGGCATCAAAGCAAGCAGGGTGAACAAACGGTCACAAGACCAGTCAAGACAAGAGGCAAGGCAAGCTCAGGGTGGATCTCAAGGACACCACACAAATTCCGAGCACAAGCAATCGGCCACAAGGCCAGTTCAAGAGTTCACTAGGATATATATAGGAAAACACAACAAGCAGAGCAAGCAACAAGTCTACAGCAACCGAGGGCCTACCTCAACAAGCCCCAACTGCACACAGAACCTGTGGTGATCACCAAGCGCCAGGGCCTTGGTGAAGACGTCTGCAGTGTTGGCCTCTGAGGCCACAAAGTCCAGGCGTGCCTGGCCGCGTCGCTGCAGCTCTCGCAGGAGGAAGTACCTCACGTCAATATGCTTCACTCTGCTCTCAAGTCGAGGCTCTCGACACAGGAGGATCATGGCCTTGTTGTCAGCGTACAAGGTCGGTGCAGAGCGAGGCCGCTCACCAAGGTCGGCGAGCAAGAAGGTCAATCAGCGAAGCTCCTATGCCGCCATGGCACCAGCGTAGATCTCTGCCTCTGCACTGGAAGTAGCCACAGACGACGACCGAGTAGATCTCCACGACACAGCACCAGCTCCCAGACTGAAGCAGTAACCCTGAGTCGAACGCTGAGTCTCCACGTCGTCAGCGTAGGAAGAGTCGCAGTGACCAGTCAACGCCACTGGCTGAGTCCCTCCAAGCACAAGCCACATGCCTGATGTAGTCGCCAGGTACTTCGCCACCCTCACAGCAGCTGTCCAGTGGACAGGGCGGTGTCTCCCAGTCGCAACAAAGCGAGAAAGGATGCTGAGTGGAAAGGCGAGGTCCGGTCGAGTACAAGTCATCAGGTACATGAGGCAGCCCACCAGCTCTGCGTAGGGTCCACTGGACTCAAAGGGCTCGTCAGGAAAGGGGCCCGTGAGTCTGTGGTCAACAGCAAGAGGAGTGCGCTGTGTGGTGGAGAACTGGAAGTCGAACCGCCGAAGGACCTGCTGCACCATGTGTGACTGCGTCAGTGTGATGGTGCGAGCGGCTCTGTCCCGGGTGATCTGCAGGCCAAGGTAGCGCTGCAGCTCACCCAGGTCAGTGCACTTGTGTCTCTTCTGCAGTTCGGACTTCACCTGAGCCAGGGCTGCCCTGTCTGCTGTAGCAAACACCAAGTCGTCGACGTAGACAAGGATAAAGAAAGGAGTAGAACCCGCTCGAACAAACAGCGACGGGTCGGCGGAGGACGGGCTGAACCCAAGGTCACGAAGCGTGGAGCGAAGAGTGTCGTGCCACTCACGGGGCGACTGGCGGAGACCGTAGACTGGTCGCCTCAGGCTCCACTGGGTCCCAGGTGGGAAGGTGTCAGTGAAGCCAGGAGGACGGCGCAGCCAGATCTCCTCGTGCAGTCGGCCCTGGAGGAACGCAGTGGAGAAGTCGAGGGAGTGCAGCTTGTAGTCTCGTTGCGCTGCTATGTGGAGTAACACCCGAAGAGTAGTCATCTTCGGGGTCGGGGCGAAGGTCTGGAAGAAGTCAACTCCCTCACGCTGACTGAAACCCCTAGCCACGTAGCGCGCCTTGAACACCGGCGGTGCTCCAGGCGGCCGCTTCACCTTGAAGAGCCACATGCCATCGACTACGTTCGCCCTGGGAGGGGGAACTGCGTCGACGTAGGTGCATGTGGATCTCCAAGACGCCAACTCTGAGTCCATAGCCGCTTTCCACTGAGAGGCCCACGCCCCTGACACTGCCTCGCGGTAAGTGCGAGGAGTCGGTATGTCAAGGGCGTCGGGGTCTCCCTCAGGGGAGAGCAGCATGGCACACACAGAGGGAGAAGCGGCTGCCCAGTACTCCAGCTCAGACTCTCTGTCCTCTAGGACGTCACAGCCAAGGGCAAACCCACCCCCGACGGACAGAGGACGGTAGGGAGGAGCTGGCACCACACGGGTGGCGTAGTCAAGGCGGCTGGCGGCAGCAAACTCAGCGACAGCGGCAGTGAGAGCCGAGACAGACGACGGAGGGACACGAGGGTCGGTGACAAGAGTGGTGAGGACACGTGCGGTAACAGGATGAACAGCGCGGTAGTAGTCAGAGATAGGAGTGGGGAGGGCAGGTAGAGAGGACGGAGGAGGAGACGGGAGAACGGACACAGGAGAAGGAGAACGACGACGAGACGAACAAAGGAGGGCAGTGTGGAGGTCAGTAACAGGGGACGAGTGACGAGCACGCGGAGGACAACGAGTGATCAAGTCGCGGCGGACAGAGGGAGGAGGAGACTGAGGAGGAGGAGAAGACCAGACCGCCGGACGGTCGTCAGGAGGAGGCAACGGAGGAACAAACACAGGAGGAGACTGGGAGCGGACAGGAGGAGACGAGGAAAGGCCAAGGGCCCGCAGGCCACTCACAGGTGGGAACAACCGCCGCTCCAGAGGAAGCTGCGGTGGCGGCTGCGGCCGCTGCTGCTGCGGCTGTGGCTGCGGCTGCGGCTGCTGCTGCTGCTGCTGCTGCTGCTGCTGCTGCCGCTGCTGCTCCAGAAGGTCCAGCACCCGCAGCTCCTGCCGCTCCCTCTCCAACCGCTCCTGCTCCTCACGCTCACGCCGACGGGCAGCCTGGAGACGCGTGTCGTGGCGGTGGGGGGGCGGGGTGGACTCCGCAGAACCAGGGTCTCCAGCGTGCGTCTCCTCAGACTCAGCAACCCCAGAACCAGTACCGCCAGTGCCAGGACCTCCAACTCCAGCACCCCCAGAACTAGCACCGCCAGTGCCAGCACCCCCAACTCCAACACCCCCAGAACCAGCACCTCCAGTGCCGGCACCTCCAGCTCCAGCACCCCCAGAGCTAGCGCCACCTGCGCCAGCACCTCCAGCTCCGGCACCCCCAGAGCTAGCGTCACCTGCGCCAGCACCTCCAGCTCCAGTACCCCGTGACCGAGCACCCCAGACCGAGCACCGCCAGCGGCTGCACCTCCAGCTCCAATACCAACCGAGTCCACAGTAACCTGTCGCGGAAGTGCCGAAGGCTGCTGAGGGGACTAGGAGGAGGACTGCGGGGAGGGAGACGCTACCTGACGCGCGGCCGAGGGTAGAGGGGTAGCGTGGGACACACCAGACGGGGCAGGACCAGGGGGGGGCGGGGGTACCGGAGGAGCGGGAGCAGGAGGAGGAGAGGGTGCGAGGAAGAGAGGGGGAGGGGGTACCGGGAGACCTCGACAGGGGTACCGGGTGTAGTAGGACTCGGACTCGTCAAACCGGACGTCACGGGAGTCTAGGAACTGGTGGAGGGGAGGGTGGTAAAAGGACCAGTCAGCAGAGTCCACTGGGAAACCAAGGAAGACACAGGGGACGGCGCGTGCCGAGAGCTTGTCCGCGGAGGTATCGCGAACAAGTGCAAGGCAGCCCCAGACTCGAAAGGACGACCCAACACCAGGGGATCCAGTCCAGAGACTGGTCGGTGAAGCCTCGGGCCGCGAGACACGCGGCTGGAGGTTCAGCTGGTGTGCGGCGTAGCGAACCGCGTGGGGCCACAGAAAATGGGGCGCACGGGCATGAATCATGGACGTGCGGGCGATGTCCATGACCAAGCCTATGCGACGCTCAGCAACCCCATTCTGCTGTGGGGACTCTGGCAGCGTCCAGGACTGGGTGATGCCCTGTTCGCCGCAGAATCCGCCGAGAATGCCGGAGCGAAACTCGCCCCCACGGTCGGAGTGAAGACAACTGACTCGACGACCACGAGTGCCCTCAGTGGCTAGAAGCCACCTGATCAGCGTAGCAGTCACCTCGGACTTCTTCGCAAGAGGGAACACTGTGGTGTACCTGGAGAAGTCGTCGACGACCACCAGAAAGTAACGCTCCCTCCCAGACCCCTGCATCGGGGCAGGGCCCCAGACGTCCAAGTGGAGAGTCTCGAAGGGAGCGGTGGCCGGACGAAGGGAGGAGGAGTGGGGAGTGGCGCGTAAGCGACCGGCGACGCACGGAGAGCAAGGAGGGGCAAGCGAGGGAGGGAGCGACGGGAAGGTGCGTGGGAGACCTGTGACTAGTCCCTGACTGAGCATGCCACGAAGGCGAGGGATCGACGGGTGGCCAAGACGGTGGTGCCACAGGACGGTGCGGTGGGCGAGAGAGCGACAGGAGCAAGACGCAGCGACTGGACTGGACACAGCGACCGGACTAGACACAGCCACCTGACCGGACTCTGCTACCGGGGGGGACGAAGCAACCTGACCAGACGCAGCTACCTGCGGGGGCGGAGTGTGCAGGACGAAGAGACCTGAGTGGGGCTCTCTGGTGAACGTGGCAAGAACTGCCCCGGTGGAAGAGTCCGTACAGATCGCAGTCCTCCCGTGCGCAGGAAAAGTGACTGTGATCCCCCGGTCCTGAAGGTATCCAACACCCACCAAGTTCCGAGAGAACGAGGGGATGTAGAGACCAGTGAGGAAACCAGAGGGGACAGCCGGGCACGGGAGGGTGGTCGAGCTGCGAGCAACTGCTGGTCTTGAAGTAGGATCAGCCAGGGCAACTGGGACTGGAGCCGAAAGAGGTGTGACAGTGGTGTGGTCGCGGAAGAAACACTGAGACGCGCCGGAGTCCAGCGTGAAGGAGAGCGACGCAACAGCAGTCGTCACGGCTGGGCTAGTGACTACACAAGCACCTACACTAAAAGCACAAGTACCGACACTAGCAACAGGCAAAGGTCCTAAGCTAGGTACACGTAAGCCAAGAGATCCGTACGTGACAGAATAAACAGCATCCATAGACATATCAAACACAGGGAAACCACTACGAAACAGACCGGGCCAGATCGGGGGAGCCGACTCAGGCCCAAAACGCTCACGGTAAAGGTCGTCGAGGCGGCTGTAGCAGCGCTGTGCAGAGTGGTCAGGACGCCAGCAGGTAGTGCCAGCACCAGGGCCGGTCAGGATCCGGTACTGGCAGGGGCCGACGTCGCGGCCACCGCGACGAGCCCCCCGGCTGGCTGGGCCGCTGCTGCAGCCAACGCGACCTGAACCACCGGGCCCCCACGGCTGCTGAGGGCGCCACAGCTGCTGAGGGCGCCCCTGCTGCTGCGGAAGCCACTGCTGAAAAGGCCGCTGCTGCTGTCCCTGCTGCTGGAAAACCCTAGTGGACTCCATGATGAAAGCTAGCGGGGTGCAGGAGCGGCAGGCTGCAGTGAAAAACAAGAACAACTAGGAGCGCCAGGTGAAACCAGGCGAGTAACTGCTGGAGCACGGAGCGAACTAAGCTAGGAGCGCCAGGTGAAACTAGGCGAGGAACGCTGGAGCACGGAACAAACTGAGCTAGAAGCGCCAAGTGAAACTAGGCGAGGAACGGCCGGAGCACGGAGCAAACTGAGCTACGAGCGAGGAGCAAGAACGGCTGGAGCGAGAACGGCTGGAGCTAGAACGTCTGGAGCACAACTGGCTGGAGCTAGAAACGGCGAGCTAGGGCTGGCTGGAGGTAGGAACGGCCGGGGCTAGAGACCGTAAGTGCGGCTGTCGGCTGCCGCTAGTAGAGCCACTGACAGTGGAAAGTACGTGCGACAGTAGGGGCTGCAGTACTGACGGCTGCGGGATGTAGGCAACTGTGCCGGTCGTCCGGCAGGCAAGAACGCGGGCGACAGTCGCAGGCCCCCACTGTGAACCCTTTTTTTTTTTTTTTTTTTTTTTTTTTTTAGGGTTTAATTAATTTATTTATTTTCTGGCACTAAAGCACTCCGGGGCGCGCTGCCTGCAGGGTGTGCTGCCTGCGGGGCGCGCTACCCGCGGGGCGCGCCTCCTGCGGGGCGCGCTACCCGCGGGGCGCGCTACCCGCGTGGCGCGCTGCCTGCGGGGCTGGGGTGACGAGCCAGGGAGGGCGCCTCGGCGACGGGCTAGGACGGGCGCCTGGGCGACGGGCTAGGGCGCGGGCCTGGGCGACGGGCTAGGGCGGGCGCCTGGGCGACGGGCCACCCCCCAAACCTCCCTCTTCTCCCCTCTAACTCCTTCCTTCCTATCTGACCGCACCTGTGGTCTCCTGCTACATGCCTCAGCTCCACCCACATGATCAACTTTTGAGGCGCCTCAAAATCACCCCCCAAACCTCCCTCTTCTCCCCTCTAACTCCTTCCTTCCTATCTGACCGCACCTGTGGTCTCCTGCTACATGCCTCAGCTCCACCCACATGATCAACTTTTGAGGCGCCTCAAAATCACCCCCCAAACCTGGGGCGGGCGCCTGGGCGACGGGCTAGGGCGGGCGCCTGGGCGACGGGCTAGGGCGGGCGCCTGGGCGACAGGCTAGGGCGTGGGCCTGGGCGACGGGCTAGGGGCGCAGGCTAGGGGCGCGGAGGGCGCTAACGCGCGGAGGAGGAGGGCGCTAAGGCGCGGAGATGGCGCGGAGGGCGCGGAGGCTAAGGCGCGGAGGGCGCGGAGGGCGCGGAGGGCGCGGAGGGTGCTAGGGCGCAAGGGCGCGGAGGGCGCGGAGGGCGCGGAGTATGCTAGGGCGCAAGGGCGCGGAGGGCGCTAGGGCGCGGGCTAGGCTAGGCGAGGCGAGAGGATCGACACCTACTCATGATACCATGCATCAACTAGGATAGGGAGTGATACAAATAGCAAACCTAGAAAGTGTTGTACTCTCTACAGTGCTACTCACTATAGCCTATTATAACAATGTTCAACATTTGACAGGAAGGGGACGGGGGGAAGCAGGGAAGGGGATGGGGGGGAGCAGGGAAGGGGGTGGGGAAAGCAGGGAAGGGGATGGGGGGAGGCAGGGGAGGGGACGCGGGGAAGGAGGGAAGGGGACGGGGGGGAAGCAGGGAAGGGGAAGGGGGGAAGCAGGGAAGGGGTTGGGGGGAAGCAGGGAAGGGGATGGGGGGAGGCAGGGGAGGGAACGGGCCGAAGGAGGGAAGGGGATGGGGGGAAGCAGGGAAGGAGATGGGGGGAAGCAGGGAAGGGGATGGGGGGAGGCAGGGGAGGGGACGGGGGGAAGCAGGGAAGGGGATGGGGGGAGCAAGTCGGAGGATGGGGGAAAGCAGCGCAGGGGATACAGGGAAACAGGGAAGAAGGGAAGGGTGTATGTGCGGGTTGGAAAGGGGGCGTGACAAGTGTGCGAGATGGGAAGGGAGAAGGGAGGGATGGCGAGGGCAACGAGGAGTGGGAGGGAGGGCGACGGGGGGAGAGAGAGACGGGGATTGCGAGGGGACGAGCGGGAGCGAAGGCGACGAGCAGCAGGGAGGGCGATGAGACGAAGGGGGGCGACGGGCGGAAGGGAGGGAAAGAGAGCGTGAAGGGGGAAAGAGAGTGAGAAGGGGGAAAGAGAGTGAGCAGGGGGGGAAGAGAGTGAGCAGGGGGGGAGAGAGTGAGTATAGGAGTGAGCCGGGAAAACAGGGGCGAGCAGAGGGGGTAAGAGAGCGTAAAGGGGAAAAATGGGTGAGAAATGGGGAGAGTGGGGTTAAAACAAGGGGAGTGAGCAGAGGGAAAGAGATTGAGGAGGGGGGAAGCGAGTGATCAGGGGGAAAGAGAGTGAGCAGAGGGAAAGAGAGTGAACAGGAGAGAGTGAAAGGCAATGGGAGGGGAAGTGAAGGTGACGGGTGGGGAAGCGAGTGTGACGGGCGGGAAAGCGAGTGCGGCAGGCGTGGAAGGCGACGGGAGGGGGAATCGAAGGCATCGGGGGGGAGAAGTGAAGGCGACGGGAGAGGGAAGGGAAGGCGACGGGAGGGGAAGTGAGGGCGATGGGAGGGGGAAATGAAGGCGACGGGAGGGGAAAGTGAAGGCGACGGGAGGGGGAAATGAAGGCGACGGGAGGGGAAGTGAGGGCGACGGGAGGGGGAAATGAAGGCGACGGGAGGGGGAAGTGAAGGCGACGGGAGGGGGAAATGAAGGCGACGGGAGGGGAAGTGAAGGCGACGAGAGGGGGAAGTGAAGGCGACGTGAGGGGGGAATGAAGGCAACGGAAGAGGGGGGGGAGGGGGGGAGTGAAGGCGACGGGGGGGAAGTGAAGGCGACGGGCGGAGCGAAGGCGATGGGCACGCGACGAGCTGCAGAAGTGAGGGCGACGACGCGGGCGAAAGAGAGGGGAAGCGTGAGAAAGGAAAGCGAGGGCGACGACGCGGGCGAAAAAGAGCGGAAGCGTAGGAAAGGAAAGCGAGGGCGAGGGGAGGGTCACGTTTGGGCGAACGGTGGCAATTCGATTTTCACCGCGAGATTACGCTAGTTGCACAATAACCTGCATTTCGACACAATAATCTTCATCCAGCGGACACTAGCTTTGCGCATCATCATCGAAATCCGCGCCACCCACATCGTATGGCGCATCTGATCCCATATGAGTGAACGCCGACGCCCTGCCCTGTCTACAGGTATGGTCTATACCTAATACTCCGCGTGCTATCTCAAACTGTGCACAGTTAGGTATGCTCGCGCATTTTTGGTTGTGGGAAGAACCCCAGCCATCATGGGAAGCGAGATTGTCGCAAATTGGTTTCGCGAGTGAAAGTCTCTCGCAACCCAACCGAACCTCTCCGTGCCTGCCTCCCGAACCTAGCTTTTAGCGCTGACTTCCGTTGAGTAATTCAGGTCTTGGGCTTTAAACCAGTCACCTCTTTGCACCTCTTCGCTACCTTCACCACCATCCATATATCATGCATACAAATATCAAGCTTTAAACATGTGTCTGCCAATTACCAATCCACTAAGTACCTGCATATTTGGAATGTGCTTGTTATGATCACACATGGGTCAAATTCATGTGTAACGACGTCATATGTACTCAACATTATATAACCACCACAATATATACAATTTAATACAATATGATGTAGAGCCATATTATATATCCTCACCTACATCTGTGTTTTTTCCCCATATGGACCCAAGTGCAGAGGGCAGCTTTCTCTGTTTCACATGGAACGCTCCAATCTGCAGAGTGGGATATGATAGAGTGGGTATGTACAGACTCGTAGAATATAGGCCAGCCATGGTTCCCCTCTGCAACTGTTAAAACGATTAGCACGTCCTCTTGAAGGTCAAGCTCTCTGCACACAGCTGACTCAAACGCAAGGAGGACATAGGACGGAAATTAACATAGATAAACAAGTAAATTTTGCAGCAGGATGTACGGAAACAACATACTTGCATAAATAAGCACGCTGCGCAGTAGGGTAAACAAGTGAACCACCAGCAGCAGAGTTGGGTAAAGAAAGGTGTACGAGGATTCGTGGCATACATGGGAAGGCCTGGTGTAGGAGCGTGGCGATGTGCGGGGTCTCACACCAGATGTGAAGGAAAGCGCGAGAGAAGCAGTGCATGGGCGATACGCCTGACCATGCCACCATCTAGAAGTAGATCCATGCAGCATGGCAGCGGGGAAAGTGTGCAAGGGAAACAAATCACAGAAGAGAGAGGAAAGGTTGCAGAGGAGAGATCTCATGCATGTTGCAAGCACACGTGTCATGGGAGAACAGCTGCAGAACTTACCAGCCCATGCAGCTTCTTTCTGAGAAGGGCCTTTGCGTGGTCGTAGTCAAATCGACCAGGGTCGGGGTACATCATGGCTCGAGTGACCGACACTCCAAAGCGCTGCCCAAACAAGCTGCAGATGTAATCCACCTTCTTCCAGTTGCTGTCGCAGTACTGTACCTGAGATATCGAGAGCAAAGACTGTCATAATGTGCGTGGGACAGAATCTAGGGAACGAGGTGTATGACGTATGGATTCTGTCCTAGCATGTAACTTGATTTCTTCAATTTTCAAAGTTTCACGAATATCGTTCCCAACCCAATTTCATAATTCCACGTACCTCCATCTCTGAAATTATGTCAGATGCACCGAAATGGCGCACAAAGTACTCCACTGAAAGGGACTGGGAAGTGGGGTGGTGTGAGATAATTTATTGCACCAAAATATGTTCTATCTAGGATTAACAAACGTACGAAGCATTCTGGTTTTGCCAAATGGTATGTTCAAAGAGAGACGTGATTCAAGAAGCAAAAATCAAGGTATTTCCTCACCTCGGAAATGACGGACGCGCCTCCAGCATTTGGGGAGGAAGCAACCCTGACAGCGTCTTCCGATAGAGTGAAGTCGACAAACGGGGCCCGCGCTTCGAACTCACTCAGGAAAACCGCCTCTGCCTGTACACTCCCTTCGCCTAGTCTAATCTCGTCTACAATCTCTTTATATACACGACCATCCTGTACAGTCACTTTCCCACCCCCTTCCCACTCTCTGTCCCCCACTCCTTTACCCCTCTGTTCTGTTTGTTCCAATTCTGCTAGCTCAGACGCAGACACACAAGCGCTATCGGCACCACAAGTTCCGTTAAGCCCATGGGAAAGACGTTCGACAGGGTAGGACGGCGACAAGGTTTCGTCCGAGCAGTGAATGAAGGGAAAAGCGGTCGACAGGCTGGAGTGATCGTCTCGACTACTCGCGGACGAACTCGGGCTTCTTGCTGACGAAACAGGGCTTATGATAAACTCGTTCTCCTTTGAACGACGATCTACGTCTGCTGACGCGCCTACGTTTCTGAAGCTTCCGAGAAAAAACTGAGGGTTTGTAGCTTGAACGTCCTTGGTTCGAGAACAATCTAGCTTTGCGCTTTGCAGCGCCGCCGTATCCCCACAGTCGGGACTGAAAAGCAAGTCCATGCAGAAGCTATCGTCGATAAGAGCCCAATCCGCATCGCGCGGAGACGAAGTGGATGAAAGCGGACTCGCACCTGACGGTTCGGATGCGAAAGAGGAGGCGGAGGCGGGGGAAGAAATAGTAGAAGTAGATGAAGGGTCATCGTCAATTCCCGTCAATAAATCGTCTGTCATCCAGCTATTGCTCACATGTCGTTCCCCCGCAACCAGCGCACCCGCCGCCCCCTCGCGCTGAAGCGCCTCTCTAAGAGTCACTCGGCACGAAGGGGAACGCGGCGACAGAGTTCGCACGACGAAATCGTGCGACGGCGCGCCGAACTCCGCTGCGAAAGGAGCCATTCCCGCCGCTGCCGCCGTTCCACCTGTACTGGTGCGATGCGGGTGGTCCCGCCCAGGCCGGTCAGCACGGTTCGGAGCCGCGGCGACCGGAGGTTGGAACTTCCAAACAGAACCGACAGGAGCGAAAAATCCGACAGAGCCGACACGGGATTGGCAGGAATGCCTGGGCAGCACGGATGGCACGCTTGGAGCGTTGCGTGCTCGGACAGGATGATGTGCAGCTAGGTAGTGGTGGTGAGGTGTGAGAGAACGAGCCATCATCGAGTGACTGAGCTACGGCCATGGACCCTCCGGGTGAAACGCTATTGTATTAGCCTGCGACTACAGCGGGGACAACGGGATGCCGCTTGAGTCGACTCAAAAGTCATCGCTACCAAACTCGTTTTGCGACTACTAACGCTATTTCCCTCAACTACTGAAGGTCCCTGCTGTTGTGAACGCCGTCCTTAGTGTGTGGTGGATTTCTGTGTTGGCATGCAAGCCACCTGAATTGAAATGATGAGCGCGTCGGGAATCAACGGCGTGGGTGATAGGAAAAGTCGAAGTGGTGGGCTTGCTGTTCAGTTTCGCATCCTCGGCTTGCCCCAAATCCCAGATTCAACTCTAGCTGATCGGGAAGGGTTTCACATGAATATTTACGTTACAGAACGTTTTACCACGGCGAAATGCGTTAACACGGTGCTCACGTACGTGCACTTCGACGTGCATCTGGGGCTGGAGCATCTGCTGAAGGGAATCAACTCCGTAGCGGGGTCTGAAATTGACGCGCGGCGATAGGGAATAAATTAGCAAATTGCGCCGGGGCATTGTGCCCTGATTGGAAAAGCTTTTGCAAGGTGACTGGGTTACTGATGGCGAACGGCATGGCAATTGGTCAATGTGATGCTGACTGTGTAAGAGGAACCGTCAGGTGCAGTCGAATACACGTGGAATCGTGTCTCTTTGAGCAAGCACAACAGAAGACTCAATACTGCATGATGCAATGTGCGTGCACTTAACGCCATGGAAAGCCCACACTTTGGAAACAATAATATGCAAAATGTCATAGGAGTTCTTGCACACCTCGCTGCACAGACATCCAGATAGTGTTAGATTACAGGAATATATACACTCTATCTACACAGCCCTGACAAAAGTCTTCATATTTATTCCAAACCAAGGATGATGTGCATGGTGCGCCCATAAACCCCTTTCCCCGTCATCCTTTGACCTTTCAGATACCTTATACAAGGACTCATAGAAGATAGGCCAGCCTTGATGGCCTTCGGCAACAGTCAGCACCATCAGCACGTCTTCTTGCATATCCAAGGAGCTTGAAACCTCTGCAAATATCAAGTTTGACAGAGAAAGGCACGATGAGGGAAAGCTCAACAATGAAAAGGACAAATCGAAAGCTTCGTGGTTCTTGCCTGGAAATGCGTCTTGCAGAAGGTTGGCTATGTGTGAGGTTTCACACCATACGTGGAGAATGGCTCGAGAGAAGCAGTGCATGGGAGAGATGCCCGACCATGCCACCACCTGCACACCTCACAACCAGCACAAATGCATCAGCTGCAAGAGACTACGAGTACACGCAAAAGTTGCAGACAAGGTGCCAACAAATAGAGAAAATGATAATTTAACAAAGACGAGCCTTATCACTTATCACTTACCAGCCCGTGCAGCTTCTTCCTGAGCAGGGCACGAGCACGGTGGCAGTCGAAGAGAGCAGGGTCGGGGTACATCATGGCTCGAGTGACCGACACTCCAAAGCGCTGCCCAAACAAGCTGCAGATGTAATCCACCTTCTTCCAGTTGCTGTCGCAGTACTTGATCTGATATGAGATTGAAATAGCAGATGCTTCGCATCGGTTTTAGAAGCGAGACAGAGAGGGAAAAGAAGGAGCAGGTGCACAGAACATATGTTTCTTACCTCCATCTCTGAAATAATGTCAGTTGCACCAAAATGACGCACGAAATACTCCACAGAAAGCGACTGCAGAGGAGGTGAATAGGCGGGGAAGGGTAATACTGTTACTCACAGGAGAACAACAACTGAAAGAGCCAGTGATGCACATACGATTGCATCGAAGGACTCACCTCGGAAATGACGGAAGCGCCTCCCGCATTGGGCGAGGCGGCGACCCGGGCGGCATGTTCCGAGAGAGAGAAGTGCAGGAAAGGCGCCCGGGCCTCAAACTCGGACACAAACACACGCACAGCATAGCACCCTTCGGGTCGCTCTTGTCTGTGCGTGTCAGAAGTGCAGCCATCCTGCTGTGTTTTGAGTCGACTCAAAACACACCTGTGCGTGTCAGAAGTGCAGCCATCCTGCTGTCCCCGCTGTTCTAGCTGCTCCAACTGCTCAGCCCCAGCTGCTTCAGCCACAATCACACCCTCATTAACACCTTCGCCTGGATTCTCCAGTTGAGATTCCTTGTTCAAAGTTAAGTCGGAGTATTCTTCTTCTGGTGAAGTCAGCCCAGGTTGGGCGCAGGTTGATCCTGGCCCCACGTTGTCGCCGATGTTGGTGTCCAGGTGCCCGAAGAGCCACCATAATCCGAGAGAATCAACGGCCAGGATCCAATCCTCTTCTTCTCCTGCATCATCCGCCGTAACCGCCGCCCAGAACTCTCTGCTGCAGGCCTCGTCCATGTCAGCGCAGCACTCCGCTTGCCACGTGTGCAGGGAGGCTACAGCCGTGGCAGCAGCGTCTGTAGCGCGCCTGAGCGCCTCCCAGAGGGCGACGCCAGCGGACGGCGCTACAGCACGAATGATGAAGTCAGCATGTGACGCCGCTGCGGCTGTAGCATGAGGTGCGGCTGTAGCAGCAGTGGCAGCTGTAGCAAGAGGGGCGGATGTAGCGCCTGCATCGGTTGTAGCACCAGAGGCCGCGGGAGCAGCAGAGGCGGATGTAACGTCTGCTTCCCTTGTGCATGAGGTGGTTGTCACACCTGTAGCGCGCGAGTTGGATGGGGAAGTAGCTTCTCCTTGGGGAGTGCCGTGAAGGGGAGACGCTACAGCCGGCGCTACAGCCGCTACAGCAGGGACGTCGGCTTGAACACCCGCTCCAGATGCAACAGTCGGTGCAGCGCTTCGAAGGATTTGATTCTCCTCCACTTCTAGGATTTGATGCGGGATTTGATTCTCCACCAGCTGGATCGGATTCCGAGGCTGGGCCGCCTCCCAGATCGTCGGACGCACCGCTCGGCTCCACTTCGGCCCCGCCGTCGATACTGCCGAAGCCACCGATTCCGTCACACTCGATATTGTCACATCCAGAGTTGACTGAATGAGCGCTTCCCTCCCCTCCGCCGCTAATTCCGCCGTTTCCGCCGTTTCCGCCGCGTAACTTGCGTGAATCTTGATGCAGTGGAAGTTTGGAGTCACCGGGGCCGCCACTAACCCGCTTCTTCCGCCTCCATTCGCGCCGCGTCTGCCGCTCCGCCCCGCCTCCCCTGGGGATTGTGGAGGATCCAGTCTGGCCGGCGACTGCGGCGCTTCGTATCCGTCTCACGCGGCGGAGGGTGCGGGAAAATCCGGTGGCGTCGCATGAATGACCGACGCGCTGTTGACGAGCCATGGCTTTCAGCGTTCCGGCGCGAAATGCCGTTTTATGACGAGCAAGCAAGAGTGACAATGCTACGCGCGAGAGGTAACTAATAGAGAACTGATGAATAATAAGTCTATGGCAATGCGTATCGTGCTGGCCTTACATGCTGGCAGAGAGTCAACGAGTGACACACTGATGCTTCAGTTCCCACGAGTTAGTGGGCTCTTATACTCCTTATCACGCGCCATTCCTGCTACTCTGCTGCTTCTCCAACCATAAGAAAATTAGTCCAAAATCGTTCAGCTGTGCCCCTGACATTCTCGATGTGCGACACTTTGCTCGAAAGTTACCGTTTCGCGAAATTCAGCCAATTTTTTCCCTACTAGCGAATTTCTGCTTAGATGAGTTACTTCTTCGTCTGCGACTTCGAGAATGCGTCTGGCAAATGTTTGACGTGGATGTTGTCTGCATTGACTCAGCATGGACCAAGTGGACTCGCTTGCTGGGTGGCTTGGGTTACACGCGAAAACGAAGATATCCTAATTGGTCGCAGTCCTTTCGGGGTTTACGCAAGCAGGGTTTCCCGAGTGTTCTCCGTTGTAATTATTATCGGCACTAGACTATTGTGTTGTTTGAGTTATAAATATACAAATTCATTCGAATGGTTTTGAAAAGTGTATCATCGTGTTACACACCCAGCCAGGTGAATACCGCGTGCTGTCACTGGCCGGCTTTGGCGACAGTGGCGAACAGGTGCACGTCGAGTTCCTGGCGGGTGACTCCACTCCACTCCGCCCAGGGGCTAGTGGTGGGCGGCACAGGCACCACGGTCTTTTCTATTCAGTACATAACAGTAGAGTACATTTCCGTACGGTTCAGAGCGGTATGGTCCTCCTGAACAAGCAGAGGTTGTTGTGTTTTGTCCTCCTGAAACACACTGAACCCACTAATAGAATAATGGTCTCACAACCTGCCATTTTCCACGCATCACGGAAAGCACGCGATCAGCAAAAGCGAGCGCTGCACTAGAGAATTACGACTTATCTCGTTGCTCTCTACTGATTCATGCATTTCATCCCTCCCCTACGTAGTAATTCCCTTGTCCATTGCGCAAGCGTAATACTCGTCTGTTTCGTTTCGCACGTCCAGAGCTATCAGCTTTTCCCGCAGCCTGCGTAGCGACAGAAGCCAGGGTGACTCGCTTACACAAACTCCTGTCACCCTGAGCTGGTTAGGCCAAGTTTACCTTCGAAGCGCTCTCTTTTCGCTTGAAAATCCATACTTATACCCCCTATTCCGGTGAAACGCATTCCTGACAGAGCTTGTGGTAGCGTTGCTAAGACCGCTGCACTTCCCTACCATTATTCTCAATGGCCCTCTCGTTATTATCACAACCTTCAGGAGGCGAGGTTGAGTGATTAAAAATCGTAGCTTGTGAGTTCTCTTAGGGATTTCTCGAACGTGACTGCTTTCGTATATGTGACATCATAGGCCCGCATCATCGTGGGCTAAGCGAAAGCGCTACGGCTCGACGACTTAGGTAACTTGTTCCGCATTCTAATCGGTTCGCCCGCTAATTGGTTCGCATCATAATGAGTCCCCTACGACACCACAGAGCTGTCTTTCAACGCCGACCAATGCCGCGTCTTCAAATGCCGTGTCATAGGCTGCCGTTTCTATGTTAATATACTAACGAAAGTCCTTCTGACGGGCCAGTCGCGTCTCCTATCTGTCAGCAACTCGAACCTTTCCAGCCGTCGTTCTCGTGTCTAGGCTTAGGAGCAGCAGCAGCAGCCGCAACAGCAGCAGCAGCAGCAGAAGCGGAAGCAAAAGCAGAAGCAGAAGCAGCAGCAGGAGTGGCTTGACCTAACAGTGGCTTTTCTAACGGTCATAATATCCGGGCGTGTACCGGAGGGGAGGCATGGGCGGGTGCTTATCGGTGGAGGTGATTGCAGAGAGCGCGCCAAGTTCGCCCTTCGGTAACGTCACGTCCACCACGCCCAGATCCCGCGCTCATTCCGTCGCCTCCAGCCCTGGTGGTAACCAGCGATTCGCGACGGGTTTTTCGCCTCGAACGCCGAGGGAAGCTGGGGATGGGAGCGAGGCGGAGGGTAACGGAGCAGGGGGCGGAGGGGTGGCGGGCGGAGGGGGGAAGTTTAGAAGGGGCGCGGGGAGGGGGAAGAGGGTGGGGAGCGGAGTTGGCGGAGCGAAGGCCGTGTCTAGCGGCGGGAGGAGAGGGGGCGGAGGGGAGGGAGGGGAAGGAGGGTGGGGACGGGGAGCGGAGAGGCAAGGGGGGGCGGTAGGGAGGGGGAATGGGAGAGGGGGAGGAGAGGATGGATACGGCGGAGGTGGCAACTTGGCAGCACCACAGAGCGTGCCTGTGGCGCACGCAGGTGGTGCCAGTGCAGGTACGAACCTGGGACGGCTTGTCTCCTCCCCCTCTGGTGTGTTTTGATGGGCTCTGTCTGAACACACCTGGGCACGGCGGAGGTGGAGGGTTGGCAGCACCACAGAGCGTGCCTGTGGCGCACGCAGGTGGTGCGGTGCTACAGCATCTTCTGCAGGTACTAATGGCTTTTGCGGCGCCTCAAAAGTCGCAGGAGGGGCTACAGGATTCGCAGGTATGAATGGCTGATGTGTTGTGGCGCGGCGCCCCCTCGTTCCTGTAGGAATTGTTTTCTTCGTATCGACTCACGCACACACACCTGCTGGGCTGGGTACGGCGGAGGTGGCAGCTTGGCAGGGCAGCAGCACAGCACAGCACAGCCGAGCGTGCCTGTGGGGCTAGCAGGTTCTAGCAGGCTCTGCCAGTGCAGGTGTGTTCTGCACGGACGGCTGATGTGTGTTCCCCCCCTCGTGTGTGTTGACACCAAGCGGAGCCCTTTTTCGCCCCTTCCCTGGCCCTTCCCCACTCTTCCCCACTCTTCCCCCACCCTTTGCTGCCCCCCCTTCCCCCCTCTGCCCCTCGTGCCTGCCAGCATGTGTCTTCACATTGAAACCCTAGGTTAGAACCAACCATCCCCCTCGAGGCAGGAGGGATGCTCAGCCTCAGCCTTGGACCCGGCTCCCTGCAACTCTGCTGCCTTGTTCCCCCCTCGTCCGCCCCATTCCCTCCCACCTCAGACCCCACCTCCACCAACTCTGCCGCTCTTTTTTGCCCCTTCCCCTTTCCCCCTCTGCCCCCCGTGCCTGCCAGCATGTGACTTCACAGGGAAACCCTAGGTTAGAACCAACCATCCCCCTCGAGGCAGGAGGGATGCACAACCTTCCCCACCTTTGCTGGCCCTTCCCCGGCTCCCTCCAACTCTGCCGCCTTGTTTCCCCCTCGTCCCCCCCATTCCCTCCCACCTCAGACCCCACCTCCACCAACTCTGCCGCTCTTTTTTGCCCCTTCCCCTTTCCCCCTCAGATGCCACCTCCACTAACTCTTCCAGCCTTTTCCCCCCGCGACCCCCCAACCCAACGCTAACCCCTTCAGATACCACCTCCACCCACTCTGCCTCCCCTTACCCCCCCTCGACCCCCAACCCTCAATCCCCTTCAGATGCCACCTCCACCAACTCTGCCGCCCTTTCCGCCGCCCAGTCGACGTCCTCCGATCCCAAGGACGGGCGGGGCACCGCCCGCAAGTTCCGCCTGCACGAGCTGCGGGCGGCGACGTCGTCTTTTAGCAAGAAGGCGGTGCTGGGGCGGGGCAGCTTCGGGGAGGTGTATCTGGGGAAGCTGGGCGGGAAGGAGAGCAAAGAGGTGGTGGAAGTGGCGGTGAAGAAGCTGAATCCTGAAAGCTCACAAGGGCTGGACGAATGGCTGGTGAGTGGATGGGGGTTGTTTTTGACGCCTGGAACATAACTGCAGGGAAGCTGGGCGGGAAGAGAGCAGGGAGGTGGTGCAAGTGGCAGTCAAGAAACTCAATCCGGAGAGTTCACAGGGGCTGGACGAATGGCTGGTGAGTCGTCGTGAGTCGTGTTACAGGGGCTGGACGAATGGCTGGGGAAGCTGGGGGGGAAGGAGAGTGGGGAATTGGTGGAAGTGGCGGTGAAAAAGCTGAATCCGGAGAGTTCATAGGGGCTGGATGAATGGCTGGTGAGTGGGTGGGAGGTGAGGGAGGAGTGCCTGGGATGGTAGTGCGTGGGGGGTTTGTCCCTGGGCATGGGGAGGTGGTGGAAGTAGCAGTGAAGAAGTTGAATCCGGAGAGCTGACTTTTGAGTCGACTCAAAATTCAACTCGCATGGGGAGGTGGTGGAAGTGGCGGTGAAAAAGCTGAATCCGGAGAGCTCACAGGGGCTGGATGAATGGCTGGTGAGTGGGTATGTGTGTGATGGGAATGCATGGGGAGTGAGTGAGTGAATGGTGAGTGAGTGGGGGTCGGTGAATGGGGGTTGAGTGGATGGGGGTTGAGTGATTGAGAGGTGAGTGAATGGGGTGCGAGTGAATAAGGTGTAAGTGAATGGGGGGTTCTTACCTCTTGAGTGGGGACTTGTAACGCTTGGATCAATTGGTGCTTCTGCTTCTTTTTATCTTCTCCTCCTCCCCAACTCTCCTCCCTCCAGGCGGAGAGAGTGCTTCTGAGGAGAGGCACCATCCAAACCTGGTCGAGTTGATAGGCTACTACTGTGACTCCCTGTTGTTGTCCCTTTCCCTTTCAACTGTGCTCCCTCCCCCTCTTGCTGCGTTTGCACCTCTCACCCCTTCCGCCCTCTCCTCCCCACCAGGCGGAGATAGTGCTTTTGAGGAAGCTGCACTACCCAACCTGGTGGAGCTCATAGGCTACTGCAATTCTCAGTTGAGTCGGTATTTTCTCTTCTCCTCTTCGTGTCTCCCACCCCTTCCGCCCTCTCCTCCCCCCCACAGGCGGAGATAGTGCTGCTGAGGAAGCTGCACCATCCCATCCCAACCTGGTGGAGTTCATAGGCTACTGTGCAGAAAAGGGCGAGGCTACAGTGACTTCCTGTCGCCTTTCCCTTCCCGACCAACTGTTGGATCCTTTCTTGTCTTACAACCTTCCCCCCTCCCCTTCCTTCCCCCACAGGCGGAGATAGTGCTGCTGAGGAAGCTGCACCACCCCAATCTGGTGGAGCTCATAGGCTACTGTGCAGAAAAGGGCGAGGCGCTGCTCGTGTACGGGCTCTGCCCCAATGGCAGCCTGGACGACCGCCTATTCCCCCGTGAGTGCGCAGCTTCACTAACTGCCTAATGGCTTTGAAGCACTTGCCAGCATTCAGTGTATGTGTACATGCTCTGCGTGTGCACATATCAGAGATGAGTGAAGGCCCTGCTGGTGTACGGGCTCTGCCCCAAATGGCAGCCTGGACGACTGCCTATTCCCCTGCACTGCTGTGCGTGCATGTATCCATGTACACACATGCATACATGTTGCCTGCTGTGCCAAGAAGGGCGAGGCGCTGCTGGTGTACGGGCCGTGCCCCAACGGTGGCTTGGACGACCGGCTGTTTCCCCGTGAGTGCACTGCTATGCGCGCATGCACTGTATGCACATGCATGCATGTTGCCTGCTGTGCCAAGAAGGGCGAGGCGCTGCTGGTGTACGGGCCGTGCCCCCCCCAACGGCAGCCTGTACGACCGGTTGTTCCCCTGTGAGTGTGCTGCTGTGCGTGCATGTACACATGCGCACATGCACTGTATGCACACACTACCTGAGGCAAGGCGCTGCTGGTGTACGGGTTGAGCCCCAATGGTAGCTTGCAGGGGGCAGCTTGCAGGGGGAAGCTGGCAGGGGGCAGCTGGCAGGGGGCAGCTGGCAGGGGGCAGCTTGCAGGGGGCACACATGGATCATCTGGATAGCACAGGGGGCAGCTTGCAGGGGGCACACATGGATCATCTGGATAGCACAGGGGGCAGCTTGCAGGGGGCACACATGGATCATGTGGATAGCACAGGGGGCAGCTTGCAGGGGGCACACATGGATCATCTGGATAGCACAAGGGGCAGCTTGCAGGGGGCACACATGGATCATCTGGATAGCACAGCGGGCAGCTTGCAGGGGGCACACATGGATCATGTGGATAGCACAGGGGGCAGCTTGCAGGGGGCACACATGGATCATCTGGATAGCACAGGGGGCAGCTTGCAGGGGGCACACATGGATCATGTGGATAGCACAGGGGGCAGCTTGCAGGGGGCACACATGGATCATCTGGATAGCACAGGGGGCAGCTTGCAGGGGGCACACATGGATCATCTGGATAGCACAGGGGGCAGCTTGCAGGGGGCACACATGGATCATCTGGATAGCACAGGGGGCAGCTCTCACATCAACCTGTCCTCCCACTTCCCCCCTTACCCCTGCGTCCTCCTCTCCCCTCTCATCACATGCATCCAGGGCGAATGGAGGAAAGCATTCAGTGGCCCACATGGCCATGATACTGCTCATCTCTTGACTGGCCTTGACTATTTTTGAGGCGCCTAAAAAATCCCCACATGGCCATGATACTGCTCATCTCTTGACTGGCCTTGACTGGCTCATTCTCGTTTCTCTCTCTCTCTCTCTCACACTCACCCCTTGTGTGCATGCATGCAGGGAGGGAGGTCGATATCATTGACTGGCCCACACGCGTGCGTGGGTAGCTGAAAGGGCAGGTTTGAAATGAGCTTTCGCCCCTCGTCCTCGCATCTGCTCTTGTGCATGCAGGGAGGGAGGTGGATATCATTGACTGGCCCACACGCGTGCGGATAGCGCAGGGAGCAGCGCAGGGGCTGCTGCATCTACACGAGAACAAGGTCATTCACCGCGACTTAAAGCCGTCCAACATCTTATTGGATCAGGTAGGGACTCAATTCGCTTGAGAGGAGATATACCATGTCAGGACAGTAGCAGTGCAGAGGGCAGCGCAGGGAGCAGCGCAGGGGCTGCTGCACCTGCACGAGAACAGGGTCATTCACCGGGACTTAAAGCCCTCCAAGATCTTATTGGATCAGGTGGGGATTCAAGGCTGTACAGTACAGTGTGATACTGGAGCGGCATTGGATTCACCCATGGCAGGGAGGGAGCAGCGCAGGGGCTGCTGGATCTGCATGAGAACGAGGTCATTCACCACCCCCTGGTCCTCCCCTCTTCCCCTCTCTCCATGCCACCTGCCAGGACATGCAAGCACGTATTACAGACTTTGGCATGGCGAAGCAGTCGGCCAGCAGCGTGAGCCACATCTCAATCTCGGCTTGAGAAGCTGGTGGCTTACACTCACTACTCTCCAACCACACACACTCACTACTCTCCAACCACACACACTCACTACTCTCCAACCACACACACTCACTACTCTCCAACCACACACACTCACTACTCTCCAACCACACACACTCACTACTCTCCAACCACACACACTCACTACTCTCCAACCACACACACTCACTACTCTCCAACCTCTTCCTTGCCCCCACCCTCCCCGCACCCCCTGGTCCTCCCCTCTTTCCCTCCCTCCATCCCACTTAACACAGGACATGCAAGCACGCATCACGGATTTCGGCATGGCGAAGCAGTCGGCCAGCAGCGTGAGCCACATCTCGACGCGAGTGATGGGCACGATGGGGTATTTGGATCCCGAGTACATGGAGACGGGGTGTCTGAGGGATAAGAGCGACGTTTACTCGCTAGGGGTCATCCTGCTACAGGTGTGTGATGCACTGGTTGATGCTTGTAGGTCACAGGTGTGGGATGGGCATGATGGGGTATTTGGATCCCGAGTACATGGAGACGGGGTGCTTGCGAGACAAGAGCGATGTGTATTCGCTTGGAGTCATTCTGTTACAGGTGTGTATCTCCCTTAGATGGTGCGAGCATAAGAGGGTGCGTGTGATGGGCACCATGGGTTACCTTGGCCCCGAGTACATGGAAACGGGGTGCTTGCGAGACAAGAGCAACGTGTATTCCCTCGGGGTCATCTTGCTACAGGTGTGTGGTGTGCTGCTGTTGTGTACGTGTAGCAGCATGCACCATGGTGGGTACCTGGACCGGGAAGTGTGTGTGATGGACAACCCACCATGGGGTACCTGGGCCATGAATACATGGAGACTGGGTGCTTGCGGGACAAGAAGAGCGACGTTACTCCCTCGGGGTCATCCTGTTCCAGGTATGTGGTGCACTGGCTGATGCGTGTAGCAAGCATGTCACATGCGTGTGCGTGTGCGTGTGTGTGCGTGTGTGTGTGCGTGTGTGTGTGTGTGTGTGTGTGTGTGTGTGTGTGTGTGTGTGTGCGTGTGTGTGTGTGTGTGTGTGTGTGTGTGTGTGTGTGATGGGAAACCCACCATGGGGTACCTTGACCCCGAATACATGGAGTCGGGGTGTCTACACAATAAGAGCGGCGTTTATTCCCTCGGGGTCATCTTGCTACAGGTACGGACGCGATGGGGTGGGGGCATGGGTGCGTGCATTAGCATGTGTGTGTGTGATGGGTGTGATGAGCACCATGGGGAAACTTGACCTGGATACATACGTGGGTGAGCAGAGCACATACATGGAGACGGAGTGCTTGAGGGACAGGGTTGCCTGAGTGCCCTTGAAGCACCTCAGCATCCCTCTTCCTGAAGCTCCTTTCCCCTGCTCCTCATCTTTCCCACAGATGCTAGCAGCTCGGGACGCTCGCTGCTCCTTTCCCCTGCTCCTCATCTTTGAGAATTCTAAAAAAAACCCTGCAACAGATGCTAACACCCTGCAACAGATGCTAACAGGTCGGGACGCTGTTTCCAAGGTGGGAAAAGTGAAGCTCGTGGCATGGACGGGGCCGCACCTGTACCCAACATCACCAACCCTGAGGCTTCCCTCCTCCGCATCTGTCCTCCCCACACCCCCCCACCACGCAGATGCTAACAGGCCGCGATGCTGTGTCCAAGGAAGGCAATGTGAAGCTTGTGGCTTGGATGGGGCCGCACCTGTACCCCAACATCACCGAACCTGAGGCTTGGATCGACCCGAACCTGCAGGGCAGGTTCTCCCGCCGAGGCGCCAAGATGCTGGCAGCCGTGGCGAAGCAGTGCTCCGCCCGGCACAAGGAGGACCGGCCGGAGATGAGTGACGTGGCACAAGCTCTGATGTCCGTGCCTCTTGCTGATTGACTTGCTGACTGACTTGCGTTGACTTGGGTTGACCTGGGTTGACTTGGGTTGACCCGGGTTGACTTGGGTTGACCTGAAGCCAGCAGCTGTGGAAAAGCAAGGCGCCGCTCGGCACAAGGAGGACCGGCCGGAGATGAGTGACGTGGCTCAGGCGCTCATGTCCGTGCCTCTTGCTGATTGACTTGCGTTGACTTAAGTTGACTTAGCACTAGTGGGATGGGATGCTGGAAGCTGTGAGGAAGCAGCGTGTCTCCAGAGGCCGAATGGATGAGGACCGGCCGGAGATGAGTGACGTGGCACAAACACTCATGGACGTGCCGATGGACTGCTGATTGACCTTCATTGACTTGGGTTGACCCAGGTTGACTTGACACTGGAGAGATGGGATGTTGGCAGCAATGGCGAAGCAGCAGTATGCCGCCAAGCCCGATGCAAGGAGGACCGGCTAGAGATGAGCGAGGTGGCACAGGCGCTCATGGTCGTGCCTCTTGCTGATTGACTTGCGTTGACTTGGGTTGACTTGGCACTGGTGGGGTGAGAAACTGGAAGTCGTGGCGAAGCAGTGCGCCGCCCAAAACAACCCGGCCAGGAGATGAGGACTCCTCATCACCCTCGTAAACCTGAAACGTGGAGGTCCGGGTGGAGACGAGTGGCATGACAGGGGCACTCATGGTGTGCCTCCTGGCTGCTAATTGACCTGCGTTGACTTTGGTGGACTTGGCACTGGTGGGATGGGATGCAGGCAGCTGTGGCAGGGGCGCTCTTGACTGCTGATTGACTGACATTGACTTTGGTGGAATTGACACTGGTGGGATAGGATGCTGGCAGCTGTGGCGACTCAGTGCGCCGCCCGAAACAGCTCTGCCAGGGGGAGATAAATCACGTGGCACAGACCTCGTTTCTATCTGTTGACTGGGGATGTGGTGTGGTGTCAGCTGGAGGATCTGGCAAGGCAAGGCAAGCCTTCAATGGGTGTACCCTGGAAATAATGTAACACACCTACCTACATTCTCTGCAAGAAGCTTTTTCATATTCTTGCCAACATAAATGTGCTGGTGTGAGAATACCGTAAGCCCCCGGATAGAAGCGCAGGCCTCAGATAAGCGCCGGCGCTTATAAAGGGATGAGGGCGCTTATATCCGGTCCTCAATTATAAGCGCACCCCCTATAAATTTGTGATTTATTATAAGCGCATGTCGAATATTATACGAAAATCAGTCAAAATACAGAAACGAAATTCCCCTTACCAGGTAAGGGAAGTACAGTTCCACTTTCCCACTCACATCCCACTTGCTGCGCGTCTAGTCAGCACGCGCTGTCGCTTAGTCAGCATGTGTTGGCAGGGAATCAATCCCTGCCAAGTTGCTCGAGAGTCAGATTCGCGGCCCCATATAGTTTCGACTCGATTACACTCGGAAGAACGAGATCTACAGTTTGGTGTTAAAAAAAAACTTAATTTCATTTTGCCGTTATATAAACGCCGGCGCTTATAAATTTCCTCAATTATAAGCGCACCCCCTAAAAAACAGTGTTTTATTACAACCCCAGGGGCGCTTCTATCCGGGGTATGACGGTATAATAATGCCTTATTTTGTTTTAGCACGTTCATTTCCAGCCTGACAATGTACTCAGTTCCATACAGTTCCTGGAAAAATGGAGTGCTGTAGAAGCACTTGCACATTATTGCGGTAATCTTGATTGGCTGGTATGCAATAAAATACGATTCCTGACAGTTCCGTGACCAATATAATACAGAAGTCTGGGGTAAATCAGCATTCAGGGCATGGTAGTACCGTGGTAGGGAACCCATCATACCGTACCGGTACCTGTGGCTCACCAATCCATTCATGTAAGAAATGGTCGTAGTGGAAAGACAGCTCCCTCCCAACCCAACCCAGCTGATTCTTAGTACTGTGCTCCATGGCTGACAATGAATCTCCTAGCGGCCGTACAGTGGTACGGTTCCATAACTCCAAAACATCTCTATAGCTCGTCTTCGCACAACATCTGGTCTTCACAATGCGCCACTCTCAACCCCGTCCGGATTCGCTGAATGTCCTCCGTGAACGACGAAGCTGCCGTCCCAAGAAACACGTCTGCTAGAGCACACACCGCCTTGTCTAACGTCACCCGCACCACCCCCGGATGCTCAAACCGGTGCGGCAGCAGCACCTGCGCCCAAGCCTGCGCGTCCAGGTTCAGCGGAAGCTGCATCAGCCGCAGGTCCGGGCGGTGGGACAAAACCGCTCCGGTCAATTCCGCCACCTCAGTAGGTTCGGCGTCAGTGGCTAGGAAAATGGTGCTGAGATTGCTGGATTTTGCCATGCGATCGGCGATGCATCTGGCGGTGCGGTTGATTGTGAGATGAGAGCCTGAGTCCTGAAAGCTGGTAACCAGGTCTTTTCGCCGCCAGTGAATCGCCATGTAGCGAAGCTGACCGGCATTCTTACCACTGCTACCGCTGGCACTAGTAGTGGTGGTACCCCCACTGGCACCAGCAATGGCTGATGGTAGCGTGTCCTCAGCCGCTGTGTTGTTGCCCTGCTCCTCTCCTTCCCTGCTACTCCCTGCACTGTTATTCATCCCCTTTAGAAGCACATCCGATACAAACCGGCTGGCAGCTTCGAAGATCGCCGGATGGGGCTGAATCGCCAGTTTATTCGGGCAGCCCGGGCGCCGAAAAAACGGCACGTCAATCTGCCTGTGAAAGGTTTCATCAAACAGCGAAGCTCCCAAATCCCCCATTACAAACACATCAGCGGACGGGAAGATCAAATCCCCGAATCTCTTGATATCTGTGATGTTGATCGAGTGATCCGGAGGCAGGTTGGCATCCGTGAAAGTTAAAGCCTCGTATGAGATGCCTCCGAGTGTGGGGAGGACTGTGGGAAGGCCCCAACCTGGTTGGAAGTAGCAGTTGGTGAATGGGCACACGACCTGGGTTATTATTATATCCGCTGCTGTGCTGCTGCTGCTGTTGTTGTTGCTGCTGTCATTGCCACTACTGCCATTGCCGCTCCTTGCTGCTCTTCTCTCTGCCAGTAAGTCGTCGAGGGTGATGACGGTGTGCGGCCCGTAGCAGCGGTGCATGTGGGTGAGATGGAAGAACACGCGCCGGTCGTAGCTGCCGTTCACCTCCGCCGGCCGGAACGGTGCGACCAGCGTGCGGTTGAGAACGCCCGCCACGATTAGATAGTTGCGGATGCAGCGAATGCGGTTGGACACCTGATTAGGGGGCACAGGTGGCGAAGGGGACAAGGAGGAGGGAGGGGACTGGGTGTGCATGAAGCCAGATCAACGAGCGTGCGGTTGAGCACCCCTGCCACTATGAGGTAGTTGCGGATGCAGCGAATGCGGTTGGACACCTGAAGAATTTGTGTGGGGAGGGGGCTTTTGGAAAGGGGGGAAGGAGGGGCTCAGGGAACTGGGTGCACATGAAGCCAGATCAACCAGCGTGCAGTTGAGCACCCCTGACACTACGAGGTAGTTGCGGATGCAGCGAATGCGGTTGGACACCTGATAGGGGGAGTTGGGGGGGAGGAGGGGGGGTAAGGGGAATAAGAGGGGAGCAGGGAGGAGGGGCTGGTCGTGGTTGAAGGCAGATCAACGACTGTGCAATTGAGAACCTACGTCACAATTAGGTAATTGCGGATGCAGCGAATGCGGTTGCACACCTGATAAGGGATGGGTTGGAAGGAGGAAAGAGTGGGGAGAGAGGGCGCAACGGGGCCGGGTGTGCTTGAAGCGAAATTTACGAGCGTGCGCTCAAGAGCCCCAGCCTTTGTTAGGTGGTTGCGGAAGCAGCGGTTGGAAGCCAACAATCCCTTCGAATGTGGTTGGACACCTTGCTCTCACCCGCCTCTCGTACTCACCCGATATTCCAAGAACTAAAATCCAGTACGGCTCGTTCTTTGCGGCTGGCTAGCTGGCTTACAATGCAAGTCAACATGCAGAGGTTGTTGGGACGAATTCAAAAGTTGTGCTTGAAGCCATTTTTGACTTTTGAGGCGCCTCAAAAGTTGTGCTTGAAGCCATTTTTGACTTTTGAGGCGCCTCAAAAGTTGTGCTTGAAGCCATTTTTGAGGCACCTCAAAAATCATTTTCGCGGCGCCACGAAGGAGGAGGGAGAGGGGAGAGAGGACGCAACGGGGCCGGGTGTGCTTGAAGCCATTTTTGACTTTTGAGGCGCCTCAAAAGTTGTGCTTGAAGCCATTTTTGACTTTTGAGGCGCCTCAAAAGTTGTGCTTGAAGCCATTTTTGACTTTTGAGGCGCCTCAATAGTTGTGCTTGAAGCCATTTTTGACTTTTGAGGCGCCTCAAAAGTTGTGCTTGAAGCCATTTTTGAGGCACCTCAAAAATCATTTTCGCGGCGCCACGAAGGAGGAGGGAGAGGGGAGAGAGGGCGCAACGGGGCCGGGTGTGCTTGAAGCCATTTTTGACTTTTGAGGCGCCTCAAAAGTTGTGCTTGAAGCCATTTTTGACTTTTGAGGCGCCTCAAAAGTTGTGCTTGAAGCCAATTTTTACTTTTGAGGCGCCTCAAAAGTTGTGCTTGAAGCCATTTTTGAGGCACCTCAAAAATCATTTTCGCGGCGCCACGAAGGAGGAGGGAGAGGGGAGAGAGGGCGCAACGGGGCCGGGTGTGCTTGAAGCCAAATCCACGAGCATGCGCTCAAGAGCCCCAGCCTTTGTTAGGTGGTTGCGGAAGCAGCGGTTGGAACCCAACAATCCCTTCGAATGCGGTTGGACAACTTGCTCTCACCCGCCTCTCGTACTCACCCGATATTCCAAGAACTAAAATCCAGTACGGCTCGTTCTTTGCGGCTGGCTAGCTGGCTTACAATGCAAGTCAACATGCAGAGGTTGTTGGGACGAATTCAATCTCATCACTTCACGAGCACTGGTGTATCCCTGACTTTTAACTTTGCTTCTACCAAAAGGTTACATAACATTTTTGGCAAACGCCAGCAAACTAAAAATTGAGGGAGGGGGATGTTAAGAGAAATCTGTTTTTTGAGAGTTCTGAAGTGATACACTAGCCCCCATGAAGTGATGGGATTGAATTCGTCCCAACAACCTCTGCATGTTGCTGGGAGAACCCCCCTTCCAAGACGACAACTTGAACAGCCCCATCTTGGCCCCTCTTCCTTGCTCTCCTGCTCTTTCAAGCCTCTCACACCCACCTGGTTCCGCTGACAGTCTATGAGAATGTACTTGTCAGGCTGCGGCTCCCACGCGAGAGACTGATAAAAAACACCCCTTCCCAGGGCCACGAGTTGAACAGCCCATCCCAGGGCCACGAGATGAACAGCCCATCCCAGGGCCACGAGTTGAACAGCCCATCCCAGGGCCACGAGTTGAACAGCCCATCCCAGGGCCACGAGTTGAACAGCCCATCCCAGGGCCACGAGTTGAACAGCCCATCCCAGGGCCACGAGTTGAACAGCCCATCCCAGGGCCACGAGTTGAACAGCCCATCCCAGGGCCACGAGTTGAACAGCCCATCCCAGGGCCACGAGTTGAACAGCCCATCCTGGCCAAACACCTCCCCATCCTGCTGCCTCTCCCTCTCCCCCTTTGCACCATAACCCTAGCCTGTCATTTCCCTCAACTCACACGCACCTGGTTCCGTTGCCAGTCCATGAGAATGTATTTGTCCAGCTGAGGCGGCCACGCCAGGAACCCATCAGCAAACCCGCCCTCCCAGGACCCGCACTCCCGCCTCTCACACGCACCTGGTTCCGTTGGCAGTCCATGAGAATGTATTTGTCAGGCTGCGGCTCCCACGCCAGAAAGCCATGAGGATATATTTGGCACGCCCAACCCCTTCCCCCCTTGCTCCCTCTCCCCCCTCACACATACCTGGTTCCGTTGGCAGTCCATGAGAATGTATTTGTCAGGCTGCGGCTCCCACGCTAGAAATCCTTCAGAGAAGCCCCCCTCCCACGGCCACGCGTTGAACAGACCGCCCTTGTTCGAGCACCGCCCCTGCTGCCTCGCTCTCTGAATCTCCGACCATCGCTGCTCCTTTGATACCTGGCGACCCCTGGCAGGGAGATGGGGAATGAATGGGGAGGGGTGTCACGAAATGAGAGGTCAATACTTGGTCAGGGGAATGTACGCGCACCGCCCCTCCTGCCTTGCTCTTGTGAGCTCCAACAGCCGCTGCTCCTTTGATACCTGGCGACCCCTGGCGACCCCTGGCGACCCCTGGCGACCCCTGGCGACCCCTGGCGACCCCTGGCGACCCCTGGCGACCCCTGGCGACCCCTGGCGACCCCTGGCGACCCCTGGCGACCCCTGGCGACCCCTGGTGACCCCTGGCGACCCCTGGCAGGGAGATGGGGAATGAATGGGGAGGGGTGTCACGAAATGAGAGGTCAATACTTGGTCAGGGGAATGTACGCGCACCGCCCCTCCTGCCTTGCTCTTGTGAGCTCCAACAGCCGCTGCTCCTTTGATACCTGGCGACCCCTGGCGACCCCTGGCGACCCCTGGCGACCCCTGGCGACCCCTGGCGACCCCTGGCGACCCCTGGCGACCCCTGGCGACCCCTGGTGACCCCTAGCGACCCCTGGCAGGTAAATGGGAAGAGAATGGGAATGAGGAGAACAGCTTGGAATGCAGTTGGGATCTCGCTCGTACGAATGGGACGAGGGGAATGGACTGGTCAAGGGATTACGAAGATGAACTGAATACTCAGGAAGCTAAGGGGCTGAGGATGCTCAAGGGAGGCAGTGAGGAGGGAAGATAAGGGGGTGAGGAGGGAAGTGCAAAAGGAAGGTGTTGAGGAGGGAAATGGAGAATGGGGTAGTGGAGGGAAGAGAAGAAAGGGTGGGGTGAGGAGGGAAGAGAAGAAAGGGTGGAGTGAGGAGGGAAGAGAAGAGAGGGGGTGAGGAGGGAAGTCAGGAATGGGGTAGGTGGGAGAGCAGGAGCACACACCAATCAACTCGTATGCTAAGATCCGAGCTGGAGCCTGGTGATTGGCTTCTGCTGCTGCTGCTCGTATTGCTACCATCATGTTGCTGTAGAGTCCCATCCTCAGCCGTTCCTGGGCTTGACAAACTTGGTTCGGCAGCTGGTTCGGATGAGACTGTCAAGGCTGATGGTGGTTGGGAAGGAGGTTTGGATGATGCTGACGAGGCTAAGGGGGGAGGAGGCAGGGCAGGAGAAGCAGCAGATGCTGCAGCGAGCTCTCGTTCCAGTTGAATCACTCTCCCTATAGTCACACCCGGGAGTTCTAAGTCGAGTTGAACGAGGGACGGATCGGATGGTGGAGCTGAGATGTCTGTGGACGGCTGCAGATGGTTACAGGGTGGTCAGAAGACGAAACAATAATGTTTTATGATTGCAGATGGTTGGTGCGAAACGGGATTTGCAGAGGCAGAAGATTCTGATAATAAAGCGTTGAACGATTGCAGGGATTTTAGGTGGAGATTGATGTGAATTTGAGGAAGGCGAGACGCATGCGTACTGTGGTATGGCGGAATGCTCTCTGGATAACAAGACTGTGAATGCGCCGGTGAGGAACTGAGCAATCGAGCTCGCGACGAACACGGAACTATGAATATGGGATGCCATTAACGGGAAATTGTTCTGACCTGCTGTGCAAAAACGGCGAGGGAGAGCGTGAGGAGGACGAAAAGAGGCGGAGGGAGCGCCGGAATAAATATCCATATTAATCTACGTCTCAAAACTAGAGGAGGGGAACTGCTCCTCGGAGAGAGAGATGGGGTGAAAGCAGCAAGTGGCTGAGGGACTGCCTTCCCTAGTAACGATCTACGGAACAATTTTTGAGACATGAGATCCGTCTTAAAACCACAGGAGAGAGCGCGGAGACAGCTAAAAGCCGCTGGGGGATGTCCGTACAACGTCCAAATACGGTTCTTCCTCAGTAATAGTCTACGGGTTAATCCGCGAGTCAGCCAATGTCTCAAACCTTGAGCAGAGCGCGGAAGGAGCACCTCATCGCTAAACACGTCCTTAGTAACGATAGACTACTAATTTATTGCGCGGGTGATCGCATGAGGAGACAGCAACACACGGCTGAAAGGTGCGGATGAACGTGCGAGTCATGACAGAAACGGAGGTGACGCTTCTGTAACGAGGATAATTTCAAAATCCCGTAGTTCCCGAGGAAGGAAATAGGGTTGTGTGAAGAGGACGAAGCAGCAGTTTCCGTTGCCTGAAATTAGCGCGCTCAGCCGCACCCGAGGGCTACGAAGAACCTATCTTACGAGTGAAATGAGGACCATCGTGGTTACCAGCCGTTTGCGTATTAATTACGGCTATGAGGAACCTACCTTACGCTTCTAACATGCCTGGATATACTTTATTCCTGGCGAGTGAAACGAGGACCATCGTGATCACGGGAGAAAGGCTACCATACCTTGGGTATCCCGCGTCATAAAACCATCTGTGAAGGGGACTAAGGGCGGGTCCAAATGCGGTTGAAAAGGTTTTAGGCTTAATATAGAGCGGTCTATTTAAAACAACAGATGGTTGGGTAGGGTTTTTTGCGAATACATGCATTGTTGGACCCGCCCTAACGGATTTCCGTCTGGTATGCTCAAATTGCTGAGGGCGCATTTCTGTCTCGTGTCAAACCTTCTACATATATCAATTTAGCTTTCAAGCCTCGCATTTAGTCATGCTTAGCATAACCTTGGGGAATGTCTCAACGAAACGAGGTCGACGGTCGGTCGACGGACTCGCTTGTCCGTTGAGATATCATGAGGATCCGCGAAATAGGTTCTGGTATCCAATGAGTTCCATTAAACTATTCGTTAGCCTCCGTGTTCAGTGTTCAAGATCACCTTGAGCACTTAACGTTTATCTAAAACCAGAGCTCAGCACCCTGACTGTAGTTTCGCACCCGAACTTTCGGTAAATGGGTGTCGGCACCCCTATCAGCATTTCCCGAGTCATTGGAAAAATACTGACACGGTCACACACATCTGCTGCAGAACACTCGAGAGTCCAGACCAGATTCGAGAAGCTCGAAGTTCCTCCCTCCTCCCTCGAAGTCCAGAGTCCTCCCTCCATTTCAACTCCAAACGATAGCGAGCTGTCATGCTAGCGACTCATCCTGCCGCTCTACTTAGTTCATTAATCTCGTTAGCTGAAGCCGATTGACTTGGATCAGCCGGCTTGTTTGATATACGCCTTTGAACGATTTGCTGTCTGATCGTTTGCCTGTCCCCACTTGTGTAGACCGATCCACCTAGATTTTGCCGTGACGCGATTTGCTGTCACCACACGCCATTCAGTCGCTTCACTCTGACTCAATTCCCGAGTGACAACCTAAATGTTGCTGAAGATGCCACGTGCAGCCATCGCCGCACATCATTCCCCCCCGTAACGCAATAAGACACAGGTGTTCTCGCTAGAATCACATGCTTTAGAACCGCACGTGGACGAGCTCGGGCGAACGCCGATCAGCAAGCTCTCAGCACTCCGAATTTTGGGAATTTATCGCCATGGCAGTCAATCCGTCTCCGCCTTCCGCAGCCTTCCCTGCATCGTCCCCTTTTTCCGCCTCCGCACCTTTTTCATCCGCCAATCCCCCCATTTTCTCCGCTTCCGCGCCCGCGGATCCCGCCGCGCCGTCCCCCGTCCGCCCGCACAAGCCCACCGGCCGGCACGGCGCGACCGACCAGCAACGCCGGCGCGAGCTCGCTCTGGAGCGGCAGCGCGCCGCGCGGCGGGACCTGCAACTGCACGCGCGCCACGTGGCTCTCGCCGCAACTGGCGCCGTGACTCTCGCTGACGAGGTCGAGGCGCGCGAGTCTGCCGCCGCAGCGCCAGAGTCGAGAGAAGTTTCGCCGCTGCTTCCAGAGATATGCGAGTTCGACGAGGCTTCGGGCCAATGGACGAGGATCGACCAAGAGGGGTTCAGAATCGACGGCTCAGGGAGACGGATCGAGCCAGTCGACCTAGGATCTGACGCGTCTGGATCTACCAGAGAACCCTTTGCTACTGGAGCGAGAATCGATGCTGCCGAAGGGGAAGGCACTGAGGAGGGGGGTGTGTTGGGAGGAGTGGGTAACGGGGAGGGGGTGTTTGGGATGGTGCGTGAAGCGGGTGGGGAGGGTATGGAGATGGATGGGGATGGGGATGGGGATGGGGAGGGGGAGGGGGAGGAGGATGGTGGGGGCGTTGTGGGGATTGAACAGGAGATGAGGGGGTTGTTTGTGCCGCGTGGTGAGGCTAGGGGGAGAAGAGGGAAAGGAGGAGCAGGAGGAAGGGGAGGAGGGAGAGGAGGTCGAGGGGGGAGAGGAGGGGTTGATGATAATGTAGATGGTGCGGATAAAGGGGTGACAGACGGTGCAAGGGAGTGGTATGCGCAGCAGCTTATGCTGCCCGAGTGGATGGTCGACGTCCCACCTCGACTTGCCTCTGATTGGTCAGTTCTGTTTCCCTCTCTCTCACCACTCTTGGTCACTTGTTTATCCGGCACCCTTTTACTCAAAAACACGAACCTTCCTGTTTGCGGAAACTAGAATTGTTTGAGGTCTAGCGTCCATTGTCCGTTTCCCTTGTCAGTTCTCACATTCCCTCAAAAACTTAACTGAATTCTCCCCTCCCAGGTCTAGCATCCATTGTCCGTTTTCCGCGTCAATTCTCACATTCCTTTTGCACCATGCCATATTCCCAGGTTCGTGATGCCGCGGCCGGACGGGCGGCGTTGTTTGGTGGTATCTGCAAATGGCACCACCGTTAGCCGCCTGCGCAACGATCGAATCCTCCACCGCTTCCCCTCTCACCTGCCCAACGGTGCCAGGGCGCCTGGTATCGCTGCTGGCGCGCACGTCTACTGCATCCTGGACTGTATTTTTCATGAGGTGAGAGTTCAGGAGAGTGGGCAGTTCAAGGATTAGAGCTTGGGGTCTAGGGCGCAATCCTCCACCGCTTGCCCTAGCGTCTGCCCAACGGGGCCAGGGCTCCCGGTATCGCAGCGAGTGGCCATGTGTACTGCATCCTTGAATGTATCTTCCATGAGGTGAGATGAGATCTCAGCGTTTTAGGCAAATTCAAGGCTTAGAGTATCAGGCAGGCAGGCTGAAGGTTGAATCTTCCACCGCTTCCCCTCTCGTCTGCCCAACGGGGCCAGGGCTCCTGGTATCGCTGCTGGCGCTCACGTGTACTGCATCCTTGACTGTATCTTCCATGAGGTGAGTCTAGGGTTTCAGGGTTTCGGGTTTGAAGGGTCAAATCCTTCACCGACCACTTCCCCTTGTGCACGCCCAATAAGGCCAACATGCAGTCCAATGAGGTCTCATCCAATTTCCCGGTTCCCCCCCCCCCTCTTCCCCGCCCCGCACTCCTCCATGCTTGCCGGCCCAGCAGCACATACTGCGTGTTAGACGTCACGTGAAGGCATGGCGCGGTTATTCTTGATATGACTGCACTGCTGGGTTCTGTCTCTTGTGCCTGCACACACACCTGCCGCAGTGCGGCGCCAAATGAAGCCAAACAAACTCCCTGTTCCCCCTCCCTATCTCCCCCTGCTCCTCTATGCCTGGCAGCCCAATAACACTTACTATGCCTGACGTGATGGCATGGCTTGGCTATTCTCTCTACGACTGCACGGCAGAGTTTCGTCTCTTCTGGCTGCACACACACCTGTTGCAGTGCGGCGCCAGCTGAATTCGTGCTTCCCCTCCCCCCCCTCTCCCATGCAGCCCAATAACACATACTACGTGCTGGACGTGATGGCATGGCGCGGCTATTCTTTATACGACTGCACGGCTGAGTTTCGCCTCTTCTGGCTGCACACGCACCTGCCGCAGTGCGGCGCCTAACTCACCCCCTGCATCTCTTCCCCTGTCCTTGTCCCAACCCAACCACACGGCAGCCCAATAACACATACTACGTGCTGGACGTGATGGCATGGCGCGGCTATTCTCTCTACGACTGCACGGCCGAGTTTCGTCTCTTCTGGCTGCAAACGCACCTGCCGCAGTGCGGTGCCTGCGACCCGCCCTCCCACTTCCACCGTTTCCGCTTCGCTCCCGTGCCGTTTTTTGAGTGCCACTGCCAAGGGCTCGAGGCTGCTTACTGTGGGTGGAGAGAGGTTGGGGGAGGGGCAGTGGGGGCAGGAGGGACAGCAGGGGCAGGGGAGGCAGGGGAGGCAGGGGGAGCAGGGGGAGCAAGGGGGGAGATGGGGGGAGTTGAGGGAGCAGGGGTAGGGGGAGCAGCAGCAGGAGGGGGGTTAGCAGCGACAGTGGCTGGTGGCAGTGCCAATGGTGGTGCCTCGGTGCCAACGACTGCACTAGTGGAGTTCACTCGCGATGGGCTGCTCTTCTACAACCGGTGAGGAATTTCTGTTACTAGGCTAGCTGCTGTTCTGAAAGTGATTACACCGATGGAATGGTGAACGGCGCCCCAGTGCCAACGACTGCACGAGTGGAGTTCACTCGCGATGGGCTGCTCTTCCACAACGGGTGAGGAACGTTGGTGAAATGGACCAACTGTCTGTTTTTTTTTCTTTTTCTTTTTTTTTTTGCCCTCCTCTTGCTCCTTTTGCCGATCCACATGTTTCCCCTCGCTGTTGTGCTCTAAGACTTGAATGAGATGGGCCGCTGTTCCATCCCCAACTCCCCTCTCTCTCCCACCTCCCAGCCACTCGCACTACACGTCGGCCTCTCCTTCCTGGTGCTGCAGTGGCTATATTGAAATCACTTTTGAGAATTCTCAAAAGTGATTTCAGTATCGTCAGCCTCTCCTCCCTGGTGCTGCAGTGGAAGGATGCAGCGTGAATTCTGTTCGTTCCCCTCTTCGCCCCACCACTCATCCCTCCCCCGCTCCACAACTCCCCAACTCCCCCATTTCCCCAACCCTCCCAGCCACTCCCACTACACGTTGGGCCTCCCGCCTTTGGTGTTGCAGTGGAAGGACGTGGCGTGCAGTCGGTTCGCTCCCCTCTTCGCCCCTCCATTCACATTTCCCTCCCTCCTTACACAAAACCCTCCTTTCTATCTCCCTCTCAGGCATTCGCACTACACGTTGGGCCTCTCACCCCTGGTGCTGCAGTGGAAGGATGCAGCGTGCAGTCGGTTTGTCATAGACACTGATGGGGCGGGGAAGATTCCGGAGCAGCAGCAGGTGAGGCGATGCAAGGCAGGTCATGTGGTAACAGCTTCAATATTGCAAGACTCAAAAGTCGTTTCAGGTTGCGCGACGTCTCAGAAACCGCATCTCGGCAGGAAAGGCTAAGTGAGAGAGGTGGCAACAGCTTTTCACGTTGTCATGCTTTCCGTGCGCCGCCTTGCTGCTTCCCTTACCATTCCTCTGTTTCTCCCTTGCGTATGCAAAACAGGGGCACCCCCTCACAAGCCTCGTTCCGTGTTTTATATTCTCTTTTGAGGCGCCGCAAAACAATTTTTGAGGCGCCTCTTTTTGAGGCGCCGCAAAACAGGGGCACCCCCTCACAAGCCTCGTTCCGTGTTTTATATTCTCCTCCGCCATCTCTCCCTGCACCCCTCTGCATCCGTCTGCACTCCGCTTCACTCCTCTACCTCTGCACTCCTCTGCACCCCTCTGCATCCATATCAGGTGGTTCTCCTGCTCGCAGCAGACGGCTCTCTGGTGACAAGCGACGACCCTCCAGTGGTATTTGGCTCCCTGCCCCCGCACACTCTCAATGATGTACGTGCCTTAGAGTAGTAGTAGACCTAGCTCTTTGGCTAAGTCCTATCAGTCAAGTCTGTACTAGTATTTGGCTCCCTGCGCCCTTAATCTTCCAATGAAGTACGTCCCGCCGCGCCGCACACACTCACGCAGATTGTCGAATAGAAACAGCGAGCCAATGACATGTGACGTGCGTATTGCTGTGATGCCCATGACTTTTGTGTTCACTAGTGTCCCCACATGCTCATATGCTCAACCCCACGGTATTAAGCTCACCCCCATGTAACGTGACGTACGTAGCACTCCCCATGCACCTACCTACCTCCCAACTACACTCACTCCCCCCCCCATGTCCGTGCGTGCTCCTTTGTGTTCCTCCCTGTTCCCTCATCTCTCCCCATCCCAGCCGATTTTTGAGGCGCCTCAAAAATCATCTCTCCCCATGCCAGCCCTCCGTTCACTTGCGCCCCAACAAGCTGCTGCCTTGTGGGCCCAAGCGGGTAGCATGTGGAGCAGGGCCGAGTGGTAGGGGGCGGACCTACTGCCAGACGTGTGCTGTGCTCTCATTAATGCCTCTTTCCCCTCCTTGCTCCTCTCCTTCCCCTTCCCCGTCCCCAGCCCTCCCTGCACCTGCGCCCCAACAAGCTGCTACGCTTCGCCATAGACCCGGGTGGGTTGTACCTGGGGCAGGGCCGAGTGGTGGGGGCAGACCTGCTATTTGCTTACCCTCCGTGCTCCTCTCTGTTTTTGTCCTTCCCCATCCCAGCCCTCCCTGCACCTGCGTCCCAGCAAGCTTCTGCGATTTGCCGTAGGTCCGGGCGGGTTGCACCTGGAGCAGGGCCGAGTGGTGGGGGCAGACCTGCTGTTTCAGGGCGCAGCGAATCAGAGGAGAGGTGGCGCTGACAGTTGCTCCAAGGTGGGTGTAGGTTCAGGACATGTGGAATGGGTGTTAGGTGGTGGGTGGTGGGGGCGGACCTGCTGTTTCAGGGCGCAGCCAACCAGAGGCGAGGTGGCGCTGATAGCTGCTCCAAGGTGGGCTTGGGGTTTAGGGTGTAGGCTTTCGGGGTGTGGGTTGACGAGTTGTGGGCTATGGGACATGGGAGGTGGGTTAGGATCACAAGATGTGGGATGCGTGCTTGGTGCGGGTGGTGGGGGCGGACGGGCTATGGGACATGGGAGGTGGGTTAGGATCACAAGATGTGGGATGCGTGCTTGGTGCGGGTGGTGGGGGCGGACGGGCTATGGGACATGGGAGGTGGGTTAGGATCACAAGATGTGGGATGCGTGCTTGGTGCGGGTGGTGGGGGCGGACGGGCTATGGGACATGGGAGGTGGGTTAGGATCACAAGATGTGGGATGCGTGCTTGGTGCGGGTGGTGGGGGCGGACGGGCTATGGGACATGGGAGGTGGGTTAGGATCACAAGATGTGGGATGCGTGCTTGGTGCGGGTGGTGGGGGCAGACGGGCTATGGGACATGGGAGGTGGGTTAGGATCACAAGATGTGGGATGCGTGCTTGGTGCGGGTGGTGGGGGCAGACGTGCTGCTGCAGGGCGCAGCCAATCAGAGGCGAGGCGGCGCCGATAGCTGCTCCAAGGTGGGAATGAGGGTGCTGGCCGTGCCATGTGTAATGGGGTAGGAGTAAGGGATATGGGATGGGAGGTGGGATTGTGCTTGTTGGTAGGACCGTGGGGTGATGATCGTCATGTGATGGTGTCTCTCTTTCTTCTGCTGCAGGCTTGTTTTATTGGGGGCTGTGTCTGACTGCTTCCCCCTTCTCCTTCTCCTCACTACCATTCTCTTCCTCGTCCTCCTCCCACTCTCCTCCCTCTTCATTGTGTCTCTCCTCTTGGGCTCTATCCCCCTCTCTCCCCTTCCATCTCCCCTCCTCCCTTTTTAAAATTCCCCCTCCCCCAGTTTTCTCTTTCTCTTCCTGCACATTTCCATCCCTCCTCCTGTGATTGCAGATCCTGTTTCAGTATGCGGCTCGGCACTCCCCTCTCACTATTCAACACATCGCAGCTGCAGTTGTAGCAGGGCATGAAGTAGGTGTAGAAAACATGTAGTGTACAACCTTATGTCGTACAATGAGTTGTGTAGCAAGTGCAGCGAACTGTGATGTATCCTGCTGGGGAATATATGTAGTTGATGATTTTAATGTAGTACCTGGTATTCAACAAAAAGCCCAAAACATGAAAACAGTAACATAAGTGGTGGAGTTTCGGTCGTTACGCAGGCCATCCAAGCTCGAATGTCGCTGCAACAAGTTTTCCTATACCGCGTATGTCACTCCAGCCGCACGCATTTCGTACTGCACGAACATGTTCCACGTAGTCGTCGAATACTGCGCATGTCGTCAAGCAAGGCTCTTCCTTTCCTGTCAGACAGCTTGCGTTGCGCTCGCATTCAGCCAGCTCAGCTTCCAGTCAGACAGCTTGATTCTGCTGGCGCTTCGGCGCTTTTCATGAGATCTCCACGCCACGCGGACGCAGAGGCCAGACTGGATTCGTCCTTCCTCTCTCTCGTGTCATCATGCCGCAAGTACCGCTCCCAGGGGGCTCACTCCCCCCTTTACAAGTACCGCACCGCATCCGAGCTGCAAACTCACCCCTTCCCGCTCCACATTTCCCCCGTGCGCCAATAGTGTTTCCTCGGAGGAGCATTGCGCTGCGCTCATTCAGCTCCGCCATGCCTGTGCGCCTCCCCTTCTTCTCCGCCCCAAGCGGGCCTGCGCGTCAGATTTCCGCCGTTGCGCACAGTCAGTACGGCGGTTTGGGTCCCACCTCGCGCTTGGATTCCCCTCGTCCCAGTGCGCCAAGTGCGCCCCAGTGCGCCAAGTGCAAGTGCGGCGCCCCACTACACCCTTGCGTGCCAGTGCCTTCCTCCGCACCCATCACCATGCGCTCGTGCAACCTGCTCCCCCACTACTCCCCCTCATGCTCCCCCGGCCGCACCACCTCGGGCGCTCTCCCGACGATCACTCGAGCCCCTTTTTTCGCGCCCGTCCCTCCGATTCGGGGCAAACCTGCTGCGCCGCTCACCCCAACCGTCGTCGCATCCTGCGCTCGTCCGACCTGCTTCCCCACATCCTCCCCTACATGCTCCCCCGCCCCTCCCTCTCCGCCTCCTGCGCTCTCCCCGCGACGGCCCCACTTGCGCGCCTCTATCCGACGCAACGTGTTCGGTCCGGCTGGCGAGATCACCGAACGGCGAGGGAGAGAACGGCAGAAGGTGGCGGATTGGACGGTCACAGGCCCTGAAGCAGAGAGACGCGATGCCGAGATTGTTGCCTGAACTGAACCATCTGCGATCAAGAATGATAAAAAGGAGTGCCTGATCTCGACGGTCAGCGAAGCAGAGGGCGCGTTGCACGCTGACGTGAGAGAAGTGTGCTGCAGACAGTTCCCATTCATGAATCCATCCATCATTTGAACAAGGAGAGACAGTACGTATCGGATCACCCCACGCCTTCACTCACGGGCAGGAATCTTGTGATTGATACTCCTACAAGCGGGAAACTTGACTCATGCGGGCTTAAAACCCCCGTGTCACGATCCGAGATCCAAAGGGATGGACGCAATGGCGCCGAGTGAGGAGCGTCAGGAATCATGTGGAACGATGCTGGATGGCAGCAGGGTGACGGTGGGCGTGCTGTCCAAGTGGGTGCACATCGGCCGGGGGTGGGCGCCACGGCTCTTCCTTCTCAGACAGGTGAGCGACAAGGGAGGATTCTCGCCTTCTGAATCTCGCCTTCTGAATCTCGCCTTCTGAATCTCGCCTTCTGAATCTCGCCTTCTGAATCGCGCCTTCTGAATCGCGCCTTCTGAATCTCGCCTTCTGAATCTCGCCTTCTGAATCTCGCCTTCTGAATCTCGCCTTCTGAATCTCGCCTTCTGAATCTCGCCTTCTGAATCTCGCCTTCTGAATCTCGCCTTCTGAATCTCGCATCTTGATGCTTTTCAAAGACGTTAGGTGGGGTGACGGTGGGCGTGCTGTCCAAGTGGGTGGGTGCACATCGGCCGGGGGTGGGCTCCAAGGCTCGTCCTCCTCAGACAGGTGAGGGGCAAGGAAGAATGTCCGGGTTTACAGATTTTCACAGCCGTTCGGTCAGGTGATGGTTGTTGAGGGCGTGCTGTCAAAGTGGGTGCAGGGTGGGCGCCGAGGCTCTTCCTTCTCAGACAGGTAAGGGCAAAGGAAGAATGTCGGTTTTTCAAGTTTTCTTTTGCACACATCGTTCGAATCCTTCCTTTCGCTCCCTCCTTCCTTATGTTCTTCGTTTCTTGTTCTCCTCTCCACTCCACCCACACCACCAGCACCACCTTTCGCTTTAATTGAAGCTCCGAGTCAGCTCCACAACTGCATTGATCCAGAAGCCTTCAACTCAAGTCAGCTTGCAAGCAAGGACAATTCACCTGGTTTCGTTTTCTCTTCCTTTGCACTCCACCCACCAGCACCACCCTCCTTTACAGGTGCTCCGAGGCAGAACTACAGCTGCAATGATTCAGAAGCTCTCGAGTGAAGTCATTTTGTTTTGCAAGGACAGTTTGCATTGTTTCGTTCTGTTTCCGTCCCCACCCCACCCCACCCCACTCCACAGCACCACCTCCTCTACTTCAAGCTCCGTGGCAGCTCCACGGCTGCGATGATCCGGAAGCTCCAGCAGCGGTACAATTGTGTGGCTCTTATAGGGAGGGCCGTTTCGGACCTGATTGGTGACTATAACGAAGGGATGTTGCGCCAGGGGGATGAGGAGGAGGGAAAGGGGGTTGGAGAAGGTGGGGATGAGGAGGAGGGTGGGGGTGAGGGTGGGGATGAGGAGGAGGATGAGGAGGATGCGGATGAGGGAGAGGGTGGGGATAAGGTAGTGAGTTCGAGATGCCAAGGGATGGAGGAGAGAGAAACGCCACTGATGTCAGGAGATGAGGAGGAAGAGGAGGATGAGAACGATGAGGATGATGAGGAAGGTGGGAAAGGAGATGGGGAAGAGGAGGAGGTGGAGAAAAGTCCAAAGGGAGGGCAGGAGGAGGTAGATGAGGAGATGAAGAGGCGAAAAGAGCAAGTGAAGGAAGCAGTGCTACGTCCAACAGAAGAGAGGCTAGGAGCAGCAGTGGGGTATGGTGTGAGGGACGATAGGGTTACCATCCACGAGAGAGGACCCCTTTCACCCGTTCGATCTGCTGGTGAGCGTTGCAGTGGGAGTGGAGGGAATCCTACCCCCCACCACTACGACGGCCACCACCACCGCCACCGCCACCACCACCACCACCACCACCGTCAGCATGCGCATCAGCGTCAGCATAGCCCCCACCAGCGGCACCACCACAGCAGCCGGTTAAAGCCGAGAACTCCCAGCATATTCAGAACGCCCCCGCTCACTCCCCGGGCTTTAAGTGGCGCGGTTTCGAAGCTCCTGGCGGCATCCCCTAGGCGCAGCCCCCTGGAGAGCTGTGGTTATGGAGGGGGGAGGATGGAGGGCGAGGAGGGCGAGGTGGGAGAGGAGGGAGGGGAGGGAGAAGAGGGTGCGGTTGGTCAGAAGAGGGGGATGAGGGAAGGAGGGGGCAGGGGGTGGGGTGACAGTGGGGCGAGGGGCGTTGGGTTTGTGGTTGAGACGGAGGAGCCTCGAGGAGTAATTGAGCTTGATGCGGTGAGTTGCTGAGGATTTTTTAGGTACCTCAAAAGGCGCCTCAAAAGGCGTTGGGCTTGTTGCATCCATTTCTCAAATTTTGAGGTGACTCAAAACTGGATTCGTTTCCCTCACATTTCCTCCTCCCTCACATTTCCTCCTCCCTCACATTTCCTCCTCCCTCACATTTCCTCCCTCACATTTCCTCCTCCCTCACATTTCCTCCCTCACATTTCCTCCCTCACATTTCCTCCCTCACATTTCCTCCTCCCTCACGGACCTCTTCCACCCAATCCCATTCCAAACTCCGTACACTCCCCTCCTCACCTCAAACTCTCCTCCAGATCTCCTCTCTGCGTCCCAGCCGCAGCGACCCCACCAAGTTCTATCTTGCCACGTCAGCACGCACGCTCATCCTGTGTGCTGAGTCAGCAGAAGACCGCTCCCTCTGGCTGCAAGCTATCGAGGTGTGAACTTCAAAACATGCACACATGCACACACGCACACACACAGAATCACACGTGCACCAACCAACCTGCCTCACTGCCCTGTTTGGCTGCAAGTTTTTAAGGTTGGGTTTGTTTTGAACCCCATGGATTCACCCATGCACCTACCAGCCAAACCCTCTTCCTGGTTTTGCACTGGATGTGAAATGTTGTTCTTCAAAGGATGTTCAACTGTCAGGAAGTCTAGGAGATGATGATCATCATGTTCAAAGAAGCTTTTTTGTTTGTATGTGCAATGATGATGCATGCTCTTTAGACTGACTAGCTATCTTCATGACTCTTAGAATGTGGGTCCCCTCCCTCCTGTCGCTCCACAATGCAGGCTGCAAGGCTTTCTTTCCCTGTGCCTGCTGGATTGGCTACTGCTGCTGCTGCTGATACCGCCGCCACAGCTTCTGCTGCTGCTGCTGAGCCAATCTCTCCTGCTCTCTCCTCCCTCGGGATTGCCTCTCTTTCTCCTATGCCGCCTCCTGCCCTTGCATCTGCTGCCACACCTGCTGCAACTGGTGGTAACGATGGCGATGACATCAGCAGCGGTCATGGTGACGTGGACATAGCTGATGCTGCTGATGTGGACACAGAGCCGCTGACTCCGTCACGCATTTCCCTCCATCCTATGGTCGATTTCCTGAGGGCTGCTGACGTCAGCGATGACGTCATCATGAAATGCGAGGAGGTGGTTCGGCGGCAGGTGGTGGCGCGGGTGTTGTTGGGGGAGCGGCGTGCAAAGGAGCAGCTTATAACGAGGATGAAGCAGCTGGAGGTATGGTCCGGTCCGTCCATGTGTATGCATGTATGTGGAGTGGAGTGGAGTGGAGTGGAGTGGAGTGGAGTTTGACTGTAGTAAGCTTATGATGACGAGCATCCAGCAGCAGCTAGAGGTATACGGGTACTGGGGAGGGGAGTTTCGTGTGTTGTCGTGATATGAAAGCTAACGTTTGATTCGCTTCTTCCAAATTTGTGTGATTAAAACATGCGTGCGGGGGGCATGTGGGTATGTGCTACATGGCATTGCATGGCATGGCATGGCATGGCATGGCATGGCAGATAGAGAAAGCTCTATTGGAATCAGAGCTGATCCACATGCAGAGGAGGAGGGGGCGGAGGAGAGGGGCTGAGGGGGGAGGTGAGGGCGGAGAATGGGGGAAGGTGGGGGGAGGAGAAGAGGAGGGAAAGGAGGAGGAAGAAGCAGAGGAATGGGAGGAGGACGAGGAGGATGAAGAGGAGGAGGACGAGGAGGAGAGGTTCTTTGAGGCACCAGAGAAGCTGGCATGGATGGTAGAGGGGCGAGATGACGTGGTGGTTGAGGCGGGGGAGGGGGAGGGGGAGGGGGAGGGGGAGGGGGAGGGCGCACATGAAGGCGGATATGAAGGGGATGAGGAGCAGGGGGGGGGGGAGTTTGAGGGGGGAAGGGGCGGAGGCGGGGGAGCCGGGGGAGGAGGTGGGGGAGTGGGGGGAGGAGGTGGGGGAACAGGGGGAGATGGGGGAGGGGGGGTATCGGAGGGGGAGGGGGAGAGAGAAGCGGAGCAGCACAGGGAGATGGTGGGAGGAAGAAGGGCTGCAGAGGATGAGTTGTCAATGGATGCGGTAGGGGAAATCAAACTCGTGTTAAGCTAAGTTGGATTTGAGAAATTCAGTGGTGCATGCAGATCCCGTTGTGTTGAGAATGCAAAATCCCCTCTCGAGAAACTTCAAAAGTCTGAACCAGTCCAGGTTCTCTGTAACGAGGTGGCTTACTTTTGAGAGCCTCGAAACATCATAAGTCAGTCTGAACCAGTCAGAACCAGTCCGGGCACTCCGTGTTGAGAATGTGAAATCCCTCTACCTCTTTGCTTTCCCCTTCCCCGCGCCGCACCTTCACTTGAGCCCCATTCTTCGCACCCTCTCCTTCCCACCTCCAGGTCGGCTTCTCCTACCCTTTCGTCCCACGTCGCACGCGCCTCCCACTACCAGACAAGCAAAACCGCCCGGGCAGCCTGGCCGGGGGGCTGTGGGCGACGCTGCGCGAGTGCGTGGGGCGGGATTTGTCCCGAGTGTGCCTGCCGGTGCAGCTGAACGAGCCAATCGGGTTGCTGCACAAGTGCGCCGAGGAGATGGAGTACAGCTGGCTGCTCGACCGGGCGGCAGAGTACGGGCGGCGGGTGAGTCGGTGGGCGGCGGGTGAGGGTGTGGGCGGCAGAGTACGGCCGGAAGGTGAGTCGGTGGGAGAAAGGGTGGCAGGGCAGGGTATGTGAGAGAGTGGGCAGCCGTGTAGTGCAGTGTGTGGCGGCAGGAAGGCGGGGTGGGAGAGCTGTAGATGGATGGATGAGATGGAGCTAAGAGGGACAAGGGAAATGGAAAAGGAAAAGGAGGAGAAGCAGAAAGGGAAAGGTTCATGGTGAGCATATCCCCATCCCACTCTAGCCCCCACCTTCTTCCCCTATTTTATATTTTCCCGGTACTGTCAGAAGAAATCATAGTGTCTTGTAGACGAGTTTCCCTTTTATTCCTGGCCCCACCTTCTGCTCCCCTCTGCTTCTTCTCCAGGGCGATCAGCTAATGAGAGCCCTCCACGTGGCAGCCTTTGCCATGTCAGGCTATGCCAACACCAGTGCGCGCATGCACAAGCCCTTTAACCCGCTGCTGGGGGAGACTTACGAGGCGAACTACCCTGACAAGGGCTTTAAGCTGCTGGCAGAGAAGGTGAGTCACTTGTGCCAGAAGGTGAGCCACTTGTGCCAGAAGGTGAGCCACTTGTGCCAGAAGGTGAGCCACTTGTGCCAGAAGGTGAGCCACTTGTGCCAGAAGGTGAGCCACTTGTGCCAGAAGGTGAGCCACTTGTGCCAGAAGGTGAGCCACTTGTGCCAGAAGGTGAGCCACTTGTGCCAGAAGGTGAGCCACTTGTGCCAGAAGGTGAGCCACTTGTGCCAGAAGGTGAGCCACTTGTGCCAGAAGGTGAGCCACTTGTGCCAGAAGGTGAGCCACTTGTGCCAGAAGGTGAGCCACTTGTGCCAGAAGGTGAGCCACTTGTGCCAGAAGGTGAGTCACTTGTGCCAGAAGGTGAGCCACTTGTGCCAGAAGGTGAGCCACTTGTGCCAGAAGGTGAGCCACTTGTGCCAGAAGGTGAGCCACTTGTGCCAGAAGGTGAGCCACTTGTGCCAGAAGGTGAGCCACTTGTGCCAGAAGGTGAGCCACTTGTGCCAGAAGGTGAGCCACTTGTGCCAGAAGGTGAGCCACTTGTGCCAGAAGGTGAGTACTCACCTCCAATTCCCAGCTGCCGTTCTGCCTGCTAATGGTAGCAGGCAGACAGGTGTGTGTGCCACCCTGCTCCTGTGCTGCCTGCCACGCCACGAGTGCTGCTCGTGCTGTCCAGCACTGGTGGTGAGCCCACCCTCACTTGCCCTTCTCCCCACCCTCACTTGTCCTTCTCCCCACCTTCACATGTCCTTCAAACCGCTGCTGGGGGGAGAAGGGCGTGTGAGCGCGCACATACAAGGTGGGTAGGTTACCTTCAAGGCGTCAAGGCTTCAAATCCCTCACTTGCCCTCCTTCTCCGATCTTCCCTGCTCCCTCTACCAGGTTCTGAACCACCCCCCAACGGTGGCAGCGCACTGCTGGGGCAACGGGTGGCAGCTGTTTGGAGACTCGACCCTCAAGGTGCGATTCTGAGGGCCCTCCTTGCACCCCTGGTGTTCTCTTCTCCCCCTTCCCTCTACACCTCTTCCCTCCCTGTTCTCATCTTCCCGCTCTCTTCTCCTCTCACGTGTACTTTGCCCAACGTTCAGTTCTGAGGGCCCTCCTTGCACCTGCACCTGCTGCCCTCTCCTCCGTGGGGGCCTCCGTGCACCTGCTGCCCTCTCCTCTCCCTTCCCTCCACTCCCCCACCTGCCCTCTTATCCTCTCACCTTCCTTCTTCTCCTCTCACCTTCCTTCTTCTCCTCTCACCTTCCTTCTTCTCCTCTCACCTGTTCTTTGCTCAACGTTCAGTTCTGGGAGTGACTTTTGAGAATTCTCAAAAGTCTTCTCCTCTCACCTGTTCTTTGCTCAACGTTCAGTTCTGGGAGTGACTTTTGAGAATTCTCAAAAGTCTTCTCCTCTCACCTGTTCCTTGCTCAACGTTCAGTTCTGGGAGTGACTTCTGAGAATTCTCAAAAGTCTTCTCCTCTCACCTGTTCTTTGCTCAACGTTCAGTTCTGGGAGTGACTTTTGAGAATTCTCAAAAGTCTTCTCCTCTCACCTGTTCTTTGCTCAACGTTCAGTTCTGGGAGTGACTTTTGAGAATTCTCAAAAGTCTTCTCCTCTCACCTGTTCTTTGCTCAACGTTCAGTTCTGGGAGTGACTTTTGAGAATTCTCAAAAGTCTTCTCCTCTCACCTGTTCTTTGCTCAACGTTCAGTTCTGGGAGTGACTTTTGAGAATTCTCAAAAGTCTTCTCCTCTCACCTGTTCCTTGCTCAACGTTCAGTTCTGGGAGTGACTTTTGAGAATTCTCAAAAGTCTTCTCCTCTCACCTGTTCTTTGCTCAACGTTCAGTTCTGGGAGTGACTTTTGAGAATTCTCAAAAGTCTTCTCCTCTCACCTGTTCTCAAAATTCTGGGGCTCTCCGTGCACCTGCTGCCCTCGCTTCGCACTGCTTTAGGTTCTGGGAACCGTCCATGCACCTGGTTCCCTCGCCACCCCCTCTTCCTCCTCCCCTCTCCCGTTCCTCCTTCCTCCCTGCAGGTGCGCTTCTGGGGGCTGTCCATGCACCTGGTGCCGTGCGGTGTGATCTCCGTGCTGTTATATCCACCCCTTCACCTGTCCTCTGCCATTAGGACAAGTTACCTGTTGGAGTAGGACGAGTCACCTGCTGGATCCAGGTCGAAACTTTATACGTATCCATACACCTGGTACCGTGCGGTGTGATCTCCGTGCTGTTATATCCACCCCTTCACCTGTTATATCCACCCCTTCACCTGTTACATCCACCCCTTCACCTGTTACATCCACCCCTTCACCTGTTACATCCACCCCTTCACCTGTTACATCCACCCCTTCACCTGTTACATCCACCCCTTCACCTGTTACATCCACCCCTTCAACTGTTATATCCACCCCTTCACCTGTTACATCCACCCCTTCACCTGTTATATCCACCCCTTCACCTGTTACATCCACCCCTTCACCTGTTATATCCACCCCTTCACCTGTTACATCCACCCCTTCACCTGTTACATCCACCCCTTCACCTGTTACATCCACCCCTTCACCTGTTACATCCACCCCTTCACCTGTTACATCCATCCCTTCACCTGTTACATCCACCCCTTCACCTGTTATATCCACCCCTTCACCTGTTACATCCACCCCTTCAACTGTTACATCCGCCCCTTCACCTGTTACATCCACCCCTTCACCTGTTATATCCACCCCTTCACCTGTTACATCCACCCCTTAACCTTCCCCCCTCTCCTTCCCTCTTACCCTTCCCCCTCACTGAAGGTGCGGTTCCGGGGGCCGTCCATGCACCTGGTGCCCAGTGGGGTGTCATCTCGACCCCCCTTCCCCCCCTTCCTATGCCTTCCGCGCGTAGTGAGTCGATTTTTGAGTCGACTCAAAAATCGACTCACTACAAGTGGGGTGTCATCTCGACCCCCCTTCCCCCCCTTCCTATGCCTTCCTCCTCCCCTCCCCCGCTCCACCCCGCTCCCTGCAGGTGCGGTTCTGGGGGCCGTCCATGCACCTGGTGCCCAGTGGGGTTATCTCCGTGGTATTTGCTGATGGTGGGGGGGAGGAGGAGGAAGGGGAAGAGAGAGAAGCGGAGAAGGAGGAGGAGGAACGGGAAGGTTCTGAGCAGGGGCAAGGGGAATGGATTGAGCAGGAGGGGAGGGAGTGGAGAGAGCAGGGGGAGAGGGAGGAAGGGAAGGAGGAAGAGGAGGAAGGTGGTAGTGGCGGCTGTAGCGAGAGGGAAGGGAGGAAGCTGATGCAAAGGAAGAGGGAGGACAGAGAGGGGAGGAGGAGGGGTAAGAGTAGCAGGGCAGAAGAATCTGGCGGAAAAAAGAGCAGAGAAAGGGGGGATACCTCATTTTTGGAGGATGGAGGAGAGCGGTACGAGTGGAGCAAGGTGACAACGGGCATATACAACATAATAGTGGGGAAGCTTCAAGTGGAGCATTTCGGCACGATGCACATCCGAGGCAGTAAAGGGCTGTCAGTGCATCTGCATTTCAAGGAGCCGTCTCTGTTCGACCGCAGCAAGCACCAGGCGAGTGAAGGGCTGTGTGTGCGTGCGTGCGTGCGTGCGTGCGTTCGTGCGTGCGCTCATGCGTGCACGAGCGTGTGCGTGTGTGAGTGAATCCATGTGTGTTAGTAAAAGCGAGTGGTGTGTTTCTGCTTGTCCTGCTTCGATGGAATCTGTACTCGGTACGCTGCACTCTCAGTGCATCACTCCTCGCAAAAACCCACAAGGCATTCCCTCCTTCCTTCTCTCACCTCGTGCTTGCTCATCCCCCTCCAACCATCAGGTGCAGAACGAGCAGGGGAAGAAGCTGGCGATGCTGCACGGCTGTTGTGTTATCTTGGTACCCACGCTCCCCAATGCAGTGGCCCACCTCCCCCCCTTTTCACCCGCCAACCACCAGGTGCATGGGCACGTGCAGAACGAGCAGGGGGAGAAACTGGCGATGCTGCACTGCTGTTGTATTCACTAGGGCACGTGCTATGATCTACCTACATGCCCTCACTGCGCTCCCTAATATGGCCCCTTCTCCACCCGCCGCCCACAACCACCAGGTGCACGGGCACGTGCTGAACGAGCAGGGGGAGAAGCTGGCGATGCTGCACGGCCGGTGGGACCAGCACCTGACGTTCACCCTCACTCACCACGGCAGGGAGCATTGCAAGCAGCAATTCAACCAGCGAGGCAGGCAGCAATTCAACCAGCGAGGCAGGCAGCAATTCAACCAGCGAGGCAGGCAGCAATTCAACCAGCGAGGCAGGCAGCAGGGCAAGAGGCAAATTGAAAGGGGCATGAAGCAACAAGATGCAATTGGGGCTGGGGGGGTGGGTCATGGGGCGCATAGGTCAGCTGCTCCGGGGAGGGCGTACTTGGGGGAGGTGCCTTCTGGGGTTGACGTGGCTTCTGAGGCGCGGCAAAAGTCAGCTGCTGTGGGGAGGGCGTACCTGGGGGAGGTGTCTTCTGGTCCTGATGTGGGTGGCAGCAGCTTGGATGAGACAAATCGTGGACATGGCTGTGAGAGGGATGCTCTGACCCCAGTAGCAGCACCACCTGAGAACCCACCTGAGATGACACCTGAGCACCCACCTGAGCATGAACCTGAGAATTCACGTCAGCGTCCACATCGGCCACCACCTGAGAAACCACCTGAGCACTTTACTGATCGTCCAGCGACCCGATTAGCACCTCATTCGCTGTGGCATAAGGCTGCTTCAGCCACGGCTCACCAGCAGCAGCAGCAGCAGCAGCAGCAGCATGGAAACAAGTACAACTTCTCGCCCTTTTGTGTCACACTCAATGAGATCATGCCAGATATTGCGGTGAGTTGCCCAACGGGTTTCACAGGGACTGGGCTGGTTCTGATTAGATTCAGAAAATGGAAAGATTGGGAGCTTTGTAAACGTGTTAGGCCGAGCTGAAGTTTAGGAATTAAGTCTGATGGATGGTTTAGGATCAGATCAGGGTAGACTGCAAGTTCCCAGGAAGAGAGAAATTTGTAAGACTTCAGGAATGGAATGACCGTGAGAGTTTAGGATCTTACAAGCGCACGATCAAACTCTCACAATCATTCTATTCCATGATTGGAAAAGACTGTGACGGTTCAGGGATAGTGTTGACAGCGCACATGGCATGACTTTCCCTTCTTGCTTTCATCCCTCCTCTGTGGAATGCACAGTTTTGGGACGCCTCATAATTCTCTTGGGACTATTTCTTCCCTGCCTTGCTTGCAGCCCTTCCTCCCCCCCACAGACTCCCGCTTTCGCCCCGACCAGAGGGCCCTGGAGGAGGGGGACGAAGCATGGGCGAATGAGGAGAAACGGCGGCTGGAGGGGAAGCAACGCAAGGTAGGAGACTGGGTCAAGAGGCTGGGGGAAAATGCGGCTCAAATGGACATGGAGGAGTGGGAAAAAGTGTGTTACAATACTGTGAATCAGGTTTGACACTAGCAGGTGCTGCTGGCATATTGTTTTACAATGTCTGCATAAGGCGCTTTTGAGGAGCTTTAATGTGCGTTAGCAATTAATCCTAACAGTGAGTCGACGTGAAATTTTAGTAAACTCACCTCCTCTGCATTGTTGTTGTGGCAGGCGCGGCAGGTGCAGGCGTCAGGTTGGGAGCCCAGGTGGTTTCAACAGAAGGCACCTGGCGGCACCTGGACGTACAAGGGAGGGTACTGGGAGAGGCGCTCAACCAGGGACTGGGGGGATATTCCCGACATCTTTGCTGCTGATAATAGCAGCAGTGCTGGTGCCAGTGGTGCCAGTGATGTTGCTACCATTGCTACTCCCAGTGCTATCGTTGTTGCTCCTGCTGCTCCTGCTCCTGCGAATCCTCCTCGTCCTGATGCTGCTGGTGCTGCTGCTCTGGTTGCCAGCCCCGATGATGCTGCTAGTGCCGGCTGACATGCTGCAGTTGCTCCTGCTAGCAGTGCTGGCGGCTGCATTGTCACCAGTGCTGGTACGTGTAGGTGAGGCAGGCGGCCAGGGCATGGCATGGCATCCCTGATACCCTACTGATGACAGCAGCACTGCTGCTACTAGGGTGCTAGTGGTGGTGCTGGTGGTGGTGCTAGTATTTTTTTCTGCTGGTGCTGCTACTCCTGCCCCTCCTGCTCCTCCTCCTGCCCCTCCTGCTCCTCCTCCTGCCCCTCCTGCTCCTCCTCCTGCCCCTCCTGCTCCTCCTCCTGCCCCTCCTGCTCCTCCTCCTGCCCCTCCTGCTCCTCCTGCCACTCCTGCTCCTCCTCCTGCTCCTCCTCCTGCCCCTCCTGCTCCTCCTCCTGTCCCTCCTGCTCCTCCTCCGGCTCCTCTTCCTGCCCCTCTTGCTCCTCCTCCTGCCCCTCCTGCTCCTCCTGCTTCTCCTCCCGCTTCCCCACCTGCTCCTCCTCCTGCTGCTGTTGCTGCTGCTGTGGATCTGGTTGCCAGATTGAACAGTGATGGCTAGTGTCCTGCAGTGATGGTCCCCTACTGATGCTGCTGCTGCTGCTGCTCCTGCCCCCCTTGCTCCTCCTCCTGCTGCTGTTGCTGCTGCTGCAGATCTGGTTGCCAGATTGAACAGTGATGGCTAGTGTCCTGCAGTGATGGTCCCCTACTGATGCTGCTGCTGCTGCTCCTCCTGCCCCCCTTGCTCCTCCTCCTGCTGCTGTTGCTGCTGTTGCGGATCCAGTGCCATCTCCACTAATGCTGGTTGCTATCCTGCAGTTGCTCCTGCTGGCATAACTGGCAGTTGCGCTGGCGGCACCAGTGATGGTGAAGAAGCTGCATTTCATCTAGTAATATGCTGGTATTAGTTCTGTGACTGCAGAAAGGGGAATTTAGTGGTTACTGTCACAGTTGTTTTGGGCGGGTGCTAATTAGCTGTGTATATAGTGATTTGGCCATGAATCATTAAACTGCCTGTTCTTGTACATTACATGTATTATGGCTTTCCACTTTGCTTTTCATGGATGATACTCTGTGATAATGTTCCTTCCTCCAACTGATTCAGTACAGCATCTTTGAAAAAGAGCTGTATAAATGAATGCTTCCTGGATTCATTACATCCTGCACAAATAACTGAATCGCCGGCCATCACAGAAGATAAATGTTACTGACACCAAGTTTCCAACTTACTACTACCACACAACGCGTACGGGACGAACACCTACAATAAATTATTGATGTTACTAGCCTACAATACTATCAGCAGCCCAGACACAACTGCCCAGCCACACAACTGGTGGCTAAACAGTCAATGGGCTGACCTGACCATGATGAATAGGACGAGACTGGAGCAGTGAGAAAGTTGCATTCGGGAACTTGGATGAAATCAGATGAGCATGCATATTAGCACCCCCACACTTGCTATCTACACAAGCCCTACTCGCATTGCTCTCATGGCACAGGCTGTTTCGCTTCCACCTTACGCACTTCACTCTTCGTGCTAGAGCCTGGAGTTCCTGCATGTGAATGTGGCTTTTTCACATGGACCACCTTCTCTTGCTGCTGCTGTTGTTTTTCCTCGCTTGGATCCTGCTCTGTTTTTGGCTGCACCAGCTGCTGCTGCTGCTGCTGCTGCTGCTGTTGCTGCTGCTTCTGCTTTTTCTGCTTATGCTCCTGCTGCCGATGTTTGAGCTTCTGCTCCTGCTCCTGCTGTTTCTGTTTTGGTTCCTGGTGCTGCTGCGGTTTTTGTTCCTGTGAACGCTCCTTCTGCTGCTCTTTCGATTTTTGCTGCTGCTGCAGAATCTGCTGCTCTTTCTGCTGCTGCTGCTGCAACTTTAGCTGTTCCTTCTGCTGTTGCTCCTTCTGCCGCTGCACTTGCTCCTGCTGCTCCTTCTCCCTCTGCTTCTTCTCCTTCTGCTCTTTTTCCTTCTGCTCCTTTTCTTTCAGCTCTCTCTCCCTCTTCTCCTTCTCCTTCTGCTCCTTCTCCTTCTGCTCCTTCTCCCGCTGCTCCTTTTCCTGCTGCTCCTTCTCCCGCTGCTCCTTCCCCCTTTGCTCCTTCTGCCGGTTCTCCTCCTCATCATCCGCAAATAAATCCTTAATTCCCGACCAGTCGTGCGCCCCTCGCCGCTCCCAGTACCCGCCCACGTATGTCCACGTGCTCCCCGGCCCCCCTTGCTGCTGGAACCATCGCGGGTGCCACCCCGGCTCGCCTGCCTTGAGCGCCTGCAGGGAAAAAGAAGAGGCAGGGATGTGGGGAGAGAGGATGATGAGTATGAGTGCTTGTATTCCCCCACGTAAGTCCGCGTGCTCCTTGGTCCCCCTTGCTGTTGGAACCATCGCGGGTGCCACCCCGGCTTGCCTGCTTTCAGAGCCTGCAAGGAAGAACACAAACACAGATTTTGAGAAGTGGGTGGGGGGAGGGGGGTGGGTGTGGAAGAGAAAGAAAATGCAGGAGAAGTCGAGGAATAGCGCTGCTTCTGCTCCAGCCTAGACTTCTCCTGAATCGCCAGGTCATAGGATACCTCTGTTCCACACTACTTCCCACACCACATGCTCCCTCTCTTCATGCCTCCAAGCACAGCCGTAAACAAGCACACCCAACACCGAAAGCCCTCCTCTCACCTTGCGCTGCTTCTGCTCCAGACGTGACTTCTCCTGAATCGCCCGATCATAGTATCCCTCTTCCAACGCCCGCTGGTCCTCCCGCAGACGGGAATCCGTGGGGGGAAGGTGTTCCTGGGATGGGAAGCGGAGGGAAGAAAGGAAGCAAATGGTGAGGCGCCTCACAGAAACATCTCCCCCTCCAAGGCCCGCTAGTCCGGCCGCAGACAAGAATCGGTCAGAAGGAGGTGCACCTGTGATGGGGAAGGGAAGGATAGGACGACGTGAGCAAGGGAGGAGAGAGAAAGCAATGGTGAAGCTAAGGAAAGAAAATTACCAGGAGGAAGGTGGCGAGAGTGACAAACACTAAGGAACAACTACTCACTTGGAGAAACTATAGACCACATTCGAGAACCTAAAAGGTGAGTCACCTTGAGCCCCAGAGTCAACTCATTGGGAGTGATGCGGAAGGGCGTGAACTTGCTGTACTTGCAGGGGAAGGGCGAGGGGGCGCACTTCTAATGCCTCCTCACTTGGTTCAGCGTCAGTTCAAAAGCTCTATTTACAGCAACTCCTCCTCACCTCCGTAAAAGTAGAGAGCACGTTTCCATCTTGAGAGGCTATGGAACTAATCCTCACCTTGAGTCCTGGAGTCATCTCGTTGAGGGTGATGCAGAAGGGCGTGAACTTGTACTTGCAGGGGAAGGGCGAGGGGGCGCACTTCTGCTGCCTCCTCTCTTAACCTAACCGTCAGTACACAAACTGTAGAGAGTGACAGGGGTCTCTGAGGTTGCAAAGAGTAAACTCACCTTGAGTCCCGGAGTCATCTCGTTGAGGGTGATGCAGAAGGGCGTGAACTTGTACTTGCAGGGGAAGGGCGAGGGGGCGCACTTCTGCCACAGCAGCTGTGCCGTGGCCAGCACCTCGCTCTCCTCCTTCTGCGACTTGCTGCTCAGCTCCCCCGGCACAAAGTGCAGGAACTGGTCCCACCGCCCCACCAGGGTGGCTTTTTCTTCCCCGTCATCACTCTGAACAATGCCCCTGACCTGCATTGTGAACGCGCATGGGAGCAGGGAGGAGAGGGGGAGAGGGAGGAGGGAGCAGGGAGAAGGGAAGGGATTTGGGGATGAGCTATGGCCAGCACCTCGCTTTCCTCCTTCTGTGACTTGCTGCTCAGCTCCCCCGGCACAAAGTGCAGGAACTGGTCCCACCCACCGCCCCACCAGCGTGGCTTTTTCCTTCCCATTGTCACTCTGCACTATGCCCCGCACCTGTAGTGGGTGTGAATACGCATGGGAGCAGGGGGTAGCGGGGGAGAGGGAAAGGCAGGGAGGAGGAGAAGGGGAGACAGTAAGAAAGGGACGGGGGGAACAGGAGAGTTGCAGCTGAGCTGTGGCCAGCACCTCGCTCTCCTCCTTCTGTGACTAGCTGCTCAGCTCCCCCGGCACAAAGTGCAGGAACTGGTCCCCCTCCCCACGAGAGTTCCTTCTCCCCGTCATCGCTCTGCACTATGCCTCTGACCTGCATTGTGAACATGCGGATGTCAGCAGGGAGGAGAGGAGGAGATGGAAAGGGAAGTGGGAGCAGGTGAGAGGAGCGGGGGAGAGGGAAATCCAAGGAGTAGCAGGCGAGAGGGTAAGGCAGGGAGGGAAGAAGATGGGAGCTATGTTGCTGTGCCATGGCCGGCACCTCGCTTTCCTCCTTCTGGGACTTTGCTGCTCAGCTCCGCCCCCCCCCAATCACTTCTATTCTCTCCCATTTCGTTCTGTTCATAGAGTTTCTGATTTGTTTTGCCACATGGAGGGTTCAAGACCTCCTGCTCTCACACACCTCTCCATCCTCGCAAACACACACATCAACACACACACACACACACACACACACACACACCCACACGCACACACACATCAACACACACACACACACACACATCAACACACACACACACACATCAACACACACACACATCAACACACACACACATCAACACACACACACACACACACACACATCAACACACAAACACACACACACATCAATACACACACGCACACACATCAACACACACACACACACACGCGCACACACACACCATCAGCCACCAAGGCACACACCTGGCTGGCAACCAATGACACACATACCTGATGGGGATTTCGGTTGAAAGTCGACCGCTCTTTGAACCGCAGCCTCGCCAAGAACCCCTGGTTCCCCCGAATCCGCATCGTCCCATAATGGTCCACAAATGGCTTTCCAAGAATCAGATTCTGAATGGATACCGTCACGTTGTTCCACTCTAAGACAAACACAGGTACCTGGGAAAGCCCGCATACATACACACATGCATACCTGGTGGGGGTTCCGGTCAAAAGTGGACCGTTCTTTGAACCGCAGCCTTGCCGAGAACCCCCGGTTCCCCCGGATCCTCATCGTCCCGTAATGATCCACAAACGGCTTCCCGAGAATCAGATTCTGAATGGACACCGTCACGTTGCTCCACTCAAACACAAAGACACCTACCTGGAAAAACCCACCCACACACACATGCACACCTGATGGGGATTCCGATCGAAAGTCGACCGCTCTTTGAATCGCAGCCGTGCCGAGAACCCCCGGTTCCCCCGGATCCTCATCGTGCCATAATGGTCCACAAATGGCTTCCCAAGAATCAGATTCTGAATCGACACCGTCACGTTGCTCCACTCGAAGACCTCCCCGTCGTCGAACGCCACGGAGAGCACACCGACGGGGTCGAGCTGCACGGACGGCCCCCAGAAGCGCACCTTGAGGCACGCGTCCCCCCAGCTGCGCCACCCCGTGCCCTCGCAGTTCCACGCGAGCGTGGGGGGATAGTGCAGCACCTGTGGGGGGGGGAGGGGAGGGGGGGAGGAGGGGAAGGCACCTTGAGGCACGCGTCCCCCCAGCTGCGCCACCCCGTGCCCTCACAGTTCCACACAGCGTGGGGGGATAATGCAGCACCTGGGGGGGAGGGGAGGGAAGACAGACGGGGCAAGGGCAGAGTCACGAGTGAGAATGGTTGGCAGCAGCAGAAGGTTGACAGGCGTGTGCATGCGTGCATGCCTAAAGCATCCCCGTTTCTGGGGTGTAGTGGTGGTGCCTCTGAGATGTAACGGAACAACCATGAGATGCAACGGATCAACTCACCGCCTCTGAGACGTATCGGAAGCCCTTGTCGGGGCAGTCCGCCTCAAACGTCTCTCCCAGCAGCGGGTTGAAGGGCTTGTGCATGCGCCCAGCGTTGCCCGAGTACCGTGACACTGCAAACGCTGCCACGTGCACTGCTCTCATTAGCTTGTTGCCCTGGCGGTGGAAGGGAGGGGGGATGGAGTGTGGAGTGGGCATGTTGGGTACGAATATCGATGGCCAAGAGACACTGCGAACACTGCCTCGTGCACTGCCCTTGTTGGCTTGTTGCCCTGCTCGTCGAACAAGGAGAACGAGTACTCTCCTGCTCCATTAATGGAATTTCAGACCAAGCAAGCGGCAAGGTAGCTGTGCACTCACCCGGCAGCCGTACTCAGCGGTGCGATCGAGCAGCCAGCTGTACTAGTACGTCTCGCAGTACTTCTGGTTGGTGCTGATGGGCTCGTTGAAGCTCACAGGCAGACTCGCTGCAAGGACCCCACTCAAACCCCACCGTTTCCCTTACAGTCCATTCGCCTGACAGCCCGTCCGCCCACCCTACCCAAGGAATGCTGAGCCAGAAGAAAGCAAGCAGCACGCTATGCTGTGAAGCAAGCAGGAAACCAGCAGTTAGCAAGCAAGCTGTGCACTCACCCGGCGGCCGTATTCTGCTGCGCGGTCGAGCAGCCAGCTGTACTCGTACGTCTCGCAGTACTTCTGGTTGGTGCTGATGGGCTCGTTGAAGCTCACAGGCAGCGACACCTTGAACAGGTCCTTGCCCACCAGGTCCTTGAGAATCGACCAGATGCTGACCGGCTTTTCCTCCTCCGCTGGCGGAGGCAGGCGCTCCCTTCGAGGTATCTTGGGGTACGTGAATCCCACCTGGTGGGTTGATGGGAATTGGGTGGTGGATTGGGCGGTAGGGGGGTTGGGGAGGGGTGGGGGAAAGAGCACGCGAAAGAAGAAGCAGCGACACCTTGAAGAGGTCCTTGCCCACCAGGTCCTTGAGAATCGACCAGATGCTGACCGGCTTCTCCTCCTCCGCTGGGGAAGGCAGGCGCTCCCTTCGAGGTATCTTGGGGTACGTGAATCCCACCTGGTGAGCAGTTGGAGAGAGGGCGATTGGGAGAAAGCGGGGGAAAGAGCACGGGAAATAAGAAGCAGAGTCACCTTGAAGAGGTCCTTGCCCACCAGGTCTTTGAGAATCGACCAGATGCTGGCCGGCTTGATGCACACTCCCCGAGCTGACTCAGAGAATACAATGCACTTCCTTGACACATGAGGCCCAGCCATCCCACTCCCACATACCTCCTGAATATCCAGCACAGTCAGCACACTCCCAGAGCTGACGAAATCATCCATGGCTTCGAAAAACTCGTCATCCTGCCCGCCGCTGCTGCCCGACCCTCCCTCGTCCTCGTCATTGTCCCGAGCCAACACGTCGGCCTTGGCAGCGCGCCGAGCCTTGCTCCGAGCCCTCCCAGACCTGCGGCCGCTGCTACCAATTTGCCTTGACCTGAGGTCGCTCCCACTGCGCTTCAACAGCCCGTGACCTGAACTAGTAACCGCACTGCTGTCAGCCTCCTGATCACCCCCAGCTTCCTCCTCCTCCCCTTCCGCCTCCTCTTCGTCATCCTCTTCATCGTCCTCCTCCTCGTCCTCATCAAAGGTTGTGCTGGCATCATCGCCATCGCCAGCTGTGCAGGTGGGGTCACATAAGGGAGGAAATGAAGGAGTCGAGGAATAAGGGGTGAATGCGAGGTGGAAACGGATAAAAACGGCGAAATAGGAACGGGATATGGAAGAAATAAACACTCAGAAGAGGAGAAGAACTGGGAAGAAGTATCACCAGAACCATTCTCAAGTCACATTTACCGAGGGTTAGAGGATAAGAGGCTGAGTGGGGGCTGAGTGGGATAACGAATCGAGGAAGGAGAACAAGCTAGCGGGAGGTAGACGAGATAAACCATCAGAAGGTGAGAAGGATTTGGAAGTAAGACGAGATAACCATCAGAAGATGAGAAGTATTTGGAAGAGTCTTAAAAAAACATGTCACATCGACCGAGGAGGCGTTACAGGATGAGGGAGACTTACATGTCCTATTCATTCTGAATTAGGGGGAGAGGGAGAGAGAGTGAATGAGTAGCCTCGGGTGTGAGGGGTTGGAGATTGGCAGACGTACTCATGACGACGCTGTTGCCTGCGTAACCCTGGTTCCTCGTCTCTTCCAGCATAGCCGTTTCCAACTCAACCTTATCCGCTTCAAGCTGCCTCAATAACCGCAAAAGCTGCAACCGCCGCTTCTGCTCCTCCCGCAGTTTATTCTCCAGCCTGAACACCACTTGTCGCCTCACTATCTCCTCGCACTTAGCTATCTCCTCCACACCCACACTTATGCTCGCTAAGTACGCTCTTAGCGGCTCCATGGCCAGCGACGACGCGGCTACCAGCCTGGAATCATTTATCGAAGGAGCTTGTGCCGAGGCGCGAATCAACTGAAGGTGCTTCATTTTCGCGGCTTGAAGCGCGTCCATCCATAGTAACCTCCCGGCTTTAGATTCCGTCCTTAATCCGAGCGTCTTCGTCCCGAAAACGTAGAACTTTCTACCGTCAGTCGTGCTGGCTCGGAGCGTCGAAACCTCCAATCGGACGCTGCCATGTGGCATGCGATCGCCAAGCTCGCCTTCGTTAGGCACGACCCCATCTTCGCGCTCCTTCTTCACCAAATGGCGAATCTCATCACCGATCAGTCGGGCTCGAGGGCGACGCTCAAGCTCCTGTAACACGGTTACCCGATCAGGGCCCTCTAGTTTGAAGTAAGACAGCAGGCCCTGGTGGGAGACAAAGGCGGGATGCAGAGTGATATACGATATAATTATATGCTACTGAACAGAGACAGTTATGTCTCGCGTAGATATTAGTGACTCGAGATGCGTTTGGACCTAGGAAATCGGTCTTGGTGGACTGGAATTCAGAATTTCCTTGAAAGGAACCCATTGTTGGAAATGCAAGGGATTATCCAGGACCCGCCTTGGTATTACCGTATGATGACACTGAGGTTCATTTGGGTGCGACCTTCGTATCTCGCATGCTTACACCGGGAGTTCTTTGGTTCTCACCTTGGATTTGCCCCCGGATGGCACTGGGAATCATCCGGATCCCACCTTGGAATTGCCGAACCATAACATAGGGAGATATCTAGGTCCCAGGCTGCCACTCTTTGAACTTACTCGAAAATGCTTCGACACTTTCGAGAAAAAAAAAAAAGTGCGACGGGGGTCCGTCCGATGTGGTCAATAAACAGGACAACTGCCGGGAAACAACCAGTTTTGAGAGTTCTCACATCGCGTACTTACCCCTTCCAGAACGAACAGCCGCATGCCCCAGCCTCGTCCCAGGTTCACCCACTTCCACAGAATGCCCATCACCACTTCCGCGCTCTCTTCCCCCACCGCCGCTGCCACTGCCGCCGCTTCCTCCGCCCTCCTCCCCGCCATCAGCTCCCCCCAGTTCCCCCCGCTTCCGCCGCGCGCGCGCGCAGGCACCAGTGCAAGCGACTGCGCGCTGATCCCCGCCGACGATGACGCTGCGCCTACCGCGTCTGCGGCAGGTGTCATGGTCGTCGCGCAAGCATCCAGCTCAGCAAGCAAATAGCGCGCTTCTTTGCTGTTGGAGCGGGACACAGATCCTCTCCCGTCGCTCCCGAAAATCCCGAGGCCTTTCCCGTCGCTACTTTTCCGCCGCTCGCGGCTCGGGCTCGGCCTGCTGCGGCGCGGGCTGAACCTTCCCCGTGTGCAGGATGGAGCGATCGCGTAGTTACCGCCGCTCGCGGAGGATTCGCTCTCTTCCGGCTCAAGCATGTTAACGTCATAAACGGCTGCTGACGCAAAGTTCTCTTTGTTCCGTCTGCGGAACGGGTTCGGAACTATGCTGGACAGACGGAAACCTGACGGAGAAGATGCTTCGCCGGGAGAGGGTGATGGAGGGCGGACAATCTCCCCGCTTTCTCCGCCGCTCCTCCTGGCTCCGTTAACGCTGCTTCCTCGCGCAAACAGCTCATTGGCTGACGGGGATGACGTGGCAGCAGCAATCACGGCAGTTGCCGACCGGCCAGCAGCGAGAATCGCGCTGGACGGCGCCAACCGATCCCCGCCGCTGCCGCCGCTGCCTATGCTACTGCGAAAGCTCCGTGACGGCCGGTGCCAGCTACTCGGCGTGGGAGCCTTCGCATTAGGCGAGAGCGGCTTTTCCGCTGGAGATTGCGGGCGCGGACCAGGAACAGAATCCTGCCACGTCATGGATTTCTGAATCACATGCGGCTGCACATTGCACAGAGCCGGGACTTGTGCACCGGGCGAGCGAAGAGCCGTTGTTCCCAGAAAATCGGAGGACTTGGCGTTGGCTATGTGCCGGCGAGCGAGATTAGGGCTAGGTAGGCGGTTGGGACTGGGAAGACGGCGAGGACTCGGCAGACGCCGAGGCTGGTCCGCGTCAGGGGGGCGAGGATCATGTTTGCGAGTCGACGCCATTGTTTTCGTTTGCTAAGGCGGCTGCAGTTAGCGTCTGCTACTCGGTTGCAGTTAGCGTCTGCTACTCTGTTAGCTAACGGTACGCGACGGTAGTTTCTTACTCACGTAGGAAGCTCATGAAATCACCCGTCGAAACTCCCCTAAGGACGGCATCGTTACTGGTCACTCCTGAAAAACGACACCACGGTTCTATGACTTTAATATCATGCACGCCAGGAGCTTCTTCTCTACTGAAAGGTCAAATCCGTCTTCTATTCTTTGCTCATAGAATACAGACGCCCCGGGCCGAAGCTTGAGTAGTTCCGCGATCCTAGCTGACTAGGCCCGATGTGGTCGCTAGCTCCTAGACGGGAAACTGCGAAAAGTATTAAGTCGCATCACACGGAGAAGGCTAAACCGAAGCAGCTAAGGTTGCTGCTGGGATAGGTGGTTGAGCTTCGATGAGCTTCGATGGTAAATGGGGTGATGAGAGGACGAGACGGGGGATGGACAAACGTGAAGAAGAGTCTTTGAGGCGCGCGGTACAGTAATGGGTGCCGCTAGGATGGCGCGATAAGTGGGGAGTATAACGGAGTTGTTGCAAACTGATGGCAAAGGTCTGTAGTTCTCTGCAAACGGACGGAGGGTGGAAACACTGCTGAGATCTCAGTTTGTGCGTGTTGTGCGGACTGATTGAGATGTTGCGCTGCTGACGGTAGCAGAAATTGACGGAAACTTCCGTCGCTGAGGCTGGCAGGTAACACGGGAGGGGGTTGGTCTGACTCTGGACTGCTTCAAGCACGCTTTTCGCCTGGTTATGGGGGAGCGCTAACTCGCCAGTGGGGGGGGTAAGGTCTGGGGGGACTTGAAAGCAGGGTCGGGATTTCGAAACGAAAAATGCTGAAGAACGGTGGAAAGGAACGGCACAAATTTCGACATCAGGGGTCGGTGAGAGAGTTTGATCAGAGAGATGGGGAGGAGAGATAAGCAGTAGGTGTGCGTGTGGCATGACAAAAGTTGGGCAGGGCATGAGCAGGATGGAGCCGCGTGTTTCTCAACGGCCGAACGAGGCGCATCTTTGTCGATGATCGCAATTTCTGCGGCTGGCGCAAACAGCAATTTTCATGCAGTGCAGCGATTGGTCAATTTGTTTTTTGGACGCTCAGCGTCGCAAGGTGCCTCGGCGGCGCCTCTTGCGGTTCGAAAAATCGTGCGCGGGAAAGTGCATGGATTGGTTTTGCGCTTGAACAACTGTCATATAACACACTGTAGATCCACCATCAAGCCTGTGTGAACTGCCGGGACCCAGTCCCCGAGAGTAGCGCTGGAGGTTTGGCGATCGAAATTGTATCGAATCTGTAGAAGTGCTTGGAAAATATTCACAACACAGGAAACCAATTTACTTACACATGAAAAAACAAGCATCAAGTTACTCAGTTGCTACAAACAGAAGTGAAATGATGCCAATAATAATTATAAATGTGTACAGCTGTCGACTTTTCAGGAGACTTGAAAACAACATTCAAACATGAATGAGGTACGAAATGCAGTTATGTTTGTTGAGATACATTACTCAAAATGTTGTAACATTGTGCCAAAGCAGGAGCACCCTTGCAATATGCATCAAACATTTTGGTATAGACAATCGAATCTGCAAGGTCCGGTACTTCTGATCGTTCTATAAGTGCCCATTTACCTGCACACAAACAACCCATCTCTGTAAACTCTGGGGCAAGGAATATGCAAAATCTTCCTTCGTTAACTTGAAAAGGGAATCCTGCAAATTGTTTTTACCGTGTAAAGGAGCCAAGGTAGAGAACCAGCCCAGACCTTGAGCAGCGAGAATGGCGGCACCTTTCACCCCAACTTCCTGAAATAAACAGAGCAGTGCGGAAAATGCATTCACAACGGACAACGAGAGCAGGACTCGAGTTGTATCAACAAACAAAGCACTGCATGTGGTGCCTTGTATGGGACCACCACATGCCTTGCACAACACGCACACACCAGTTTGGTTTAACCCCAACACACCATGTAACATATAGTCGTCTCAAACGTCCTCACAAGATACGAGACACCTTGAAAGTGCTAAGCAGTTTCGAGGTGCCGTGAGAACCACATGGCGCCAGTTTACTGGAATGAGATAACTCCACCTGAGAATCAGCGAGGCAGTCGATTGGCCGGTTGAACACGGATGCCATGATGCGGACCCAAGTAGACGAGCTGGGGAGAGAGTGGTGGAAGGGGGGGAGAGGGGGGAGAACAGCGGAGGGGTAGGGAAAGATCAAGTTGACTAAAAATCACCTCCGGTGAACACGGATGCCATGATGCGAACCCAAGCTGAAAAGCTGGGGAGAGAGTGGGGGAGGGGGGAGGGAGGTTGGGCGGGAAAGGGGGAGGGTGGGAGTGGAGGGTGAGGGGGAGCGTAGGGTGGAGGGGTAGAAGATGCATATTTTTAGGAGAAAATTGAACTAAAAATCACCTCCAGTTGAACAAGGATGCCATGATGCGAACCCAAGTTGACGAGCTGGAGAGAGAGAGTAGTGTGGGGGGAGGGAAGGGGGGACGGGTAGAAAATGTAGATTTTGACGCAAAGTTTCAGCTAAAAACAAACCTCTTGTTGACCAAGGATGCTTCTGAGTTAACTCGGAAATCACCTCCAGTTAAACACAGAATGCCATGATGCGAAACCAAGCTGATGAGCTAGAGGGAGTGGGGAAGGTGGCAGTGAAAATTGCAGAGGGTTGAGGTGGATGAGAGGAGACAAGCCAAAAAAAAATCAAGTCCACAGGAAGGATGAGAGGAGACACAGACACATGAAAAGTTGGAGAAGGTTAAACGAGACAATTCTAGGGCTTCTAGATGTTTAGAAAAAAGTAGGCATAAAAAATTGTTGAAAAGGTAAAAAAAAAAGGAAGAAAATCTATCAAGCATCTGGATAGTGCAAAGGAAGAAAAAAAGAGAGGTCAAACAATTGCAATTTATGGAGTGGTAACATGATGAGGAGAGTAAGATATGGTAACAACGTTGCATGGACATACCTAGCGCCACCACCAACAATGCGCAGAGCAGAAGGTTTGCTGCTTCTGACTTTTGTGGCGCCTAAAAAGGCTTTTGTGGCACCTAAAATGGCTTTGCGCCGCCTAAAAAGGCTTCTGAGCCGCCTCAAAAGAAGGAACGGTGACAGCATTGCATGGACATACCGAGCGCCACCACCAACAATGCGCAGAGCAGAGGGGTTGCTGCTTCCGCTGCCACCATCGTGTGCGTGCATGGCGGCGTGGGCGGAGAGCAGTGCATATGCCACTCCCTCTTGGACCTGCGGGGATGAGTGATGGAGGGGAGGGGATTAGTGGGAAATGCAAGGATGAGGAATGGCAGTGAAAAGAAGTCTTGCACGTGTGGCTGGCGGTGTTGCCTGAAAGCAGTGCGTTTGCCACTCCCTCTTAAACCGGAGGGGATGAGCGGAGGAGGGAAGGTAGAAAAGGGCAAGAATCGCAAGTGGGTGGGGTAGTGGAAGGGGCAGGGATGAGCAGTAGCAGCGACAAGAGGTCCTGCTTGTGTGCTTGGCGGTGTGTTGCTGAGAGCAGCAGAAGAGCAACGGAAGTGACAAGATATTTTCATACGTACATGGCAGCATGGGCCAAAAGGAGGGCGTATTATGCGTACCACACCATACCATACCATACCATACCATACCATACCATACCATACCATACCATACCATACCATACCATACCATACCATACCATACCAATACCATACCATATAATACCATACCATACCATACCATACCATGCCATGGGGCATGCTCTGGACATACTGCACGTATCATCTGTGAATGAGTGGTAGAGGCAGATATGCCGATGAATGCCGCCCGCATGTTGGGGTCCTCAAATGGACACCGCTCGCCTGAGATTATGGCACAGCATGGCATGGCATGGCATGGAAGGCGAGTGAACATGCAGGAACAACTGCAAAAGATTGTAAAAGATTGTATTCTTGATGCAATAAAGTGTTTTGAGAGGATGAAGTATTTTGAGAGGACGATGGTGATGATGATGATGTGTTTTCGAGTCACCATTTAGGAACGGAAGGTAAAGGAGGCCACCACTGCCAGCTGGCACGGATGCTGCTGCCACGTCAGCATTGCGAAAGGCAGACTCTGCGACGTCTGGTTTGAGGGAACGTTGAAGGTAATTGGCGGAACGGCATGTGATGATAACCTGATTCAAATTGGCCCATGTGGTAACATGCAGATGCACGTACATGCACATGCAGACACACATAAGCATGCCCACCCATGCGCACAACATGCAAAAACCCTTGCATAAATGAATCGACACACAGCGTTACAGTAGATAAAGACTTGCCAGTGCTGCCGCTGCTGCTGCCGCTGAGGAGGTTGCTGAGAGCCCACTTGACATTGCCCCCTGCGGTCATTATCGGCGCTGGTGGGAGGATGGAAACACACAACAAAGGTGAGAAGCATTTGCCACACTCCCTCTGCCAAAGCCACTGCTGCTGAGGAGGTTGCTGAGAGCCCACTTGACATTGCCCCCCTGCCGTCATTATCGGCGCTGGTGGGGGATGGAAACACACAGACACACACTTGCCACTGCTGCCACTGCTGCTGCCACTGCCACTGCCACTCCCACTCTCTGCTGCTTCTGCTGCTGCTGCTGAGGAGAGTGCCAATACCTGAGAGTCCCACTTGAAACTGTCCCCTGCTGTCATTTTTCGCGCTGGTGGGGGCATGGACAGGTATGGTCGATACTGACACTGACACATGGGCAACGTTGGGGGACGAGACATGGGTATGCACGTGCAGGAGAGAGCACATCACTGGCGCTGGTGGTGGGAGATGGACGGGGATATTGGTGTGGTGCTATTGGCACATGGGTGCGTGTGCTTTGCACATGGGGGTGCGTGCGTTGCACATGGGAGCGTTTTGCGCATGGCAGTGTGCGTTTTGCACATGGGAGCGTTTTGCACATGGGTGGGTTTTGCACAAGGGTGGGTTTTGCACAAGGGTGGGTTTTGCACATGGGTGGGTTTTGCACATGGGTGGGTTTTGCACATATTGGTGGTGCTATTGGCATGTGGGTGCGCTTGGCTCATGGGGGCCATGGCACATGGTCACTATTGGAAGGTCAGACAAGGGTACGTGATATTGCATGCATGACCAAGCACGTGCACACATACATGACCTCACTCATACCTTACACCGCCACACCTCAAACTCCATCCTCACCTATCTCCACCCATCATCACCGATCTCCACCCATCCTCACTCACCTGTGCGGAAACCAGATTTAACATGGGACCTTCAGTTGGTATATGTTGGTATACCTGTTCTGAAGACCAAAGAAGGGTCAGGGTGAGCGAGAGTGAACACGCCCTGAGACCACGAAGGCGGTTGCACCACTGATGCTAGCGGTGACTTGTTGGGTGACTGGTCGGATGGTTGGAAAAGTGGTTGCAGGGAAAAGGACCCAGCAACCCACCTGAATTGTTCAGAGGGAGGTGGGAAGGGGGGTGGTGGAGGAGTGCGGGAGAGGAGAGAGAGGAGGGAGAGAGAAAAGGCATTTGAGTCGACTCGAAAGCAGGTTGGTTGTAGGGGAAAGGACCAGGCCTCCCACCTGATGTGTTGAGATGGGGGTTGGGAACGGGGGCGGGAAACCGGGGGGTGGGGATAAGGGAGAGAGAGGAGGGAGAGAGAGGAGGGGGAGAGAAACGGAACGGTGGTGACGTTGCTCGTGGTGATGGAAGCAACAAACCGGCCAGGGGCGGGGAAAGAGGGTTGGAAGAGGCAGCACGAAGAGGACTCCAATGGCCGGATTTGGACGGCATGGCTTGGATGGCAGGACTTGGATGGCATTCCACATCAGACTTTAAAATACCGAATTTATAACGTAAGAGCCCAATTATTTACGAGGTCATTCATCCCTGTCCAAGGTTTTTGGACTGCTGAATGCTTTGGAGATCCTTCATTTGTTAGATTGAATACAGCTCAGCCACCTGCCTGAATCTTCTGGACATCCAATCAAGTTGGAAGATCGGACTAATACACCCCCGTGGGTTGTTTCAATCACATAGCTTACATCCATCCCCCTGCATCCTTCTTCCACCTCTCATTGCTCAAGAAAACAGCATTGAAAGACCTCGAGTGATTGAGAGGTTGCTGAAGGGTTGCTCAAGCACTTGAGCACTTCCAATATTTTTTTCTTGAACAATGGGAGGCGGAAGAAGAACGACAGGGAGGGGGTGATAGCAACGAGGTGACTTTTGAGTCGACTCAAAAGTCACCTAGAAGAACGACAGGGAGGGGGTGATAGCTACGTGATGGCGAGCCCAAAAACAACTCACGGAGAAGGCGTAGCGTAGACCATCCTCTATGATCTCTGATGACCTTGAGCAAGATTTGATTTCCGATTTGAAGGGAAAACAACAGAGTAAACTCTGCGTCAGGTATGCCTGATCTACACCTGGTGTTGCTGCTGAGGAAACTCTACGAATGAGGACTCATCTCTTTGAGTGGGGATTCACAACTTCTACTGCTGTGAGTGAAGCTCCACCCCGAGGTGCCGAGAAAGATGTACTCCGTGCCGAGTAGGCATCTAGTCTTGCTGCTGCATAATCACAATGAGTGAGGATTAACCCTGAGGTCTGCTTCATCTGCTGCATGTGACAACTCACCCCGAGGTGCCGAGATAGCTTTTGAGACCTATGTTGGACTATACGTTTTTGAAATTTTACGTTTCACGTATATGCGTTCACGTATAAACGCGAAAACGTGAAACGGGGACAAATACGCGATACGGAACTCCGGGCAGGCCAAAAAAAAAAAAAAAAAAACAAAAGTTCGCGCTTTTTCCGTACGCACGTATACCGACATTTCGGGACGCGTTTTTCCAACCAGGGGACGCGCAAAACCGAATCGCCACGTTCACCCCACGAACATCAACATTGCGCCCAATCACCCCCAACACCTCGTGACCAACCACGGCACGTCCCCCACCCCACAACCAATGCGTGGTAAGTATAATTGACCCCATTTCCACACATGTCTCATCCAGTTCTCATTACTGTTCAGTGTTGAGCTATGTCTACTCCAGTCCCGTCTGACCCCACTCAGCCTTCTGTTCCGTCAACTCAGCCTACTGATCCTTCAGCCTCGACCTCGGAGGCGCAATGGCTGGAGCAGGATAGTACTCATGTGGTTTTCAAGCATTTCAAGGTTCCCATCCGTCCCGACACAGTCGGGACTGTCCGCGTTCGCAAGTATTGCGCCATCGAGTTCAAGGGTGGTGCGTTTCGATGCGCTCAGCATCTCGCGAAATGGAAGGGACAGCGCTCTCGCGACGTCCGCCTGTGCGCTAAGGTTCCGCCTGACGTGCAAGCGGCGGTGCGCGCGCATTACGAGAAGAAGGCGTCCAACCGCGACGAAAAACGGCGGGCCGAGGATGCTGCGCTCAATGCTGTCGCGGGAGGTGCGAAGAGAGGACGCATCACCGACTTCATTGACGACGGCGCGCAATGCAAGAAGGGCGAGGCGAACTACGCCGTCTGTTTGTTCTTCGCCGGCTGTCGGATTCCCGAACACCACGCCGACAACCCGCTGTGGCGCAACATGGTCAGCGCCATTAACAACGCACCCCACGGTTACATCGCGCCGCGGCGGAAGTACGTGGGAGGAGCTGGGCTGAAGCAATGCCGCACGAGCATCGAGAAGGGGCTTCAGCCAATCGCCCCGCTAGCTGGAAGAGGGATGGCGTCACCGTCTCCTCCGACTTGATGACCGATCGGTGCGGGAGGCCGCAGGCGAACGTCATGCTGGTCAACGATTCGGGAGCGGTGTTCGTCGAGGCCATTGACTGCAACATGGAGTCCAAAACCGGCGGCTACATCGCGTCTCTCCTCCGCCCCATCATCGAGAAAGTGGGGCCCGACAACGTAGTCGCTCTTTGCATGGACGGAGGCTCCAACTACGGGGCCGCCTGCAGGGAGTTGATGGCGGAATGGCCCCATATCGAGTACGTGCCGTGCGCTACGCACGTGCTCGACCTCCTGATGGAGTGGTGCAAAGACATTGTGGATCTGTGCTGAGACATGATCACCTACGTCCGCAACCACCATTTCACCCGCAACTACCTGAGGAGTAAGAAGGTGAAGAAAGGAAAGGGGAAGCAGCTTGTGAAGCCGGCGGGGACCAGGTTCGGCACCAACTACATCGCCCTCTCACGGCTCGTCGAGCTGCGGTCCACGCTGTCGCAGATGGTGCTGAGCGAGGAGTTCGCCAACTGGTCGGCGGGGGCTAGGAAGCAGACGGCGGATACGTTCCGCGGCCAAATCATGGACGATGCATGGTGGAAGAACGCTACCTACCTGGCGGAGCTCTTAGCGATTCCCTTTAAGGTGATGCGGGCCACGGACAGCAGCGCCAAAGGGATGATGGGGACTATCTACGACCTAATGCTCCAGCTGACCGAGGACGTGAACGACAAGCTGGAAGCGGGGGAGAAGATTCTGCCGCGGGCGGTTGCGACTGACATTGGGAAGATTGTTAGGCGCCGTTGGGACGAGAGCCTTGCATGCGCTCTTCACGTCGTGGGGCGGATCCTCAACCCGGCAAACCAGGAAGAGGGTATTTTCCGCAATGACATGGAATGTACGCGCATCTTCAAAGCCTTCATCGCACGCCACTACGACGGTAAGACGTTCACCAACAAGGAGGGTGAGGAGAGGCGTGCCTCTCTTGTTTTGCAGGAGGGGCTCACGGCCTTCCTCACCCTTGAAGGTTCCTTCAGCCTTCCTGAGGCAATTGCCGACAGGGAGGCCGTGAAGGCAGGCAAGCAGTCGATGGTGGCGTGGTGGGGATGGCACGGGACTGACCACCCCCACCTGGCCAGCCTTGCGTGCCGTGCCCTCACACAGCCGGTGTCGGCGTCGCCGTGTGAGCGCGGGTGGGCATCGTTCGAATCGGTGCACACTGCCCGCCGCAACAGGCTAGGCTCGGAGAAGCTCCGAGACCTCGTTTTTGTGACCCACAACTGGAGGGTGGTCCACAAGTACCACAAGATGGGTGAGTCATTGGCGGTGCTTCCGGGCAACATACCTGAACCCGCTCTGCCGGAGGGATACACCAAAGAGGAGGAAGGGGAGGAGGAGGAGGAGGAGGAGGAGGAGGAGGAGGAGGAGGAGGAGGAGGGGGATGAAGGCGTGCTGGCCGATGAGTACGTGGAGTAAGAATGTGAGTAGGGGAGTAGGGGAGGTAGGGGATGTATCGTCAAGTAGTTGCTAGTATGTGTGTACTTGCAATGCATGTTTGTAATGTGGAAAAAAAAGTTTTATGCGTGGGGGAAAACCAAACTGCACAAGGTCACAATGAACATAGGCAACGTGACTCCCCCCCCCACACTTTTTTACCCTGCCCGGGATCTTTTTTTCCCCTGCCCGGACGACCGTATTTCGAGCGTATCCTGGGCCTGAATTCGCCCGTCTCACGTACGTACGTGAGCGGATAGTACGTACGCGACTGGTACGTGAGTCGCGTATTTTCCAACATAGTTTGAGACGTCTCAAAAGGTGCCGAGATAGATGTACTTGTACTCTGTGCCAGGTAAGCCTGCTGCGTATGTTTTTTGAGAATTCTAAAAAAACACCTGGGCTGCCTCTCTCTAAGTACACTCTGTGAATGAAAAAAAAAAAAATCCCCGATCCGAAGACTGTTTCACTGCAAGTGAGGCCTCACCCTGAGGTGCCGAGATAGATGTACTCCGTGCTGGGCAGGCCTGCTACACCACACCTGGTGTTGATGCTGAAAGAACTCTTCAAATGAGGACTCAACTCTGTAAGTGAAGACTCACAACCACTTCTGCTGTAACTGAAGCCTCACCCCGAGGTGCCGAGATAGATGTACTCCGTGCCGGGCAGGCCTGCTCCACACCTGTTGGGGTAGGGAATGGAAGGGGGAATGAGAGAGGGCGGAAAGGGGGATGTTGGGAAGAGATGTGTAATGTGGAGGTCAACTCAATAATCCTGCCAGACTCGGATCGGACTGACCAAAATATACAATTGATTTACAACCAAAGGTACTACTTATGATTAAGTTTGATTCACCACAGAAGTATCATTTACCCAAAAACGAAATGCCCAGAGGTACTAATTACCCCACTGCAGAGGCTCCCAGGTCTCCACACGAGTGAAATACAGGGATGCCCGCCAGGTGGCGCGCTCCCATTCGCTCTGCTGCTTCAACAGATAAGGTGCCTGTTGAAGCCAGGCCAGGTCAGAGGAAGGATTTAAGCATTGTTTTGATACTCAGACCAAGGTGCGAGAGGTGCGAGAGGTGCGAGGGGTGCGAGAGGTGCGAGAGGTGCGAGGGGTGCGAGAGGTGCGAGTGGTCTCAAAAGGAGATATAGAAGACCAGATGCAATTTCGTATCAAAGCTGAGACGTTTCAAAACTGAGACGTTTCAAAACTGAGATGTTCAGAAAGTGAGATGTGTCAAAACTGGATATTGATGATTTGATACTCGTATCGCTCGAGAAATTGTTGAATGATGACAACAGCACGAAATTGAGCGGCAAACTGACAGCACGGGTGGGTGGCCAGCGCACTAACCGCATGGGTGGGTGGGCGGCAAGATCTCGGGGAGAAGAGGCAGCCAATGGGAGAGGCCGAGCGAGTGAAGCAGGTCAGCAGCGTATGAGATGCCTGGCGGAGAGGAGGGAGGAGGGAGAACAGTCAAAGTCGAGTTTTGAGTCGACTCAAAACTCGACTTATCACACCTGGAGGAGAAGGGACGAGGTGGAAACAGCGACAGCAGACAGAGATGGAGAGATACTAGGCACCATTGGCAAGCGAGATACTCTTGAGAATTCCCAACAGTTATTTTCATGTAGGGATACTCTGCAATGACGTGCTGCTGATGCAACCTGTAAAGGTTAAGCGTGTTTTAAAGGTTTGCTGCTACTCCCGACATGAACCTTGACAACAGTTATATTCGTGTAGGGATACTCTGCAATGACGTGCTGCCAATGCAGTATCTCGCTCGACAGCACCATTGGCAAGCGAGTAACTGCACAGAGTGTCCTCCACTGAGGTGACTTTTGAATCTGACTCAAAAGTCACCTCGTACTGCACAGAGTGTCCACTTTTAAGTCGACTCAAAAGCACCATTGGCAAGCGAGTTACTGCACAGACGCATGGCAGCACGTCATTGGTGTGGGGACACGTGGCAACATACCAGAGGTGTTTGGACACGTGGCAACATACCAGAGGTGTTTGGACACGTGGCAACATACGAGAGGTGTTTGGACACGTGGCAACATACGAGAGGTGTTTGGACACGTGGCAACATACCAGAGGTGTTTGGACACGTGGCAACATACCAGAGGTGTTTGGACACGTAGCAACATACCAGAGGTGTTTGGACACGTGGCAACATACCAGAGGTGTTTGGACACGTGGCAACATACCAGAGGTGTTTGGACACGTGGCAACATACTGGTGGATGGACACGTGGCAACATACTGGTGGATGGACATGTGGCAACATACCAGTGGTGGATGGACACGTGGCAAGGCCTGTGGTGGAGAGGGTGGTGCGATCCACAATCCGGGCGGGCCGACCAATCAGGTGGCTGCACACGTAGGCATGGCTGGTACGGCAGGGAGCAGGGGGGAAAAGAAGCGTGGGGAAGAGAGCAGCGTGGGGGTGGGCGGAGGGAAGGACGGGAAAGAGGGTGGAGGGAAGAGGGAGAGAGAGAGGAGGTTGAGAATTTTCAAAGTATTGACAGACAGACACAGTTTCAAAGCATTCAAGGCATACCTCATTTCTTTCTGTGCAAGGGCCATTGCTGTCTCACAGTATAACCTTTCGAGACCATGCAGGCTTTATTATAGAGGCTGTCGTTAACCCTAGACTCAATACTTTCAGTGCAATAAATCCTGTGCAAGGGCCAATACTGCAGGTTTCAAACTCAGATGCCTATTTTTGAGTCGACTCAAAATTACTGCAGGTTTCAAACTCAGATGCCTATTTTTTGAGTCGACTAAAAAATACTGCAGGTTTCAAACTCAGATGCCTATTTTTGAGTCGACTCAAAAATACTGCAGGTTTCAAACTCAGATGCCTATTTTTGAGTCGACTCAAAAATACTGCAGGTTCAAACTCAGATGCCTATTTTTGAGTCGACTCAAAAATACTGCAGGTTTCAAACTCAGATGCCTATTTTTGAGTCGACTCAAAAATACTGCAGGTTTCAAACTCAGATGCCTATTTTTTAGTCGACTCAAAATTACTGCAGGTTTCAAACTCAGATGCCTATTTTTTTAGTCGACTAAAAAATACTGCAGGTTTCAAACTCAGATGCCTATTTTTGAGTCGACTCAAAAATACTGCAGGTTTCAAACTCAGATGCCTATTTTTGAGTCGACTCAAAAATACTGCAGGTTCAAACTCAGATGCCTATTTTTGAGTCGACTCAAAAATACTGCAGGTTTCAAACTCAGATGCCTATTTTTGAGTCGACTCAAAAATACTGCAGGTTTCAAACTCAGATGCCTATTTTTGAGTCGACTCAAAAATACTGCAGGTTTCTAACTCAGATGCCTATTTTTGAGTCGACTCAAAAATACTGCAGGTTTCTAACTCAGATGCCTATTTTTGAGTCGACTCAAAAATACTGCAGGCTTCAAACTCAGATGCACGCACGCGCCAAGGAGCAGTGAGGAAGCTTGCTTCAGCGCATGTGGTCGGTGCCGCTGCAGCCACAGCAGCTTTGCCAGCACGCTGCGGGGAGGGGGCAGAGGAAGAGCGGGGGGAGGAAGATGGGAGGGAATTTTTCAGGCACCTCAAAAGTCCTTCAGCGCATGTGGCCGGTGCCACTACAGCCACAGCAGCTTCGCCAGTACGCTGCACAGAAGGGACGGGTGGAGGAAGAATGGGGGGGGGGGGGAGACTTTTGAGTCGACTCAAAAGTCACCGCAGCTTCGCCAGCACGCTGCACGGAAGGGGCAGGCGGAGAAAGAGTGGGGGGGGGGGGAAGATGGGTGGGGACTTACCATCCAGGCGGGTTAGAGGAAGAGAAGACCAGGGAGGAGGAGGGGGATGTTGTAAAACTCGTACATTTGGCCATGCTAATTGTGGGGCGCCTCAAATATAGTATCTTTGACCATGCTGGTGGATGGAGGTCCGGCGTGGAAGCAAGGGGTGCGTGCTTTTGAGACGTCTCAAGAGTCGATGTTGTAGCCCATGCTTTTGGGCGCCTGAAATATAGAATCTTTGACCATGCTGATGCTCATGCTGATGCTCATGCTGATGCTCATGCTGATGCTCATGCTGATGCTCATGCTGATGCTGATGCTGATGCTGATGCTGAGGCGTTCCTACATCTTCTTGCACGCAGATTGATTGATGTCTTAAGCCGCCTTCTGTGCATTGGCATGTGTGCCCACCTGGTGGCGTGTGTGCCCACCTGGTGGCGTGTGTGCTCACCTGGTGGCGTGTGTGCCCACCTGGTGGCGTGTGTGCCCACCTGGTGGCGTGTGTGCTCACCTGGTGGCGTGTGTGCTTACCTGGTGGCGTGTGTGCCCACCTGGTGGCGTGTGTGCCGTGCTAAGCTAGCATGTGTGCCGCCCACCTGGTGGGGCCTTGTCTCATCCCAGTGGCTGCAATGATTGCATCCTGGCCTCCTGCTAGTGATGCCATCTGCGTTCCACATGCACACACACATGCACATGCACATGCACATGCACATGCACATGCACAAGCACACACACATGCACATGCACATGCACATGCACACACACATGCACATGCACATGCACACACACATGCACATGCACATGCACATGCACACACACATGCACATGCACATGCACACACACATGCACATGTACATGCACATGCACATGCACATGCACACACACATGCACATGCACATGCACACACACATGCACATGCACATGCACATACACATGCACACACACATGCACATGCACATGCACATGCACACACACATGCACATGCACACACACATGCACATGCACATGCACACACACATGCACATGCACATGCACATGCACATGCACATGCACATGCACACACACATGTACATGCACATGCACATGCACATGCACACACACATGCACACACACATGCACACACACATGCACATGCACATGCACATGCACACACACATGCCCATGCACATGCACATGCACATCCACACACACATGCACATGCACACACACATGCACATGCACATGCACACACACATGCACATGCACATGCACACACACATGCACATGCACATGCACACACACATGCACATGCACATGCACATGCACATGCACACACACATGCACATGCACATGCACATGCACACACACATGCACATGCACATGCACACACACATGCACATGCACACACACACACACATGCACATGCACACACACATGCACATGTACATGCACATGCACACACACATGCACACACACATGCACATGCACATGCACATGCACATACACATGCACATGCACACACACATGCACATGCACATACACATGCACACACACATGCACATGCACACACACATGCACATGCACATGCACATGCACACACACATGCACACACACATGCACATGCACACACACATGCACATGCACACACACATGCACATGCACATGCACACACACATGCACATGCACATGCACATGCACACACACATGCACATGCACATGCACATGCACACACACATGCACATGCACATGCACACACACATGCACATGCACATCCACACACACATGCACATGCACACACACATGCACATGCACATGCACACACACATGCACATGCACATGCACACACACATGCACATGCACATGCACACACACATGCACATGCACATGCAAATGCACATGCACATGCACACACACATGCACACACACATGCACATGCACATGCACATGCACACACACATGCACATGCACATGCACATGCACATCCACATGCACATGCACATGCACATGCACACACACATGCACATGCACATGCACATGCACATGCACACACACATGCACATGCACACACACATGCACATGCACACACACACACAGACACAAACACACACACACACAAACACACACACACACACATACACACACACACAGAAACACACACACACACACACGAGCACTCGCATGCACACACATGCACAATTAGCTTTTTCCCCCACTCCCCAGTTTCACTTGTCAGCCTACCACAATCACCCACACGCCTAAACCCACACGCCTAAACCCACACGCCTAAACCCACACGCCTAAACCCACACCACACTAACATCCACACCCACGACTACCAAACCCATTCACAACCCCCCCCGCCCACCCACACCCACGCACCCACATTCACAAATTCCCAGCTGCGCTTTCCCCCCTCATCTCCATCATTCCCCCCATTTCCCCCACCACCTCACCTCTCCTGTCTCAACAGTGGCACAGAATGACAGGGAGAACTAGTACAGGTGGTAACTGAACTGACCAATCAGTACGGCATGCAAAGGTCGAGTACCCCTCTCACTCGCCCGCTTTTTTGTCGACTCAAAAACAGAATGGCAGGCGGATGCAGTACGGGTGGTAGCAGGCCCATTTGCCATTAGCAGACCCATTTGCCATTAGCAGACCCATTTGCCATTAGCAGACCCATTTGCCATTAGCAGACCCATTTGCCATTAGCAGACCCATTTGCCATTAGCAGACCCATTTGCCATTAGCAGACCCATGCAGTACGGGTGGTAGGCGGATGCAGTACGGGTGGTAGGCGGATGCAGTACAGCTGGCAGGCGGATGCAGTACAGCTGGCAGGCGGATGCAGTACAGCTGGCAGGCGGATGCAGTACAGCTGGTAGCAGACCCATCAGTATGGCATGCAAAGGTTGAGTATCCCTCTCACTCGCCCTCTCCTCCCGGCACCCACATTCTCCTCACCTCCCTCGCTTCAACAGTCGCACGCGCATCAGAGTAGAGAATGGCAGGGGGGACGGCAGTGCAGCTGGTGGCCGACCAATCCTGGAGGGACACGTGGACACGTTGGAGTGTGCAGGGCAGTGCACATGCGGGGGAGGGAGGTGGGAGGGGGTGGGGAGGGGGTGGGAGGGGGTGGGGAGGGGGTGGGAGGGGGTGGGGAGGAGCTGAAGGTTGGTGGGGAGAGGGGAAGGCGGACGGGTTGGGGGGGGAGGGGGGGGCGGGAGGCGTAGAGGGTGGGGAGAGGGGAAGGCGGAGGGGAAGGCGGAGGGGATGGGGAGGGGGGAAGGCGGAGGGGGTGGAGTATAGTTTACAGGAGGGCGGAAGACCAAAGCAGGTGTCGTTTTAAGGATGGGAGGTAATATCTGAGATAAGTGACACCTTAAGAAGGTGGTGTCTTGAGAAGGTGGTACTATGCGTAGGTAGGTGGTATCATGCGAAGGTGGTATCCTGGGAAGGTGGTACCTGGGGAACCAGGATGACGTCTTGCATCTGACCGGTCACAGCAACACCAACCACCCTCACCGCACTCAACCCATCTCCACCCACTCCACCCCACTCCTCAACCCCATCCGCACTGCCCCCCTTCCGCCCATCCAGTTGCGCCAGGCACTCCCCAGCTGCGCCTGCCGCCGCTCTCCACCAATCTGACGGCTCCTGCTCCGCCGTCTGCCGCGCCTGCGCCACGTCATCATCCGCGCCACGTGGCGGAGCGTGCGGCCAGAACGCAGAAGCCACGACAGCACCATGCCACGTTACCACAGCCGCCTTAGTCCCGCCCGTGCCCACGTCTATCGCCAAAACCGCCTCCTCCGCTTCGCGTTTAGGACCATCCCGTTTTAAAGACGTCTCTAACTTAGTCCTGCTCCTTCCCGTTTCCGCGTCTGTCAAGCCTATCGTTCGGACCACCTCCTCCCCCTCCCGCGTACCTCCCCGAAACTCATCATTCGTTCGCGCCTCGGGCTTAAGCGACGCCGCAGATTCATGACGAAATCGCTTGCCCCACGTCTCATCGTACAGACCGACCAATCCTGGCGTAACACAGTGGATTTGGCCAGTGCTCGCGCTGTGCCTGTATCCGCCGTGGTTCCCGCCGGTGTTACCGCCAGTACTGATACCGATACAAGCATGAGCATTAAATCTACCTCCCCCATGTAAGCCCTTCCAGCCAACGCCTTCGCCGCCTAATAGACTCCTGCGCGACAATATTAACTTCCGCCCTACTCTCTTCGAGTCGACATGGCGACAGTTGGTTGGATGGGAGAGAGCGACGGTTGGAGGCGAGAATTTTCCCGGAGCAGCTACTAGCACGTACGGCAGCATCGACGGTGAGATTATGTGTGAGCGCCGGAGTCGCGCACATCGAACGTATGTGGCTTTTAGAATTGCCGGAGCGGAGGTTGCATGAGCGGGATTGATTATCATGCGTCCTCTTCAAAAGCTGCATCGGTCCTGTACGTGGAAACGAATGAGAATGCTTGTGAACATTTATCGCTATGTTCCATGATAATGGGAGCAGGACCCCGACCGGTCTAGGCGCGCACGCATGCAGCTGCATCTCCCTGTGCGTTCCGGAGGGTTCGGGATCCGGGCGGCGGCCTCTTTGAGCCCACTGTCCTATGTTTGTGGGTGGGCGCAGGCCGCGCGTGACATTGCACAGTTAGGGGTGGCGGGTGAGGAGGCGATGTTTGCAGAGTACCTCACCACTTCGACAGGGGCAGAGTTTCTTGACCCGTGGTTTGTCAAGGCTCTTGAGCAGCTGCCAGCGACTATCCGCCACGAGATACCGGGCTTACCTCTGTGTGTAGTGGCCCCTCCTGTTCGGCTTTTCCAGGCGCGGCAGCGGCAGTTAGCTGTATAGGAGCTCCAGGCACTGCGCCGCTTGGCTCGTGACGATGCTACCTTGGCCCGTTTCACATCCCTTCAGGACCCGGGGGCAGGTGCATGGGTTTCGACGGTTCCGGCTCACTCAGATCTCACATTCACTGCGGCTGAGTGGGGCATCGCTGCTGCTATACGGCTCGGCCTCCCAATTCAGCAGCTGCAGGTGGTGGGGAGGTGTGTTTGTGGCACAGCGTATGTTGACCCAGCAGACCCGCACCATGCCCTGAGATGCAGGCACCAGCATGGTCCATCTCGGGTGCATGATGAGGTGAAGTTTGCGGTAGCGAAGATCTCCAAGGCGTCGGAGGGGGTGGTGACAATGGAGGATAGTGTGGTGCTGCAGGGGAAGCGGGTTGATGTGGCGGTGCGACGTCCAATGGCTGGAGAGGCTCACGCCCTAGAGATCAGCGACGCGGACCCGCTATCGCTGTCTCCATCACTGCTGGGACAGTGCGGGCGTCAAATAGGTGTGGCGGCAAGGGAGTGGGAGCGTCGCAAAACGAGTGATTACGCGTCTCTGCTTGCACGCAACCGGGGCGTGCAGTTCACCCCTTTGATAGTTGAGACGTGGGGGTGTCTCGGCGGTCGTTTTCAGCGGTGGCTTCGTCAGCAGGGGGATGCGCACGTGGGGCTAGCTGTGTCGCGGGGGGCTTGTCGAGAGGACGACTCTGTGTTTTCGGCTTATCTTTTAGGGTCACTGAATACGCTCATCGGGGTGGCGTTACAATGTGCGCAAGCCCGTGCCATCCTGCTTCGAGCGGCGTCTTCCATGGGGGGGATTAACGTAGATTTGGTGGACCGGGAGAGGGACGATGTCGATGTGGAAGGCGGGGCTCTCTGGGTGGAGGCCCCGTACATGGTCGATACGTTGATGCGATTGAAGGGGGGGGGGGGGGGGGGGGGGATGGGGTGTGGGATGGGATGTCTTGATGGGGTGTCTTGACTGGGCGTTTTGATTGGGTATCTTGAGGGGGGGTTTTATGTGTGTTGCATTTGGGTTCTTTTTTTGCAGTTTCATTTTCCTTCTCCCTTTCTTTCTTCATTTCCTTTCTTTTTCAGAAACATTATGGCGAGACACATAATGTAGACATTGGCATGAAAAACCTTTTCTTGGTTCGCATATGTTAATTGAGATGTCAAATAGAGTTCCGTAAACTTAATATGTTATGTCTGTAGTGTCTGTCTACATTCACTGGTTTGGAAGTTCATATATATATATATATGTAATATATATTCACAGCTTCGTAATTCGTTAGATCGGCGCACTTCTTTTACGGTTTTAAACCATTCCGTTCTTGTTTGCAGGTGAGTGAATAGTCCTCAGGCAGTTGTGTCGTCTTCTGTGACCAGATGCATTGCCCCCCACCCTGAGCGCAGTTTTCTCCACCCCCACCCTTGCGACATGCCTCCGCCCACCCAACCACTTCTTCCCCAGCTCTGACTTTCTTGGCAGCGTTTGGTTCGTGCATCATCGTGTGCCCAGCTCCAACCCGCAAATCGAAACCGTCGAAAGGAAGAACGAGTACAGTGGTTCGCCAAGAGAAGAGATCTTACGTGCGCTTCGCAGCAGAGTTTCTCTATGGAATACAGAGTGATCAACCACCTGCGCCGAGGACTCTAGAGCCCCTATCCTTTTCCCATTTATTCAAGTATTGAGTGGTACTTTCTTTAGCTACATGATTTGAGCTTAAGTTTTTCGGGGGGAGCGTGGTGTTAAGCTTGTGGCTTTGTGTCGTCTTAAAAGCGCGAAACGTAACTCAATTTTTTCAGACCACTTATGGAACGCACCGCAGATATCTGAAGGGGTTCGAACAGACATACCAGATCATTTTTGTTTTGTAGCAGGTTCCAGCGAAGTGGCACCTGAGAAGTCAGGAGTTTTCAACGACTCTCGCAATAAGCTATTTCTTTTCGCAAATCTACTGGTGAGGAACCATGACCCATGATGTGCCTCCCTCACCGCATCTAACTTAACCGAAAAGTGGCTCTCTATTGGTCTGCCGACATGTCCGAGCCAACCCCCCATGACCATTTGGGGAAGCCAAACCGCATGGTACAGACGCAACGCGTCCTCCCCCATGTGGCAGTAAATCCTTTCAGGGGTATCTTCAGGCAATCTTAGCTCTGCGCTTCCAGCAAACGAGGCACCTTGTGTTGCAAACTCTTCACAAGTCCAATCATCCAAGCATTCGATTCAGGCTCAGTCGGAATTTGCGGGCCAAAGCACGAGCCTTGTCTGCCTGCGATTAGCGCTAGCAGCGTGACACAACAGCAGTTGGCGCCATAGTACTTCGATAACCAAGCCATTTTTTCCCCTTGGACCATACACGTTTCTTTCATTCTTTTTTTGTTCCCGCCGTTTTTGAAGGATACACTAGGTCCGTAGCAACCCAATATACTACTAGCCAGGCAAGCACGCGCCATGGCCGTCCCATCGCAGCGTACGCTGCGCGTCGTCTGCATCTTACTCCTCGTCGCCCTTCCTTGCCTCGTCGAGGCTGCACGGAAAAAAAAGAAGGGGGACACGCCTCCCTTGCCGTCTGTCCGCTTCTACAAATCCACAGTTAAAGTCTCCTACGCGGGAGTAGCGAAAATTACCGCCACGGCCGCGCAAGGCGCGGGGGTTCAGAGCCGACAAGTGCTGGAGACTCCAAGAAGTCAACTCGGTAGCCGCCGTCTATTGCAGGACGACAGCATTGTGATCGATACCTCGGCTTCCGACCCTTCTTCCGAGCCTGCTGAGGACGATGGGCAGCCGGACCTGGACTTCGATCCTCGGCCGCTGCTCCCGCCCGCGGAGCTGACCGGAGCCACCGCGGTTAGTATTCTCGCTCTTCCGCGGCACATATTCTCGTTCAACAAGGCAGTTTTATTTGGAAGTTTGACTTCGCAATAAGTACTGCGCGTTTGCGTGCCGCGTATGTGAATGAGTTAGTCTAGGCATAGCCACCGTGGTCATAGCGCAGCGTCCGTGTGTGCGGATCGCCTTGTCGAGTTAGTTAGCCCGGACTGTCGGCAGTTGCAATGCTGGCAGTCAGCGGTACTTTCTAGTAGGCCGACGAACTCGTATTTGCAAGAAAACGTCACAGTCGCTTGTTCGCACAACTGGTCTGGCATATAAAAGTGCTGTATCAGACTGTTACGTGACAGTCGTTTGACGACGCGCGGGATCTCGCGGAATCGCGACATCGACGACATTCGCGAAAGTTCGTCTAGGTAAGTCAAGTCGGCGGCTTAGGGCAGTTTTTGCGAGTCACCGTAGGCGTTAGCTTAGGTGACGACACGGGCGGCGGCACCAATGGCGGCATGATAGTAGGAACGCCTTTCAATTTTTATCCGGAGCTCTGCATAACCCTTTCGAGACAGTCTATTGCTGTGTCAGGGCGATGGTCACGGTCGCAACAAGCATGCTCCCATGTCGTCCGCGCCGCTCTTTACAATACCGGAGCGGCTTCTCTGAGTCGGAGTAGGACGCACCGAGGGGCCCACATATGAGGTGTTTCCGTCTCGCGCGCTCATCTCCCCCCCCCCCCCCCCCCCCTGCCCTCTTTCCCTCCTCCCTGCCGGGGTTTCCTCTCCATTTCTCCCTCGCGCGCGTGTGTACGCGTTACAGGACCTCGCGGCGGCTAAGAAGAGAAAGCCCAATGCGTTTCTATCACTGACGGTCTTAAAACTCGATTACTTGTCTCTCCATTTCTCCCGGGCGCGTTTGTACTCATAACAGGACCTCGCGGCGGCCAAGAAGAGGAAGCCCAAGGCGTTTCTATCGCTGACGGCCGCCAGCTTCTCGCCGTCAGTTCTCAAGAGCGGCGTCTCCGCCTATCAGACGGCCTCCACGGGCACCGCCGCATACGCCGGCACGCACGGCGACTCGACCGTGCCTGACCCATCCGTGTGCGCCGGCAGCAACTACGTCGTGCAAGTCGTCAACTGGGGTAGGCTCAACCGCACGCACTTTCCTGTTCCTCACTTCCTCACTTCCTCTCTTCTCTCTCTTACCGTTTCACACTCGTCTTGCAGTCAACGAGTTCCTCGCGATCTCGGTACTCAACGCGCCCTCTCCTCCCCGCCTCTCTCGTGTTTCCCCATTCCCTCTCATCCCCCTCCCTTCTCTTCCTCTACGCAGCTATCGTGGTGTTCGACGGCAGAGGCAAGGCGCTCACGGCGCCGGTGGCGCTGAACGAGTTTCTGGGCGTGAATCCGTATCGCGGCAGCGGCACGGTGGGCGATCTCGTCACCAAGGCGTCGTGCGTCTACGACTCGGCGACCAAGCGATTCTTCCTCTCCGCCGCATGGCTGGTACGGTTTGTGTTTGAGTCACATTCTTGGTTTCTCATTGTCTTCGGGTTCACATTCGGGTTGTGTTCTTAGCTGCCCTAGACCTCCCCCGCACACATTAATCCCCCCCACCCCCTCCTCTCTCCGCTCGCCTCCCTTCTTTCCCACCCCCCATCCCGACTGTTCTCAACTCTTTATCTCTTCCCGCACTTCCCCCCTCCTCTCTTCCTCCCCACTCAGGCCGGCAACTCGAACGCGTACGACAAGTTCGGCCAGACGCGCAAGGACAACAAGGGCGTCTCGCGCGGCTCGGGCATCGTGCTCGCCGTCTCTGCCGCGGAGAAGCCGCTCGACGCGTGGAGCGTCTATTTCGTCGGAACCACCAACGACGGAACCAACGGCCCGGATGATCACCTGGCGCCGCTCGCGTATTCCGGCGAGCTGTTCTACAACACGTACCCGCGGCTCGGGGTGGACGCGAACGGAGTGTATGTGACGACGCAGCAGGCGACGTACTCGAATGTGGACGACGTGTGGCAGGGCAGCAACATCTTGTAAGTCGCCTCGGTCATATTCGAATGTGAACGGCTGTTGCTGTTGCCTCGGTGTTCCTCTGTGTGTGTGTGAGTCTGCGTGCGCGGTTGTGTCTGTTGCTGTGCGTGCGTGCGTGCGTGCGTGTGTGTGTTTGTGTGTGTGTGTGCCCTCGTGTTCGTTCGAGCGTTGCACTCTTTCCCCTCTTCTTTCCCTCGCCTTTCCCCCATCCTCACCCCACCCCCGCCCTCTTTGAATCACCCCCCTGGTCCCTCCCTCCAACAGTGCATTCAGCAAGGCCGCTCTCCTCAAGCAAGCGGACATCACAGCCGTCCGATTCGCGCTCCCGCGCATGTCCCGCACGGATCAAACGGTCCTCCAGTACTGGACCATCGAGCCCGCCGCGTCCCCCGCGGACGGCAAGTACGACCTAACCAACAAGGGCACCATGTGGTTCGGAGCCTACGACGTCTCCTGGGCCATGTCCGGCCACTCAGCAGTCTTCGCCTTCGCGCTCACCAACACCGTCTCTCTCTCAGCCAACAACCCCACCCTCACGCTGCTCACTGCGATCGCCAACTGCTCGTTCTACTACGACTGGTCGAGTTCCCAGCAAAAGCCCGGGCTCGCGCCGCTTGCCGAATCCTACAACAAAGATACGCCGCTGATCGTCCCTCCCAGGAGCACGTCGGTGGCGTTATCAACCGGATTCCTGTGGATGGTGGTGCCGACCGGGACGACCATTTCGCCGAATTCCGAGGCTGGGTTCATGCTGGTGAAAATGAAAGCCACGGTTGCCAAGGGCCCCTCGCCCGCGCTGACGCTCGCGGTGGCTAGCGCGATGATCTACAACGTCCCCATGAACAACCTCATTGCTCCCACCATTGCCTTCAACAAGTGAGTCGCGTGTGTTCTGTCGCGTGCGTGACGATGCTGTGTCCATCATGTCACGTGTGTTGCGCGCCGGTGCCGATGCTCGCGGTGGCGAGCGCTATGATCTACAACGTGCCCATGGCCAACTTGATCGCTCCCACCATTGCCTTCAACAAGTGAGTCGCGTACGATGATATTGAGACGGGCTGCATGCGCTGCTGAGGCGCCTCAAGGCTTTGTGAGTCAAGTTGCATGCGTTGCGCTGTGTGCGATGACTTGAGCTGCGGGTGTTGCGCTGTGTGCGATGACTTGGGCTGCTGTGGTTGCGCTGTGTGCGATGACTTGAGCTGCAGCTGTCGCGCCGCGATCCCCTGACCGTGTTTTCTCCTCCGCTTGTCTCTCACCCCCCGCCAGGCTAGGCAAGGGCATCATACTGGCGACGCTCGTTAGCCCCAACAGCTACCCCACTGTGGGCTTTGTGCGCGTCACCAAGGCAGGAATCAGCCCAAAGGACCTCAAGTTCTACACCGTTGTGCAGAGCTCTGCACCGCTTGACGTTGACTCGCCAAGTGAGTTTCCAGTGTGCTTCACCAAGACAGCACTAGCAAGGCGTCCAGGCTGAGTGTCCAGTCCTTCCAGGCTGCACCTCTTGACGTCGTCTCACGATCTGTCTGTTGAGACAACTGCCACACTCTCTGCTGTCTGTACCCTCCACACTCTCCACAATCTCTCTATCACTGCTTTCTGATCCCTCTCGTCCTGCTTTCCTATCCCCATCACTAATCCCCTATCCCCCGCCCCATATCCGTTCATCCTCATCCCTTTACCCGTATAACCAGGCTACTCGGCAAAGAGCACGGACACGGTGGCATTCGTCCGCTATGGCACCACACAGCTGCTGGCACAAGAATCTAGAGATTCCTATCTTTCACTAATTTCCGTTTGCCCTTGTGTTGCTTCCCGTCCCCTTCCCCGCCTTCCCCCAGGCTACTCGACAAAGAGCACGGACGCGGTAGCGTTCGTCCGCTACGGCACCACACAGGCGCTGGCAGTCGACGCCACGGGCACCGTGTGGGCGGCAGGGCAGTACGCTACAGAGGAGCGCACCACCCGCAACAACTGGGCGACCAGCCTCTTCTCCGTCACCCCTTGAAACGAATTGTCCATACTTCGTCTCTTCATTTCTGCAAAGCGACTGGTTGGAGGAGAGATTAGGGTATGGGGCTGTACTGACTGATTTTACTCGGGGGAGTGGTGTTTGGAAGGCCGCAGTGTGGTGGTGAGGGTGGAATGAAGGCATGCTGTGTGTGTGGCTTGGGTGGGAAGCTTTCTGTTGTTTTGTGAGGGTGTGCTGTGCTTTCATGCGTTGGGTGGCTCCTACTCCCACGCATAGCTCATTGTATCCTGGAAAGACTGTATTTCCCTTCAAAGGGTTGTAATGTAGAGATCATTGTGGAATAATCATTTTTTGTGTAACTTGGTGGAAACCGTTTGTGACATTTGGTTATGGGATGTGCTTGTATGTGGATTGAAGTATGGGGTTGTGCATGAACTCGAAAATGCTCAAACATACAGTAACGCACACCGAGGAGTGGACTCTTGTTTAGACATGTTGAGCATTAGGAAGGGTCCTTCCCTAAAACCACTTTATGCATGATTTCCTTCAGAAAGTGCCGTTTTCAATACCTGTTAGATGGTAGGTTTATAGGCATGTAGCTCCATCTTGCTCGATGCATTCCTTAATATATCGGGGTTCCAAGTTGCCTGGTAATATCCCCCAACGAGCACGTCCCAGCCGTTCACAAGATTGTCCCTGACTCCCAGCCCCTGACCGTAATGGCCTCTCTTGTTTCTGTGTGGGCCAAGAGGGTCTTGGCAGCCTGGCTCCACGTGGATCCATGAGACTCCAGACTGGCTGCGTTCGAGAGTTGGGGGTTGCTGTCTTTTCGCTCGAGACGAGAGCAACAATGAAGGCGTCTCGCTGTTGCCGACAACTTCGCCACACGGGCTTCTCTGTCAGATGTGGCATCACTACAAGAATACCCTCGATTCGGTCAAAAAAAGCTTGCTGCCCTGACCACAACCGCCCACAGCAAGGCCAGAGAGTCGTAATCAACAGATCAACGATGTTCGTTCAGAGTTCGTGGCACAGTAACAGTGTTCGTGAGGGTTACTGTGAGCGAACATGCGAAGTTCACGTGGCAGTGGTGGTGGTGGTTGGTAAACTGCGAAGTGGGTTCAGCCTGGAAAAGGATGACCTGGGTGTTTAACGTTCGTTGCTTATGTACCGGACCCAACCAGCTTTGGTGCTAACTTGAACGTCACAGAACGTAAAGCACCTTACCAAACCAGACTCGAAGTATCATGCGGCGCGCCATCCCGCTCCTATGCATCCCGCCCGCCCCCTCTCCCATCTGTTCTGCTAAATTCCCAAGCACCGATCTTCATGTTCCGAGCCAGAAAGCAGACGCGCAATAATCAAGAAAGGGAACAAAACGATGTAAACCACAGTACCTGAGGTGCCCACACGCCCGTTGCCTCAAGTCTTTCATATGTTCCCCGTAGCCTTGATTTTCCGAGAGAAGAGAGAAAGATTGCGCGGGAATCTCCTGAATGATTTCGTAATGCTAGTCAAGCCTTCACTTGAAGCGGTAGTCCGTCGGCGTCTACGACTACTCGAGTCTCTGCTCTCAGTTTATTATTCTCCGTAAAAGGGCCTCGACTGAACAGGCAAGCTGTGTGTATATCCGTGCAGTGCAAGAGACACAGATACAGCAAGAACTTCGCAAGTAGTCGGAATATTCTCAGTATCGACGATAGGTCAGAACCAGGTGGCGTGACCCAGTAAGCATACACAACGGCGACGGCTATCGCGTACAGGATGGGGTCGGCGGACGCATGGCTGGAGTCGCCGGTGGGTCCGGGCGATATCGTGTCGCGCAGCCATTGGATGCCGAACGGAGCCATCAAGCAATGCACCAACCCTGCTTGCAACCGCGAGTTCAGCCGGAAAGAGCGAAAGTAGGTCGTAAGTAGGTCATATGTAGTAGGCGATAATCGTGATCGATAGGTCCTAATGAGTGATCGCTGCCGTGATTCATCCCCCCCGGGAGATTCTCTAAAATCGCTTGTATCGCCTTTACTCGAGCATGAGCACGGTCAAGTTATTGTTTTTTTTCGTTCCTCAATGAAAACCGTGTCGTGTGCCATTGCAACGAGGTGACTTTTGAGTCGACAAGTCACCCCTTAACTCGATCATGAGCACGGTCAAAATATTGTTTCGTTCGTTTCTCAATGAAAACCCGTCCACTCAACCCCTGTCTTTCCCCCCGTTGGTTTCACAGGCACCATTGCAGGTGCTGCGGGAACGTGTACTGTATCGAGTGCACCCAGTGCATTTTGCCGCTCAAACCTATCACCGCCATGGTACGTTCCACGTACGACCCGATTCGCGTCTCTCGTGGCACTTTGCGAGTGAACACTGCGACGCCGGCAAGTTTCGTCAACACTCTTGCGAAAGTCTCTTACCTCCGCTTTTCGTGAAACGGTATTGTTTATCATCCAAACCACGTGCGTTTTGTTATTTTGCTTTTAATTTCTCGGTATTTCCGTTTCTTGCAGATCGAGGAAGGAGGAGAACCATCGAAAGCCTGCGTTTTGTGTTTCGAGGTAACTCCGCAATATGATCTTAGCCTGTTGATCAGGCCCTTTGCTTCGTCCCCTTTCTTGCCTTTCCCCGCGTGCCCTTGCCCGCTGTTCCACCCCTCGTTTGTAGCACAATTTAACCCTGCTCTTCGTTGATAGCCTACGCCACTTCGTTGCAAGCACTCTCACGGCTATCGCTTCGTTTCCTCCGTGTCCGCAGCGAGCGGTCGAAGAGGGTTACCCGTTGGGTCGCTTTCTTCACAACGGCTCCTCTGACTCGCTGGTCTCTGTCGCCGATGGCGACGATAACGACGGCGACGGCGATAACGACGAGGTCGACAATGAGGAGGAGGATGACAGTGACAACGGTCGCCATCGTAGGCACTATGCTGATGACGACGATGACAGCTATACTCGTTATGATAATCATCGTGACGATTATGGCGGTGCGGTCCCCGACGCGGATAACGCGGAGGATTTCGCGTCGGATAGACGACACGAGGCGATGCCAACTCATGCGATTCGCAGCCTCGGTAATCCCGAGGGCGCGGGCGTCAGCAGAGCACGAAACGATCACTTGTGCGACGGCGGCAGCGGTCGCAGCTGGAGTGGCGAAAACTGGCGAAGCAGCGGCGACAGGGACGTGCCCGGAAGCAGCAGAAACGGCGGTAGCAGGATTTACGGAAGTAGCAGGGAGCATCCGACACGGGATGTCAGCCCGCGCGACAACACCGGGAATTCGGGAGGCATGGTTTTTGACAAGTGTAGGAGCTTGGATCACAGAGATAAGGCAGCTGCACGAGCCTACACGCGGTTTTCGGGCAAAAGCGAGCGGAGCAGCAGCGACAGAAGCGGCCGGGATATCCCTCCGCGCGGCGGCATGGATAGTGCTCATAGTGCCCATAGTGCTCATAGCGCGTATAGTGTTAGCGAGAAGCTGAGGATGGAACAAAGCGGTTCCAAAGTGTATAGAAAGACCAATACTATCGGGAGTGCTTGCAACGGGGACGACAGGCCTGAGAGCAGCTACAGCAGCAATAATCCGTCGTCTCCTATTGACTCTACATACAACAGAAGCAGAACCCTAGATGCTATTGATAGGTCAGCCACCGCCGCCAGGCGACCCCCTTCTAGTAGCAGGCCAATTAGTCTATTAGCGAGTAGTTTACTGGCGAATAGTTCCCATAGTTCACAACGTGCCAGCAGCGGTGGTGATAGTGTCAACAGGAGCTGGAACGAGGCTCAAGGCGGGGGTGGGGGATTCGGTGCCGAGTTTGGAAAGAGCAGAACGCTTGATAGCAGCGACAAGGACGCTATAAGGCGTACATACTGTAACGCTGGTGCTGCTAACAGGGCTACCGGCGCTACTGGAGCCGCTGCTGCTGCTGCTCCATCCGCTGCTGCTGCTGGCACTGCCTCTGGTGTACTAGTGCCGCCCACTGGCAAGGCGCGCAGGCGAGTGACGTCAGCCTATCGGCACCTGTCCATGGATCTAACGGACAAATTCGGCGACCTCTCGTCGCTGCTAGTAGAGCCGTCGGATCCGAACCACCTATCGCTGCTCTCCACTGGTGGTGGCCCAGGCGCTTCTGGTGGGTATGAGAGGCATGAGTCGAGTCAGAGGGCTGCTGCTGCTGGTTCTTCTCCTCCTCTTGGGCTTTCCGCTGCTTCTGCTGCTGGTGCTTCTGGTGCTGGTGGTGCTGGTGGTGCGCGGTCAGGGCTGGGTCTGCCTCCTCGCAAGGACCCCAAGGCACGGGGATGGCAACAGCAGCAGCAGCAGCAGCAGCAGGAGTATCAGCAGCAACAGCAGCAGACGCATCAGCAAGAGCAGCACGTGTTTTCCCAGCAAAGACCACAGCAAGCATCAGCAGCAGCAGGTGCCGCAGCAGCAGCACTGCAGAGACACCATTCCATGCACCCGCTCCTAGCCCCACGCGCATCCCCCCTCACTCCCTCAGGCCTCCGCCCGCCTCCCCCTCTCACTCCTTCTCCCGCCCCCCGCAGACACGCCCGCTCCAACAGCAGCAGCAATATCCACATCTCCATCTCCCTACCGCCCTTAACCGCTCCTGACTCCTCCCAACGCCCTGCTGCTGACTCTGCTGCCGCCTCTGCTGCTTCCCTTAGATCGTCCCGCTCGTTTCATTACCAGCAAGCAGAAGCAGCAGCTGCAGAGGCAGGCACAGATGGACAGGCGGAGGCTGCAGAGATAGAAGCAGCAGCAGCTGCTGCTGCAGAAGCTGCAGCGGAAAGGGCAGAGGCAGCAGAAGCAACAGCAGCTGCGGCAGCGCAAAGAGAAGCTCTGTACAAGGCGTTAGCAGCACCTTCGATGGTGAAATCACCCTCTAGTCATGCACGCGCAGCACGGGAAGGGAGTGTCAATCTAGCTGAACTGCTGACCTCCTGGGAAAATGGGGTCAGCTTTCTGGACCCAGACGTATCCCTCCGAACCCCTCGGGACCGCAAGGGCATCTCCTCGCCAAAGATTTCTGCAAATGAGTCATTATCTGACGAGGAAAAGGAAAGAGAGGGCTGCTTTGGAGGAAGTACTGAACCTGTTGCCGAGGCTGGAGGTTCGGTTGGCCCGGGCCTGAAGCTTGCTCGCCTGCAGCGAGCTGCCGAGGCTAAGGCTGACGAATGGAGTGAGGCTAGGCAAAGTACGGGAGGCAAAGCAGGTGATGGTGAAAGACGAATGGGTGGCATGGACGTAGCAGAGAAGGATGCGGTGCAGAGCGGTGGCAGCACAAGTGGCAGGGGCAGTGGGAGCAACTCTGGCAGCGGTGGCAGCAGCAGCAGTGGCAGCAGCAGCAGTGGCAAGAGCACATGGGCGAGGAGAAGGCCAAACCTCCGGGTTCACTGTGGCAGCAGTGGCAACTTTGCTGCGTCCCTCCCTAATTCCACCTCCGCCCTGGATGCTCCGCCGCCCCTTCCTCAACCTGCTTCAGCAGCCCCCTTCCCTCAGCCTGCTGCTGGCTTTGCTCCTACTGCTGCCACTCGTGACCTGGGTGCTGGTGCTGGTGCCTCTGCTGCTGGAGCTGCTGGTAACCGTGTTACTGCTGCTACTCGTGCGGCTTCTGGTGGTGGTGCTGCTGCTGGCGCCAGCGCTAGTGCTGGGAGGTTGCAGGAGTGCAGTGCGGTGTGGAGCGGTCCGGTCAGTCTGATTGAGTGGAGCACGAGTGACGTGTGCTCGTGGCTCATCCACTCTGTTGGCTTCCCAGACGGCAGTGGGCGAGGTGAGATGCGGGATATACATACATGCACGCCTGCACACACGCCTGCACACACGCCTGCACACACGCCTGCACACACGCCTGCACACACGCCTGCACACACGCCTGCACACACGCCTGCACACACGCCCGCACGCCTGCACGCCTGCACGCCTGCACGCATACACCGACCCACCTTGTCTGAAAGAGTGAAGCCCCCTCTCCTTCCCCCCCTCTTCTCCTTCTTCCCCCTTTGCCTCAGAGTATGCACGTGACTTGACGAGCATCAGGTGGATGGGCTTTCTCTCGTCGGCAACACACATCTCTCTTTTTCCCCGCTCCCTTTCCTCCCTCATCTTCCTCCCTCATCTTCCTGCTCCCTCATCTCCCCCAGAGTACGCACGGGACTTTGATCAGCATCAGGTGAACGGGCTCTCTCTCGTCGGAATCACACACGTCCACCCCGCCTTCCCTCTCCCTCCCACCCCGCCTTCCCTCTCCCTCCCACCCCGCCTTCCCTCTCCCTCCCACCCCGCCTTCCCTCTCCCTCCTCATTCTCTCTCCCTTCCCCCCCATCCCTCTCTCCCCTCTCCCCCAGAGTACGCACGGGACTTTGATCAGCATCAGGTGGACGGTCTCTCGCTGGTCGGCATCACAAACTCCCACCCGGCTCTTGCTCGCATGCGATTGGCCGATTACACCCTCTTCGAATCCCATCGTCGCCAGCTGGTAACCGCAGAGGCTGCTGCCCCTCCTGCCGCACACCACCCACCTCCACCGCTCTCAACCGTTGACTTCTCCTCCGCATCTACCTCGTCTGCCGTAGATTCTGCTGCAGCCGCTGGTGGTGGCAGTGCGGTGCTCTGCGGCGGTGCTGTGAACGGTAGGGTTGGAATGGGTGCAGTGCGGTGCGGCTCCGACCCCACTGTTCTCCTTCATCACTTACCCAAGCAACACTCAGTTAAAAGCCGGCATTATGACGCCTCCTCTACTGCCAACACCCCTTCAGCTCTCAGTTGCAGGTCATCACAGCCCTCCCATTCCCCCTGGTCCTCTCCCTCCTCTACCTTTATCCAACGCACCTCCAGTGGTAGTAGTTTCTGCTCCCTCCCTCCTCTCTCCTCCTCCTCGCTCAACTCTTCCTCCCACCCTTCACATTTCCCCCACTCCAGCCATCCCTTCCGCCACCGTCGCACCAGCAGCATTGGCGCCTCAATCGTATCAGATCTTCTGCAGAAAAGGACAAATACCACCGGTGGGGCAGGGGAAGGCCGGCCGGCAGCAGTGCAGTCTCCTGCCGCCCGGATAAGCAGGCAGGGGAGCGGGGTGGCCGGGGCTGTGGGGGGGTGGTTTGCCGGTTGGGGAAGCAGGCAGGAAGGACAGCAGGAGTCTGAGGAAGAGAGGGAGAGTCCACGAGCTCTGGAAGAGAAGGAAGGGAGGAGAAGACGCAGCAAGGGAGAGGAGGAAGAGGGAGAAGAGGGAGAGGAGGGAGAGGAGGGAGAGGAAGAGGGGGAAGGAGATGAGGAGGGGGAGGTGGTGGCGGCGGTGGTGGAGGAGGTGGTGTGTCTGCGAGGGGAGGTGACAGCAGCAGAGGAGAGGGAGTGCACCGTCAAAGCCCAGTGAGTCGCCTCCTGCTGCTGCTGTTGCTGCTGCTGCTGCTGCTGCTGGCTCCCTCCTCTGCCTCACTTGTTCATTTTCTTTTTTCTTTCTTTCTGTTCTTTCCCTCACTCTACCCTATCTCTACTTACCCTGGCTTTCTCCCTCTTCCGTCCCCCTCCCCTTTCCGCGATCAGGCTGTGTCACCTGGATGACCTCCTGAAGGAGTCTCTGCTCGTGGAGTATCTGCCCACCAGAACGGTAAGCAGCAAACAGGCGCAGATCACCCTCCTGGTCCTCTCTCTTCCCCCCCCTACTCTTTATCTTCCACTCCCTTCTCCACCTGCAAATCCCCATCAACCCTCCTCTCCCTTTCCTTCCTCCCTCCCCTCTTTCACACGTTTTCACTTCCTTCCTTCTCCTCCCAGAAATGGGCGTCCACACCGAACGACCCAGCTACTCTCAATGGCACCACCGCCACGGAGGAGGACGAGTGGGTGCCGCGCTTCGTGACGCTCACGCCCACCGACATAGCATGCTACCTGCACGCCACCGACCTGCACCCGCAGATCACCCTCCCCGTCGCCTCCATCGCCTCTGCCGGCACCCTCCACATGGCCCCTGCACATCCGGCTGTAGCAAAGGAGACATCATCTGCTGTAGCGCCGGCTGTAGCAACGCCGTCATCACCATCGGAGGAGTGGTTTGCGTTCCACGTGACGACCAGCTACGGGTTCAAGCTGGAATGTGCCACTCGCAGCTGTGCCAAGGTGAGGCTCGTCGCGTTCTGACAGTCTTTCGTTCACCCATCTTCACCTCTCATTACCCCTCTTGCTACCCAAGCGTGCCCCTATCTAACCTCAAGCCGTTCCTCCCGTGCAACGCCTCTGTCCCTCCGTGCAGCTGCAGCTCTGGCTGGCAACAGTGCATGAGGTCATTGCCAATGCTGGCATCAACTCCAGCTTTGATGCATCTCAAACATGTCCATCTAACCACCTCTCTTTCCTGTCCTCCTGTGTCATTCTCCTTCCCTCTGTGCAGCTGCAGCTATGGCTGGCGACAGTGCATGAGGCCATTGCCAATGCTGGTATCAACTCTACCACTGTCGGCAGCACCATCCCGCTCCCTCCCCCCAACCTCACCTGCTCTTGATTTGGAGGCACTATTGGCCGGCTAAAATGAGCTGGCGATTGAGCAACAGTTGCACGGTTGTCACATCTCACAGCACCATGCTGCACCACATTGTACCACACCATGTGCACAGACACACCTAGCATCACGCCAACTGGCATGTACGGTGGCTGGGAGTCCACGACTCCAGGGCACAGCCATGCAAATAAGGGACGTGGGACATGCCCATGTGGATTGGTTTAATATATGTACAAACTTTTGATACGTCCTGTTTTGAGTAATGTCCTGTTATGGAAAATGCATTCAATTTGTGAGTGCGTTTAAGAAATTGCATGACTTTGTTACTGTGTACATTATTCACCAGTTTTCACTGTGCGTTTCTACATGCGAGTGGTGGATTGCAGTGATGAGCTGCAGAGGGGTCGTGGGTGGGAATGCATGAGCGAAATAGCAAATTTCGCTAGTCGCGAAAGGGTGTTGTGCATGAGTGACGAATAGCCAATCACGGTGAAGAACAAGATAGCCCTGGCTGGACCTCGAACGCCAGCCGCTTCTCGGTCTCAGCACATCCACCCCACCCCCCATTTTGAGATTCATTTTTCGAGGTTCATTTTTCGACTCCCCCGTGTTCGTTAGCCTTTGCAGCAAGGCGAGCTGGACAGAGAGGAATTCGACGACTCAGTACACGTGTCAGAACTCGGAAGGGCAGACACCTTCCGCCGCCCTCTTGGACACGTGCAGCGTGAATCGTCTGCTTGTACGGTGACATGTCCTGCTGCTGGCGTCATCGTCGTGTGAAATATTTCATGTCGCGAGTCGGGACGATTCGTCCAATATTATTGCCGAACTGCTCGAAGGAGCTTCCAGACTAATAGCGGATAAAAGAGCGCGGCTGGGAGTCAACTTGTGACGAGCTGTTCAGTGCGGAAGTGGTCTCCGAAACTTCGCTACAACGTCACTGCATCATGTTGCTGACCCAAAATAGTATTTTGGCCACGTTTGCCAATTCATCTTTCGCGAAAACGTCACCGACAAGCACGCCAGTTACGCGTCGCTTCCAGTCGAGTCAGGTCAGGACGAACGCGCCGACCCCGCCCTTAGGAAACCTTGTTTCGCTCACGCTCAAATCCAACCCTCGATTCCTCTGTTCTTGTTGGCGGGAGATGCGTTGGGAGCTGCTCTCTACTAAGCTTAAGTCTCGCACCTAGGCGAGTTTTTGAACTGAGAGGAATCCGACGACTCAGAACCCGGAACCCGGAAAGCCAGACACCTTTCCATATGTCCTCCGTCCCGCGGCCCGCTTGCCAAGCGGACTGTGCAGCGCGATTCGGAATCGTCCGTGCTTGTGCATGTGCTGGTAGGGCTGTAACAAGATGGGAATCGCCATAGCTCCTGCTTCACATGCCTTTCTCCTGGCACCATCTCGTCATCAGGTGAAAGATTTTCATCATGCGACTCAGGCACGACGACGTCCCGCTCCAAGATTTGTCACCGAACTGCTCTAAAGCGCCTCACCGCGCATAAGTAGCAACGAACTTAGCTGTTCTTGATCATCGTGTTATCTAGTCCAGCATCTTTGCTCGCTTTTGAAACCTGCATGTTTTTACGGCTGTGATTTCAACGGCTCGTCACTCTGTCATCTCTTCTCATGGAGCAGGCTGTGCTTTGCTGGGTACTGATACGTGAGCGCCCGCACTGACGCCCTTTCGCAAGTGCATCCGATGCACGGCTCTGCCGCCTTTTGATTAAAGCTCGTCTTGGGTGGTGCCTTTGTGCAGTTGTAACGCTTGTCACAGGGGGTACAGCGACTGCAACGTCATCACTCCCAACGACCCCCACAGCATCACCACCTTCAGCGTCCCTCGCAGCCTTCCTCCCCGCCGCCGGCGGGCGGCTGCCTGTCACTTCCTCCGCTCACGCCACTCCCATCGCGAAATGTCTCGAACCCACAAAATGTACACAGAAGCTTTTCTTGCGGAAAAGCTTCGGAAAAGCTTCGGCGGGGCTCAGAGAAAGCTCTGGCCCCAAAGTGACTTCAAAGTGACAAATGGCCACTCGCTTTCACGCAACTATGAAGTGGCGAAAATGTTGATTTCGCCACTCTACCTCTATCCACGCTCACCCTAGTGGTGTTTCGCGTGATACAATGGTTTACAGTGTGGTTCTCTTTTCAAAGAAATAGACGAATACCACGAAATGTAACAGATTTGACCGAAAGTTTGAAAATTCGAGAGTCAAACCACCAATCAGCAAGCATGGCGACAAACACAAGCCAACGAAATGTGCGAAGTACAAAATCGTCGCCAAACACTAACCCCCCAACCAACACACATTTTTTAACCAATCGAGAGAGGAACCAAACTCTTTCCCACCAATCAACACAATTCCTTATCTCCACGTCAACACCTCACCCATCTCGAACCATTTCTTCACCATTTCACCATTTCTTCTCAACCAGTTTCTCGACCATGTTTCCTTGCTGTTCAATCTCATCCCTCGCCCATTTCTCCCTTCTCCAGATCTATCCGCCATAATTTGCTGACGGAATGACGCTCTAATGTGCCTCATGGTGCCATGCTGTGCTTTCGGTCGAGAGTTCTTAAAGCTAATTTTGTATTATTCATTTCTTTTTGTGCCGTCGGACTATTGGCTGCAGGTACAGTTCAACTATTAATGTCAACTGGGTTCATCTTACTACCGCACAGCAGATGGCGCACATCGTGCTGCATTTTCCGGTACGTCGCAGCATGTCTCGCTTTTCCGTTGATTCCACGCTGCCATGTTGTATGCTTTTATCGATGTGGGCGCTCTTTTCCAACCCAGCAGGTCTCGCGCGCTTACTATGCGGTGCACAGAATGGATCTGTAAGGTGAGGATTGTCGAACGTATTATATGTGCATTCTCTCTTATGTACTGTGCGCATATGTGTCTTCATTACCGTCACCTTGCCACGTTATTGTAAGTCAGATGATGTCGCGTACAGGACAGGTAAGTAGCCAGTAAGTAACCACCTCGTTTGAATTACTTGCAATGTTGACTCCCTTTAATTACTTCTCTGTTGTGCTGCGTACACTTGAACGTCTGTTAATCTAACATCAGATTTTGCAGGTATCCTGGCTAACATCAGTTTTTGCAGGTACCATGGCCAAGAGGGAAAAAACTACCCCGCCTTTGTTGAAATTTGATATTTCTTTTTTTACATGTGTTTCAGAACTCCAGGCTCAAGTGGTTGAAATGGCAGCAATGTTTGCCAAGTACCTTCATTTAGATTGTTTAGTTGTGCCAGATCATGTTGATTATGGTGTTAGTATTGCGAATTGTCAGGTCTGATGTATTAAATATATTTTTCTAGAAATATATATGTCTCCATGTACATGCTTAACGTACGAATTGCATGCGCCAATATGTTTCTCGAAATCTGATTGGTCCACGTGGCATTTTTCTGTCCACTATTCACCTTGACAGCTGGCAGGAAATATCTTTATACATGGCGTTCAGTCGTCCACGTGGCAAAGGGGTGGCAAAGGGGACTTGCCCAAGACATTTAGACAAATGTTACTTCTGATGTCACCTTTTAGTTGTGTTGTGTGGTTGCGATATTGTCAGAATGTTATGTTTGTCTAGCCTGCAGTGTGGTACTCAATAGTGAGTACAGCCCAATTTAGGGTTTGCTATATGTACTCAACTGCTTGCTAGTGCAATCCTCTTTTCTGTTTCTAACTTTTGCCTAGACTTTCGACATGGAATCAGAGCAGGTCGACCCTCCTGGGTCGATCCTGTTGATGGGCCTACCAATACTTCCGCTGCCTTTACTGCCTACCGCGCGCCTCGGGCGCGCGCTGTCCTTCTGCCTGGGCGCGCGGCCATTTTCCTTCCTGCGCGCGCGGCCATTTTTCTTCCCGCCGCGCGCTCGAGGCGCGCGGCGGTTTTCTGCTTGTCGCGCCGCCCTGGGGGCAGCGCGACGCCCTGATCTGTCCGTCGTGCACCCCGTGGCGCGCGGCGGTGCCCTGCCCGTCGCGCGCCTCGGGGCGCACGGCGGTTTCGTCGCCCCGGGGGGCTCGTCCGCGGCCCCCTCGTCGCCCGTCATGGCGCCATCGGGGGCCCGCGCGGCCCCCCCTTCCGTCGCCCGGCGTGGCGCCCTTGGGGGCCCGCGCGCGACCCCCTCCCGTCGCCCGTCGAGGCGCCTTCGGGGGCCCGCGCGCGGCCCCCTCCTGACGCCCGCAGTGGCGCCCTCGAGGGCCCGCGCGCGGCCCCCTCCTGACGCCCGCCGTGGCGCCCTCGGGGGCCCGCGCGGCCCCCATCCCTGTCGCCCGTCGTGGCGCCTTTGGGGGCCAGCGCGCGCCCCCCCCACCCGTGCCGTCGCCCGCTGCGGTGCCCTACGGGGCCCACGCTGCCCCTTCTGCAGCACGCGTGCCGCCTCTTGTCCCCTCCTCCTCCTCCGTCTCCCACTGCTGCAGCTGCCGCTGAGGGGGGTGGGTGTGTGGGAGACGAAGGAGTGGTGCTAGGGGGGTGTGTCGTGGGAGTGAAGCTAGGGGTGCAGCAGGGGGTGTGTGAAAGGGGGGTGGGACAGTTTGGGGAGGTTGAAGGGGGGTGGCCGCCATGAAGCCAGCAGCTCCAGTCGCCCGTGAGACCGTTGCGCCAGTCGCCCGTGAGCCCGTTGCTCCGTGGGTCCGTTGCTCCTGCCGCTCAGAGTTAGCCGCGGAGCCAGTTACTCCAGTAGCCCGTGTGCCAGTTGCTCCAGTTGCCAGTGTGCCAGTTGCTCCATTTGCCCGTGTGCCAGTTGCTCCAGTTGCGCCGTGTGCCAGCAGCTTCAGCTGCCGCCCACTACTGTCAGAGGTCCACTGGTGATCCCCGATCGATCCTAGGGAAGGGTTACAGGCACGGCGGCCTGGGGGGTTATGGGCGCACTCACCCGCTACGTAAACAAGCCCTTTTATCCCAGTGGTTAGTGGCTGGGATTCTGACATGGTATCAGAGCGAAGGTCTCGGGTTCGAATCCCGGTGTGTGCACTTCGGGCATCCCAGTGCGGGGGGGTGTCAGAGGTCCACTGGTGATCCCCGATCGATCCTAGGGAAGGGTTACAGGCACGGCGGCCTGGGGGGTTATGGGCGCACTCACCCGCTACGTAAACAAGCCCTTTTATCCCAGTGGTTAGTGGCTGGGATTCTGACAACTACCTCCTCTCCTCTCATAGTCCCTCCTCCTCCACACTTGCCCTCTGTGATAGCTTCTAGCTTTGCTTATTATTATTGTGAACTATTGTTTTTTTTTGCTTGCTTGTTGTGCTGATTACACCCCACTTTGGCTATGGGGGTGTGTCAGAATGTTATGTTTGTCTAGCCTGCAGTGGGGTACTCAATAGTGAGTACAGCCCAATTTAGGGTTTGCTATATGTACTCAACTGCTTGCTAGTGCAATCCTCTTTTCTGTTTCTAACTTTTGCCTAGTCTTTCGACAGATATGGCCGTTCTTTCGAAGCTTTGTCGTCACTTTTCCGCAACTTCGAAAGTCACCCCGCCACAGAAGCCTTTGACCTAGACTTTTTTCTTGCGAAACCAAAGTTGCGGAAAAGCAAATTTGAAGTTGCTGGCACGCAACTTTTCGGGCCTTAGATTTTCGCGAGGCCGTTGGTGAAGGGAAAGGTGTTTCGTAAGTGCTTCCTTCAGTTTAGTGTTTCTCCGATTCTAGAGGCGTCTCGAAACTCGCAAACCGAGCAAGGATTTCCATAAAAAAATTACCTTCCAAGAGCAAGATGTTTCGCTGCGCTCCGTTTGTTCCCCTCCGTTTGTTGCTCCATTTAACAGGCTGTTACTGCTCCACCGGTTGCCTAAAGTTGCACTGTCTTTCCACTACAACATGTTTGGTTCTTTCACGCACATTCTATGCGCCTACTAACCCCCTTGGACCATTCATCCAAGGTCCAGAAACGGAAACTGCTTCAAGTATTTTCCAATTACCTTTTCCTTTATGCCTGCCCTGCCTTCGTTTTCCAGTGCGCTATGTGGCCAGGCTCACTCCCCCTCGTAGCAACGGAAAAGTGGTTGGCGACCGAGGATGTGAGGATCGAGGATCGAGCTCAGAAAAGAGAATGTGAATTGAATTGAATGATCACCTGGGTACAACACGAGGCTATATATATATAGGCTCGACACAAGGCCCCGTAACCAGGTGTTACGCGAAGGTTCCGCGGGTCGCGAAGCGTCCCGAACAGATCCTTACCGAATTCGGTAGGAGGCAATTCGGTTGGCAACCGAAAGGCCAGAATTCGGTGCACGCAACCTAGCTCGGTGCTATAACTATAATAGAATATAGGAAAGCACCTAGCCTAGGAAATCAAGCAATTCCTGCATGCATATAATTATCCTATGCTAGAAATAGCATGATAAAGGAAAGGCAAGCAAGCATAGCTGGCATAAGCCGTCGTACTCTCACAGAGGAGCAACCGGAAAAGTAATCATGAAGGGAATTACGTAAGTTCGCTATTTCTTATCCATAGTAGCTAGCTTTGGTGAAGCCATGCAAATGCTGCCAGTTATTACCATCGACTTTATTGATGATATCTTGGACAATGCAGCTTAACGCATAACACAACAGGTTGCTAACTCTGCTTTTAACACTTCTAAGAGTGTGAACGTGTCTTATTCTCATGTTCTTGCACAAATATCGTGTGGGGAGGCGCATGAATTAACACGTGGTGCTCCTGTCCCTCCTATTCTCCCTTGCCTCTGAAAGTGCCAACTACGTTGTGCTCAAAGTGCGAATCAACAACGTCCGGACTGGAGGGGCTGTGCCCTCCATGGACACTGTTTCGAATTGCCTTGCTGGCAAGTTTGAGGCAGGATATGAAGGAAGTGCATGGGAGAACATCACGCGTATCAGGGGTGGTCGGCTCAAGCGTTGCAGCTTCACTGCCTCACAGGTATTGGGCCCAGGCACTCCAGCCGATGTTAGGATATTCATTGAGTCCTATACTCATCAGTCAACAGGCACACATTTGGTTGCTTCTCATCCAGAAAATGACCATGCACTTTGCGGGAAGTTGAAGAAGAGACCCGTATGAGCATGACCATCACGTCCATGTTCGAAAATTGTAAGGACTTCTGCAAACATCATGGGATGGGACTTAGGGGCTAGGGTGTAGCTCATTGTGTTATCTTGCACCACGGTTTGCAGGATTGGAGATCACCTTCTTGTAAATAACATATCCGTGCTTTATATACAGATTGTGTTATTTTCATACTGGTAGTCATCACATGTAGCATATTGTCACAAGCATTCTTGATTGAATTTGTGATTCAGCATCTGTTTTACATATCAAGGGTGGAATTTTTACCGTAATAACCCAGATATAAGAACCTCCCCTCCCCGCCACTACCCTCTCGGCTGAGGCCGAGGAATGGAGGGAGGCCCAGCGGAGTGTGGGAGACAAAGCAGGGGGTGGTGAAAGACGAATGGGTGGCGGAGAGGTAGAAGAGAGGGATGCATTGCGCGATGATGAAACAGCAGCAAGGGAGACTCGCAGGGGCAGCAGATGTGGTGGCAGCGGTAGCGGTGGCAGTGGCAGCGGCGGCGGCAGAAGCAGCAGCAGCAGGGGCAGTGAGAATAGCACATGGGCGAGACGAAGTCCCAACCTCCGCGTTCACTGTGGCAGCAGTGGCAGTGGCGACTTTTCTACATCTCTCCCCCATTCCGCCTCCGCCTCCGATGCTCCACCACCGCTTCCCCAACATGCCCCAGCTGGCCTCCTTCCCTCAGCCCGCTACTGGCTCTGCTCCTACTGCTGCCACTCGTGACCTGGGTGCTGGTCCTGGTGCCTCTGCTGCTGGTGCTGCTAGTAACCGGGTTACTCATGCTGCCGCTGCTGGCGCCAGCGCTAGTGCTGGGAGGTTACAGGAGTGCAGTGCGGTGTGGAGCGGTCCGGTCAGTCTGATTGAGTGGAGCACGAGTGACGTGTGCTCGTGGCTCATCCACTCCGTTGGCATCCCAGATGGCAGTGGGCGAGGTGAGACGCGGGATACACACAAATGAATGCATGCATGTGTGCATGCACTCACCCCCACCCACCCTGTCTGAAAAGAGTGAAGCAGCAGTGACCAATCAACGATCAACAAAAGAGTGACACGTGCTCGTGAGCAATCAACTTAACGACTGTTCCTGTCCCTCTCTCACTCTCTCCCTCCCCACCTCTCCATCCCCCCCTTTTCTCATTGTTCCTCCCTTTTCCCCCGGGACGGGACTTTGATCAGCATCAGGTGGACAGCCTCTCACTCGTCGGCATCACATCACACCACACACTCGCACCCCGCCCTTGTCAATCCTCATGCATTCTTTCTTTCTTCCCCCCCTTCTTCCTCCCTTTTCCCCCCAGAGTACGCACGGGACTTTGATCAGCATCAAGCGGACGGTCTCTCGCTCGTCGGCATCACACACTCCCACCCGGCCCTCGCTCGCATGCGATTGGCCGATTGAATCCCACACACACTTACACCTGTTAGAATCACTAGCTAGGGAACGAGGAAAAAGGTGATGATTAGGTGAAGATTGGGGTACAAGACTAGAGTGTCGAGACTATTTGTGTACCCCCTAAGGCTAGCCCCAATATAGCCTAGATACAATTATGCATATGTTTTGACACACCCCCATAGGCAAAATGGGGGATAGCCAGAGCAAGTAGTGGTCACAAGACCAGTCAGGAAGGGCAAAGCAAGCTCAGGGTGGATCTCGAGGAAACCACACAAATTCCGAGCACAAGCAAGTGGTCACAAGACCAGTTCACATGCAGTTTAATAATATAGCAAGGGGTACAGTGAGCACAACCTAGCAAGTGTAAGTATGCAGGTATATATATAGAGATCACAGTACAAACAGAGTCAAGAAGTAAGCAAGTGAGGCACAGTAGGCACAAGGCCTAGAACAGTACAGAAGCGCTGATGGTCACAAGGCTGAAGCGCCTTGGTGAACACATCAGCAGTGTTGGCCCGAGTGGCCACGTAACGCAGACGAAGCTGACCACGCTGCTGCAGCTCTCGAGCAAGGAAGTACCGTAGAGCGATATGCTTCGTTCTGTGCTCCAGTCTGTGCTCCTCACACAAGGCAATGGTAGCCTTGTTGTCGACGTACAGCACTGGAGGAGAACGAGGCCGCTCTCCCAAGTCGGTCAGCAGGTAGGTGAGCCAGCGTAACTCCTGTGCAGCCATGTCTGTGGCGTAGATCTCAGCCTCACAACTGGAGCTGAGAACGGAAGACGAGCGTGTAGAACGCCAAGAAACAGAACCAGAGCCAAGGCTGAAGGTGTAACCCTGAGACGACCGCTGAGTAGCCTGGTCGTCAGCCCAAGAAGCGTCTGAGTGCCCAGTGAGTACAACTCGGTCTCGTCCTCCAAGCACTAGCCCCATGCCCGACGTACTGCACAAGTAACGCAACACCCTCTTAGCGGCATCCATGTGCTCCTTCCGGTGACGACCAGGAGCGACATAGCGTGCAAGGATGCTAAGAGGGTATGCAAGGTCAGGTCGAGTGCAGGTCATCAGGTACATGAGGAAGCCCACAAGCTCTGGATACGGGCCACTCGGCTCTACGGACTCATCCGAAGGCAGAGCTGAGAGTGAGTGACCGGTAGGCAGAGGAGTGGGCTGAGGCGAGGAGTACGTGAAGCGGAAGCGCTGAAGGACCTGCTGCACCATGTGTGACTGAGTCAAGGTGATGGTGCGCCGTGCTCTGTCCCGGGTGATCCGCAAGCCAAGATAGCTTGTCAGTTCACCCAGGTCTGTGCACGTGTGTCTCTTCTGCAGCTCCGACTTCACGTGGGCGAGTGCCGTAGTGTCAGCAGTGGCAAAGACCAAGTCGTCGACGTACACGAGGATGTAGAACGGCGGCAGTGAAGTGTCGGTGCGTAGAAACAGCGACGGGTCAGCAGTAGAAGGAGCGAACCCAAGAGCCGCAAGTGTAGTCCTCAGTGTGTCGTGCCACTCACGCGGCGCCTGGCGGAGACCGTAGACTGGCCGTCCGAGGCTCCACTGGGTACCAGGAGGGAACGACCCAGTGAAGCCAGGTGGGCGGCGCAGCCAGATCTCCTCGTGCAGGCTGCCCTGCAAGAAAGCTGTGCTGAAGTCAAGAGAGTGGAGCTCGTAGTCACGCTGAGCGGCGACGTGCAGCAGAACCCGAAGAGTGGTCATCTTCGGGGTCGGGGAGAAGGTCTGGAAGAAGTCAACTCCCTCTCGCTGACTGAAGCCTCGTGCAACGTAACGCGCCTTGAAGGCAGGCGGAGAACCCGGCGGCCGCTTCACCATGAAAATCCACATGCCACTGACGATGTTCGCCCCAGGTGGGGGAACCTCGTCGACGTAGGTGCCTGTGGACTTCCAAGAAGCCATCTCTGCGTCCATGGCTGTCTGCCACTGAGAGGAGTACTCACCCGCGATCGCCTCAGCGTAAGAGCGCGGGGTCGGGATGTCTGGAGCATCCGGGTCTCCCTCAGGGGCAACCAGCATGGACACGAGATGAGGTAACGCAGCGGCAAAGCACTCAAACTCCTCCTGCCTGTCCTCAAGGACGTCCGTGCCAAGAGCACACTCACCCCCGACGGACGAAGGACAGACAGACTCAGACTCAGACTCAGCGACAAGGCTAGCGGCGTAGTCTAGACGACAAGCGGCAGCAAAGTCAACTAACTCAGCGACTAGAGCAGACGCAGCAGAGGACTCAAAGGAAGGGTCAGTGACAACTGTGGCGAGGAGACGCGTGACAGTAGGACTGGCAGCACGAAGGGAGTCAGACTCCGGGTCAGCAAGAGCAGGAAGAGAAGACGCAGGAGGAGACGGGAGAGGGACACGCTGAGGAGCAGTGGAAGGACGAAGTGCCATCTGGTGAGTGCCTGGGATAGCAGGAGGACGCTGACGCAGAACACGACGACCAGTGTGAGCAGCACGAACAGGTGACGCACGACGAGACTCTGGCGACGCAGGACGAGACTCAGGCTCACGACGCTCTGTAAGACCTCCAGTCGGACCAGTGTAAGGAGAAGGACCAGGGAGTGGCGAGGCAGGCGGTAACTGTGACTGCGACTGGACAGGCCGAGGACACTCTAAGGAGGGAGCAGGACTAGGGGGAGGCGGCTGACCAAGAACCTGCTGAAGGAGCGGAACGAAGTACGGCCGCGGCCGCGCAGCGACTCCAGAACCAGCAGAGGCACCACCAGTACCCTCAGCTCCAGGGTCTCCAGCTACACCAGCAGCACCAGCTCCCGGGTCCGCAGCACCAGCAGCAGCTCCAACTCCAGGGTCCTCAGCTCCAGCAGCAGCTCCAACTCCAGGGTCGGCAGCACCAGCAGCAGCTCCAACTCCAGGGTCCGCAGCACCAGCAGCAGCTCCAACACCCGGGTCCGCAGCACCAGCAGCAGCTCCAACACCCGGGTCCTCAGCACCAGCAGCAGCTCCAACGCCCGGGTCCTCAGCACCAGCAGCACCTCCAGTAGTAGGAGTACCTCTAGCAGCTCCAGCAGCACCAGCAGTACCACCAGTACCAGCAGTACCTCCAGCAGCGTCAGTAGCACCAGCACCAGCAGCACCTCCAGGAGCACCAGCAGCACCGCCAGCAGCAGTAGCACCTCCAGCACCAGGGTCCGCGACACTAGGAGCGCCACTCCGGAGACTGCAGCGCCGCGCGTACCACTCTCGGAGCCGCTGGGGAGAGGGCAGCTCCCGCCTAGGAGGGGAAGCACTAGCACCAGCTCCAGCAGCACTCCTAGCTCCAGAGGCACCTCTCCTGAGGCTGCAGTACTGTAAGTACCACTCACGCAGCTGCTGTGAGGAGAGAGCTCCTCCAGGTGTAGTACTCCCAGGCTCAGCACCTCCAGACTCAGCACCCCCAGACTCAGCACCCCCAGACGCAGCACCCCCAGACTCCGCAACCCCAGGCTCCGCACCCCCAGGCTCCGCACCCCCAGGCTCCGCACGCTCAGGCTCAGCACCCCTAGCAGGACGAGAGTCGACAGCTACCTCGACAGGCTCAACCGGGTCTACCTGGGACACACCTGAGGGAGCGGCACCCTGAGGGGGGAGGGGGTCTACCATAGCAGCACCTGGGGCGAGGAAGAGAGGCGGGGGGGGAGCGGGGCAGTGCGGTAGGGGAAGAGGCGGTAGTAGGGCACGGACTCGTCAAAAGTGACGTCCTGTGAGGGCAGGACACGGCGCGAGGTGGCGTGGTAAAACTGCCAACCAGACGCGTCCGGGACAAAGCCAAGGAAGACACAAGGAACAGCGCGGGAGGAGAGCTTGTCCGCGGACGTATCGCGAACAAAAGCTCGAGATCCCCAGACCCGAAAACGCGACGCATCGCCAACCTCTCCCGTCCAACGCAGTGTCGGGGAAGTCTCCGGCAAGGAGACACGGGGCCAGAGGTTGAGCTGATGCGCAGCGTATCGGACCGCAAACGGCCACAGAAAGTGGGGGGCAGCTGCATGGATCAAGGAGGTACGAGCGACCTCCATGACCAAGCCAATGCGGCGCTCAGCAACCCCATTCTGCTGTGGAGAGGCCGGAAGCGTGAACGACTGGCGGATGCCGTGCTCCGCACAGTAGGCTGCCAAGAGGTCGGAGGAGAACTCACCACCTCTGTCAGAGTGCAAGCGCAGGACAGGAAAGTCCGAGTGGAAACGCTCGCTGAGCTGGAGACGAGAAGCGCGGATCCAAGGGATCAAAACATCAGGGACCTCACCCTTGGTGCGCAAGGGGAAGACCGTGGTGTAGCGCGAGTAGTCGTCAACAACTATCAGGAAGTACCTTTCCTGACCCTGACCACGGACGCGGGCTGGGCCCCACACGTCCATGTGGAGCGTCTGCAAGGGAGCAGTCGTCGGGGGAAACGAGGAGGAGTGAGGAGCGGCGCGCTGCCGCCCCTCGACACAGGGAAGACAGGGAGGAGCAGGCGAGGGTGGGAGGGGAGGGAGAACCCTGGGAAGACCAGAGACAAGGTACCGTTTATGCATGGCACGAAGGCGCTGCACAGACGGGTGACCAAGTCGGTGGTGCCAGAGGACGGTCTCGTGCGCCAGAGAGCGACACGAGCAGGGGGCCGACAGCTGACCTGACGCAGACGCAGACGCAGCTACCTGAGGGGACTCAGTGGTCAGTGTGTACAGGTCCGACCCCGGCTGCCGAGTGAAGGTAGCCAGGTGACGGCCCGTCCGAGCACACGTGCAGTGTGTCACGCGCTCGTAGGCAGGGGTGAACTGGTGAACACCCCCGTCCTGGAGCGCACAACCCGCCACCAAGTTCGTAGAGAACGAGGGGAGGTGGAGACCTGACAGTGTGCCCGACGGGACCGCAGGACAAGGAAGGACAGTGGAGGAGGTCGCAATGACCGGACCCCCAGAGGGGTCAGCGAGGGAGACAGCAACTGGCCGAGCAAGCGGCTCAAGGGCAGTGCGGTCACGAAAGAAACAGCGAGAAGCACCGGAGTCCAGTGTGAAGGTGTGTAGTGCCTCAGTCGACTCAGTACCAGGGGGCGCAGACTCACTAGCACCTAGAGCAGCAGCCTCACCAGCACCTAGAGCGGTAGCCTCACTGGTCCGAATGCCCGGGTCGGGCGGAACACGCAGGTACTGAGCACTCTCTCCACTAGTAGACATCACATACATGGCAGTGAGAATAGCATCAAAGTCTAGAGCATAGATATCAATGTTCCTTTTCATCAGATCAGCCCAGCGGGGCAGCTCAGTGGCATCAGGGAACTGAGTACGCCAAGCGTCGTCGAGGCGAGAGAAGCAGCGCTGCGTGGTGTGCGCCCTCCCACACGTCTGACCAGTGCGGTCACCAGTGCGGATGACGTACGTGCAGCTAAGGCCACCCCCCCCCCCCCCCCCCCCCGTGCTGAGAGTACCACTCACGGAGCTCCTGGGGCGACAGAGTGCGCTGCTGGCTCTGGCCACTGCCAGCGCCTCCACGACCACCACCGCCGCCGCCACCTCCTCGACCACCCCCTCCCCTGCCGCCGCCACGACCACCGCCGCCCCCACCACCGCCCCCGCCCCTGCCACCTCCCCCGCCCCTGCCGCCACCACCCCCACCGCTGCCACTAGTCCCTCCAGCCCCACCACCACCCCCACCGCCTCCACCGCCCCCACCACCGCCTCCTCCGCCGTCACCTCCGCCTCCCTTGCCCCCTTTGCCCTTGCCGCTGCGGCGCCAGCTCGAAGTGGACGCAGTCCCGACCTTCTCAGCACCAAGGAGGTCGGCAGCAGAAGCAGAGGCTACAGAGGGAAGAAGGGGGGAAGGGGAACACCCCTCAAAGAAAGGGGTGCGGGGGTCGCCACGAGAGGCACCTACAGCGACTATGCTAGCCTCAGCTGCAAGGAGTTCCTTCTCGAGGAGGGCAATGGTGAGCTCAGTGGGGCAGCGAGATAGGAAGTGATCCCTGACTGCACGCAGAGTGTCAGGGAGGCGGGTGACTAGGTGGTAGAGAGTGAGCCAGAGCGGGGGGGGGTTCGTGGCAAGAAACTCATCGGGCATAGCGGCACGGAAGCGGGCCTCACTAGTACGGAGGTGCGTGATGAGGTCAGCGACTGTGTGGAAAGAGGCCAGGTCGGGGAACAGGTAGGGGAGTGAGAGACGGCCTAGCGCGGCAGAGGCAGGTGAGGAGTAGCGGGCAACGACAGCGGTGTACAGTGCCTGTGCAGTCTTGTTCTGGCCAAAGTGCTCGCGCTCATCTATCGGCAGGGAGTTGCGAATAGCAAAGCGAGCGTGGGCGTCACGAGTCTGCCACTGTGAGCGGGCAGTGCTGTCAGCAGTAGCAGCAGGGGCAGTGGCATGGCCTAAGGCGTGATCGTACAGTGAGATGTCTTCCTTGGCAGTGAGTTGTAGGAATAGGTGCAGGTCATCGAGCCAGGTGTCAAACTTCACTGGGCGGCCCTCAGCATCGAAAGCTAGCACAGGGGGGCTAGCCATAGCGACAGTAGGAGCAGTAGTAGTAGTAGTAGCAGAAACAGCAGTAAAGACAGTAGCAGTGACAGAATCAGGGGCGCAGCTCGGTAGGGCGGCGCGGCTCGGGCCGGGTGACGCGGTTCGGTGGGGCGGCTCGGCTCGGCTAGGCAGCGGCTACTCGAGGTGGGGCACGTGAGGGCGTGCAGGGCAGAGTGGGGCGGTCCGCACGGGGCACGAGGTGGCGAGCTAGCTAGGGCGGGGCCTGGTCGCACGAGGCCAGCAAGGGCGGGCTAGTGGGGCGGGGCCGGTACGCTAGGGGCACGCGAGGGCGTGCAAAGCGGCTGCTCTGGGTCCAGGGGCGGCTGCACCAGGGGCGGCTGCTTCAGGGGCCAGGGGCGGCTGCTCTAGGGTCCAGGGGCGGCTGCACCAGGGGCGGCTGCTTCAGGGGCTGTAGCAGCAGTAGCTTCAGTCAGGAGCAGCTACAGTAAGCGCTGGAGTAGGAGCTGCAGCAGTAGCACTAGCTGTAGCAAGTGTAGTAGTAGGAGCTGCAGCAGTAGCACTAGCTGTAGCAAGTGTAGTAGTAGGAGCTGTAGCAGTAGCACTAGCTGTAGCAAGTGTAGTAGTAGGAGCTGCAGCAGTAGCACTAGCTGTAGCAAGTGTAGTAGTAGGAGCTGCAGCAGTAGCACTAGCTGTAGCAAGTGTAGTAGTAGGAGCTGCAGCAGTAGCACTAGCTGTAGCAAGTGTAGTAGTAGGAGCTGCAGCAGTAGCACTAGCTGTAGCAAGTGTAGTAGTAGGAGCTGCAGCAGTAGCACTAGCTGTAGCAAGTGTAGTAGTAGGAGCTGCAGCAGTAGCACTAGCTGTAGCAAGTGTAGTAGTAGGAGCTGCAGCAGTAGCACTAGCTGTAGCAAGTGTAGTAGTAGGAGCTGCAGCAGTAGCACTAGCTGTAGCTGGAGTAGTTTCAGACAATAGTAGCTGTAGCAAGTGCCGTAGTAGCAGTGGCAGCAGTAGCACTAGTTGTAGCAGCACTAGCTTCAGTAGCAGCAGCAGTGAGTAACAGTAACACGGGCCGCGTGCGGGCCAGTCGCGGGCTGTAAGGGTTGCGTGCGGGCCTGGCGCGGGCTTTACGCGCTGGGTGCGAGCCTGACGTGAGCTGTACGGGCTGCGCGACGGCCTGGCGCGGGCTGTACGGGCTGCGCGACGGCCTGGTGCGGGCTGTACGGGCTTCGCGACGGGTCTACACGGGCTGTACAGGCTTCGCGACGGGCCTACGCGGGCTGTACGGGCTTCGCGACGGGCCTACGTGGGCTGTACGGGCTTCGCGACGGGCCTACGCATTCAGGGGGGGGGTCGCACGTGACTAGGAGGAAAAAAAAATCGCGCCTAGGGAACCGTCTCGCCTAGAGCACGGTTTCGAATGTCGCATTTCTCCTAGGGGCGCGACTCGGGCAGTAGATCGAAATAGTAGTGGTGGGCCCTTTTAAAAAAACGGTCCTAAGGAGCATTGTGCTCTTAATACCATGTTAGAATCACTAGCTAGGGAACGAGGAAAAAGGTGATGATTAGGTGAAGATTGGGGTACAAGACTAGAGTGTCGAGACTATTTGTGTACCCCCTAAGGCTAGCCCCAATATAGCCTAGATACAATTATGCATATGTTTTGACAACACCCTCTTTGAATCCCACCGCCGCCAGCTGGTTACTGCAGAGGCTACTGCCCCTCCTGCCCCACACCACCCACCACCACTGCTCTCAACCGTTGACCTCTCGGTATCTACCACGTCTGCCACAGCTGGTGGTGGTGGAAGTGCGGTGCTGGGCGGTGGTGGTGGTGGTGCTGCTGCAAATGGAGTGGGTGCAGTGCGGTGCGACTCCGATTCCACTGTTCTCCTTCATCACTTACCCAAGCAGCACTCAGATAAAAGCCGGCATTATGACGCCTCCTCTTCTGCAAACACCCCTTCAGCTCTCAGTTGCAGGTCGTCACAACCCTCTCATTCCCTCTGGTCCTCTCCCTCCTCTACCTTTATCCAACGCACCTCCAGTGGTAGTAGTTTCTGATCGCTCCCTCCCCTCTCCTCCTCCTCGCTCAACTCTTCCTCCCACCCTTCACATTTCCCCCACTCCAGCCATCCCTTCCGCCACCGTCGCACTAGTAGCATCGGCGCCTCAATCATATAAGATCTTCTGCAGAAAAGGACAAATACCACCGGTGGGGCAGGGGAAGGCCGGCCGGCAGAAGTGCAGTCTCCTGCCACCCGGATAAGCAGGCAGGGGAGCGGGGTGGCCGGGGCTGTGGGGGGGTGGTTTGCCGGTTGGGGAAGCAGGCAGGAAGGACAGCAGGAGTCTGAGGAAGAGAGGGAGAGGGCACGAGCTCTGGAAGAGAAGGAAGGGAGGAGAAGACGCAGCAAGGGAGAGGAGGCGGGAGAAGAGGGAGAGGAGGGAGAGGAGGGAGAGGAAGAGGGGGAAGGAGATGAGGAGGGGGAGGTGGTGGCGGCGGTGGTGGAGGAGGTGGTGTGTCTGCGAGGGAGTGCACCGTCAAAGCACAGTGAGTCGCTTCCTACTGCTGCTGTTGCTAGATCCTTCCTTTCCAGTAATTCTGTTTGCTGGAGTTCCTGCCTCTTACGAGTATTCCACTCACCTCCAACCCTTCATACTCACATTTCCCTTGCTCACCTATCTTCACCTTTCCCTTCCCTCTCTGTGTTCAGGCTGTGTCATCTGGACGACCTGCTAAAGGAGTCTCTGCTAGTGGAGTATCTCCCCACCAGGACGGTAAGCACCAGGCACGCATAGCTCTATGTCTTCTTCTCCCTATTTTCTCTTCCACTTCCACATACTCTCCTGCACCCGCAAATCCTGATCAACCCTCCACTCCCCTCTCCCTTCCTCCCTCCCCTTTTCACACTTTCCCCCTCCCCTCTTTTCCCCCTCCCTCCTTGCATCTTCTCCTCCCAAAAATGGGCGTCCACACCGAACGACCCACCGACTCTCAATGGCACCACCACCACGGAGGATGACGAGTGGGTGCCGCGCTTTGTGACGCTCACGCCCACCGACATAGCATGCTACCTGCACGCCACCGACCTGCACCCGCAGATCACCCTCCCCGTCGCCTCCATCGCCTCTGCCGGCACCCTCCACATGGCCCTTGCATCTCCGGCTGTAGCAAAGGAGACATCATCTGCTGTAGCGCCGGCTGTAGCAACGCCGTCATCGGAATGGTTTGCGTTCCACGTGACGACCAGCTACGGGTTCAAACTGGAGTGTGCCACTCGCAGCTGTGCCAAGGTGAGGCTCGTCGCGTTCTGGCAGTCTTTCGTTCACCCATCTTCACCTCTCATTACCCCTCTTGCTACCCAAACGTTCACCTATCTAACCTCAAGCCGTTCCTCCCGTGCAACGCCTCTGTCCCTCCGTGCAGCTGCAGCTGAGGCTGGCAACAATGCATGAGGTAATTGCCAATGCAGGCATCAACTCCAGCTTTGATGCATCTCAAACATGTCCATCTAACCACCACTCTTTCCTGTCCTCCTGTGTCATTCTCCTTCCCTCCGTGCAGCTGCAGCTGTGGCTGGCAACAGTGCACGAGGCCATTGCTAATGCTGGCATCAACTCTACAACTGTCGGCAGCACCATTCCCCTGCCTCCTCCCAACCTCACCTGCTCTTGATTCAAGACCGGAGTTCCGAGGGTGTTACCTGTTGAAACCTGGCAACAGGTGCATAAGCAGATTGCCAATGCTGGCAACAACTCTGCTACTGTCGGCAGCACCATCCCGCTCCCTCCCCCCAACCTCACCTCTCACCTGCTCTTGATTTGAAGGCATTATTGGCTGGCTAAAATGAGCTGGCGATTCAGCAGTAGTTTCATGGCTGCCACATCTCACAGCACCATGCTGCACCGCATTGTACCACACCACGCGCACACACGCACCAAGCACCACGCCAACTGGCATGTACTGTAGGTGGGAGTCCAGGACATTGCCTTGCACCACACCATAGGCATGCAAATAAGGGACTTGTGGTTGTGGGAGATGTCCATGTGGTTTAATTTAGTATATTTACAAACTTTTGATTTATATTGTGTTGAATAATGCCCTGTTTTGAAAAAATGCTTTCAATCTGTGGGTGTTGGCCCTATTCCAGTAATTAGCGTTATAGAAACTGCTAAGATACAGTTAATCAATTTGTTACTGTGTACATTATTCACCAACTTTTCAACTGTGGGATTGCCGGATGGGCCGCAAAGGGGTCGTGGGTTTCGAACGCTAGTCGCGAAAGTGTGTTCCGCATGAGTGACGAATAGCCTATCATAGTGAAGAACAAGATAGCCCTGGCTCACCCTCCTACACCAGCCACCCCTCGGTCTCGTTCGGCACATCCACCTCACCCCACCCCACCCCACCCCCCATTTTGTAAGTTCACTTTTCAAATCCCCGTGTTCGCTGGCAGGAGATGTGTTGGGGGAAGTCTAGCCTCTGCATCCACCAAGGCGAGATTCTGGACAGGAAGGAATTCGACGACTCAGTACACGTGTCAGAACCCCGAAAGGCAGACACCTTCCGCCGCCCTCTTGGACACGTGCAGCGTGAATCGTCTGCTTGTGCATGTGCTGCTAGGGTGACATGTCCTGCTGCTGGCGCCATCGTCGTGTGAATGATATCATGTCGCGAGTCGAGACGACTGAGATCCGTCCAAGATTAGCACCAAACTGTTCTAAGGAGCTTCCAGACTAGCGAAAATAGAGCGCAACTGGGAGTCAACTTGTGACGAGCTGTTCAGTGCGGAAGTGGTCACCGAAACTTCGCGAAATCGTCACGGATATCGCCACGCTTGCCAGCTCATCTTCGCGAATACGTCGCTGGCAAGCACGCCAGTTTCGCTTCGCTTCCAGTCGAGTCAGGTCAGGACGAACGCGCTGACCTCGCCCTTAGGCAACCTTGCGGCGTCGCCTCCCCTATACCTCAGGTTTCCGACTCAAGATTACGTTCGAATCAACCTTCGATTCCTCCGTTCTTCTTGGCGGGAGATGCGTTGGGAGAAGCCCTCTATTGAGCCTAAGTCTCGCACAATGAGAGCTTCTGGACTGAAAGGAATCCGACGACTCAGTACCCGGAACCCGGCAGACACATCATGTGACCATACCTTACGCCCGCGGCCCGCTTGCGAAAGCGGACAAGCGTTGCGCGAGTCGTCCGTGCTTGCACGCATGTGCTGCTAGGGTGACAGCCCTTCTCCTCCTGGCACCATCGTCGTGTGAAAGAATTCACGCGAGTCGCACAACAATGACCCGTCCAAGATTGTCACCCAACTGCTCTAGTAAAGGAGCCTCCTCCCCCCCCCCCCCGCATAAGTAGCAACGAACTTGGCTGTTCTTGAACAACGCGTTGTTATCTTTGCTCGCTTCTGAACCTTGCTTACTGCCACTACTAGTACTGTAACATCAACGGACGCTCGTCTCTCTCTCATCTCGTATCATGGAGCGGACTGTGCTTTGCTGGGTACTTATACGTAAGCGCCGCCCATTCACGCCCTTTTTGCAAGTGCATCCGATGCATGGCTCTGCCGCCTTCTGATTAAAACTCGTCTCGGGTGGTGTTTGTGCCTTGTGCAGTTGTAACGGTCGTCATGGTGAGTGCAGAGTCTGCAACGTCATCGCTCCCAACTATCCCCGCAGCGTCACCCCTCGCAGCCTTCCTCCCCACCGGCGGGCGGCTGCCTGTCACTTCCTCCCCTCACGCCACTCCGTTGGTGAAGGGAAAGGTGTTTGGTGAGTTCTTCCTTCAGCATATGACGTCTCAAGCAATGATTTCCATGAAAGTTTTGTCGGTCTGTGCTCCGTTTGTTACTGTTATTACTTCTCCGGTTGCCTAGGGGCATGCTGTCTTTCTTCCACAACTGAAAGTTTGGTTCATACACGAGTCAACACACCTACCCACTCCATTGGCTTAGACCAATCATCCAAGAACCAGAAAGGGCAAGTACTTGGAAGTTTTTTTTTTTTTTTTTTTTTTTTTTTTTTTTTTTTTTTTGTTTTTTTTTGCTCACTCCCCCTCGTAGCAATGGGAAAGTGGTTGGCGACCTAGGAGCAAACGGAAAAATGACTATAAAGGGAATAAAGTAAGTTCACTATCTCTTAACCACTTTGTTGGAGCCATGCAAATGTTGGCAGCAATTGCCATCAACGTTATTGATAATATCTTGGATCATTCAGGTGCAGAAAAAAAAAGTTGCTACCTGTGCTTTAAACACTTCTAAGAGGGTGAACGCGTCTTATTATCCCGACATTGCTCACATATTGTGTGGAGAGCCACATGAATCAACACGTGATGCTCATGTTCCTTCTATTCTCCCTTGCCTCGGTGACAGGTCCTCTGCAAGTGTCAGCTACGCTGTGCTCAAAATACGAGTCAACCACCTCCGGTCTGGAGGGGCTGCTCCCTACGTGAGCACCGTTTCGGGTTGCCTTGCTGGCAAGTTTCCCAAAGGATATGAAGGTGTTGGTTGGGAGAACATCACGCGTTCCATCGCTGGTTGGCTGAAGCGTTACAGCTTCGCTACCTCAACAGTTGCGGGGCCAGGATCACAGGCCGATGTTCAGTCATTCATTGATCTCTATACTCAGGGATTTTCAGGGTTGCATTTGGTTGCAGCACATCCGAAAAATGACCATGCTCTCTGCGGAAAGATGAAGAAGCGACCCGTATAGCCACCATTTCAAGTTAACGTTTGAGCATTGTAAGGGCATCCGCAAAGTGTCTTTCCAACATGGGACCCATCGGCTAGGGTGTCGCTCATTGTGTTATCATGCACCACGGTTTGTAGGATGTGAGGTTGACCTTGTAAATAGCATAAGCGTGCTTTATCTAAAGATGATTAGATTGTGCTTTTATCATACTGGTAGTGACTACATGCAACATACTCGTAAACCCCCGTATATAGGACCCCCTCCAGTTGTAGACCCCCGGGTCTATAATACGGAGGGGGGTACTCTATTCGAGTCTATCCGAGTTATACCCCCCTAAATGGCTCCTGACATTATAAGACCCCCCACATCCTAGAGAAGTGTGTATTTTCAGCGAATGCAATGGAAAATGGTCCTATTCCATGTTCAGGTACAGACATCACACACATGAACGCGCATGCACAGGCCAATTATCAGCCTAATCCTCTCCAGCAACCCAGATCTCCACCTCCTCCCCCTCATATCGCCCTTCTGCCCACCACTCATCGCCATCATCCTCCTCCTCACCCGCTCCACCCTCCACCTCTGCACCGCCTTCCTCCTCACCCTCCTCACCCTCCTCGTCCTCCTCGTCCCCCTCCTCCTCGTCCGTGTCCTCCTCCTCGTCCTCCTCCTCCTCCTCCTCCTCCTCCTCCTCCTCCTCCTCCTCCTCCTCCTCCTCCTCCTCCTCCTCCTCCTCCTCCTCCTCCTCCTCCTCCTCCTCCTCAGCTGAAGAGGAGGCAGCATCCTTGTCCTTGCTCGAAGGGGCAGCAGGGTCAGGATAGAACGGGTTGGGGACGAGCTCCTCAAGCTCCTCCTCGCACACATCCTCCAGCACCTCCACCTCCGCCTTATCGCGGAGGTGAGCGAGGATCTGCTTCGGCTGGACTTTGGCGAGCTTGGCCAAACCTCGGACGCTCATAGGGGGCTGCGCGTCAAGCATCTTGAGCCAGTAAAGCTTCTCCTTGACGGTGTAAGCTTTCCGCTTCTTCTCCGTTCGTCGGCGCCTTGTCTCCGGCGTCTCTGCGTCACGCACCCGCTTCTTCTGTCCCCGCGGTCGGCTTGATTCCGGAAATACGGGAACCTTCACCTGCGGAAGCGGACGGCGTGGGCTCCCGCTGGGCTCCTTATTTGTCTCATCGCTGCTAGAGGAACTTGGCGTTGGCATGACGGGCCTGGGCGAAGGCCTAAGAACAGGAGGCTTCTGGACTTTCTTGCGGCGCCCGCGTCGAGCATCGGACGTCCCAGCATCTGGTGATGTCACCATGGCGGCTAAAGTGGGGATGAAGTGGCTGCTGGCTTCGAGGTGAAAAAGGAACAGGCAACCATCTTTTAGATGGCAGCCAGCCGAGCACAGTAAGGGGGGAAGAAACTGGAGGAGGAAGTGAAGTCAGCCCTCAAAAACAAGGACGTGCCAGACGACAGTACGGGAGTCTGAAGCTCCCGCCCTATAGGATCGCACGAAGCGTGCATGGGGTGTGCAGGTCGAGGCGACACTGCGCGCCGGGCCCATCAAACTGTGCCCTTCTCGCTTATGTCAACACCAAGTGATGTTTGTGCCCAATGGGAGGAGGCTTTTAGATAGGGTACGTGATGATGTGGGTTTGGCCCAGGAAGAGACCAGTTCGAGTATATTTGGGAGGTGCTAAAAACGGAGCAATTCCAATTCACTTCTTTGAGCTCCAAAACAGTAGACTTATAGAAGTCAATTTGAAAAGACCCGGGTCTTATAAAATATGTACCATTTAATTATACCCCCCAACTTTTTAAGGCCAGATTATCATAATACCCTAGGGTCTTATATACGGGGGTTTACGGTAATGTCACTACTAGCATTTAGATGGAGCAGTAATGATTAGACTGAATTTGTGATCTAGCATCCGTTTTGTATTTCATGGTACTGGTATATCGTATGGGTGGATTTTTTATTTGTGAACAGCATCAAGTATGTAGTGTAGTATTGTCAAAGTTGTATGTGTTACGTTTGGGGAAAATATGCCACAAGTAACCAACTTGGGACTCGATAACGTGAATGGTAAAAAAAAAACGCGTACGGTCACTGTATCGGGTTTCCTGACGGGTTTGGTAAGCGGGGTCACAGATTCAGTCACTAATAACAGGTAAGAAATCACGCGAATGGTCACACATGAAACTCCCGCCAAAAAAACTTGAAACTCAACAAAAATCCCGCTCGCCCCCAACCAATCTGCGAACTTGTAAAAAAACTAAAACCCAATCGGAATCGGATGCGGTTTGGGAATGGATCAACCCTAAACACCTGGCGAGTTACGTGTTTAGGGTTGACCTTCCGAAAATGCATCCAGGTTCTTTTTGGGTTTCATTTCGTTTTGGCGGGAGTTTCATCTGTGACCATTCGCGTTTTTTTTTACCAGTTGTTTGTGACTGATTCCGTGAAACGCTTTATCAGTCGCGTGAAAATACCCTTTGCAGTGACCGTACCCTTCATTTTTTTACCAAAAATGTTTTCGAGTCCCATGATGGTTACGAATGGCATATTTTCCCTTACGTTTGTTGTGTGACATTCCCCACCCCAGTCAGCACAACGCGCACGCAGCCTGCACACCAACAGCAGAGTGCACGCGTCGCCAGCGCGCACCCCGCCAGCAGAGCGCTTGTGCCGCCAGCAGAGCGCATGTGCCACCAGCGCACACCTCCCACGCGCACACGCCAGCACGCGCACCGCCACGAGCCCGCACCAGCAGCAGCGTGCACTGCTACCAGCGTGCCACCCGTCAGCGCGGCAGCAGCACACGCCGCTAGTGCGCCATCAAAGCACGCCACCACCCTGCCAGTGCTCGCCAAAAAGCACCAGCTCATCCCAAGCAGCACACCAGCGGCGGCTGGCAGCCACACCAGCTCCTACTGGCGTAGGTTGTGGCGCCGGGACGGCCGGGCGGCGGTAGTGCAGTCACCTGCTGCCTGGATAAGCAGGCAGGAGAGCGGAGTGGTCAGAGCTGTGGGCGGGTGGTTTGCTGGTTGGGGGAGTAAGCAGGAGAGGTGGCAGGGGTGTGAGGAAGAGAAGGAAGAGCGAAAACGTAGTAAGCGAGAGGGGAAGGAGGGGGAGGGGGCGGAGGGAGAAGAGGAAGGGGAGGAGGGAGAAGGGGAGGATGGTGAAGAGGGGGAGGTGGTGGCGGCTGTGGTGGAGGAGGTGGTGTGTCTACGAGGGGAGGTGACAGCAGCTGAAGAGAGGGAGTGAACCATCAAAGCACAGTGAGTCGCCGCCTACTGCTGCCCATGGCGCTGCTGCTGCTGCTGCCGCTGCCACTGCTACCGCTGCTGCTTTCTTCCTGTGCCTCACTTGTTCATTTCTTTTATTTCTTTCTATTCTTTCCTCACTCATTGTACCCTATCACTACTTTGTTAAGATTGAGTTGATAGGCCATGGCTAGCGCGAGAGAAGGTAGCGAGAGAAATTGATTACCAGAGAGAGTGTCGAGATACAAATGTAGGAACCCCTAATTGAACTTAGGGTGTGTTCAATTTGTGCTAGAAACTAAGAAATGAACCTAAACTGAACCGAAAGTGGAACGCGCACTGAACATGGCGAAACAACAAAAGAACACTATAATAAATGCCAGAGCGAGCTCTAGCCTACTCCAACATACTTTTCCTCAGTCCCTCCCTCTTCCTTCGCCTTCTCCTTTCCGTGTTCAGGCTGTGTCATCTAGACGAACTCTTGAAGGAGTCTCTGCTCGTACAGTATCGGCCCACCAGAACGGGAAGTAGAAGGCATGCATAGGTCGCTCTCTTTCCATCCCTACTCTTTCTCTTCCACTTCCAAATGCTCTCTTGTACCCGCAAACGTTTCTATGTTTTATCCTCCCTATTTTTCCCTCTCCCTCCTTGCTTCCACTCCTCCTAGAAATGGGAATCAACACCAAACGACTCACCTACTCAAAACAACACCACCACAGAGGAGGACGAGTGGGTGCAGCGCTTCGTAACACTCACGACCACTGACATATCATGCTACCTGCACGCCATCGACCTGCACCCCCAGCTCACCTCCCCATTGCTTCCATCGCCTCTGCTGGAACTCTACACATGGCCCCTGCAACTCCGGCTGTAACACCGAATGCTCACCGGCTGTAGCAGTGAAGACATCATCTACTGTAGCGCCGGCTGTAGCAGCGCCGAGATCATCATCATTTGAGGAGTGGTTTGCGTTCCACGTGACGGCCAGCTACGGGTTCAAGCCGGAATGTGCCACTCGTAGCTGTGCCAAGGTGAGGACTAGGTGCATGGATGGATTTTCGGATGGATGGATGGATGGATGCATGCATGCATGGACGGATGGATGGATGCATGCATGCATGGACGGATGGATGGATGGATGCATGCATGGACGGATGGATGGATGGATGCATGCATGGACGGATGGATGGATGCATGCATGCATGCATGGACGGATGGATGGATGCATGCATGCATGGACGGATGGATGGATGGATGCATGCATGGACGGATGGATGGATGGATGCATGCATGGACGGATGGATGGATGCATGCATGCATGGACGGATGGATGGATGGATGCATGCATGGACGGATGGATGGATGGATGCATGCATGGACGGATGGATGGATGGATGCATGCATGGACGGATGGATGGATGGATGCATGCATGGACGGATGGATGGATGCATGCATGCATGGACGGATGGATGGATGCATGCATGCATGGACGGATGGATGGATGCATGCATGCATGGACGGATGGATGGATGGATGCATGCATGGACGGATGGATGGATGGATGCATGCATGGACGGATGGATGGATGCATGCATGCATGGACGGATGGATGGATGGATGCATGCATGGACGGATGGATGGATGGATGCATGCATGGACGGATGGATGGATGGATGCATGCATGGACGGATGGATGGATGGATGCATGCATGGACGGATGGATGGATGCATGCATGCATGGACGGATGGATGGATGCATGCATGCATGGACGGATGGATGGATGGATGCATGCATGGACGGATGGATGGATGGATGCATGCATGGACGGATGGATGGATGCATGCATGCATGGACGGATGGATGGATGGATGCATGCATGGACGGATGGATGGATGGATGCATGCATGGACGGATGGATGGATGGATGCATGCATGGACGGATGGATGGATGCATGCATGCATGGACGGATGGATGGATGGATGCATGCATGGACGGATGGATGGATGCATGCATGCATGGACGGATGGATGGATGCATGCATGCATGGACGGATGGATGGATGGATGCATGCATGGACGGATGGATGGATGCATGCATGCATGGACGGATGGATGGATGCATGCATGCATGGACGGATGGATGGATGGATGCATGCATGGACGGATGGATGGATGCATGCATGCATGGACGGATGGATGGATGCATGCATGCATGGACGGATGGATGGATGCATGCATGCATGGACGGATGGATGGATGGATGCATGCATGGACGGATGGATGGATGGATGCATGCATGGACGGATGGATGGATGCATGCATGCATGGACGGATGGATGGATGCATGCATGCATGGACGGATGGATGGATGGATGCATGCATGGACGGATGGATGGATGCATGCATGCATGGACGGATGGATGGATGCATGCATGCATGGACGGATGGATGGATGGATGCATGCATGGACGGATGGATGGATGCATGCATGCATGGACGGATGGATGGATGCATGCATGCATGGACGGATGGATGGATGCATGCATGCATGGACGGATGGATGGATGGATGCATGCATGGACGGATGGATGGATGGATGCATGCATGGACGGATGGATGGATGCATGCATGCATGCATGGACGGATGGATGGATGCATGCATGCATGGACGGATGGATGGATGGATGCATGCATGGACGGATGGATGGATGGATGCATGCATGGACGGATGGATGGATGCATGCATGCATGGACGGATGGATGGATGGATGCATGCATGGACGGATGGATGGATGGATGCATGCATGGACGGATGGATGGATGGATGCATGCATGGACGGATGGATGGATGGATGCATGCATGGACGGATGGATGGATGCATGCATGCATGGACGGATGGATGGATGCATGCATGCATGGACGGATGGATGGATGCATGCATGCATGGACGGATGGATGGATGGATGCATGCATGGACGGATGGATGGATGGATGCATGCATGGACGGATGGATGGATGCATGCATGCATGGACGGATGGATGGATGGATGCATGCATGGACGGATGGATGGATGGATGCATGCATGGACGGATGGATGGATGGATGCATGCATGGACGGATGGATGGATGGATGCATGCATGGACGGATGGATGGATGCATGCATGCATGGACGGATGGATGGATGCATGCATGCATGGACGGATGGATGGATGGATGCATGCATGGACGGATGGATGGATGGATGCATGCATGGACGGATGGATGGATGCATGCATGCATGGACGGATGGATGGATGGATGCATGCATGGACGGATGGATGGATGGATGCATGCATGGACGGATGGATGGATGGATGCATGCATGGACGGATGGATGGATGCATGCATGCATGGACGGATGGATGGATGGATGCATGCATGGACGGATGGATGGATGCATGCATGCATGGACGGATGGATGGATGCATGCATGCATGGACCGATGGATGGATGGATGCATGCATGGACGGATGGATGGATGCATGCATGCATGGACGGATGGATGGATGCATGCATGCATGGACGGATGGATGGATGGATGCATGCATGGACGGATGGATGGATGCATGCATGCATGGACGGATGGATGGATGCATGCATGCATGGACGGATGGATGGATGCATGCATGCATGGACGGATGGATGGATGGATGCATGCATGGACGGATGGATGGATGGATGCATGCATGGACGGATGGATGGATGCATGCATGCATGGACGGATGGATGGATGCATGCATGCATGGACGGATGGATGGATGGATGCATGCATGGACGGATGGATGGATGCATGCATGCATGGACGGATGGATGGATGCATGCATGCATGGACGGATGGATGGATGGATGCATGCATGGACGGATGGATGGATGCATGCATGCATGGACGGATGGATGGATGCATGCATGCATGGACGGATGGATGGATGCATGCATGCATGGACGGATGGATGGATGGATGCATGCATGGACGGATGGATGGATGGATGCATGCATGGACGGATGGATGGATGCATGCATGCATGGACGGATGGATGGATGGATGCATGCATGGACGGATGGATGGATGCATGCATGCATGGACGGATGGATGGATGCATGCATGCATGCATGGACGGATGGATGGATGGATGCATGCATGGACGGATGGATGGATGCATGCATGCATGGACGGATGGATGGATGCATGCATGCATGGACGGATGGATGGATGGATGCATGCATGGACGGATGGATGGATGCATGCATGCATGGACGGATGGATGGATGCATGCATGCATGGACGGATGGATGGATGCATGCATGCATGGACGGATGGATGGATGGATGCATGCATGGACGGATGGATGGATGGATGCATGCATGGACGGATGGATGGATGCATGCATGCATGGACGGATGGATGGATGCATGCATGCATGGACGGATGGATGGATGGATGCATGCATGGACGGATGGATGGATGCATGCATGCATGGACGGATGGATGGATGCATGCATGCATGGACGGATGGATGGATGGATGCATGCATGGACGGATGGATGGATGGATGCATGCATGGACGGATGGATGGATGGATGCATGCATGGACGGATGGATGGATGGATGCATGCATGGACGGATGGATGGATGCATGCATGCATGGACGGATGGATGGATGCATGCATGCATGGACGGATGGATGGATGGATGCATGCATGGACGGATGGATGGATGGATGCATGCATGGACGGATGGATGGATGCATGCATGCATGGACGGATGGATGGATGGATGCATGCATGGACGGATGGATGGATGGATGCATGCATGGACGGATGGATGGATGGATGCATGCATGGACGGATGGATGGATGGATGCATGCATGGACGGATGGATGGATGCATGCATGCATGGACGGATGGATGGATGCATGCATGCATGGACGGATGGATGGATGGATGCATGCATGGACGGATGGATGGATGGATGCATGCATGGACGGATGGATGGATGCATGCATGCATGGACGGATGGATGGATGGATGCATGCATGGACGGATGGATGGATGGATGCATGCATGGACGGATGGATGGATGGATGCATGCATGGACGGATGGATGGATGCATGCATGCATGGACGGATGGATGGATGGATGCATGCATGGACGGATGGATGGATGCATGCATGCATGGACGGATGGATGGATGCATGCATGCATGGACGGATGGATGGATGGATGCATGCATGGACGGATGGATGGATGCATGCATGCATGGACGGATGGATGGATGCATGCATGCATGGACGGATGGATGGATGGATGCATGCATGGACGGATGGATGGATGCATGCATGCATGGACGGATGGATGGATGCATGCATGCATGGACGGATGGATGGATGCATGCATGCATGGACGGATGGATGGATGGATGCATGCATGGACGGATGGATGGATGGATGCATGCATGGACGGATGGATGGATGCATGCATGCATGGACGGATGGATGGATGCATGCATGCATGGACGGATGGATGGATGGATGCATGCATGGACGGATGGATGGATGCATGCATGCATGGACGGATGGATGGATGCATGCATGCATGGACGGATGGATGGATGGATGCATGCATGGACGGATGGATGGATGCATGCATGCATGGACGGATGGATGGATGCATGCATGCATGGACGGATGGATGGATGCATGCATGCATGGACGGATGGATGGATGGATGCATGCATGGACGGATGGATGGATGGATGCATGCATGGACGGATGGATGGATGCATGCATGCATGGACGGATGGATGGATGGATGCATGCATGGACGGATGGATGGATGCATGCATGCATGGACGGATGGATGGATGCATGCATGCATGGACGGATGGATGGATGGATGCATGCATGGACGGATGGATGGATGCATGCATGCATGGACGGATGGATGGATGCATGCATGCATGGACGGATGGATGGATGCATGCATGCATGGACGGATGGATGGATGCATGCATGCATGGACGGATGGATGGATGGATGCATGCATGGACGGATGGATGGATGCATGCATGCATGGACGGATGGATGGATGCATGCATGCATGGACGGATGGATGGATGGATGCATGCATGGACGGATGGATGGATGCATGCATGCATGGACGGATGGATGGATGCATGCATGCATGGACGGATGGATGGATGGATGCATGCATGGACGGATGGATGGATGCATGCATGCATGGACGGATGGATGGATGCATGCATGCATGGACGGATGGATGGATGCATGCATGCATGGACGGATGGATGGATGCATGCATGCATGGACGGATGGATGGATGGATGCATGCATGGACGGATGGATGGATGCATGCATGCATGGACGGATGGATGGATGCATGCATGCATGGACGGATGGATGGATGGATGCATGCATGGACGGATGGATGGATGCATGCATGCATGGACGGATGGATGGATGCATGCATGCATGGACGGATGGATGGATGCATGCATGCATGGACGGATGGATGGATGGATGCATGCATGGACGGATGGATGGATGCATGCATGCATGGACGGATGGATGGATGCATGCATGCATGGACGGATGGATGGATGGATGCATGCATGGACGGATGGATGGATGCATGCATGCATGGACGGATGGATGGATGCATGCATGCATGGACGGATGGATGGATGCATGCATGCATGGACGGATGGATGGATGGATGCATGCATGGACGGATGGATGGATGCATGCATGCATGGACGGATGGATGGATGGATGCATGCATGGACGGATGGATGGATGGATGCATGCATGGACGGATGGATGGATGCATGCATGCATGGACGGATGGATGGATGCATGCATGCATGGACGGATGGATGGATGGATGCATGCATGGACGGATGGATGGATGGATGCATGCATGGACGGATGGATGGATGCATGCATGCATGGACGGATGGATGGATGGATGCATGCATGGACGGATGGATGGATGGATGCATGCATGGACGGATGGATGGATGGATGCATGCATGGACGGATGGATGGATGGATGCATGCATGGACGGATGGATGGATGCATGCATGCATGGACGGATGGATGGATGGATGCATGCATGGACGGATGGATGGATGGATGCATGCATGGACGGATGGATGGATGCATGCATGCATGGACGGATGGATGGATGGATGCATGCATGGACGGATGGATGGATGCATGCATGCATGGACGGATGGATGGATGGATGCATGCATGGACGGATGGATGGATGGATGCATGCATGGACGGATGGATGGATGGATGCATGCATGGACGGATGGATGGATGGATGCATGCATGGACGGATGGATGGATGCATGCATGCATGGACGGATGGATGGATGGATGCATGCATGGATGGATGGATGGATGGATGCATGCATGGACGGATGGATGGATGGATGCATGCATGGACGGATGGATGGATGCATGCATGCATGGACAGATGGATGGATGGATGCATGCATGGACGGATGGATGGATGCATGCATGCATGGACGGATGGATGGATGGATGCATGCATGGACGGATGGATGGATGGATGCATGCATGGACGGATGGATGGATGGATGCATGCATGGACGGATGGATGGATGCATGCATGCATGGACGGATGGATGGATGGATGCATGCATGGACGGATGGATGGATGGATGCATGCATGGACGGATGGATGGATGGATGCATGCATGGACGGATGGATGGATGCATGCATGCATGGACGGATGGATGGATGCATGCATGCATGGACGGATGGATGGATGCATGCATGGACGGATGGATGGATGCATGCATGCATGGACGGATGGATGGATGGATGCATGCATGGACGGATGGATGGATGGATGCATGCATGGACGGATGGATGGATGGATGCATGCATGGACGGATGGATGGATGGATGCATGCATGGACGGATGGATGGATGCATGCATGCATGGACGGATGGATGGATGGATGCATGCATGGACGGATGGATGGATGGATGCATGCATGGACGGATGGATGGATGCATGCATGCATGGACGGATGGATGGATGGATGCATGCATGGACGGATGGATGGATGGATGCATGCATGGACGGATGGATGGATGGATGCATGCATGGACGGATGGATGGATGCATGCATGCATGGACGGATGGATGGATGGATGCATGCATGGACGGATGGATGGATGGATGCATGCATGGACGGATGGATGGATGGATGCATGCATGGACGGATGGATGGATGGATGCATGCATGGACGGATGGATGGATGCATGCATGCATGGACGGATGGATGGATGGATGCATGCATGGACGGATGGATGGATGGATGCATGCATGGACGGATGGATGGATGGATGCATGCATGGACGGATGGATGGATGGATGCATGCATGGACGGATGGATGGATGCATGCATGCATGGACGGATGGATGGATGGATGCATGCATGGACGGATGGATGGATGCATGCATGCATGGACGGATGGATGGATGGATGCATGCATGGACGGATGGATGGATGGATGCATGCATGGACGGATGGATGGATGGATGCATGCATGGACGGATGGATGGATGGATGCATGCATGGACGGATGGATGGATGCATGCATGCATGGACGGATGGATGGATGGATGCATGCATGGACGGATGGATGGATGGATGCATGCATGGACGGATGGATGGATGGATGCATGCATGGACGGATGGATGGATGGATGCATGCATGGACGGATGGATGGATGGATGCATGCATGGACGGATGGATGGATGCATGCATGCATGGACGGATGGATGGATGGATGCATGCATGGACGGATGGATGGATGGATGCATGCATGGACGGATGGATGGATGCATGCATGCATGGACGGATGGATGGATGGATGCATGCATGGACGGATGGATGGATGGATGCATGCATGGACGGATGGATGGATGGATGCATGCATGGACGGATGGATGGATGCATGCATGCATGGACGGATGGATGGATGGATGCATGCATGGACGGATGGATGGATGGATGCATGCATGGACGGATGGATGGATGGATGCATGCATGGACGGATGGATGGATGGATGCATGCATGGACGGATGGATGGATGCATGCATGCATGGACGGATGGATGGATGGATGCATGCATGGACGGATGGATGGATGGATGCATGCATGGACGGATGGATGGATGGATGGATGCATGCATGGACGGATGGATGGATGGATGCATGCATGGACGGATGGATGGATGGATGGATGCATGCATGGACGGATGGATGGATGGATGCATGCATGGATGGATGGATGGATGGATGCATGCATGGACGGATGGATGGATGGATGCATGCATGGACGGATGGATGGATGGATGCATGCATGGACGGATGGATGGATGGATGCATGCATGGACGGATGGATGGATGGATGCATGCATGGACGGATGGATGGATGGATGCATGCATGGACGGATGGATGGATGGATGCATGCATGGACGGATGGATGGATGGATGCATGCATGGACGGATGGATGGATGGATGGATGCATGCATGGACGGATGGATGGATGGATGCATGCATGGACGGATGGATGGATGGATGGATGCATGCATGGACGGATGGATGGATGGATGGATGCATGCATGGACGGATGGATGGATGGATGCATGCATGGACGGATGGATGGATGGATGGATGCATGGACGGATGGATGGATGGATGCATGCATGGACGGATGGATGGATGGATGCATGCATGGACGGATGGATGGATGGATGCATGCATGGACGGATGGATGGATGGATGGATGCATGCATGGACGGATGGATGGATGGATGCATGCATGGACGGATGGATGGATGGATGGATGCATGCATGGACGGATGGATGGATGGATGGATGCATGCATGGACAGATGGATGGATGGATGCATGCATGGACGGATGGATGGATGGATGGATGCATGCATGGACGGATGGATGGATGGATGGATGCATGCATGGACGGATGGATGGATGGATGGATGCATGCATGGACGGATGGATGGATGGATGGATGGATGGATGGACGGACGGATGGATGGATGGACGGACGGACGGACGGACGGACGGAGGGATGGATGGATGGATGGATGGATGGATGGATGGATGGATGGATGGATGGATGGATGGATGGATGGATGGATGGATGGATGGATGGATGGATGGATGGATGGATGGATGGATGGATGGATGGATGGATGGATGGATGGATGGATGGATGGATGGATGGATGGATGGATGGATGGATGGATGGATGATGTCATGAGAGCTCACGCGCCCATGCAGCCTGCGCGCAGCCCTGCCCCGTGCACCCCTGCTTCCCGCGCGCCCCTGCTCCCCGCGCGGCCCTACTGCCCGCGCACTTCCTACTGCCCGAGCGCCCCTGCTGCCCACACGCCACAGCTGCCCGCACGCGCCTTCTGCTGTGCATGAGAGGTCATTGCCAATGCTGTCTGTCAAACTATATTGTATGCGTGTAGGCTGTAGTGGGTTAGTTTCTATAGGGTATAACCCAGTTAGGGTTCCGTACTTGTACCCACATTCTGTTCAATGTAAACCATTCGGCTGTTCACATTATGGCATGGTATCATACACTAAGTTAGGATGGATCCTAGCTTCTAGGCTCGTAACTGCTCCCCGCGACCTAGTGCCTGCGCACCCCTACTGCCCGCGTGCCGTACCCAGTGCGCCCCAGCCCCGCGCGCTGCTCTGCATCGCGCGCCCATGCAGCCTGCGCGCAGCCCTGCCCCGTGCACCCCTGCTGCCCGCGCGCCCCTGCTGCCCGCGCGGCCCTACTGCCCGCGCGCTTCCTGCTGCCCGAGCGCCCCTGCTGCCCACGAGCCCTTCTGCCCGCGCGCCCCTGCTGCCCACGCACCATAGCTGCCCGCACGCGCCTTTTGCTTGCGCGCTCCGCGCTGAACTAAGCGCGCTCCCCGAGCTGCCCTACGAGCTTGCTCATGCTGCCCTTCGTGCGCGCCCCGCACTGCCCTAATCGTGCGCCCCGTGCTGCCCTTCGCGCGCGCCCCACGCTGCCCTAAACGCGCGCCCCATGCTGCCTTTCGCGCGCGCCCCCACGCTGCCCTAAACGCTTGCCCCGTGCTGCCCTTCGCGCGCGCCCCCGCGCTGCCCTACACGCGCGCGCCGTGCTGCCCTTCGTGCGCGCCCTGCGCTGCCCTATATGCACGCCCCACGCAGCCCTAATCGCGCGCCCCGCGCAGCCCTGCACTTCCCCGCGTGTGCCACCCTGCACTGTGACGCACGCGATCGCCTCGCCGCCGCTGCCACCAGCGTACCACCGCCACCAGCGTACTTCCTCCGCTACCGTCCGTACGCTGCACCGCCACTGGTGCTATAGCCCTGGCGCCATACCACCCACGGGCCGGCCAGCTGCCGCTAAACCACGCCAGCTACCATGACGAGAATCACTGTTCTAGCCCTTGACGAAGAGGGGCACCTTCTGGAGTTCGAGTCCCGGCTAGAGGACCTGCACTTGTACCTCCTGAGTAGCACTAGTTACGACATCTCGCTGTTTGAGCACACGTCGAGGTCCCTTCCAGTGAGCCTGCTACTGACGCTGGGGAGGAGGTGCAGCAGCGGTACCGGGCTGACCACGTTGCCTGCACACTGTGGATGGCATGCGTCGCCACTGCTCGGCTTGCTGTCCGCACTCACCTACTGCTCGACCAGCTGGCACTTTTGCCAGGTGACGTCGGCCCAGGCTCTCGACGACGATGCGGTTAGATGCTACTCCTCCCCCTCTGCTGGCACCCTAGGCTGTCTTGCGCTGCCGTTTTTCTTCCCTGAGCTATCTGACTTCACCAGTCTAGCCGACCTCACGTCTCACCTGCACTCCCTTGACACCCGCTACCGTGCAGCTCTTTGGCCAGCCTTTTCTGGCTGGGAACCAGCCCCCCATGTATCTCACTCTCTACTTCCTCACGACTCGCCTACCTGACTTTCTTTGCACTGTTCGAGACCACTTCCTCTCCCTAGACCCCATTGAGCTCACCCTTGCCTCATTTGAGACCCGTCTCCTCGAGGCTTAGACCCGTGCCCACACTGTGGCTGCTTCCCGTGGCTCTCTCAGCCCCTCCTTCTTTGAGGGGTGCTCCCCCTCCTTACTCGCACACAATGTTATCCCTGCTGCTGCTTCTGTTGACTCCCTCTGCGATGAGGAGATCGGCCGTGCATCTGCTTCTCGTGGGAGACGCCGCAGTAGGGGTGGGCGTCAGAGGGGGTGGGGCGGTCGAGGTGGTGGAGGTGACGGTAGCGGTGGGGGTGGCCGAGATGGTGGAGGTGGTGGTCACGGTGGAAGTGGTGGGGGTGGTGGAGGCAGTGAGAGTACCGGGGGTGGAGGACAGGGCGTGGGTGGCAGTCGAGGTGGAGCTGACGAGGTTGGAGGCCTAGGTACGACGGCCTAGGTGGCTGTGTCTGGTAGTGTGGTGGCTGCTAGTGTAAGTGCTTGCGAGCTCGCTAGCACAGGTACAGATCTTGTAGAGGCTTTGCACACCTTCACGCTAGACTCCGGCGCATCTCGCTGCTTCTTGGGCGACTGCACCACAGTCACACAGCTCGCAACACCTTTCCCTGTCACTTTGGCCAAACACTCGTCTGGTCCAGTCGTTGCACGGACACCACTGTTCTCCCGTGTCTGGCAGCCCCCTCTGGCTCCCTCACAGGTTTCCACCTCCCCTCGTTCGATACGAACTTGGTGAGTCAGACTTTTCTCCAGGATGAGTTGGTCACCACCACTACTCCTAGGGGCGAGCTCGTGGCAATCTGTACGGACTCAATGACTGGCGACCACCTCGCCACGTTCACCCGGAGGCCTAGGTCCAGTCTTTACAGACTGCACAATGAGTCTGCACAGGTAGCTGCGTCATGTCAGGTAGCTCCGTCCTAATCGTGTCGGCTACTCACGCACCCGTTGTCAAACATTTATCATATAGCCTATTTAGGCTGTAGTGGGGTAGACACTAAGGGGTACAGTTTCCTAGGGTTTCATACTTGTACCCAACTCATTTCCTAGTCAATCATTCCTCATTTCTCACATGGTATGAGCGGGTTCCCTAGTGGGACCGTTTTTTTTTCCTAGGGCCCACCACTTCGATTTTTTTTTCCTGCCCTGTCCGAAGCGCGTTTTGCGCTCTGCCCTGCTGCCGCTGCTGCGGCCCTGCCCTGCTCCTGCTGCCCATCGCGGCCCTTCGCGGCCCCTTCGTGGCCCCTCTTCGCGGCCTCGCCCCGGCCCCGTCGCGGCCACTTCGCGGCCTCGCTCCGGCCCCGTCGCGGCCACTTCGCGGCCTCGCCCCGGCCCCGTCGCGGCCACTTCGCGGCCTCGCCCCGGCCCCGTCGCGGCCCCTTCGCGGCCTCGCCCCGGCCCCGTCGCGGCCCCTTCGCGGCCCCGCCCCAGCCACGCCGCGGCCCCTTCGCGGCCCCTTCGCGGCCCCGCCCCGGCCCCGTCGCGGCCCCTTCGCGGCCCCGCCCCGGCCCCGTCGCGGCCCCGTCGCGGCCCCTTCGCGGCCCCGCCCGGGCCACGTCGCGGCCCCTTCGCGGCCCCTTCGCGGCCCCGCCCCGGCCCTGTCGCGGCCCCTTCGCGGCCCCGCCCCGGCCCCGTCGCGGCCCCTTCGCGGCCCCTTCGCGGCCCCGCCCCGGCCCCGTCGCGGCCCCTTCGCGGCCCCTTCGCGGCCCCGTCGCGGCCCCTTCGCGGCCCCGCCCCGGCCCAGTCGCGACCCCTTCGCGGCCCCGCCCCGGCCACGTCGCGGCCCCTTCACGGCCCCTTCGCGGCCCCGCCCCGGCCCCGTCGCGGCCCCTTCGCGGCCCCGCCCCGGCCCTGTCGCGACCCCTCCGCGCGCCCCCCCCCCCCTCCCCCCCCTTTCCGGCCCTTCCGTGGCCTCCAACTGCAGCAGCCGCCGAGGAGCCCTGCCTGCCGCCGCCGCTGCCGTCACCGCCGCCCCGGCCCTGACCAACAGTCGAGCCGTGGCCCTGCCCTGCCGCCCAGCTGCGGCCCTTAACCTGCCGGCGCACCACGGCCCTGCCCTACCAGTAGCGGCCGCCTACCCAACCGCCCCTGGTAAGAGCACTGCCGAGCCGCCCCGCTCTGCCGAGTCGCGCTGCCCTGCCGAGCCGCGCTGCTTAGCCAAGTCGCACTACTGCTGCTGCTGCTAGCCTACTGCTGCTGCTGCCATGGCTAGCCCCAATGTTCTTACCTTCGATGCTGAGGGTCGAGCGGTCGACTTTGAGGTCTGGGTAGATGATCTGCAGCTTTTCTTACAGTGCGATAGCAAGGATGGTCTCTCATTGTTCGATCTCACGTCTGGCGCCTCTACTGCCCCTGCTGCTACTGCTGGCAGTACTGTTCGCTCGCAGTGGACCACGCGCGATGCTGCTGCCCGCCTTGCTGTGCGTAGTCACTTACCGTCCACTGAGCGCGCACTTTAGTCAGTACAAGAGTGCTAAGACTCTGTACGACGCTGTAGTTGCACGCTACTCCTCCCCTGCCACTGCTGCCCTTAGTCGACTCATGCTGCCGTACCTATTCCCTGACCTCGCCGCCTTTGCCACAGTCGCTGACCTCATTACACACCTCCGCACTAGTGACACCCGCTACCGCGCTGCGCTTCCTGTTGAGTTCTACGCCAAGAACCCCCCCCATGTACATCACCCTCTACTACCTAGTCACTCGGCTCCCTGACTCCCTTCGCTCGGTCAGGGACCACTTCCTCTCTGTTTGCCCCACCACACTCACCGTTGACCTCCTCGAGGAGCGCCTCCTTGCAGCTGAGAAGAGTATAGTCGCTGTAGGAGCCTCTCGTGGTGACCCTCGTGCCCCTTTCTTTGAGGGGTGCTCCCCCATCCCCCTTTTGCCCTCTGTTGCCTCTGCTGCTGCTGTCGACCTCGTTTGCGCCGAGTCGGTCGGCACTGCGTCTGCTCCTAGTGGAAGGCGCCGCAACGGCAAGGGCAAGGGGGGCAAGGGCGCTGGAGGAGCTGGCGGGGGAGGCGGTGGTGGCGGTGGAGGCGGCGGAGGGGGTGGAGGTGGGAGTGGTGGCGGGGGTGGGGGCTTTGGTGGCGGCGGTGGAGGTGGAGGCGGCGGCGGCGGCGGCGGTGGGGGTGGAGGAGGCGGCGGCGGCGGTGGAGGTGGAGCTGGTCGGGGTGGAGCTGTGCAGCGGGGAGACTTTGGTGGTGGTCAGCGCCAGCAGCAGCAGCGCTCTCGTGAGATCCCGTCGCCCCAGCAGCTTCGTGAGTGGTACGCTGCACGGCAGCGGCCTGGGGGTGCTGGTCCCTGTGCCTACGTCCTGCGTACAGGCGACCGCACTGGTGAGCCGTGCGGTGGCCCGCACGCCGCCCAGCGCTGCTTTGGCCGCCTGACGGATGCCTGGCGTATCCAGTTCCCTGACTCCTCTGAGATCCCTCGCTGGGGTGATCTACTCAAGTCGGGTGTAGCTATCTTTGAGCTTGACTATGATGCTATTCTTGCTGCCATGTATGTTGTGTCTACTAGTGCTGGGGGTGACTGTTACCTGTGTGTTCCGCCTGACCCGGGCATTGAGGCCACTGCTCTAGGTGCCAGTGAGTCTGCTGCTCCAGGTGCTAGTGAGTCTGCTGCTCCAGGTGCTAGTGAGTCTGCTGCTCCAGGTGCTGGTGAGTCTGCTCTCTCAGGTACCGAGGCGGCCCAGCCTTTGCACACCTTCACCCTTGACTCGGGTGCTTCTCGCTCTTTCTTTCGAGACCGCACCACACTCACGCCGCTTCGTCGGCCGGTTGCAGTCTCCCTGGCAGACCCCTCTGGGGGTCCTGTCCTTGCCCACTACTCCACTGTACTACCGTGTCCGGCGGCCCCTTCTGGCTCTCTGTCAGGTCTTTGCCTCCCCTCGTTCTCTACGAACTTGGTGAGTGGTGCTGACCTACAGGATGGGGGGGTTGACCAGTTCACTCCTGCGAGTCAGCGAGTGACCCACTACACATGTGCTCGGACGGGCCGACACTTGGCCACGTTTACCCGTCAGCCGGGGTAGAGCCTATACACACTGACTACCGAGTCTCCTCCGGTTCTTGCGTCTGGCCAGGTAGCTGCGTCGGGGCAGGTGTTTGCTGCAGCGTCCAGGTCTGGCCCTGAGTCTGCCCCCTGCTCGTGTCGTCTCCTGTCTCACCAGACTCTCCTCTGGCACCACCGCCTTGGTCACCCCTCCCTGCCTCGTCTCCGAGGCATGGCCTCCCGTGTCCTTGTCTCTGGTCTTCCCCGGTCCCTCCCTCCCCTTCCCCCAGGGCCTGCCCCTACCTGCGTTCCCTGCGTTGAGGGGCGGCAGCGCGCCGCTCCTCACTCCTCCGAGTTTCCTCCGACAGAGGCTCCGCTGCAGACTCTCCACATGGACGTGTGGGGCCCAGCCCGCGTCTGTGGACAGGGTCACGAGCGTTACTTCCTGCTGGTGGTTGACGACTACTCGCGTTACACCACAGTCTTCCCCTTGCGCTGCAAGGGTGAGGTCACTGAGGTGTTGATCGACTGGATCCGCGCTGCCCGTCTCCAGCTCAGAGAGAGTTTCGGCTCGCACTTTCCTGTTCTGCGTCTGCACTCCGACAGAGGTGGAGAGTTTTCCTCCGACCTTCTGCGAGCCTTCTGTCGTACGGAGGGCATCCGCCAGACGTTCACGCTTCCGGCCTCTCCACAGCAAAATGGGATTGCTGAGCGCCGCATTGGCATGGTCATGGACGTCGCTCGTACGTCCATGATCCATGCGGCTGCTCCCCATTTTCTGTGGCCGTTCGCGGTTCAGTATGCGGCGCATCAGATCAACCTTCAGCCCCGGGTCTCCATGCCGGAGACCTCCCCTACTCTGCGGTGGACGGGGAAGGTTGACGATGTGTCTGGGGATCTCGAGCTTTCGTCCGAGACTTGTCTGCGGACAAGCTGTCCTCCCGTGCTGTTCCCTGCGTCTTCCTTGGCTTCCCCCCTGACGCGCCTGGTTGGCAGTTTTACCACCCCACCTCGCGCCGTGTTCTGTCCTCTCAGGACGTCATGTTTGACGAGTTGGTTCCGTACTACCGTCTCTTTCCCTACCGCGCTGCCCCCCTCCCCCCCCCCCCGCCGCTCTTCCTCGCGCCAGGTCCCCCCCCGGTAGACCCCCTCCCCCCTCAGGGTCCTGCCCCCTCAGGTGTGTCCCAGGTAGACGCCGTCGAGCCTGTCGAGGTAGCTGTTGACTCTGGTGCTGCTAGGGGTGCTGAGCCTGCAGGTGCCGGGTCTGGGGGGGCTGAGCCTGAGCGTGCGGAGCCTGGGGGTGCTGGGTTTGGGGGTGCTGAGTCTGGGGGTGCTGCGCCTGGGGTTGGTGAGTCTGGGGGTGCGGAGCCTGCGGGAGCTGGGCCTGCTCGTGTGGAGTCTGGCGGTGCTGGGCCTGGAGGTCCTTCGTTTGCTTCGTCCCGGCGGGAGCTGCCCTCTCCAATGGAGCTGCGCGAGTGGTTTGCTAGGCGCTGGAGCCGTGCTGCTGGAGCTGGTGGTGCTGCCGGTGCTGGAGGTTCTACTGCTGCTGGGGGTGCTGGGGCCACGGGTCCCGGAGGTGCTCGTACTGGAGGTACTGGAGCTGCTGGGCCTGGTGGTGCTACTGGTGCTGGAGCTACTGGCGGAGCTGGAGCTGGTGGTGCCGCTGGAGCTGGAGCTGCTGGAGGTACTGGAGTTGGAGGTGCTGCTGGAGCCGGTGCTCCTGTAGGTGCTGGAGTTGGCGCTACTGGAGCTGCTGGAGGTGCTGCTGGAGCTGGTGGTGCTGCTGGAGTTGAAGCTGACGCTAGGGGTGCTGGTGCTGTCCCTGCTGGTGCTGGAGGCGCTGCGCGGCCGCGGCCGTACTTCGTTCCGCTCCTTGAGCAGGTTCTTGGTCTTCCGCCTTCTTCTGGTCCTGCTCCTTCCTTAGAGTGTCCACCGCCTGTCCAGTCCGAGTCACAGTTACAGCTAGCCTCCCCACTGCCTGCTCCTTCTCCCTACACTGGTCCTACTGGGGGTCTTGCTGAGCGTCGTGAGCTTGAGTCGCGTCCTGCGTCGCCTGTTCGTGCTGCTCGCACTGGTCGTCGCGTTCCGCGTCAGCGTCCTCCTGCGGTCCCAGGCACGCACCAGATGGCACTGCGTCCTTCCACTGCTCCACTGCGTGTCCCTTTGCCGTCTCCTCCAGAGTCCTCTCTTCCTACTCTTGCTGACCCGGAGTCTGACTCCCTTTGTGATGCCAGTCCTTCTGTCACGCGTCTCCTGGCTACTGTTGTCACTGACCCTTTCTTTGAGTCCACTGCTGCGTCTGCCTTAGTTGCCGAGCTTGTCGACTTCGCTGCTCACTGTCGTCTAGACTACGCCGCTAGTCTTGTTGCTGAGTCTGAGTCTGTCTGTCCTCCGTCCGTCGGGGGTGAGTGTGCTCTTAGCACGGACGTCCTAGAGGACAGGCAGGAGGAGTTCCAGTGTTTTGCTACTGCTTTTCCTCATCTCGTGTCCATGCTGCTTGCCCCTGAGGGAGACCCGGATGCACCAGACATCCCGACCCCGCGCTCTTACGCAGAGGCGATAGAGGGTCCCTACTCCTCTCAGTGGCAGACAGCCATGGACGCAGAGATGGCTTCCTGGAAGTCCACAGGCACCTACATCGACGAGGTTCCCCCACCTGGGGCGAACATCGTCAGTGGCATGTGGATTTTCAGGGTGAAGCGGCCGCCGGGTTCTCCGCCTGTCTTCAAGGCACGTTACGTGGCTCGAGGCTTCAGTCAGCGGCAGGGAGTTGACTACTTTCAGACCTTCTCCCCGACCCCGAAGATGACCACTCTTCGGGTTCTGCTGCACGTCGCTGCTCAGCGTGACTACGAGCTTCAATCTCTTGACTTCAGCACTGCTTTCCTACAGGGCAGCCTGCACGAGGAGATCTGGCTGCGCCGCCCACCTGGCTTCACTGGGTCGTTTCCTCCTGGTACCCAGTGGAGCCTCCGGCGGCCAGTCTACGGTCTCCGCCAGGCGCCCCGTGAGTGGCACGACACACTGAGGACTACGCTTGCGGCTCTTGGGTTTGCTCCTTCTACTGCTGACCCGTCGCTGTTTCTACGCACCGACACTTCGCTGCCGCCATTCTACATCCTCGTGTACGTCGACGACTTGGTCTTTGCTACTGCTGACACTGCTGGACTCGCCCACGTGAAGTCCGAGCTGCAGAAGAGACACACGTGCACAGACCTGGGTAAACTACGCAGCTATCTTGGCTTGCAGATCACCCGGGACAGAGCACGGCGCACCATTACCCTGACTCAGTTACACATGGTGCAGCAGGTCCTTCAGCGCTTCGACTTCACGTACTCTTCGCCTCAGACCACTCCTCTGTCTACTCGCCACTCGCTCTCAGCTCTGCCTTCGGATGAGTCCGTAGAGCCGAGTGGCCCGTACCCAGAGCTTGTTGGCTGCCTCATGTACCTGATGACCTGCACTCGACCTGACCTGGCATACCCTCTTAGCATCTTGGCACGCTATGTTGCTCCTGGGAGACACCGACCAGAGCATATGGCTGCAGCGAAGAGGGTGTTGCGCTACTTGTGCAGTACGTCGGGCATGAGGCTCGTGCTTGGAGGACGGCGTCCAGTAGTCCTTACTGGTCACGCAGACGCGTCTTGGGTTGACGACCTGGCTACGCAGCGGTCGTCACAGGGTTACACCTTCAGCCTTGGTTCCGGCTCTGTTTCGTGGCGGTCTACCTGCTCGTCTTCTGTTCTCAGCTCCAGCTATGAGGCTGAGATCTACGCAGGGGCCATGGCTGCACAGGAGTTACGCTGGCTCACCTACCTGCTGAGTGACCTGGGAGAGCCGCCTCGTTCTCCTCCAGTTCTCTACGTAGACAACAAGGCCATGCTGGCCTTGTGTCGGGAGCACAGACTGGAGCACAGAACGAAGCACATTGCTCTTCGCTACTTCCTTGCTCGTGAGCTGCAGCAGCGTGGTCAGCTGCGCCTTGCTTACGTGGCCTCTCAGGCCAACACTGCTGATATCTTCACCAAGGCACTTCAGCCTTGTGATCATCAGCGCTTCTGTACTATGCTAGGTCTTGTGCCTACTTTGCCTCACTTGCTTACCTCTTGACGTTGTTGTGTACTGTGATCTGTATATAACTGCACTTGCTTGTTCACCTTTATATATAACCCTGCATGTGAACTGGCCTTGTGGCCTTTGAACTTGTGCTCGGAATGTGTGGTGACGTTGTGATCCACCCTGAGCTTGCTTTGCTTTGCTTTGCTTGACTGGTCTTGTGACCCCTTGTTCTCCCCCACTTTGCCTATGGGGGTGCGTCAAACATTTATTATATAGCCTATTTAGGCTGTAGTGGGGTAGACACTAAGGGGTACAGTTTCCTAGGGTTTCATACTTGTACCCAACTCATTTCCTAGTCAATCATTCCTCATTTCTCACACCCGTCTCTCCTCTAGCACCACCGTCTTGGTCACCCCTCCCTGCAGCATCTACGTGGCATGCACTCGCGTCTTCTTGTGTCTGGCCTTCTGATGTCTCTGCCCTTACTCCAGTCGTCTTGCGCTGCCGTACACTCACTGCGTTGAGGGACGGCAGCGCGCCGCTCCTCACTCCTCCTCGTTCCCTCCGACCATTGCTCCTCTGCAGACCCTGCACATGAACGTATGGGGCCCCACCCCTGTTCCTGGGCCAGGCCGGGAGCGCCGCTTCCTTCTGGTCGTTGACGAATACACGCGCTACACCACGGTGTATCCCTTGCAGATCAAGGGTGATGTCCGTCATGTTTTGATCCCTTGGATCCACGCTGTTTGTCCCCAGTTGCAAGCACGCTTCCAACTTGGCATCCTGGTGGTGTGGCTGCACTCTGACCGTGAAAGTGAGTTTTCCTCCAATCTCGTCAGTGACTTTTGTCGTGAGGAGGGCATCACCTAGTCATTCATGCTTTCGCCCTCTCCACAACAGAATGGGATCGCTGATCGCCGCATTGGCTTGATCATGGAGGTTGGTGCTCCCCATTTTCTATGGCCGTTTGCGATCCGATATGCCGCGCATCAGCTCAACCTCTGGCCCCATGTCTCCGAGCCAGTGACCTCGCCTACACTGCGTTCGATGGGGAAGGTTGGGTGATGCATCGGCATTTCGGGTCTTCAGGTTTGCTTGCCCTTGTCCGCGATACTACCGCGAGCAAGCTCTCTGCTCGCAGTGTTCGCTGCGTCTTCCTTGGCTTTCCCACCGACACGCATGACTGGCAGTTTTACCACCCAGCCACGTGTCCCACCCTGTCCTCCCGTGACATCAACTTTGACGAGTCGGTCTGCTACTACTGTCTCTTCCCCCTCGCATCTTCTCCTGTCCCCCCGCTGCCCCTCTTCCTGGTTCCAGGTTACCCCTGGTAGACCCACACCCCACCTCGCGTCCTGCTCCCTCAGGTGTGTCTCAGGTCACACCACCACTTTTGGTTGAGCCATTGGAGGTCTACACTGGCACGACTGATGGTTGTGACCCTGCTGCTGACGACGCTCAGGCCTCTCGCTGCTCCCCGCGCTTGGAGACCGCTCCTAGCTTTCTGCCTCGGCCGCCTTCGCCGCCTCTGCAGCCTGTCGCTGTTGACTCCGGTGCTGCTGGGGCTGGTAGCGCTGGAGGTGTGGGCTCTGAGAGTGCTGACACGGGAGGTGCTGGTTCTGGGGGTGCTGAGCCTGGGAGTACTGAGCCTGGGGGTGCTGAGCCTGGGGGTGCCGAGCCTTCAGGTGGACAGTAAGGGCGCGTAATTTTTTTGTTTTTCATCGTCCGGACAGAGGCCCCGTCCGGACTTTTGTAGGGTTACTAAATTCGTCGGGGTTCGTCAAAAGGTTCGCAAGACCCCTCGCGACGCCGTGATCGTCCGTACAAAGTCTGACACTTTTCTGTCAATTCATCGTCCGTTCTACGCTACTGACACCGCCCGGACAGCATTTCGGACCGCCCGGAACCCTTGCAACATCATTGGTGCGCGAGACAATTTTTTCAAAACCAAATTTCCCACTCCAACTTTCAATTTGTTTGTGTGTTGTACTTACAGTAGCGCGAGCAAGAGGACAAAGTAGTTGGAAAGTTCAAAAATTACCGAGCCGCAAATGCATGCTTGCGAATTGGGCGATGTTCTGACGAGGTAAGTTATGCTCGTTACTGTATCGCACGAATTTCAAATTATGAAACTGCAAAAAAGTGTCACAATTGTGGTACGGATGCTTCATCGTCCGAACCACATCCCCATCCGTCTGGACGGAGCTCCGTTCGGACGTTTTGGGGGCTCCGTCCGGACATTTGACTAAAATCGGAAAAGTTACGCGCCCTAAATGCTGTCGTGTCCACAGGAGACTCTCTTGCCGCAGCAGCTTCGTGAGTGGGTGGCCAAGCGCCGTGCTGACTCTGGAGGTGCTGGTTTTGAGGGTGCTGAGCCTGGGGTTGCTGACTCCGGAGCTCCAAGTGCTGGAGCTGGAGGTACTAGGGCTGGAGGTAGAGAATCTGGAGGTGCTGGAGCTGGAGGTACTGGAGCTGGAGGTACTGGAGCTGGAGGTTCTGGAGGTTCTAGTATTGGGGGTGCCGTGCAGTCGCGGAAGTGGCGACCGTTCTTCGAGGACCAGCCGCAGTCGTTACTGCCACCGCCTGGCTCCGTGCTCCGCCAGGTTCTCAGTCTTCCATTTTCCACTGGTGCTACTCCTCCTCTACTGTGTCCACTGCCTGACCAGTCCGAGATACATTTACAGTCTGACTCCCCACTGCCTGCTCCTTCTCCTTACACTAAGTCGACAGACTCCCTGACTTAGCGTCGAGAGCCTGCATTCCATCCTGCCACACCTGTTTGTACTTGTTGTGCTCTCTGTGTTTGTCCTCCACCTGTCCCTAGCACTCACACTATGGCACTTCGAGCATATAAATCCGCGATCATAAACCTCAATTGACAGCATCAAACCGCAATAGCCCTAACGACCGCGCGCTCATTGGTCGCGCATTGGGGCGAAAATGGCCGCGCATATACTATTGGTCGGGCCACGTTCGTGCCCGCCAACCACCCGAAATTTTCGGGTGGGGAATAATACGAATCACTACTGCGGGATGAGACTCGTGCGAACGAGGAAATTCAGGGATACAAACCCTGGTAGAGTAATGTGCCGGAGAAAAAAAACCCCTCGAAAATGCCCTGGCGTGGCCACTCGAGCAATTATCACTGAATTTGATGGCCACTCGAGCAATTCTGGGACACGTGGGCAAGAGCGAATCACCAAACAAGGCACTGGAGCAATTCTCTCACGTGCAGTGGATGTGCAGTGGAGCAAGGGTCAGCCAGGGCTGTCTTGTTCTTCACTGTGATTGGCTGTTCGTCATTCGTGTGGAACACAATTTCGCGACTAACGACAGTTGCGAATTCGCTTATGTGTTCCCAACCACGACCCCTCTGCAACCCATCAGGCAATCCACTGACGGAGAAACGCACAGTTACTAGAAAGTTTTGAAGTATACAGTTACAAGTTGATAACTATAGATTGCAGCAACTTCTATAGCACTTTTCACTTGAATATGGTCAGCACCCACAATATTGAAAGCATTTTTTTCAAAACAATACACTATTCAAAACAGGATAAATTATAAGTTTGTAATATAGTAAATCAAACCATATGGGCATGTCCCACAAGTCTCAGATTTGCATGCATATGGCGTCTGTCAGAATGTTATAATTGTCTAGCCTGCAGTGGGGTACTCTATAGCGAGTACAACCCAATTAGGGTTTCCTATATGTATGCCAACTGCTGCTAGTGCAACCCCTCCTTCTTCTTCATTCCCCATTTCTTCACATGCTATCAGAGCATCTACGCTCCTGGCCTGTGGGCCCACCTAACTGCTTCCGCTGCTACTCTGTGTGCTGCACGCCCCGTGGCGTGCCCCTCGCGCGACCCTTAGCGGCCCCGTCGCCACCCCTCACGGCCCCGTCGCCGCCCTTCCAGGCCCCTCGCGGCCCCTTCGCGGCCCTGTCGCCGCCCCTAACGGCCCCGTCGCCGACCTTTCAGGCCCCTCGCGGCCCCCTTCGCGGCCCCGTCGCCGCCCCTAGCGGCCCGTCGCCGCCCTTCCAGGCCCCTCGCGGCCCCTTCGCGGCCCCGTCGCCGCCCCTATCGGCCCCGTCGTCGCCTCCAGCGGCCCCGTCGCCGCCCCTTCAGGCCCCTCGCGGCCCCTTCGCGGCCCCGTCGCCGCCCCTAGCGGCCCGTCGCCGCCCTTCCAGGCCCCTCGCGGCCCCTTCGCGGCCCCGTCGCCGCCCCTTCGCGGCCCCGTCGCCGCCCCTATCGGCCCCGTCGTCGCCTCCAGCGGCCCCGTCGCCGCCCCTTGCGGCCCCGTCGCCGCCCCTAACGGCCCCGTCGCCGACCTTTCAGGCCCCTCGCGGCCCCTTCGCGGCCCCGTCGCCGCCCCTATCGGCCCCGTCGCCGCCTCCAGCGGCCCCGCCGCCGCCCCTATCGGCCCCGTCGCCGCCTCCAGCGGCCCCGTCGCCGCCCCTTGCGGCCCCGTCGCTGCCCCTTTCGGCCCTGCCTCGACCCTGCCCCGGCCCCGCCCCGGCCATGCTCCGTCGCCTGTCGCGGCGCACCGGGGGCACGTGCACCGCCCCCCCCCTCTTTTCCCGTCGCCTGTCGAGGGGGGGGGGGGGCGAGCGTCGCCCCTTCTGCCGCCTGCTTTGGCGCCCTGGGAGGCCGCGCGTCGGCCCCCCCCCCTTCCCCCCCCCCCCCCCCCCCCCCCCCTGTAACCTCCCTACCCGCCGTCCCGCCCTGCCCTGTGTTAGGGTTTGGGGGTGGCGAGTAGGGGGTGGCGAGTGTGTGGTCTCCCCTGCTCCTCCTCCTCCTCTGTCTCCCACTGCTGCAGCTGCCGCTGAGGGGGGTGGGTGTGTGGGAGTCGACGGAGTGGTGCTAGGGGGTGGGGTGTGAGTGAACCTAGGGTGCAGCAAGGGGTGTGTAAAAGGGGGGTCCTGTGGGAGTGGAACTAGGGTTTGAGCAGGGGGTGTGTGTCGAGGGGTGTGGGGCAGCTGGAGGAGGTTGTGTGAAGGTAGCTGTCGTGTCGCCTGCAGCGCCTGTAGTCCGTCGCCCTTGCTTCGCTAGCCAGTGAGCCTGTTGCACCAGTCGCCAGTGGGTCCGTTGCTCCTGCCGCTCGTCTATAGCCGCGGAGCCAGTTACTCCAGTAGTCCGTCGCCCTTGCTTCGGTAGCCACTGAGTCAGCCGCTCCTGTGCCCGTGCCTCTGCAGCTTCAGTCGTTGCCTCCCATCTTCTCTCCCTCCACAGTTCCTCCTCCTCCTCACTTGCCCGCTGTGATTAACTCTAGCTTTGCTCCCTATTGTGAACTCCTGCTCTATGCCCGCTTGCTCACTGTGCTGATTACACCCCACTTTGGCTATGGGGGTGTGTCAGAATGTTATAATTGTCTGGCCTGCAGTGGGGTACTCTATAGCGAGTACAACCCAATTAGGGTTTCCTATATGTATGCCAACTGCTGCTAGTGCAACCCCTCCTTCTTCTTCATTCCCCATTTCTTCACAGCGTCACGTACGCTCGACTGAAGGCAGTGTCCTAAACTCCCAGCCACCTACGGTACATGCCAGTTGGCTTCCATTCAGATATCATGTGTGTTACGCGTATTTGTGCAGACGTGCAACTGCCGCTGAATCGCCAGCTCATTTTAGCCGGCTAGTAATGCCTTCGAATCAAGAGCAAGTGAGGTTGAGGGGGGGAGCGAGATGGTGCTGCCGACAGTAGCGCAGTTAATGCCAGCATTGGCGATTGCCTCATGCACTGTTGCCAGGTCTCAACAGAAAACAGCCTCAGAACTCCGTTGTTGGATAAAAAGCATGTGAGTTTAGGGGATAGGAGCGGGATGGTGCTGTCGACAGTAGCGGAGTTGATGACAGTGTCAGAATGTGAACAGCGGAATAGTTTGCACTGAACTGAATGTGGGTACAAGTACCCAACCTGTCAGAATATTATGTTTCTCTAGTCTGTAGTGGGGTGCTCTATAGTGAGTACAGCCCTGTTAGGGTTTGCTATATGTATCCCAATGTTTGCTAGTGAACCTCTCCTCCTTCTTTTCATTCCTAGTAATTCTCACACAACCCTAACTGGGTTGTACCCTATAAAAAATATCCCACTACAGCCTATCAGTACACAATATAGTTTGTCCCCATATGCGAAGTGGGGAACAGCACGAACAACAAGCGACCACAAGACCAGTCAAGAGAGCAACAAGCGAATCTCAGGGTGGATCTCAAGATCACCACATAGTCCGAGCATAAGCAAGCGGACACAAGGCCAGTTCATATGCAGAGTTATAATAGCATAATCAGTATACTCATCACAACTTAGCAAGCGTAAACATGCAAGTACAATTATATAGCAGTGTACAACAAGGGCAAGGTGAGATCAAGAGACAAGCTTTCAGGAAGAGTGGGCACAAGCCCAAAAGCAGTGCAGAAACTCTTATGATCACCATTGGTCAAGATATCAGCATTGCTGGCCTATGAGGCTACGTAAGCAAGACGAAGCATACCACGCTGCTGTGACTCCCATAAAAGTAATCGACGAAGAGCAATGTTCTGTACTCCAGCCTCTGATCCCCACACAAGGCAATCGTGGCCTTGTTGTCGACGTACAGAACCCGAGGAGAACAAGGTCAGTCAGCAAGTAGGTCAGCCAGCGTAGCTCCTGTGCAGCCACAGCCCCATCGTAGATCTGTGCCTTACAGCTGGAACTAAATATAGAAGACAAGCAGGTGGACTTCCAAGAGACAGAACCAGCTCCAAGACTGAACGTGTAACTCTGTGACAACCGCTGGTTCTCCTGGTCGTTGGCCCAAGTAGCGTTTAAGTGCCCAGTGAGCACAACTCGACCCTGTCCTCCAAGCACAAGCAACATGCCTAATGTACTGCACAAGTAACGCAGTACCCTCAGCGCAGCCCGGTAGTGCTCAGGGCGGTCTCTCTCGGGCGCAACGTAGCGCGTCAAGATGCTGAGCGGGTACAAGACGTCATCAGGTACATGAGGCAGCCCACGAGCTCCGGATACGGACCACTCGGCTCTACGGACTCGTCTGAAGGTGGAGCTGAGAGCAAGTTGTTAGTAGGCTGAGGAATGGGTCGTGGCGAGGAGAACTGAAAGCGGAAACGCTGAAGGACTTGCTGCACCATGTGTGACTGAGTCAGAGTGATGGTGCATGCTGCTCTATCCCGAATGATCTGCAAGCCAAGATAGCTGCGCAGCTCACCCACGTCAGTGCAGGTGTGTCTCTTTTATAGTTCCGCCTTCACAAGGGCCAGTGCCTTAGTGTCAGCGGTAGCAAAGACCAAGTTGTCGATGTACACGATGATGTAGAACGGCGGCAGAGAAGGGTTGGTGCGCAGAAACAACGACGTGTCAGCAGACAAATGATCAAACCCAAGAGCCGCAAGTGTCGTCCTCAGTGTGTTGTGCCACTCACGGGGCGCCTGGCGGAGACCGTAGACTTGCCGCCGGAGGCTCCAATGGGTACCCTCATGAAACGACCCAGTGAAGCCAGGTGGGCGACGCAGCCAGATCTCCTCGTGAATGATGCCCTAGCCTGTAAGAAAGTTGTGGAGGGTTCGAGAGAGTGCAGTAACACCAGAAGAGTGGTCATCTTGGGGGTGGGGGAGAAGGTCTGGAAGAAGTCGACCCCCCTGCCCGCTGACTCGAGCCTCGTGCAACGTAACGCGCCTTGAAGACAGACGGAGAACCCGGCGGCCGCGTCACCCAGAATGCCAACATGCCATCAACTATGTTTGCCCAAGGAGAGGGAACTTCGTCGACGTAGGTGCATGTGGACTTCCAAGATGCCATCTCTGCGTCTATGGTTGTCTGCCACTAAGAGGAGTACTGACCCGTGATCGCCTCTGTGTAAGAGCATGGGGTCGGGATATTCAGTGCATCTGGGCCTCCCTCAGGGGCAAGTAGCATGGTATCAAGATGAGGCACAGCAACCACAAAGCACTCGAGCTTTAACTTCATGTCCACAAGGATGTCACTGCAATAGGCAAGCTCACCCTGACGGACGGAGGGCTGTCAGACTCAGAAACAAGGCTCGCGAGGTAGTCAAGGCGGGATGCAGCAACAAAGTCAACAAGCTCAGTGACAAATGCAGACTCAGCAGCAGACTCAAAAGTAGGGTCAGTGACAAGTGTGGCCAGACAATGAGTGGTAGTCTGACTAGCAGCACGAGCAGGGTCAAGAACGTCAGGAAGAGAGGACACTGGAGGAGACGGCAGAGCAACACGTTGACAGCATCAAACCGCAACAGCCCTAACGACCGCGCATGATTCGTCAATGATATGCTCGGTGCAATTGTTGGCATTACACGTCCAATCAGGTGCCATCATTAAGGATTGCAACCATATTTGACCGCGCCAATGAAACTCAATTTACTTTATGATCTCGCCAATCATATGCTAAAAACACTCGCACAAACATAAACTCTTGCCAATTAGGTTCAAATTAAAACGCTCATGATCAGATGGATGCACGAGTACATTCCATGTACCATTTTAACGGCAACGGCTTAAACATGTCAAGCTCTATGCATGTGTATGCTGAGTCCTAAACATTGATTTGGCGTTTACGATGCAAGCTGTTTCAACATTTATTGTGTTTTGTGACCAAGGAAGGTTTCGATGATGTCGTCAGCCACCCCTGCACACGTTGAGCAAACGGTGACATGAGTAGTAAGCAAGGTTAGCAATTTGATGGTTCTAATGATAAGCAATGATGTTAAAATCATACATCTCACCAGCTGCTGGCTCGCTTGCCAGTGCGGAGCCGTGAGACGGGGGGTTGGGATTGTTGGGTGAAGTCGACATGCTCAAGCTGTGCTGTGAATCTGTCATGCCAGCTACTGGATGTGCCGTGCTGGGTGCAACGGCTGGTGGTGTGGGTAGGACATGCGGATGGGGTGCCGTGTTTTGTGCTGCGGAATGGCCTGCAGGGTTGGGAGCAATGGGTGCTGAAGGGGCTGGATGTACGGAGATAGGGGCTTGCACCTGACTGAATGGATGGATAGGGATTTGGTTGAATGCAAACTGCTGGGATGGAAAATGGAGGTTGGGAGGAGGGTGTCTGTGGGTGTACGGCTGCCATCCACCAGGGTTTAGGGTTGCACCTGCGTGTCCAGCGAAGGCGGCGGCTGGCGGGTGGTAGTTGCCAAACGTGGCTCCTGGGTGCTGGTGGGATAAGAGAGGTGGAGCCTGTGTGCGAACTCCTGCTGGCGCTGGGGTGGAAGGCTCAGGGAGGCTGCTGAGCACTTCACGCCAGTTCCTCCACTCTGCCCACCGCTTTGCATCCACAATCCTCTCAACCCCTTGCGACGTCAGACCCTCCAAACACCTCCTCTCCTCCACGCTCAACTGCACCATCTTCGAGCTGGAGATGGACGGTCGGCAGATGTGGGCGGCTGCTGCAAATGCTTTTGCGGCATCCAAGACCTCGGTATACCGTCCCAGCGCCAACCAGTTGTTATCTAGGCACAGTCGTGCCGCCCACTTACCTTCCCGTCTGCTTATACCAGTATAACCTGAGCTAGGAGCTCGACCACGCGCAGTGTTGCGACTCGTCGTCTCAGTCCCTGTGCTGTATGCGGACACCAAATCCACATCCACATTCGAGGCAGTCACACCATGCCCAGTACCCACGGCCTCTCTAGCACCTCTATTACCATCCGTAGTACCCAACAAGCCTCCGGCACCTTCATCACGCACCTTCCCACCTTCACCAGTCTCAACGGCAGCCACAGGACCCTCACCATGTGCACCTGGGTTGCTGTCATGTGTGCCAGCATTGTCCCCACCCATGACTTCCACACGTGCAGGTTCACCAGTTCCACCGGCCCCTGCCACATCACCATGTCCCTCCCCTGCAGCCTCACCGTCTACGCCATGCTGCGGAGTACGAGAAAGCATCAGCTCACGCAATTGCCTCTCGAGCTTGGCAATAGCCACTGCCTGACCCTCATTGCGAACCTCCAGCCTATGCATCCGTTCTGCCATCTCCGCTCTCCACTCCCTATCCTTCACCTCATCACCTATCACCTCAGGCTCGGGCGGTTTCCTTATCTCATTGCCAGAAGGGATCTCATGCCCAGCTGCCGTGAGCTCCCCAATCAACCGTCCTTCTGCATGAGCGCACACATCCTCCCGTAACCTCCGTCGATATGCCAGTGGGCTCATGCTGAATCGTACCCCGTTCTCAGCACCTTCGAAACACGCCTCCACAAGCGCTTGAATGTACTGGCATACGAAGATGCCGCAGTCAAAATCGTCCTGCTGCAGAGGCATCTACCACGCGTGCAATACACCAAATGCACATGCAGCATAATGAAAAACAAACGGGAGTGTACACGTCTAAAAATTTGATAAACTATGTATGTAAAATGTTTAATATCACATGTGTGAAGAAATGAGGAATAAATGATGAACTAGGAAATGAGTTGGGTACAAATATGAAACCCTAGAAAGCTGTACCCCAAACTGTCTACCCCACTACAGCCTAGAAAGACTATAGCATATAAGTTTGACACACCCCCATAGGCAAAGTGGGGGAGAACAAGGGGTCACAAGACCAGTCAAGCAAAGCACAGCAAGCTCAGGGTGGATCACAACGTCACCACATATTCTGAGCACAAGTTCAAGGGCCACAAGGCCAGTTCACATGCAGAGATATATATAAAAAGTTAAACATGCAAGTGCAAGAATATATAGGTCAAAGTACAAGCAATGTTAAGAAGTGAGCAAGTGAGGCAAAGTAGGTACAAGACCTAACAGAGTACAGAAGCGCTGATGATCACAAGGCGCGAGTGCCTTGGTGAAGATATCAGCAGTGTTGGCCTGAGAGGCCACGTAAGCAAGTCGCAGCTGACCACGCTGCTGTAGCTCACGAGCAAGGAAGTAGCGAAGAGCAATGTGCTTCGTTCTGTGCTCCAGTCTGTGCTCACGACACAAGGCCAGCATGGCCTTGTTGTCTACGTACAGAACTGGAGGAGAACGAGGCGGCTCTCCGAGGTCAGTCAGCAGGTAGGTGAGCCAGCGTAACTCCTGTGCAGCCATGGCCCCTGCGTAGATCTCAGCCTCACAGCTGGAGCTGAGAACAGAAGAAGAGCGAGTAGACCGCCACGAAACAGAACCGGAACCAAGGCTGAAGGTGTAACCCTGTGACGACCGCTGCGTAGCCAAGTCGTCAACCCAAGACGCGTCTGCGTGACCAGTGAGGACCACTGGACTCCGCCCTCCAAGCACTAGCCCCATGCCTGACGTACTGCACAAGTAGCGCAACACCCTCTTCGCTGCAGCCATGTGCTCAAGGAGGTGTCTCCCTGGAGCAACATAGCGTGCCAGAATGCTAAGAGGGTATGCAAGGTCAGGTCGTGTGCAGGTCATCAGGTACATGAGGCAGCCAACAAGCTCTGGGTACGGACCACTCGGCTCTACGGACTCATCCGAAGGCAGAGCTGAGAGCGAGTGGCGAGTAGACTGAGGAGTGGCCTGTGGCGAGGAGTACGTGAAGCCGAAGCGCTGAAGGACCTGCTGCACCATGTGTGACTGAGTCAGGGTAATGGTGCGCTGTGCTCTGTCTCGGGTGATCTGCAAGCTAAGGTAGCTGCGTAGTTCACCCAGGTCTGTGCACGTGTGTCTCTTTTGCAGCTCGGACTTCACGTGGGCGAGTCCAGCAGTGTCAGCTGTGGCAAAGACCAAGTCGTCGACGTACACGAGGATGTAGAACGGCGGCAAAGAGGTGTCGGTGCGCAGAAACAGCGACGGGTCGGCAGTAGAAGGAGCAAACCCAAGAGCCGCAAGTGTAGTCCTCAGTGTGTCGTGCCACTCACGAGGTGCCTGGCGGAGACCGTAGACTGGCCGCCGGAGGCTCCACTGGGTGCCAGGAGGAAAAGACCCAGTGAAGCCAGGTGGGCGGCGCAGCCAGATCTCCTCGTGCAGGCTACCCTGTAGGAAAGCAGTGCTGAAGTCTAAGAGATTGAAGCTCGTAGTCGCGCTGAGCGGCTATGTGCAGTAGTACCCGAAGAGTGGTCATCTTCGGGTTGGGAGAGAAGGACTGAAAGTAGTCAACTCCCTGCCGCTGACTGAAGCCTCGAGCCACGTAACGCGCCTTGAAGACAGGCGGAGAACCCGGGGGCCGCTTCACCCTGAAAATCCACATGCCACTGACGATGTTAGCCCCAGGTGGGGGAACCTCGTCGACGTAGGTGCCTGTGGACTTCCAGGAAGCCATCTCTGCGTCCATGGCTGCCTGCCACTGAGAGGAGTAGGGACCCTCTATCGCCTCCGCGTAAGAGCGCGGAGTCGGGATGTCTGGTGCATCCGGGTCTCCCGCAAGGGCCAGCAGCATGGACACGAGATGAGGTGAAGTAGCAGCAAAGCACTGGAACTCCTCCTGCCTGTCCTCAAGGACGTTAAGGGCACACTCACCCCCGACAGACGGAGGACAGACAGACTCAGACTCAGCGACAAGACTAGCAGTGTAGTCTAGACGACAGCGAGCAGCAAAGTCGACAAGCTCAGCAACTAAGGCAGACGCAGCAGTGGACTCGAAGGAAGGGTCAGTGACGACAGTAGCAAGGAGACGCGTGACAGTAGGACTGGCAGCACGAAGGGAGTCCGACTCTGGGTCAGCAAGAGCAGGAAGAGAGGACTCAGGAGGAGAAGTCAAAGGGACACGCAGTGGAGCAGTGGAAGGACGCAGAGACATCTGGTGCGTGCCGGGGACAGGGGGAGGACGCTGACGCGAACCACGACCACTAGTGCGAGCAGCACGGACAGGCGACGCAGGACGAGACGCAGGCTCACGACGCTCAGCAAGACCTCCAGTAGGACCAGTGTAGGGAGAAGGAGCAGGCAGTGGGGAGGCTGGTTGTAACTGTGATCAGACTGGACAGGCGGCGGACACTCTAAGAGAGGAGCAGGACTAGTAGAGGGCGGAAGACCAAGAACCTGCTCAAGGAGCGGAACGAAGTACGGTCGCGGCCGTGCAGCACCCCCAGAACCCGCAGGAACAGCACCCGCACCCCTAACGGCAGCACCAGCTCCAGTAGCACCCCCAGCTCCAGCCGCGCCAGCAGCACCAGCTCCAGCAGCACCAACACCAGCACCCTCAGAAGCACCAGCACCAGCAGTACCTCCAGCGCCAACACCCCCAGCAGCTCCAGCTCCAGCTCCAGCACCTCCAGCAGCTCCAGCACAAGGAGTACCCGCAGGCCCAGCAGCTCCAGTACCTCCAGTACGAGCACCTCCGGGACCCGTGGCACCAGCACCCTCAGCAGTAGTAGAACCTCCAGCACCTCCAGCTCCAGCAGCACGGCTCCAGCGCCGAGCAAACCACTCGCGTAGCTCCTGTGGAGAGAGTAGCTCTCGCCGGGACGAAGCACCCAAAGGACCTCCAGGCCCAGTCCCGCCAGACGCCACACGAGCAGGCTCAGCACCCCCAGGCTCCGCACCCCCAGGCTCAGCACCCCCAGGCTCAGCTACTCCAGGCTCAGCACCCCCAGACTCAGCACCCCCAGTCTCAGCGCCCCCAGAGTCAGTACCCCCAGGCCCCGCACCCGCAGGCTCAGCACCCCTAGCAGCACCAGAGTCAACAGCTACCTCGACCGGCTCGACTGCATCTACCTGGGACACACCTGAGGGGGCAGGACCCTGAGGGGGGAGGGGGTCTACCGGGGGGGGACCTGGCGCGAGGAAGAGCGGCGGCGGGGGGAGGGGCGCAGTGCGGTAGGGGAAGAGACGGTAGTAGGGAACCGACTCGTCAAACGTGACGTCCTGAGAGGACAGAACACAGCGCGAGGTGGGGTGGTAAAACTGCCAACCAGGAGCGTTAGTGGGGAAGCCAAGGAAGAGGGCGGCGACGGGGCCGCGAGGGCGGCGACGGGGCCGCTGAGGGCGGCGATGGTGCCGCTGCGGGCGGCGAAGGGGCCGCTGAGGGCGGCGACGGGGCCGCTGAGAGCGGCGACGGGGCCGCTAGAGGGCGGCGACGGGGCCGCGAGAGGGCGGCGACGGGGCCGCAAGAGCGGCGGCGGGGCCGCAAGGGCGGCGACGGGGCCGCTGAGGGCGGCGACGGGGCCGCTAGAGGGCGGCGCCGGGGCCGCGAGAGTGGGGCGACGGGGCCGTAAGAGCGGCGGCGGGGCCGCAAGGGCGGCGACGGGGCCGCTGAGGGCGGCGACGGGGCCGCAAGGGCTGCGAAGGGGCCGCTAGAGGGCGGCGACGGGGCCGCTGGGGGCGGCGACGGGGCCGCTGAGGGCGGCGACGGGGCCTCTAGAGGGCGGCGACGGGGCCGCTGAGGGCGGCGACGGGGCCGCTAGAGGGCGGCGACGGGGCCGCGAGAGGGCGGCGACGGGGCCGTGTAGGGTGGGGCCGCGAGGGGCCGCTAAGGGCGGCGACGGGGCCGCGAGAGGGGCCGTGAGAGGGCGCGAAGGGAAGGACGGCACACAGGGCGCGCCTCGGTCAGGAGCGACTCGCTCTCCGGGCAGAAAAAAAAGTTTAATCGATTTTCAGTGGTGGGCCCTAGGAACAGTTCCCACTAGGGAACCTGCTCTGATACCATGTGAAGAAATGAGGAATGAATGATGAACTAGGAAATGAGTTGGGTACAAATATGAAACCCTAGAAAGCTGTACCCCATACTGTCTACCCCACTACAGCCTAGAAAGACTATAGCATATAAGTTTGACAACATGTGCACCATGCAGAGTACAACAGTTTGCACGGGAAAGCACCTTGCACGTACAGATGGCTGCACTCAACTTAGTGGCACCATACACACGAGAGCACTTTGAACCGGGCAGTACATTGGTTGTTTGATGGTTGCACCAGGATTGCATGCGCCATGCGCATGGTTGCACCAGGATTGCATGGGTTGCAATAATAGCATGGCTGCACATGAATAAGCATAGGATGTAGCATGGTAGACAAGCGTAGTACTGGTCAACACACCTCCATGACGTGTGGCTGGAATCTCCCGAGCCTCGCTTTCATCTCTTCTATTGGTCGGTTTCCATGGTCCTTCTCGTAGGCCATGCCTAGCAAGCTGTGACGGGACCGCGTTGGGAAGGACAAAAGACGAAGTGGAAGTTTGAATAAATTAAACAAAATCATGCATGGTGATGTTTGCGTGCTTGTAAGGGAATTTGTGTTCGCAACCTCTAGCGGAACCTTACTTGGTCATGTTCTTGAATGCATTGCCCCCAACAGAATGCATCCCAAGGGAGTCATACAGCAGCAACCACGCAGGCTGGGTGGCGATGTCCTCGTCGAGCGGGAGAGTCACAACTCCAGGATTGACCACAATCATCACACTGAAATGAAACCTGCATCGTCACCACATTACACAACTAATGTCACGGTCAGGCAAAACAACAGCCGAAGCCCTTTGCGTGTAGGCTAGACTAGACACGGGATCATGGCCGTTCTAGCCCTCTTGCACTTCCCTCTGTTGCATTCCGCCTTCCCCTTATAATCTCCATCCGCTGTTGGCGTCTCATGGCCGCTTGCTGCGCTGCTGTGGTGGATAGCCGTTGAGTTGTAGTAGTGTTGGCTTGAGAGAAATGGCCCATGTCTGTACACTCCTCAACCTCATCATCCTCCGGTTCCTCCCCCCAGCTGATTTGGCTCCCATCCTCCACGTCGAACTGCTCCATGAATACTTCTTTGGTATCTGCCTCCGCCTGACTGTCGGACATGGTTGTAAGCATATCTCCCACATTCTCGCCTGCCAACGAAGGGAGCTCGGATGGTGTTGCTGTCACATGATCAGATGGATGCACGTTGTCGGCAGCTGTAGATTTAGGCCGTAGGTCACAAGGGCGGTCACGAGTATGATTCGCAGCTGGCATGGGTCTGAACCCATGGTCCCTATGGGGCTGCTGAGATGGTGGCTGCTGAGATGGCTGCTGCTGAGATGATGGCTGCTGGGATGGTCGCTGATGAAGTGGTGGCTGCTGATATGGTGGCTGCTAAGATGGTGGCTGCTGGCATGGTTGCTGCTGAAGTGGTGGCTGCTGATATGGTGGCTGCTGAGTTGGTGGATGCTGAGATGGTGGCTGCTGAGATGGTGGCTGCCGAGATGGTGTCTGCTGGTCTCCCCTGCGACCACTCCTCCTTTGCCGCCGCACTTCCATCCTTGCCATTCTCGCTCGTTGTGCCGCACCCGTCCGGCTCCGTAACCCATCCCCGCCCTCTGGCTCCCTTGCACGCTGGTCGGCTCCCCGTCTGCCTCGGGTCTGCTGCACACGGGCCTCTTCGACCCCAAAGAGGTAGTTCGCCATTGCAACACACTCGGCCCGGCATCTCCTCACGAGTTTGCCAAACTTCCGCTTCGTGCGGCAGTTTGCGAGCTTCTTGAAGAGTTCAGAGGCGTTAGCGCCAAACTTCAGCACATTCTGCTCCAAATGCCAGCTGCAAAAGTAGTGGGGGAACTGGGATGGGAACACTTCTTTAACCGCTGGTATTAACCCTTTATCACGATCACTGATAAGGGAGGCATCGTGGGTAGCCGGCCACGAAGGAAAATGCGTCAACAACTTCTCACAAAACCACTTCCAACTGTCTTTATTCTCGCTCTCGCATAGACCGAAAGCGAGTGGAACAAGCTGGTTATTTCCATCTTTAGTAGCCGCAACCAAGAGCGTAGCCCGCTGCGCCCGAATGAGAAATGTACCATCCATGCCAATGACCGGTCGGCAGAACCTTAGAGCAGTTTTGATGCCGATGGGGCGGCAAAAGCCCGGAAGAAAGCGTGATCCCTCGTCACAAGGTCGAGCGTTGAATCAGGGTCAATCTCTCTGAACCATTCCAACACCCGAGGAATGTAGCGGAAAGAAGTTTTCCAATCTCCCAAAGCGCTCCTTCAGCATCCTTTCCTTGAGCCTACAATGAGGGATGACGATGTGCGAGAAAAGATAGGCACGTTGAGAAAACAGAAGGTGAATGGTGTGCTTAAGAATGTGCATGTGACAATGGAAGCGATATGGAGAGAATGTTTCGAGACGTACCGCCATGATTGGTGATAATTGATATCCGGACCACCGGTTGACGCAATCTGATCCTTGTACGTCCCGGGAGGGTGATGTGGTGCAGCATGGACAAGGTTGCCATGATGACGCTGCAGATATGACACTTTATTTGTTGTATGCTTCACGTAGCGGTCCCGATCAACGGGTGAGCAGCAATGAGATGATGGGGCGGACAGTTGACGCCAAAACCCACCCACACCGTCAGTGGAGTACTCACACCGCCACCTGCACGCTGGTTTAAGACGCTCAAGTTGACTCATGCATATGGCGTGGACTCTGTTTCGCCTACTCCTCATAACCCTAAATCCGAAGTTGCAAGCTACCGAATAGTCTTCTAGTGCTTCATACAAAAATTGCTTAGACGAGTATAGTTGACCTTCACACAACGAGGCTCGATCGTCTATCACAATTTGTGGCGAGCGGTCCTCGTCGACGACCATTTCCCGGAGCAACGAACGGTACATATCACTTTGTTTGGGCTCTCCAGTTCCAACGAAGCAAAACTCTGTATCTTCATCGCCTGAGTCGGACTCTGTGTTAGAGGTGTAAGACATCGAACCCATTGCGGCTAATAGGAACGTTCAAGCCGGAAAAGCTCCTAGAAGGACCTAAGTGGTCTAATCGAAGGCAAGGGTAGATGTCAACCCTAAAACAACGAGGAAATGGTGTGAGCGATCTGTAGCATATGTTTCAAATCATAATGCGCGGGAAGATGATACAGGCGTACCAAACTGAGTTTGAGCGTTTTAATTTGAACCTAACTGGCCAGAGTTTATGTTTGTGCGAGTGTTTTTAGCATATGATTGGCGAGATCATAAAGTAAATTGAGTTTCATTTGCGCGGTCAAATATGGTTGCAATCCTTAATGATGGCACCTGATTGGACATGTAATGCCAACAATTGCACCGAGCATATCATTGACGAATCATGCGCGGTCGTTAGGGCTGTTGCGGTTTGATGCTGGTCAATTGAGGTTTATGATCGCGGATTTATATGCTCGAGCACTTATTGGTTCCGAATTTGTTTGCCCGCGCGCTCATTGGTCGCGCATTGGGGCGAAAATGGCCGCGCATATACTATTGGTCGGGCCACGTTCGTGCCCGCCAACCACCCGAAATTTTCGGGTGGGGAATAATACGAATCACTACCGCGGGATGAGACTCGTGCGAACGAGGAATTTCGGGGATACAAACCCTGGTAAGGTAATGTGCCGGAGAAAAAAAACCCCTCGAAAATGCCCTGGCGTGGCCACTCGAGCAATTATCACTGAATTCGATGGCCACTCGAGCAATTCGGGGACACGTGGGCAAGAGCGAATCACCAAACAAGGCACTGGAGCAATTCTCTCACTGCACGTCCATTTTGAAGTTCAATTCTGGATCCCCCCGTGTTTGTTGGCGTGAGATGCGTTGGGAGAGGTCTCGCGCCTTTGCACCAGAGTGAGCTGGATAGAGAGGAATTCGACGACCCAGTACACCAGTCAGAACCTGGAAGGGCAGACTCTGAATCGTCTTGCAGCGTGAATCGTCTGCTTGTGCATGTGTTGCTTGGGTGACATGTGCTGCTGCTGGCGCCATCGTCGTGTGAATGATATCATGTCGCGAGTCGAGACGACTGAGATCCGTCCAAGATTAGCACCGAATTGTTCTAAGGAGCTTCCAGACTAGCGAAAATAGAGCGCAACTGGGAGTCAACTTGTGACGAGCTGTTCAGTGCGGAAGTGGTCACCGAAACTTTGCGAAATCGTCACTGGCAAGCACGCCAGTTTCGCGTCGCTTCCAGTCGAGTCAGGTCAGGACGGACGCGCTGACCTCGCCCTAGTAGGAAACCTTGCGGCGTCGCCTCCCCTTTCCCTTCGGACTCAGATCAACGTTCGAATCAACCTTTCGGTTTCCCCGTCCTTGTTGGCGGGAGACGCATTGGGAGAAGCCCTCCACTGAGCTTAAGGAGAGCTTCTGGACTGAAAACCCGGAACCCGGCAGACACATGTGACCATATGTGACCATTCCCCAGTCCCGCAGCCCGCTTGCCAAGCGGACATGTGCAGCGCGAATTGTCAGAATATTATGTTTCTCTAGTCTGAAGTGGGGTGCTCTATAATGAGTACAGCCCTGTTTGCTAGTGTCTCCTCCTTCTCTCATTTCACATTCCTTGTTATTTCTTCTCACATGGTTTCAGAGCAGAAACGTTCCTAGGGCCCACCGAACGTTCCGCCTTGCCCTGACTGAAATTTTTTTTTTAGCTGCCCTGTCGCGCGCATCGCGCTTTGCTCCTCTGCGCCCCGTGCGCCTGATCCTGCCCTTTGCGGCCCCTACCCGGCCCCTACGCGGCCCCGTCGCGACCCCGTCGCGGCCCCGTCGCGGCCCCGTCACGGCCTCATCGCGGCCCTGCCCCGTCGCCCGCCGCTGATCTGTCGCGGCCCTGCCCCGGCCCTGTCGCGGCCCTGTCGCGGCCCTGCCCCGACCCTGCCCCGGCCCTGCCCCGACCCTGTCGCGGCCCTGCCCCGGCCCCGCCCCGGCCCTGCCCCGGCCCCTACGCGGCCCTTTCGCGGCCCCTGCTGCTGCCGTCGCGGCCCCTGCTGCTGCAGTCGCGGCCCCTGCTGCTGCCGTCGCGGGCCCCGTCGCGGCCCCCCGTCGCGGCCCCTGTCGCAGCCCCCCGTCGCGGCCCCTCGTCGCGCCCCCCCGTCGCGGCCCCCCGTCGCGCCCCCCCCTGACGCGGCCCCCCGTCGCGGCCCCCCGTCGCGGCCCCCCGTCGCGGCCCCCCGTCGCGGCCCCCCGTCGCGGCCCCCCGTCGCGGCCCCCCGTCGCGGCCCCGTCGCGGCCCCGTCGCGGCCCCGTCGAGGCCCCGCCCCGGCCATGCCCCGTCGCCTGTCGCGGCGCGCCGGGGACCCGTGCACTGCCCCCCCCCCCCCCCTTTTCCCGTCGCCCGTCGCGGCTCCTTGGGGGGCCGCGACCTTGGGGGGGGGGGGCGCGCGTCGCCCCTTCTGCCGCCTGTTCTGGCGCCCTGGGAGGCCGCGCGTCGCCCCCCCCCCGTAACCTCCCTACCCGCCATCCCGCCCTGCCCTGTGTTAGGGTTTGGGGGTGGCGGGTGTGTGGTCTCCCCTGCTCCTCCTCCTCCTCTGTCTCCCACTACTGCAGCTGCCGCTGAGGGGGGTGGGTGTGTGGGAGTCGACGGAGTGGTGCTAGGGGGTGGAGTGTGAGTGAACCTAGGGGTGCAGCAGGGGGTGTGTGAAAGGGGGGTGGGATAGTTTGGGGAGGTTGAAGGGGGGTGGCCGCCGTGAAGCCCGCAGCTCCAGTCGCCCGTGAGACCGTTGCGCCAGTCGCCCGTGAGCCCGTTGCGCCAGTTGCCCGTGAGCCCGTTGCTCCAGTCGCCCGTGAGTCCGTTGCTCCTGCCGCTCAGAGTTAGCCGCGGAGCCAGTTACTCCAGTAGCCCGTGTGCCAGTTGCTCCAGTTGCCAGTGTGCCAGTTGCTCCAGTTGCCCGTGTGCCAGTTGCTCCAGTTGCGCCGTGTGCCAGCAGCTTCAGCTGCCGCCCACTACCTCCTCTCCTCTCATAGTCCCTCCTCCTCCACACTTGCCCTCTGTGATAGCCTCTAGCTTTGCTTACATTTGTGAACTTTAAACTGTTGCTTCTTGTACTTGTGCTCAGAATGTGTGGTGACATTGTGATCCACCCTGAGCTTGTTCTGCTTTGCTTCTTGTGCTGATTACACCCCACTTTGACTATGGGGGTGTGTCAGAATATTATGTTTCTCTAGTCTGCAGTGGGGTGCTCTATAGTGAGTACAGCCCTGTTAGGGTTTGCTATATGTATCCCAATGTTTGCTAGTGTCTCCTCCTTCTCTCATTTCACATTCCTTGTTATTTCTTCTCACACGAATCGTCCGTGCTTGTGCGCATGTGCTGCTAGGGTGACAACCCTTCTCCTCCTGGCACCATCGTCGTGTGAAAGATTTCACGCGAGTCGCACGACGATGACCCGTCCAAGATTATCACCCAACTACTCTAGTAAGGAGCCCCCCCCCGCGCATAAGTAGCAACGAACTTGGCTGTTCTTGAACATCGCGTTATCTAGTCCCGCATCTTTGCTCGCTTCTGAAACCTGCAAGGTTTTACGGCCACTATTACTAGTACTGCAAGATCAACGGGCTCGTCTCTCTGACATCGCTTACTATCATGGAGCGAACTGTGTTTTACTGGGTTCTAATATGTGAGCACCCCCCATTGACGCCCTTTCGCAAGAGCATCCACGGCTCTGCCGCCTTCTGATTACAGCTCGTCTTGGGTGGTGTTTGTGCCTTGTGCAGTTGTAACGCTCGTCACGGTGGGTGCAGAGTCTGCAACGTCATCATCGCTCCCAATCCCAACAACCCCCCCAGCGTCCCTTGCAACCTTATTTTCTAGCGGGCGTGTCACCGAATATGCACGGTTGTGCATATAAGGTGCCAGTTATGTTGCGGTGTAGTGTGGGGTGTAGCATTACCGAATATGAACATTTGGGGTGCAGGTAGTTGGGGACCAGGGAGAGTGCCGCGAAGTTGGTAGGAGAGCTCCGAGGGGTGAAATATAAGGAACCGAACCAACCCAGGCTCGAGGCGCACATTGAGAAATGCACGCTTCGAGCCAGGGACAGGTAAATTCACTAACACACACTCACTCGTTGCTTTTCTCTTGGTATCCTTTCGTATAGTGGATCGTTGTTACCTTCATCCTTCGGCTAGGTGACACACCACTCAGGGAGGACCCTTCGGGTGGGAGCTTTGTCTCTTTCATAACAAGAGAAAAGCGTGCGCGCGTACAAGGATGGACGGGTATGAGCTGCATCATGGCAGGACGTATGGTCGTGTCACCGAATATGCACGGTTGTGCATATAAGGTGCCAGTTATGTTGCGGTGTAGTGTGGGGTGTAGCATTACCGAATATGAACATTTGGGGTGCAGGTAGTTGGGGACCAGGGAGAGTGCCGCGAAGTTGGTAGGAGAGCTCCGAGGGGTGAAATATAAGGAACCGAACCAACCCAGGCTCGAGGCGCACATTGAGAAATGCACGCTTCGAGCCAGGGACAGGTAAATTCACTAACACACACTCACTCGTTGCTTTTCTCTTGGTATCCTTTCGTATAGTGGATCGTTGTTACCTTCATCCTTCGGCTAGGTGACACACCACTCAGGGAGGACCCTTCGGGTGGGAGCTTTGTCTCTTTCATAACAAGAGAAAAGCGTGCGCGCGTACAAGGATGGACGGGTATGAGCTGCGTCATGGCAGGACGTATGGTCGTGTCACCGAATATGCACGGTTGTGCATATAAGGTGCCAGTTATGTTGCGGTGTAGTGTGGGGTGTAGCATTACCGAATATGAACATTTGGGGTGCAGGTAGTTGGGGACCAGGGAGAGTGCCGCGAAGTTGGTAGGAGAGCTCCGAGGGGTGAAATATAAGGAACCAATGTGAACGAACCAACCCAGGCTCGAGGCGCACATTGAGAAATGCACGCTTCGAGCCAGGGACAGGTAAATTCACTAACACACACTCACTCGTTGCTTTTCTCTTGGTATCCTTTCGTATAGTGGATCGTTGTTACCTTCATCCTTCGGCTAGGTGACACACCACTCAGGGAGGACCCTTCGGGTGGGAGCTTTGTCTCTTTCATAACAAGAGAAAAGCGTGCGCGCGTACAAGGATGGACGGGTATGAGCTGCGTCATGGCAGGACGTATGGTCGTCGCGAGGAGGATCGCGCGTGGCGCGGACACTCGCGTGAGCGTGGGCGATCGTTGGAGAGATCGCCGCGGAGGCCTGCCTTTCGCGCGGACCAGGTGCCTCTCGCGCCCGGGCGCCGAGAGGGCGGATCCGCACGAGCAGGAGCGGGCGGATCGGGATCGGCCCTGGTGGGAAGTGATCCGTGGCGGACGGAACCGCGCCACGGAGCAGGTGGCGATCTTGGGTATCGTCAGGAGACGGGAGCGTATCGCTCGCCGGAGGCAAGCTATCGCCGTCGCGAGGATCGGAGTCGCGGGCGAGGCTTGGAGGAGTTGTTTTCGTGCCGAGAGGGAGACCTCAACGCCGATGGAGATGGAGTGGAAGAGAGCTCGGACACGTCGCAGGGATCCGAGCGTGACAACGTGCCTGAGGTTGACGGCGAAGCCCAGGAGGAGGGCGCAAGCGAGCAGCGCGACATGCCCGCGGAGGTAACGGAGGCAAACCCTGCCAAGGCAGGCGAGGCGGAAGAGGCAGGCAGAACTAGCGGCGTACGAAGCGCGCGTAAGGAAGCACCCGTTTCTGGACAACAGGCGCACGGCGGGGAGCAGGGCAGCGGCGCGTCGCGCGCGCCAGATCCGCGCCAGCAGAATGATGGAAAGCGGGGAAGCGGTCCGCGCGCGCCAGATCGGCGCCCGCATCATGACGAAAGGCGGGGAGGCGGGTCGCGTTCGCCTGAGCCACGTCGCGTTCGCCTGAGCCACGTCAGCATCGTGACGGGAGACGGGGAAGTGGATCGCGTTCGCCGGATCCGGGGAAGTATCACAGCGGGAGACGGGAGGGCGGATCGCGTTCGCTGGATCCGTGGAGGAATCGCAGCGGGAGGCGGGGAGGCGAGTCACGCTCGCCGGATTCGTGGAGGAATCGCAGCAGGAGGTGGGGAGGTGAGTCACGCTCGCCAGATCCGTGGAGGAATCGCAGCGGGAGAAGGGGAGGCGAGTCACGCTCGCCGGATCCGCGTCAGCAGCATCACGGAGCGTGGGGAAGCGGGTCACGCTCGCCGGATCGGCGCCAATGCCATGAGGGAAGGCGTGGAGGCGAGTCGCGTTCGCCAGATTCGTATCGCCAGCATGACGGGAGGCGGGGAAGTGGGCCACGCTCGCCGGATCTGCGCAAACATCAGGAGAGGAAGTGGGGAGGCGAGTCAAGTTCGCCAGATCGGCACCAAGAACGGGGTATGAGCAGGGGAAGCGAGCATCGCTCGCTGGATCAGCGTCCGCGGCGTGAAGAGAGATATGGAGGCGGGCACCGCTCGCCAGAACGTGATCTGCAGCGAGGACAAAGAGGGAGATGGGAGGAGGAGTGGCGTCACCGAGACAATCGTTATGGGCAGGAGGGAAGGAGGGCTCCGCGATCCCCGACACCTGAGAAGCGCTGGTAGCACCAAGGGCGAGGGGAAGATTGGGCGCGGGCGAGTTACTCACCAGATCGGCGAGGGAGGAAGGGTGAGGAGGAAAGGCGATGGGAAGCAAAGCAGGAGCAGCACAGAAGCAAAGGTGTAGGCAGCGGTCTGGCATATAGCATGGAGCGCGCCAGAGAAGCAAGGAAGGGATCGAGCGGGCTAGAGGAGGAGGGACGTCAGGAAGGCAGGAAAGGGGAGCAAGTGAGTCATGGGGCGAGGGGCGTGGAAGTGCAGCGATGGCCACACATGTGGAAGTGCCGGCGCGGTTCTCAGGAGACCAGCGCGTGGGGCCTACACTGAAGAACTACTTGATGCAAGTGGGGAATGTGAGATATAGATGTGAGCGGAGCGGCATGGATGCGGTGGATTTCTTCCTAAGTCTGCCAAATACATTGGAAGGGGAGGCGAAGACGCTGTACAGAATGAGGATGGATGAATTGCTTGAGAGGGCGGGCAGGTATGGGGAAGACCCTACAGAGGCATTTCTGAAGCGGCTGCAGCGGCAGTTTTCCGGACATACTGCAGAGAAGATAAGGGAATTTCAGGAGTTCCGGAGAGGGAGGAGTGAGTCGTTGCTCACCTATTACAATCGGCTGATCAACTTGGCGGAGGATGTGACGTGTGGGGACATGGGCCTCTTGGTGAGCAAGTTCTTGGATGGGCTGGACAACACCATGGGAAACGGGCTGCGCATGAAGGTGTATGAGGTGGGGGCAGGCACAACGCTGGATGAGGTATTCGAATTGGCAGAGAAGATGGAGCAAGCACAAAGAAAATATGAGGCATATCGACCCAGGACCATGGAGCGAAGCCGTGGGCCGACTTGGGCAGCAACGATCATACCTGAAGAAAGGGAGAAGGCAGTGGGTCGAGGAGAGAACAGGCCAGAGACACGGACATGCCATAGATGCGGACAGCCGGGACACATACGCAAGGACTGCAAAAACTGTGACAGTTGCGGGAAACCAGGGCATCGGCGACGGGAATGCCCTGAAGCACCGAAGTGTGAAATCTGTGGAAGAGGAGGACATGCGGCAAAAGACTGCTACCAGCGAGAGGGAGCAGCAAAGAAGAAGCTGGAGGAACACGAGAAGCAGATCAGCCGGCTGCAAGCGCAGCTGCAGGCACTGGGACCTCGACGCGAAGCAGAGGCAGGGATGTATGCCAGGGATGAGGAGGAAGAAGATGTAGCACAGGAAGAGCAAGGAGCACTCATGGCGTGGGGATTGAGGGAGGAGGATGAGGAAGAACATGAGGAGCAACCTGCATACATGGCATGGAGAGGGAGAGAAGAGATGGGGCTGCGCAGCGGAGGTAAGGATGGGCGAAGGGAACAGGCGAGGAAAGAGCGGGAAAGGGGGCAGAAGCCAGAAGAGAAGGAAGAGAGATGCACAGCTGCACGTCACCCGCAGGAGCGGCTGGCATGTCAAACATCGGTGCTGCTGATCCAGAATGGAGCACTGACGGTGGAAGGGGAGAAGGCAAAGACAGCTATCATAGACACCGGAGCACAGAATGTCATACTAGGGAAGGGGATGGCCGAGAAGCTGGGACTGTGGGCACCGGACAGACATGTGATGAAGGGGATGCTAGTAATGACGGCAGAGGGAGGAGAGTCAAAATGGATGCCCTGCACGAGGACTCCGATAGAACTAACGGTGTTGAAAGGGGAGAAACATGAGACGCCAGTCAGAATCAGATGCGGGATTTCAGAGTCGGAAGATTTTGATGTGCTGGTGGGCACGGAGATGATTTTTGCATTGGGCATGACCATCTGCTTTTGGAAAGAGACAGTGGATTTCCGAACTAGGTGGTGGAGGAAGGGTGAACCGCTAGGGCAGCTGCCGGTGCAGTTTGTGAAGACAGAGCCAAAGAGGGCCTACGGTGCAGGTCAGAAGGAGGTGACGGTAAAGCAGGGGGCACAAGAGCGAGTGGCTGGCAAAGGATAGGGCAGGGAGCCCAGGATGCGCCACATGGATGAGCCTAGCCAACAGACTGATTGGCAGCAACCCATCCGGCTGGTGGAACTGTTCGGGGGAATAGGGGCGGGACTGGCAGCAGTGGTGCGGAATGGAATAGCGGTGAAACAGTGGATCTACGTGGAGCAGGCAGCGGAAGTGAGGAAGATAGCGGAACATCATGCGTGGGAGCTGCATAGAGAGTTTTCGGAGCTGCTGAGGGGAGACGTGATCAAGGCAGCGATGAGCAGAGGAGTGAACGATGTAAAAGCAATCACGGAAGCTGAAGTGGCAAGCTGGGGGCACGTGGACCTGCTGGTGGCAGGGTGGGAATGCCAAGGGGTATCATGGGCGGGAAAGGGCAAGGGTGAGCTAGACCCCAGGACCAAACTGATGGAGGAGTTGTTCAAGATTATGGAGTGGGTGCAGGCTAGGCAGGGCAGACTGGCCTACTTGCTGGAACACTTGGACATGGAAGGAGATGTCCGGGAACCAGTAAGGTTGGTAAGGGAGAGAGTGACAAGGCAGGTGGGCAAAGGGGTGAGCAGTGACGCGGCACGGATGGGAGCCTATGCACATCGGCTTAGGATGTACTGGCAGAATGTGGTGCCAGTGGAAGATCTGCAGAGGGAGATAGAGGGAGTGCAGAGGGCAGGGGGGCGAAAGGTGAGCGACATACTGGAGCCAGGAAGGACTCCAGCACCAGTGAGCAAAATGAGCTACAGCGGGCACTACCCGTGCAACCAGGTGGGACAGGAGAGGCAGGCATTACCCACCCTGGTGTCATATGAGGGGGCAGCAGGATATCGGATGGATGGGGAGCAGCCGGGCCCAGGACTTGTACATGACCATAGGAAGGGATGATGGGAAGAGCCCATGGCTTTGGAGAGGGAGCTGGCCATGGGGTACAAGGAGAATGCCACAGCAGCCCCTGGAGTGAGTGAGAAGGAAAGGAGGCGGGCGTTGGGGAACGCTATGGATGGGTACATGATGAGATGGCTGGTGCAACGGATGTGGAAGGAGACAGTGCTGCACTGGGGACTGAAGGAGGGAGAAAACACAATAGCAATAGTCATACAAGGGGTATGGGCCTGCCTGCAGAGAGAGGAGCCAGAGTGGAGGATAGGTGAGAACATGAGCAAAGAAGGGAAGGCAGCCATGCGAACACTGCTGGCCAAGCATCGGAAGGGCTTCGCTTTCACCCTGAAGGAGTTGGGGAAGTGCAAGATTAAGGAGATGGCACTGAAGCTGAGCTGTGATGAGCCGGTATTCCACCGAAGGAGGAAGATGCCACCAGGGGATGAAGAGATATGTAGGGAGAAAATCAAGGAGCTGCTGGAAGCCGGTCTGATTCGGAGGTCAGAGTCGGAATACGCCACCCCGACCGTGGTGGCAGCCAGGAAAGACTTGACAGGCGAGGTGCTGAGCAGGAGAATGTGTGGGGATTACAGGGATCTTAACAAAATCACTGTACCGGACAGATATCCGATGCCGATGGCGGAAGAACTCTTCGACAAGTTGGCCGATGGGGTGTTTTTCACAACGCTGGACCTACGGCAGGGGTTCAATCAAATAAAGATCAGAGAAGAAGATGTGAAGAAAACGGCCTTTCATGGACCTGATGGGCTGTACGAGTGGTTGTACATGCCGTTCGGTCTAAGGAACGCTTCGGCAGTATTCCAAAGGATCATGGATGCGGTGCTGCGGGGTATAGAGCATGCGGTATGTTATATTGATGACGTAGTGGTCTTCAGCCTAACCGAACAGCAGCACCTGGAGGACGTGGAGAGGACACTGAGTGCCATAGAGGGGGCAGGGCTCACCTGTCATCCCAACAAATGCAGATGGGGGGAGCAGACAGTGCAGTACTTGGGGTATGAGGTCACAGGGGGACAAATCGGGATCCAGCAAGCGAAGGTGCAGGTGCTGGACAGGCTGAGGGAACCCAGAGACAAGTCCGGGCTGAGGGCGGTCTTGGGCTTCCTCAGCTATTACAGACGCTTCGTGCCTAACTTCAGCAAGAGAGCAACGGTGTTGAACGGGATGCTGCGGGAAGACAAGGCATGAGAGTGGGGAGAGAAGCAGAGGGAGGCGCTGCAGGACCTGATGACCGCTGTAAAGACAGCGACAGTGCTGCGGCTGCCGGCAGCAGACCAGCCCTTCATCCTCTACACCGACTGGAGCAGTCAGGGGATGGGGGCAATACTATGCCAGGAGGTGGAGGGAGTGGAGAAGGTAGTGGCCTACGCCAGCAGGAGCTGTAACCCGGCTGAAGCACAGTACAGCTCGTATATCGGAAAGGGGCTGGCGGCTGTATGGGCAGTGGGGCATTTCAGAGTATATCTACAGGGTAGAGAGTTCACCCTGGTCACTGACCATCAGCCCCTCACATGGGTGATGACCACACCGGGGCTGACGGGCAGGAACGCAAGGTGGGCAGTAAAGCTGCAGGAATACGACTTCAGGATAAGGCACAGGCCGGGAAAGACACTACAGCACGTCGACGGTCTCTCCCGCAACCCACCACCACTGGAGACGGAACAGGAGGCACTGGAGACTGAACGGACAGAGCAGGAGCCAGCGTATACCTTGATTTTGCTGGCGAGGGAGGTGGAGCAGAACAGTGCGAGGGGGAGTAAGGGGCCAGCTGACATTTGGCAGGATGCAAAGGCAATGGAATGGGTGAAGGGAGAGACCGAGGAAGATGAGACAGTGTCTGAAAGGGTGAGGGCACGAGGGCATCACTACAGGTGGTTTCAACAGCAGCTGCAGATAAAAACAGAGGATGGCTGGAAGCTGGTGCCAGCGCCAGAGGAACGTGAAGCAGTGATCAGAGAAGTGCACACTAAGCTGGGGCATTTCGGGCACGAGAGGACCGTACACCTGCTGAAAACGGGCTGGTGGTGGGAAGGGATGCGCCGGCAAGTGAAAGAATGGGTAGAAGGGTGCGAGGCTTGTCAGAGGAGCAAGGCAAACCTCACTCAGGCCAAGGCAGAGCTGCAGTCATTGCCAATCTGTGGTTTGAGGTTTCGATGGTCCTTGGACCTAGCGGGAGAACTGCCGCTGAGCAGGAGTGGGAACCAGTATATAGTGCTCATGGTTGAGCACGTGAGCAAGTGGCTAGAGGTGAGAGCCATCCCTAGCAAGAGCGCGAGGCACATTGCAGCGGCATTCAAGGCCCAGGTAGTGTGCCGATTCGGAGCGTGCGGGGAGGTACTCACAGATCAGGGCACAGAATTCCAGGGAGAGTTTAAGAAGTTGCTGCTGGAATTTGGCATCACGCACCGACGTACCTCCCGCTACCACTCGCAAAGAGACGGGCTGACTGAGCGCATAGTACAGACCATCAAGCGAGGGCTGCGGACCTACGGGGAGCAAAGAAAGAGGGATTGGGATGATGAGCTGGACTGGATAGCAGCTGGGTACAGATTCGGGAAGCAGGCAGCGCAAGGGAGAAGGGAAGGTGGCAAGAGGCGTATGTGAGGGGCAGGAAGTTTATCTGAAGAAAGCGAAGCAAGATACCCTGGATGTAGGATTGGGGACAGTGCGTTGGAAGGTTAAGGAGGTGCGCCCCTCTGGGGTGCTGGTCTTGGAAAACGACAAGGGGGCACAGTTGAAGGAACACCAGACGAACACCGCTGTGATCAGAGGGACAGGGCCTCAGCGTCATGGTCCTGTGACCCGCGCTCAAGCTGCTCAAGCACGGGCACAGGAGGGGGCAGGGAGTGGCTGAGGCAGCACAAGAAGCTTCAGAGAGGAAGAAAATCAGAATGAAGGCAGATGGCAGGCAGAGCTATTTCTCCGATAGCTGTCACCGAATATGCACGGTTGTGCATATAAGGTGCCAGTTATGTTGCGGTGTAGTGTGGGGTGTAGCATTACCGAATATGAACATTTGGGGTGTAGGTAGTTGGGGACCAGGGAGAGTGCCGCGAAGTTGGTAGGAGAGCTCCGAGGGGTGAAATCTAAGGAACCAATGTGAACGAACCAACCGAGGCTCGAGGCGCACATTGAGAAATGCACGCTTTGAGCCAGGGACAGGTAAATTCACTAACACACACTCACTCGTTGCTTTTCTCTTGTTATCCTTTCGTATAGTGGATCGTTGTTACCTTCATCCTTCGGCTAGGTGACACACCACCCAGGGAGGACCCTTGGGGTGGGAGCTTTGTCTCTGAGGCAGCACAAGAAGCTTCAGAGAGGAAGAAAATCAGAATAAAGGCAGATGGCAGGCAGAGCTATTTCTCCGACAGGCGGCTGCCTTTCACTTCCTCAGCTGACACCACTCCGTCGGTGAAGGGAAAGGTGTTCTGTAAGTGCTTCCTTCAGCTCGGCGTTTTTCAGAATTCTCGGAAACACACCAATGACTTAATGAAGGTTCTGCCAGCTTCCAGCAATGAGGTGTTGGGCTGTGCTCTGTTTGTTACTGATACTACTCCACCAGTTGCCCAGGGTCGTACTGTCTTTCTAGAACGGAAAGTCTGGTTCACGTACACCTACTAACTCCCTTGGACCATTCATCCAAGGACCAGAAATGGAAACCACTTGTAGTTTTCTTTCAGTTACCTTTTCCTCTGTGCCTGCCCTGCCTTCCCTTTCCAGTGCGCTATGTGGCCAGGCTCGCTCCCCCTCGTAGCCATGGAAAAGTGGTTGGCGACCGAGGAGCAACCGGAAGAGTAGTCATGAAGGGAGTTAAGTAAGTTTGCTACTTCTTAACCATAGTAGTTGGCTTTGGTGCAGCCATGCAAATGCTGTCAGTTTTTGCCATCAACGTTTTTTTTGTTTTTTTATGAAATCTTGGACGGTTCAGCTTAACGCAGAAAAATCAGGTTGCTACCTGTGCTTTAAAAACTTCTAAGAGTGTGAACGTGCCTTATTCTCCCCTTCTTGCACAAATATCGTGTGGGGGGCCAAATGAATCAACACGTGGTGCTGGTGCTCCTGTCCCTCATATGCCTTGGTGACAGGGCCTCTGCAAGTGCCAACTACTTCGTGCTCAAGATGTGTGTCAACAACATCCAGTCTGGAGGGGCTGCTCCCTTCATTAGCGCCGTTTCAGATTGCCTTGCTGGCATGTATGAGGCAGGATATGAAGGTTTTGGTTGGGAGAACATCACGCGTACCAGCGGTGGTCGGCCCAAGCGTTACAGCTTCGCCACCTCGACGGTTATTGTCGGAACTAAGGCAAGAATGATTGGACTATGGAGAGTTTGGTACAAAAGTATAACCTAAGGGGTTGTACCTCACAGTGAGTACCCCACTAAAGCCTACCCAAACTATAACATATAACTATATGTTTGACACACCCCCATAGGCAAAGTGGGGGAGAACAGAGGGTCACAAGACCAGTCGGGAAGTGCAAAGCAAGCTCAGGGTGGATCACAACGTCACCACACAATCTGAGCACAAGCAACATGCCACAAGGCCAGTTCACATGCAGAGATATATATGTAACAACATCAGCACAGTGATCTCTTCCTACAAGAGCAAGCATGCAGGTATACATATAGATCACAGTACAAACAAAGCCTACAGCAAGTGAGGAAGCGTGGGCACAAGGCCTAACAAAGTGCAGAAACGCTGATGATCACCAGGCGGAAGCGCCTTGGTGAATATATCAGCAGTGTTGGCCCGAGTGGCCACGTAAGTAAGACGAAGCTGACCATGCTGCTGCAGCTCTCGAGCAAGGAAGTAACGCAGAGCGATGTGCTTCGTTCTGTGCTCCAGTCTGTGCTCCTGACACAAGGCAATGGCGGCCTTGTTGTCGACGTACAGCACTGGAGGAGAACGAGGCCGCTCTCCCAAGTCGGTCAGCAGGTAGGTGAGCCAGCGTAGCTCCTGTGCAGCCATGGCTGTGGCGTAGATCTCGGCCTCACAGCTGGAGCCGAGAACTGAAGACGAACGTGTAGAACGCCAGGAAACTGAACCAGAACCAAGGCTGAAGGTGTAACCCTGTGACGACCGCTGCGTAGCCTGGTCGTCAACCCAAGAGGCGTCAGAGTGACCAGTGAGGACAACGTCACCCCGTCCTCCAAGCACGAGCCCCATGCCCGATGTACTGCACAAGTAGCGTAGTACCCTCTTAGCAGCATCCATGTGCACCTTTCGGTGCCGACCAGGAGCCACGTAGCGAGCCAGAAGGCCAAGAGGGTACGCAAGGTCAGGACGAGTGCAGGTCATCAGGTACATGAGGCAGCCCACTAGCTCTGGGTAAGGACCATTCGGCTCTACGGACTCGTCCGAAGGTGGAGCTGAGAGCGAGTGACCTGTAGCCAGAGGAGTGGCCTGTGCTGAGGACCAGGTGAAGCCGAAGCGCTGAAGGACCTGCTGCACCATGTGTGACTGAGTCAGTGTGATGGTGCGGCGTGCTCTGTCCCGGGTGATCTGCAAGTCAAGATAGCTGCGCAGCTCACCCACGTCTGTGCACGTGTGTCTCTTCTGCAGCTCCGACTTCACCAGGGCGAGAGCCTCAGTGTCAGCAGTGGCAAAGACCAAGTCGTCAACGTACACGAGGATGTAGAACGGCGGCAGCGAAGTGTCGGTGCGCAGAAACAGCGACGGGTCAGCAGTCGACGGAGCAAACCCAAGAGCCGCAAGTGTCGTCCTCAGTGTGTCGTGCCACTCACGTGGCGCCTGGCGGAGACCGTAGACCGGCCGCCGGAGGCTCCACTAGGTACCGGGAGGGAACGACCCAGTGAAGCCAGGAGGGCGGCGCAGCCAGATCTCCTCGTGCATGCTGCCCTGTAAGAAGGCTGTGCTGAAGTCAAGAGAGTGAAGCTCGTAGTCACGCTGAGCGGCAACGTGCAGCAGCACCCGAAGAGTGGTCATCTTCGGGGTGGGGGAGAAGGTCTGGAAGAAGTCAACTCCCTCTCGCTGACTGAAGCCTCGAGCCACGTAACGAGCCTTGAAGACAGGCGAAGAACCTGGCGGCCGCTTCACCCTGAAAATCCACATGCCACTGACAATGTTCGCCCCAGGAGGGGGAACCTCGTCAACGTAGGTGCTTGTGGACTTCCAGGATGCCATCTCTACGTCCATGGCTGTCTGCCACTGAGAGGAGTACTCACCCGCGATCGCCTCAGCGTAAGAGCGCGGGGTAGGGATGTCTGGTGCATCCGGGTCTCCCTCAGGGGCAAGCAGCATGGCCACGAGATGAGGCGCAACGGCTGCAAGACACTCAAGGTCCTCCTGCTTGTCGTCAAGGACGTCCGTGCCAAGAGCACACTCACCCCCGACGGACGGAGGACAGACGGACTCAGACTCAGCAACAAGACTAGCGGCGTAGTCGAGACGACAGACAGCAGCAAAGTCAACAAGCTCAGCGACTAAGGAAGACGCAGCAGCAGACTCAAACGACGGGTCAGCGACAACAGTGGCAAGCAGATGCGTGACAGTAGGGTGCTCAGTACGAAACTGGTCAGACGCAGGATCAGCAACGACAGGCAGAGAGGACGCAGGGGGAGAAGGCAGAGGAACACGCGGCTGAGGAGAGGAAGGACGAGGAACTACAAGGTGAGGGCCGGAGACAGCTGGCTGACGCTGACGAGGAACACGACGACCGGAACGGACAGGTGAGACAGGACGCAACGCAGGTGCACGACGCTCAGCAAGGCCCCCAGTCTGCTCTGTTTACGGAGAAGGAGCAGGCAAGGGTGAGTCAGGCTGTAACGGAAGACCAGTAGACGAGGGAAGACTGAGAACCTGGCGAAGGGCAGAGTCAGGCGGTGGCTGAGACGACGGAGACGGCGGAGTGAAGAACAAGCGCGGCTGAGCAGCGCCACCAGCACCAGCAGCTCCAGCACCTCCAGCAGCTCCAGTACCTCCAGCAGCTCCAGCACCTCCAGCAGCTCCAGCACCTCCAGCAGCTCCAGCACCGCCAGCAGCTCCAGTACCCTCAACAGCTCCAGCACCGCCAGCAGCTCCAGGACCCTCAGCAGCTCTAGTACCTCCAGCAGCTCCAGTACCCTCAGCAGCTCCAGCACCCTCAGCAGCTCCAGGACCCTCAGCCACAACACCGCCAGCCCCAGCAGCTCCAGTACCCCCAGTACGAGCACCTCCGGGACCAGCGACACCAGCACCTCCAGCACGCAAAGGACCAGCACCACTCCCTGCTCCAGTGACGCAAGCAGAAGAACCCCCAGCAGTAGAGCCCTGAGGTGCAGAAGCGCGCCGCTGACGGCGACCGTACCAGTCGTGCAGCTGCTGGGAGGTGAGGGGCACTCGCGGACGAAGACGACTACTCCAAGGAGACCGCGTAACAGCAGTCTCAGAACCCTCAGGCGACGCACCCCCAGACTCAACACCCCCAGGCTCCGCACACGCAGGCTCAACACCCCCAGACGCAGCACCTCCAGACGCAGCTCCCCCGGACGCAGCACCTCCAGACGCAGCACCCCCAGACGCAGCACCTCCAGGCTCCTCACGCGCAGGCTCAGCACCTCCATGCTCCGCACCTCCAGGCTCCTCACGCTCCCAGACTCAGCACCACCAAGCTCCACACCCACAGGGACAGCACCACTTCCAGCAGGACCGGAGTCACCAGTGACCTCAACAGGCGCAGGCGCGGGGGGGTCTACCTGAGAGACCTGAAGGAGCAGGACCTGGCACGGGGAGGGGTTCTACCTGGGGAGGACCGGGGGCAAGAAAGAGCGGCGGGAGGGGGGGAGGAGCAGTGCGGTAGGGGAAGAGACGGTAAAAGGGGACGGACTCGTCAAAGGTGACGTCCTGAGACGCAACGACACGGCGCGAGGCGGGGTCGTAAAACTGCCAGCCAGGCGCGTCAGGGACAAAGCCAAGGAAGACGCAAAGAATGGCGCGAGGGGAGAGTTTGTCCGCGGTGGTATCGCGGACAAAGGCACGAGCACCCCAGACCCGGAAACGCGACGCGTCGCCAACCTTCCCCGTCCACAGCAGTGTGGGCGAGGTCTCAGGCAAGGAGACACGGGGCCAGAGGTTGAGCTGATGCGCGGCGTACCGGACCGCAAACGGCCACAGAAAATGGGGGGCAGCCGCATGGATCATGGAGGTACGAGCGACCTCCATGACTAAGCCAATGCGGCCCTCAGCAAACCCATTCTGCTGCGGAGAGGCCGGAAGCGTGAAAGTCTGGCGAATGCCGTGCTCCGCACAGAAGGCCGCCAAGAGGTCTGAGGAGAACTCACCACCTCTGTCAGAGTGCAGACGCAGAACAGGAAAGTCCGACTGGAACCGCTCGCGGAGCTGGAGACGAGTAGCGCGGATCCAGGGGATCAAAACATCAGGGACATCCCCCTTGCGCTGCAAGGGGAAGACCGTGGTGTAATGCGTGTAGTCGTCGACAACCAGCAGGAAGTACCGCTCGTGGCCCTGTCCACGGACGCGGGCTGGGCCCCACACGTCCAGGTGGAGAGTCTGCAGTGGAGCCTCTGTGGGAGGGAACGAGGAAGAGTGAGGAGCGGTGCGCTGCCGCCCCTCGACGTAAGGAATGCAGGGCGGCGCAGGCGAGGGAGGGAGGGCAGGCAGAGACCTGGGAAGACCAGAGACCAGGAAGCGAGAGTGCATGCTACGCAGGCGAGGCAGGGAGGGGTGACCAAGGCGGTGGTGCCACAGGCGGCGACACTCACACTGGGTAGCTACCTGAGCAGACGCGTGTAACTGGGGAGACAAAGGGGCGGAGCGCGACGCAGTGGTGAGGGTGTACAAACTGGACCCTGGCGCACGAGTGAACGTGGCCAGGTGGTGGCCGGTCTGGGAGCACGTGCAAATCGCCACACGCTGCCGGCCAGGGGTGAAGGTGTCAACCCCCGCATCCTGGAGGACAGCGTTGCTCACCAAGTTCGTAGAGAACGAGGGGAGGTGGAGACCAGACAGCTCACCAGACGGGACCGCCGGACACGGAAGCACGGTGGAAGACCGTGCAAGCATTGGGCCCCCAGAGGGGTCAGCCAGTGAGACAGGAACAGGGGCAGGGAGGGGAGTGACTGTGGTACTGTTGCGAAAGAAACAGCGGGAAGCACCAGAGTCAAGTGTAAAGGTGTGCAAGGCCTGTGCAGGCGCAGTACCAAGGGAAGCAGACTCACAAGCACCTAGTGCTGCAGGCGCTATACCAGGGGCTATACCAGGATCCGGCGGCACACACAAGTAGCAGTCACCCTCACCACTAACGGACAATGCATACATAGCAGCTAGAATAGCCTCATAGTCAAGATCAAAGATAGGTACATCACGCCTAAGCAGCTCTGCCCAGTTAGGGAACTCAGGAGCATCAGGAAACTTGGCGCGCCAGGCGTCGCTAAGTCGAGCGAAGCGCTGCTCAGTGTGAAACCCTGTGCACTGGCGACCAGTGCGGGGACCTGTGCGAATGATATAGGGGCAGCGACCAGGACCCCTAGAAGCCCCACGCCCGGCATACCAGTCAAGAAGCTGCTGGGAAGTGGGGGTCTGGCGCTGACGCTGCTGCTGCTGCGACTGCTGCTGGCCCTGACCACCACTGCCACCACCGCTCCCTCCTCCCCCACCTTCGCTCCCTCCTCCCCCACCGCCGCTGCTACCACCCCCACCGCTCCCAGTGCCTCCGCCGCCCCCACCACCACCTCCACCACCTCCACCCCCACGACCACCTCCACCACCTCCACCTCCCCCGCCGCCTGCACCACCGCCACCCCCACCGCCACCCCCACCTCCCCTGCCACCCTTGCCGCCTCTGCCGCTGCGACGCTTCCCACTAGGAGGGGAAGCAGCCCCGACCTCCTCACCACCAAGGTAGTCGTGAGCAGCAGCTGCGGAGGCATAGGAGGGGGTGAGAGGGGAGGGGGAGCACCCCTCAAAGAGGGGAGAGCGAGGAGTGCCACGAGCAGCACCTACAGCAAGGATGCTCTTCTCTGCTGCGAGGAGGTGCTTCTCGAAGTCGTCGACAGTGAGAGTGGGGGGGTCTAGTGCGAGAAAGTGGTCCCTGACTGAGCTAAGAGTGTCAGGGAGGCGGGTGACGAGGAAATAGAGAGTGAAGTACATCGGGGGGGGGGGGGGGGGGGGGGTTTGCGGCGCAGAACTCGGCTGTAAGGGCGGCACGAAAGCGAGTGTTAGTAGCGCGCAGGTGGGAAATGAGGTCCTCAGCAGTGGTGAACGAGGAAAGGTCGGGGAACAGGTAGGGTAGCATGAGCCGACCTATGGCTGCAGTGGCCGGGGAGGAGTAGCGCGCAACTACAGCGTCGTACAGCTTCTTAACAGTTTTGTGCTGGCTGAAATGCGCACGCTCAGTAATTGGCAGATGGTTCCTAATAGCTAGGCGTGCAGCAGCATCGCGGGTCTGCCACTGCGAGCGTTCGAGAGCAAGAGCATCGGCAGCAGGAGCAACGGCAGTGCCAGACACGTAATCGAACAGTGAAACGCCCTCTTTGGCATCGGTCAGAAGGAACAGTTGGAGATCATCTAACCACACAGCGAACTCTATGGGGCGACCGTCAGGCTCGAACGCGAGAACGTTAGGCGTCGTCATAATGGCAGCAGGCAGAGGCAGGAGGCAGCAGGTAGCAGACAAGAGGCAGCAGGCACCAGGCCACAAGCAAAGACAGAGGCAGCAGGCAGCAGGCAGGAGACAGCAGGCAGCAGACAAGAGCGGCCGCACGCGAGCTCCTAAAGCAGCGCGCTAAGCAGCAGCGGGCCGCGCAGGTGACCGACGCGACGCGCGGCGCAGCGGCGGGCCGCGCTGGCGACAGACGCGGCGCGCGGGGCGAAGGCGGGCTGGACGCGACGGCGGGTTGCGCGGGGCGGCGGGCCGCGCGGGCTCTACTCGAGCTGCGCGGGCGACGCGGGCCGGCGCGCGGCGCTGCAGCAGTGGCGCGCGCTAAAAACAGCGACACGCGCGCTAGCAGTCGAGGCGCGCGCGGAAAAAAAAAAAAAAAAAAAAAAAAAAAAAAATGACGCGCGCTGCAGGTGAGGCGCGCGCGGGCATTAGGCAAGGCAAGCAGTTAGGTGGGCCCGATTCTTAGGTCCTAGAGACCTCTTGCTCTAGTTACCATGTTAGGAACTAAGGCACGAATGATGAGATTAGGTCAAGGTTGGGGTACAAGACTAGAGTGTCGAGAAAGTTTCTGTACCCCCTAAGGCTAGCCCCAATATAGCCTAGATAATGATATGCATATACTGAACGAAATTATTGTCCTTATGCATTCGAAATGTATGATAACTTGCACCCAATTCGGGCCTAAACAAGTTTTGTAATAAACATATTGCATACAGGGTTTGCGATTGACTGTTACGAGTTTGTGTAGGCTATCTATAGCCCCCAAAAAACCTCTTGCTCTAATGAGTCAGCTCTTCCCTCTCGACACCCCACACGGACAAATCTTTCCGAAATGTCCCGCGCCTTATTTCGTGCGCTATTAGAGCTAGACTAGTTTGGTACAGAGGAGATTACGGACGGATACTACGATCTACGAGTAGCGCTAACACCCCCGCATCATGAAGCGCCTTTGCGAGGAGAAACAGAAGCGCATCATGCAGCGAATTGCGGAGGGGCGTAGTTACCGCCAAATCGCGTAGGAGTTGGGAGTTTCAAAGTCTGCCGTCCATGACGAGCTCCTCCGCCACCTCGGTCCGAAAACGTTCGACGAGCTAGTGCCGTCCCCGGCGAAACCTGGTCGGCCGCGCAAGTTACCAGAGCAAATCGCAAGGATAGTTATAAGGTCGATAGTGTCTGGTGAATCGAAATCCGCCGAGGCCGCAGCGGGAATGATATCCTCTACGCACGGCATCAGTGTCACGGGCGCCACCGTGCGAAACACTCTCAAGCGGCACAGAGTTAGGGCGATAGAAAAGCCGTCGAAGCCTAGATTATCAGCGAAAAATGTCAAGGACCGCAGGCAGTGGGCCAAGGACCATCAGCACTGGACGATCGACGACTGGAAACGCGTGGTGTGGAGCGACGAAACGAAAATCTGCCGGTTTAGTAGCGACGGCCGTAGTTGGGCCTGGATTAGGGAGGACTGTCACATGGAGCCGCACCATGTGAAACAGACCGTCAAACATGGCGGCGGCTCCATCATGATTTGGGGGTGCTTGACATACAACGGCGGGGGTTTCATGTGCAAGATAGAGGGAAGAATGAACGGCGAGTTGTACCGTTCAATCCTGCAAGACGAGCTGTAGTAGACTATTGAGCATTACGAGTTGGATCCCGAGACCGTTGTGTTCCAGCATGACAATGACCCGAAGCATACATGCAAGATGGTCAAAACATACCTTGCCGAGCAGCCGTACTCTGTGCTTCTATGGCCAGCATCTAGTCCGGACCTCAACCCCATAGAACATCTGTGGGTTTACTTGAAGAAGCAGCTGCTTGCTTACCCCCGCCCCCCTGCAGGCATTCTCGAGCTATGGGACAGAGTACAAGTGGAATGGGAGAAAATCCCTGCGGCTTGGTGCAGTGAGCTAATCGACAGCATGCCTAGGCGTGTGCGGGCTGTACTCAAGGCCAAGGGTCGTTGGACCAAGTACTAGATTCTGCTTGGTTTGCATGTGTGACTGTAATTGTATAAAACTGTCCTTATGCTAGTATTTGCCTATTTCTATATTCGCTGATTGTTTAACCGAGTTTATGACCAACATGCAGCGTGTTTAGATGTACAACCCTTCGGGCTTTAACCTCATGTGGTCCAGTTATTAAGGCTTAATCACCATGGCCACTAATGCCCGTTCATGTCTTGAAACATGAACATGTGGACAATTATTTCGTTCAGTGTATGTTTTGACAGCTCACCCCCCCTCGTAGCAATGGAAAAGTGGTTGGCGACCGAGGAGCAACTGGAAGAATGGTTTTGAAAGGAGTCAAGTAAGTTCGCTGTTTGTTACCTATTGTCGGCTTCTGTGCAGCCCTGAAACACTTAAAACACTTCTAAGGTTAAGGTAAACTCGTCTCAATTTCCTGACCTTGCACAGATATCATGTGAGGAGCCATGAATTAACACGTGGTGCTCCTGTCCCTCCTGTTCTCCGTTTCCTCGATGACAGGTCCGCTCCAAGAGCCTGCTACGCTTGGATCAAGATAACAGTCAACAACATCCGGTCTGGAGGGGTTAATCCTTCCGTGGTGCCCGTCTCATCTTGCCTTGCTGGCAAGTACGAGAAAGGATATCTCAGCGAGATATGGGAGAACACCACGAGTATCAGGGGTGGTCGGCTCAAGCGGTACAGCTTCACTGCCTCGTAGGTTGTCCACTCTGGCAGTTGGAGGCTCGACAATTGATTGTTACGTATGCAATCAAAATGTTAGGCATGCGTCTGGTTGCGTCTCATCCGGAGAATGACAATGCACTCTGCGGGAAGTTGAAGAAGCGACCCATTTGGCCATGACCATTTCAGGTTCGTGTGCGAGGCTGCGAGCATTGTAAAGACATCCGACAAAAGCACCGGCCCAGTGTGGGATCCAGGGGCTGGGTGGGGTGCCTCTCTTTGTATTATGATGCACCACTATTTGTACAATATGGTTCTAAATAGCCTACCCATTCTTTACCGGTACCTGTAGTGACGACCGCATGCTGCATAATGTCACTAGCATTTTGATTGAGAAGAGTGATGGATTGCATAGATTGCGCATTTGTGATGTAAAATTCGTTTTGTATTCCATGTTCCTCTTGAATGGATCACCCCCCTGTCAAGAATGAAAGTGTTGGTTCATTGATATGGGTTGGGGTACATATGACAAACCCTAACATCTGTACCCCCTAAGACAGACCTCACTCCAGGCTACAACATTTGACACACCCCCATAGCCTAAGTGAGGGGTGTAAAGCAAAACCAAAAGTGTACAGTCACAAGACCAGTCACAAAGAAACAAAGCTCAGGGTGGATCACAACGTCACCACACACTCTGAGCACAAGCAACAGGGGCCACAAGGCCAGTTCGAGAGTTCACAAGTGTGTATAGCAAGAGTACAAGCAAAGAAAATAGTAGACTCAAGCCTATACACGACTAGAAACGGTGTCAACAAGGCCTAACTATACACAACACCTCTGGTGGTCACAAGGCGGAAGCGCCTTGGTGAAGATGTCTGCAGTGTTGGCCTCGGACTCCACAAACTCGAAGCGAGCCTGTCCACGTCTCTGCAACTCTCGCAGAAGAAAGTACCTAACGTTAATGTGCTTCACTCTGCTCTCCAGTCGCGGCTCTCGACAAAGGAGAATCGACGCCTTGTTGTCAGTGAACAAGGTCGGTGCAGAGCTCGGCCGCTCACAAGGTTTGCGAGCAAGAAGGTCAACCAACGCAGCTCCTGTGCCGCCATGGCACCAGCGTAGATCTCAGCCTCAGCTGTAGAGGTCGAGACAGAAGAGGAGCGCGTGCACCGCCACGAAACAGCTCCAGAACCCAAGCTGAAACAGTACCCCTGAGTAGACCTATGAGTCTCAGCGTCGTCAGCGTAAGAAGAGTCACAGTGACCAGTAAGTACGACAGGCTGCTGCCCTCCAAGAACTAGCCCCACGCCTGATGTCGTCGCTAGGTACTTCGCCACCCTCACAGCTGCCGTCCAGTGAACAGGACGGTGTCTCCTTGGCGCAACAAAGCGAGCAAGGATGCTGAGAGGGAAGGCGAGGTCCGGGCGAGTGCAAGTCATCAGGAAGATGAGGCAGCCCACCAGCTCTGCGTAGGGACCACTAGACTCAAACGGCTCGTCAGGAAAGGGTCCAGTAAGTCTGTGGTCAACAGCAAGAGGTGTGCGCTGTACTGTGGAGTGCTGAAGCTCGAACCGCTGAAGGACCTGTTGCACCATGTGTGACTGTGAGAGTGTAATGGTGCGAGCAGCTCTGTCCCTGGTGATCTGCAGGCCAAGGTAGTGGCGCAGCTCACCAAGGTCAGTGCACGTGTGTCTCTTCTGCAGTTCGGACTTCACGTCTGCCAAGGCAACCCTGTCAGCAGTGGCGAAAACCAGGTCGTCGACGTAGACCAGAACAAAGAACGGTGTGGAGTCACGACGAACGAACAGCGACGGGTCGGCAGAAAACGGCTGGAACCCAAGGTCAGAGAGGGTAGAACGAAGAGTGTCGTGCCACTCACGAGGAGCCTGACAAAGACCGTAGACAGGTCGCCTCAGCCTCCACTGGGTCCCAGCAGGGAAAGTGCCAGTGAAGGCAGAGGGACGACGTAGCCAGACCTCCTCGTGTAAGCTACCCTGAAGGAAAGCAGTGGAGAAGTCGAGAGAGTGTAACTCGTAGTCTCTCTGTGCTGCTACGTGCAGTAACACCGGAAGAGTGGTCATCTTCGGGGTAGGCGCGAAGGTCTGAAAGAAGTCAACTCCCTCGCGCTGACTGAAACCTCTAGCCACGTAGCGCGCCTTGAAGACCGGAGGAGATCCCGGTGGCCGCTTCACCCTGTAGATCCACATGACATCGACTACGTTCGCCCCAGGGGGGGGAACCTCGTCGACGTAGGTGCCTGTGGATCTGTAGGAGGCCATCTTTGCATCCATGGCAGCTCTCCACTGAGAGGCCCAAGGCCCTGACACTGCCTCAGCATAAGTGCGAGGAGTCGGTATGTCAAGGGCGTCGGGGTCTCCCTCAGGGGCGAGCAGCATGGCACAGAGATGTGGGGAAGCGGCTGCCAGGAACTCTAGCTCAAACTGCCTGTCCTCTAGGACGTCACAGCCAAGGGCAGACTCACCCCCGACGGCCAGAGGACTGGTAGGAGGAGCAGCCACAAGACCGGTGGCGTAGTCAAGGCGGTGATTAGAGGCAAACTCAGTGACTGCGGCAGTAAGGGCGGAGACAGAGGAGACAGAGGCACGAGGGTCGGTAACAAGAGAGGCAAGAACACGAGAGAGAATAGGACGGTACGTGCGGTAGTAGTCAGTGACAGGAGTGTGAAATAACTATGAGGAATGGATGAACTAGCAATGAGTTGGGTACAAGTACTAACCCTAATTGGGTTGTACCCCTTATGGGCTACCCCACTACAGCCTACACAAATGTATAAGCTATAATGTTCTGACACACCCCCATAGGCAAAGTGGGGGAGAACAAGTGGTCACAAGACCAGTCAAGAAAAGCAAAGCAAGCTCAGGGTGGATCACAAAGTCACCACACAGTCCGAGCACAAACAGAGGGCAACAAGGCCAGTTCACATGCATGATGATATATATAGATCACAGTACAAGTAAAGTCAAGAGGTAAGCAAGTGAGGCCAAGTAGGCACAAGACCTAGCATAGTACAGAAGCGCTGATGATCACAAGGCTGAAGTGCCTTGGTGAAGATATCAGCAGTGTTGGCCGGAGAGTCTACGTAAGCAAGGCGCAGCTGACCACGCTGCTGCAGCTCACGAGCAAGGAAGTAGCGAAGAGCAATGTGCTTTGTTCTGTGCTCAAGTCTGTGCTCCCGACACAAGGCCAGCATGGCCTTGTTGTCTACGTACAGAACTGGAGGAGAACGAGGCGGCTCTCCCAGGTCAGTCAGCAGGTAGGTGAGCCAGCGTAACTCCTGTGCAGCCATGGCCCCCGCGTAGATCTCAGCCTCACAGCTGGAGCTGAGAACAGAAGACGAGCGGGTAGACCGCCACGAAACAGAGCCGGAACCAAGGCTGAAGGTGTAACCCTGTGACGACCGCTGAGTAGCCAGGTCGTCAACCCAAGACGCGTCTGCATGACCAGTGAGGACCACTGGACTCCGCCCTCCAAGCACGAGCCCCATGCCCGACGTACTGCACAAGTAGCGCAACACCCTCTTCGCGGCAGCCATGTGCTCTGGTCGATGTCTCCCAGGAGCAACATAGCGTGCCAAGATGCTAAGAGGGTATGCCAGGTCAGGACGAGTGCAGGTCATCAGGTACATGAGGCAGCCAACAAGCTCTGGGTACAGGCCACTCGGCTCTACGGACTCATCCGAAGGCAGAGCTGAGAGCGAGTGGCGAGTAGACAGAGGAGTGGCCTGAGGCGAGGAGTACGTGAAGTCGAAGCGCTGAAGGACCTGCTGCACCATGTGTGACTGAGTCAGGGTAATGGTGCGCTGTGCTCTGTCCCGGGTGATCTGTAAGCCAAGATAGCTGCGCAGTTCACCCAGGTCTATGCACGTGTGTCTCTTCTGCAGCTCGGACTTCACGTGGGCGAGTCCTGCAGTGTCAACCGTAGCAAAGACCAAGTCGTCGACGTACACGAGGATGTAGAACGGTGGCAGTGAAGTGTCGGTGTGTAGAAACAGCGACGGGTCAGCAGTAGAAGGAGCAAACCCAAGAGCCGCAAGCGTAGTCCTCAGTGTGTCGTGCCACTCACGGGGCGCCTGGCGGAGACCGTAGACTGGCCGCCGGAGGCTCCACTGGGTACCAAGAGGAAACGACCCAGTGAAGCCAGGTGGGCGGCGCAGCCAGATCTCCTCGTGTAGGCTGCCCTGTAGGAAAGCAGTGCTGAAGTCAAGAGAGTGAAGCTCGTAGTCACGCTGCGCAGCAACGTGCAGCAGAACCCGAAGAGTGGTCATCTTCGGGGTCGGGGAGAAGGTCTGAAAGTAGTCAACTCCCTGCCGCTGATTAAAGCCTCGAGCCACGTAGCGCGCCTTGAAGACAGGCGGAGAACCCGGCGGCCGCTTCACCCTGAAAATCCACATGCCACTGACGATGTTCGCCCCAGGTGGGGGAACCTCGTCGACGTAGGTGCCTGTGGACTTCCAGGAAGCCATCTCTGCGTCCATGGCTGCCTGCCACTGAGAGGAGTAGGGACCCTCTATCGCCTCTGCATAAGAGCGCGGGGTCGGGATGTCTGGTGCATCCGGGTCTCCCTCAGGGGCAAGCAGCACGGACACGAGATGAGGTAAAGCAGCAGCAAAACACTGGAACTCCTCCTGCCTGTCCTCTAGGACGTCCGTGCTAAGAGCACACTCACCCCCGACGGACGGAGGACAGACAGACTCAGACTCAGCAACAAGACTAGCGGCGTAGTCTAGACGACAGTGAGCAGCGAAGTCGACAAGCTCAGCAACTAAGGCAGACGCAGCAGTGGACTCAAAGGAAGGGTCACTGACAACAGTGGCCAGGAGACGCGTGACAGTAGGACTGGCAGCACGAAGAGAGTCAGACTCCGGGTCAGCAAGAGCAGGAAGAGAGGACTCTGGAGGAGACGGCAAAGGAACACGCTGCGGCGCAGTGGAAGGACGCAGTGCCATCTGATGCGTGCCCGGGACCGCAGGAGGACGCTAACGTGGAACACGACGACCAGTGCGAGCAGCACGAACAGGTGACCCAGGACGCGACTCAGGCTCACGACGCTCAGCAAGACCTCCAGTAGGACCAGCGTAGGGAGAGGGAGCAGGCAGAGGGGAGGCGAGCTGTAACTGTGACTCGGGCTGGACAGGCGGTGGACACTCTAAGGAGGGAGTAGGACCAGAAGAAGGTGGAAGACCAAGAACCTGCTCAAGGAGCGGAACGAAGTACGGCCGCGGCCGCGCAACGCCTCCAGAACCAGTAGGGACAGCACCAGCACCCCCAGTGTCAGCGCCAACTCCAGCAGCACCACCAGCACCAGCAGCACCTCCAGCAGCTCCAGTAGTGTCAGCTCCAGCACCCACAGGAGCACCGGCGCCAGCAGCACCTCCAGCTCCAAGACCGCCAGCAGCTCCAGCTCCAGCAGGACCACCGGAAGACGCAGCAGCTTCGGCTCCAGTACCTCCAGGAGCACCTACTCCAGCAGCACCACCAGCTCCAGCTCCGCCAGTAGCCCCAGCACCAGAAGCACCACCAGGCCCAGCAGCGCCAGTACCACCAGTACCAGCACCTCCGGGACCCGTGGCTCCAGCACCCCCAGCAGCAGTAGAACCTCCAGCACCGGCAGCACCACCAGCTCCAGCAGCACGGCGCCAGCGCCGAGCAAACCACTCGTGCAGCTCCTGTGGAGAGGGTAGCTCACGCCGGGACAAAGCACCCGAAGGACCTCCAGGTCCAGCACCGTCAGGCTCCGCACCCCCACACTCAGCAACCCCAGGCTCAGCACCCCCAGACCCAGCACCCCCAGGCTCCGCACACTCAGGCTCAGCATCCCCAGGCCTAGCACCCCCAGACCCGGCACCCGCAGGCTCAGCACCCCTAGAAGCACCAGAGTCAACAGCTACCTCGACAGGCTCGACTGCGTCTACCTGGGACACACCTGAGGGGGCAGGACCCTGAGGGGGGAGGGGGTCTACCGGGGGGGGACCCGGCGTGAGGAAGAGCGGCGGGGGAGGGAGGGGGGCAGCGCGGTAGGGGAAGAGACGGTAGTACGGAACCGACTCGTCAAACGTGACGTCCTGGGAGGACAGAACACGGCGCGAGGTGGGGTGGTAAAACTGCCAACCAAGCACGTCAGGGGGGAAGCCGAGGAAGACGCAAGGAACAGCACGGGAGGACAGCTTGTCCGCAGACAATTCACGGACGAAAGCTCGAGATCCCCAGACACGGAATGCAGTCGCATCGCCAACCTTCCCCGTCCACCGCAGAGTAGGGGAGGTCTCCGGCATGGAGACCCGGGGCTGAAGGTTGATCTGATGCGCCGCGTACTGAACCGCGAACGGCCACAGAAAATGGGGAGCAGCCGCATGGACCATGGACGTACGAGCGACGTCCATGATCATGCCAATGCGGCGCTCAGCAATCCCATTTTGCTGTGGAGAGGCCGGAAGTGTGAACGTCTGGCGGATGCCCTCCGCACGACAGAAGGCTTGCAGAAGGTCGGAGGAAAACTCTCCACCTCTGTCGGAGTGCAGACGCAGAACAGGAAAGTCCGAGCCGAAACGCTCTCTGAGCTGGAGACGAGCAACGCGGATCCAGTCGACCAACACCTCAGTGACCTCATCCTTGCGGCGCAAGGGGAAGACTGTGGTGTAACGCGAGAAGTCGTCAACCACCAGCAGGAAGTAACGCTCGTGACCCTGTCCAGGAGCCTTAGTTTAGGAGCCTTGGTAGTTGAGTTCGAGTTTAGGAAAAGTATCGAGGGGTTTGGAAGGAGAGGAATGGGGTTTCACTAGCAAGAGTTGGGATACAAGTACAACACCCTAAATTGGGTTGTACTCATTACAGAGTACCCCACTGCAGGCTAGACAGCAAATACATTCTGACACACCCCCATAGCCAAAGTGGGGTGTAATCAGCACAATGAGCAAGCATAGAGCAAGAGTTCACAATAGGTAAGTAAGGCTAGAGCTAATCACAGAGGGCAAGTGAGGAGGAGGAGAGACTGTGGGGGAGAGAAGATGGGAGGCGACTGCTGACGCTGCAGACACACAGACGAGCTGCTGGCTCAGTGGCTACCGGAACAGCGCTCCGGACTACTGGGGTAACTGGCCCCGCGGCTAAAAGTAGCGGCAGACGAGCAACGGACCCACGGGCGACTGGCGACTACCGGAGATTGTAGCCTCCGGACTGCTGCTGCTGCTGACGACAAGACTGCTGCCTCCACTCGACCTCCCCAGCTGCCTAACGCCCTTCTCACACACCCCCTGCTCAAACCCTAGCCCTACACCCACAGCACCCCCTTAAACCCTAAACCCCAGACTCCCACACATCCACCCCCCTCAGCGAGAGCTGCAGCAGTGGGAGACGAAGGAGGAGGAGGAGGAGGGAACGGCACGCACAACCGACACCCCCACAACCATCACCCCCACACCCACCCCCCCACGGCTGCACCGGGTCCAGGAGCGGCTGCTGCAGGGGCCAGGGGCGGCTGCTGCTGGGGCGGCTGCTCCAGGGGCTGCTGCTGCTGGGGCGGCTGCTCCAGGGGCTGCTGCTGCTGAGGCGGCTGCTCCAGGGGCTGCTGCTGCTGGGGCGGCTGCTCCAGGGGCTGCTGCTGCTGGGGCGGCTGCTCAAGGGGCTGCTGCTGCTGGGGCGGCTGCTCCAGGGGCTGCTACTGCTGGGGCGGCTGCTTCAGGGGCTGCTGCTGCTGGGGCGGCCGCTGCAGTGGCGGCGGCTCCAGGGGTTGCTGCTGCTGGGGCGGCTGCTCCAGGGGGTGCTGCTGCTGGGGCGGCTGCTCCAGGGGCGGCTGCTGTTGCAAGGCAGGCCGCTCCAGGGGCGGCTGCTTCAGGGGCGGCGGCTCCAGGGGCGGCTGCTGCAGCGGAAAGTAGGAGGGAGGGGAGGGGAAGGGCGCGGCCCCCATTGTGCCCTGACGGGCGATGTGCTAGGGAGCCGCGCATGTCCCCAAAAGTGCCTCGACTGGCAACGAGAGGGGACCGCGCGCAGGCCCCTAAGGCGCCGCGACGAGGCAACGGGAGGGGCCGGCTCGCGGGCCCCGAAAGTGCCGCGACGAGGCGACGGGAGGGACCTGCGTGCAGGCCCCCAAAACGCCTCGACGAGGCGACGGTCGGGGCCAGTGCGCGGGCCCCTAAGACGCCGCGACGAGGTAGGAACCCGCCGCGCGCCTCGGGGCGCACGGCGGGCAGAAAACCGCCACGCGCTACGAGCGCGTGGCGGGAAGAAAAATGGGATGTCGCGCGCCACGGGGCGCGCGACACACAGTAGGGCAGCGGAATCGAGTGGGCCCACAGGCCAGGAACGTTAAGCTCTGATAACATGACAAAATACTAGCGTGAGTTTGGCTTAGGAGCCATAGTTTAGGAGCCTTGGTAGTTGAGTTCGAGTTTAGGAAAAGTATCGAGGGGTTTGGAAGGAGAGGAATGGGGTTTCACTAGCAAGAGTTGGGATACAAGTACAACACCCTAAATTGGGTTGTACTCATTACAGAGTACCCCACTGCAGGCTAGACAGCAAATACATTCTGACACTGGGCCCCACACGTTCATGTGAAGAGTCTGCAGCGGAGCCTCTGTCGGAGTAAACTCGGAGGAGTGAGGAGCGGCGCGCTGCCGCCCCTCGACGCAGGGAACGCAGGTAGGGGCAGGCCCCGGAGGAAGGGGAGGGAGGGACCGGGGGAGACCAGAGACAAGGACACGGGAGGCCATGCCTCGGAGACGAGGCAAGGAGGGGTGACCAAGGCGGTGGTGCCAGAGGAGGGTCTGGTGGGACAGGAGGCGACACGAGCAGGGGGCAGACTCAGGACCTGACCGAGACGCTGCAGCAAACACCTGACTTGACGCAGCAACCTGACCAGACTCAGCAACCGGAGGAGAATCTGTGGTCAGTGTGTACAGGCTCGACCCCGGCCGACGGGTAAACGTGGCCAAGTGGCGGCCCGTCCGAGCACACGTGCAGTGGGTCACTCGCTGATGCGCAGGAGTGAACTGGTCAACCCCTCCATCCCGAAGGTCAGCACCACTCACCAAGTTCGTAGAGAACGAGGGGAGGTAGAGATCGGACAGGGAGCCGGACGGGGCCGCCGGACACGGTAGGACAGTGGAGGAGTGGGCAAGGACAGGACCCCCAAAGGGGAGACTGCAACCGGCCGACTGAGCGGCGTGAGTGTGGTGCGGTCTCGAAAGAAGGAGCGGGAAGCACCCGAGTCGAGGGTGAAGGTGTGCAAAACCTGTGCCGACGCGGTACCTGAGAGAGCAGACTCACCAGCACCTGGAGCAACAGACTCACTAGCACCTAGAGCAGTAGCCTCAATGCCCGGGTCAGGCGGAACACACACGCAACAGTCACCATCAACACTAATAGACACAGCATACATGGCAGCAAGGATAGCATCAAAATCAAGATCAAAGATAGCTTCACCCGACTTGAGCAGATCACCCCAGCGAGGGATCTCAGTGGCGCCAGGGAACTGGGTACGCCAGGCGTCTGTCAGGCGGCCGAAGCAGCGCTGGGTGGCGTGCAGGCCGCCACACTGCTCTCCAGTGCGGTCGCCGGTGCGCAGGACGTAGGCACAGGGACCAACACCCCCAGACCCCTGGCGTGCCGCGTACCACTCACGAAGCTGCTGGGGCGACGGGGTCTCACGAGAGCGTGGCTGGTGCTGGGGTCCCCGCTGCACAGCTCCACCTCGACCAGCTCCACCTCCGCCGCCGCCGCCTCCGCCGCCTCCACCCAAACCGCCACCACCACCGCCGCCGCCGCCTCCACCTCCACCGCTGCCACCGAAGCCCCCACCTCTGCCACCACCCCCACCCCCACCCCCTCCTCCGCCTCCACCGCCAATACCGCCTCCCCCGCCACCTCCTCCAGCGCCCTTGCTCCCCTTGCCCTTGCCGTTGCGGCGCCTCCCGCTAGGAGCAGACGCAGTGCTGACCGACTCGGTGCCAACAAGGTCGACAGCAGCAGCAGAGGCAACGGAGGGCAAAAGAGGGACGGGGGAGCACCCCTCAAAGAAAGGGGTACGGGGGTCACCAAGAGAGGCTCCTACAGCGACTATACTCTTCTCAGCTGCAAGGAGGCGCTCCTCGAGGAGGTCAACGGTGAGAGTGGTGGGTCAAACAGAGAGGAAGTGGTCCCTGACCGAGCGAAGGGTGTCAGGGAGTTGAGTGACTAGGTAGTAGAGGGTGATGTACATGGGGGGGGGGGGTCTTGGCGCAGAACTCAGCAGGAACTGCAGCGCGGTAGCGGGTGTCACTAGTGCGGAGGTGCGTAATGAGGTCAGCGACTGTGGCAAAAGCAGCGAGGTCAGGGAACAGGTACGGCAGCATGAGGCGGCTGAGGGCAGCAGTAGCAGGGGAAGAGTAGTGTGCAACTACAGCGTCGTACAGAGACTTAGCACTCTTGTACTGACTAAAGTGCGCGCGCTCAGTAGACGGCAGGTGACTACGCACAGCAAGACGGGCAGCAACATCGCGGGTGGTCCACTGCGAGCGAACAGCACTGTCCGCATCAGCAGCAGGAGCAACAGAGGCGCCTGACGTGAGATCAAGCAGTGAGATTCCATCCCTAGAATCACACTGCAGAAACAGCTGCAGATCATCGACACAGACGTCAAAATCAACTGCCCGACCCTCAGCATCGAAGGTAAGGACATTAGAGGTAGCCATGGCAGCAGTAGCAGTAGCAGCAGCAGTAGTAGCAGTAGCAGCGCAATTCGACCGGGCAGCGCAGCTCGGTAGGGCGGCGCGGGTGCGGTAGTGCGCAGGGGGGGGGGGGGGCGGCGGTGCGCTTACCAGTGGCGGGAGCGGAGGGCCGCTACTGGTGGGGCAGGGCCGGGGCGCGCCGACAGGGCAGGGGCCGCGACGGCTGTAGTAGGAGACGGGGCCGCGGCGGCTGCTGCAGGGGCTGCGACGACAACGGGCCGCGACGGCAGAGGGCCGCGACGGCTGCTGCAGGGGCCGCGACGGCTGCTGCAGGGGCCGCGACGGCAACGGGCCGCGACAGCAACGGGGCCGCGACGGGGCCGCGGCGGCTGCTGGCAGGGGCCGCGACGGGCGCGACGGCAGAGGGCCGCGACGGTTGGGGCAGGGGCCGCGACGGCCGCGACGGCAGCTGCAGGGGCCGCGACGGCAACGGGCCGCGACGGCGGCGGCTGCTGCAGGGGCCGCGACGGCAACGGGCCACGACGGCAGCGGGCAGGGGCCGCGACGGCCGCGACGGGAGGGGGCAGGGGCCGCGACGGCCGCGACGGCAGGGGCCGCGACGGCAGCGAGCCGCGACGGCAGCGGCCGCGACTGCAGGGGCCGCGCCGGCAGGGTGGGGCGCGACGGTAGGGGCCGCGACGGCAGGGCCGCGACGGCTCTAGTCAGGGCCGCGACGGCAGGTCAGGCGCACGGGGCGCAGGGAAGGAAAGCGCGAGGCGCGCGACAGGGGCAGAAGCGCGCTTCGGGCAGGAAAAATTTTAATTGGTGGGCCCTTAAAAAACGGTCTCAGTAGGGAACCCGCTCTATACCATATGAAATAACTATGAGGAATGGATGAACTAGCAATGAGTTGGGTACAAGTACTAACCCTAATTGGGTTGTACCCCTTATGGGCTACCCCACTACAGCCTACACAAATGTATAAGCTATAATGTTCTGACAACGAGTAGAGAGAGAAGCAATGAAGGCCGACTCAGGAGGAGACGGAAGGAGAGACGGAGACGAACGAGGCGGACTAGAACGAAAGAGGGCAGTACGAAGGTCAGTAACGAGAACAGGAGACGAGGGACGAGCACGAGGGGAGCGACGAGAGGCCCAAGACTGAGAAGGAGGAGGGGACAACAGAGGCTGAGAACGAGGGAACACTGCCGAGGAGGGGTCAGGAGGAGGAAGCGGAGGACCCGAGACGGGAGGAGAGGGGTAGGAGGAAGGAGAGCGAGAGGGGAGACCGAGGGCCCGAAAACCAAAGACAGGAGGAGGAGGCGGCGGCTGCTGCTGCTGCTGCGGCGGCTGCTGCTCCTCCTGCTGCTGCAGCGGCTCCAGCGGGTGCGCCTCCTGCTGCTGCGGCGGCTCCAGCTGCGGCTGCTGCAGCTGCTCCTACTGCTGCTGCTGCTCCTCAAGCCACTGCAACTCCCTCTCCTCTCTCTCCAACTCCAGCTGCTCCTCACGGGCACGGCGAACACGAGCCTGGTGCCGGGCCGGGTAGGGGTGGGGGGGAGGAGTAGTGTCGGGGGCTGCGGCAGCCCCGGGACCGCCCTCCAAAGCACCTGGCGCACCACCCCCAGAGTCAGCACTACCAACAGCAACACGACCAGGCTCACCAGGACCCGAAGAGGGTGCACCCGCACCCCCAGACGTAGCACCCCCAAAGTCAGCAAGACCAACACCAGCTCCCGGAAGACAAGAGTCTCCTGCAACCACGGGCTCAGCTCCAACTCTAGCACCCCCAGAGCTAGCACCTATAGGGCCCTCTCCACGAGCACCGGCTCCCGCAGGGACTGCCGCGGGCTGCGAGGAGGACTGCGGGGAAGGAGGCTGCACCTGAGGGGCTACCGAGGGGGGAGGGGTAGCCTGGGACACACCTGACGGGGCGGGACCAGGGGGGGGAGGCTGCACCGGGGGAGCAGGAGGGGGAGCGGAAGTCAGGAAGAGAGGGGGAGGAGGAACCGGGAGACCTCGATTGGGGTACCTGACGTAGTAGGGGGTGGACTCCTCGAAACGGACGTCACGGGAGTCAAAGAACCGGTGAGAGGGAGGGTGGTAAAAGGTGAAGTCAGAAGAGTCCTCAGGGAAACCAAGGAAGACACAGGGAACGGCGCGAGGCGAGAGCTTGTCCGCGGAAGTGTCGCGGACAAGAGCCAAGCAACCCCAGACACGAAACCTCGACGCAACACCGGTCCAAAGACTGGTCGGTGAAGCCTCTGGCCGAGAGACGCGTGGCCAGAGGTTCAGCTGGTGAGCGGCGTACCTAACCGCGTAGGGCCCACAGAAAATGGGGGGCATGGGCGTGAGTCAAGGAGGTGCGGGCGATCTCCATGACCAAGCCTATGTGGCGCTCAGCAACCCCATTTTGCTGTGGGGACTCTGGAAGCGTCCAGGACTGACGAATGCCCTGCTCGCGACAGAATCCAGCGAGAATGCCGGAGCGAAACTCACCCCCACGGTCAGAGTGAAGACAGCTGACACGACGACCACGAGTGCCCTCAGTGGTAAGCAACCACCTGATCAGCGTAGAAGTCACCTCAGACTTCTTCGCCAGGGGGAACACTGTGGTGTAGCGGGAGTAGTCGTCAACGACCACCAAAAAGAAACGCTCGCGCTCAGGGCCAAGGCGAGGGGCGGGGCCCCAGACGTCCAAGTGGAGCGTCTCAAAAGGCTCGGTGGCCGGACGAAGGGAGGAGGAGTGAGGGGTGGCGCGCAGCCGACCCTCGACGTAGGGACCGCACGGCGGTGCAAGCGAAGGGGGCAGCGACGGCAAGACACGCGGGAGGCCTAAGACAAGACGCTGACGAGACATAGCGCGCAGAAGAGGGAGGGACGGGTGCCCCGTCCGGTGGTGCCACAGAACGGTGGGGTGTGCAAGCGACCGGCAGGAGCACGACGCAGCAACTGGACCAGACACGGGAACCTGACCAGACACAGCTACCTGGGAGGACGCAGCAACCTGGTGAGACGCAGGGACTAGACTGGGGGAAGTAACCGGGGCCGGGGGCAGGAGTCGCTGCTGCTGCCGCTGCTGCTGCTGCTGCTGCTGCCCACCAGAGCCAGTGTGAAGTGTGTAGAGACCAGAGCCCGGCTCGGCAGTAAAGGTGGCAAGAGGCGAGTAAGTGTCACTGTCAACACAAACCGCCGTCTCACCAGAGGGCTCAATCCACACACCTACGTGCTGACTCACAAGAGGCCTCACGCCCACCAAGTTCCTCGAGAACGAGGGGACGTGGAAGCCAGTCAGAGACCCAGAGGGAATAGCAGGGCAAGGAAGAGTAGTGGTGTAGCGAGCAGTGACCGGTCCCGAGGTGGGATCAGCCAGGGCCACAGAGACTGGCGCAGGAAGTGGAGTAAGTGTCGTGTGGTCGCGGAAGAAGCAGTGCGAAGCCCCAGAGTCCAGAGTGAAAGACAGCGAAGCGTCCTCCGAAGTAGCGCCTGGACTAGTGTCTACACAAGTGCCTACACTAGCAACAGGCAACTCAGCAAGACTAGCACCTAAGCGAACAACACTCGAGTAAACAGAGTCAGAAGCACTAGAGTCAACAACAGCATGCATAGCATGAGGAGTTCCTAAGAGATCAAGCAACTGAGAAGCAGACATGCCCCAAAGAGTGGAGCCGTACGTCTGAACAAGATGTAACCAGTCAGGGGCAGGGCCGCCAACGCCGAAGGCCAAGCGAACCGTGTCAGTGAGCTGAGCAAAGCACTGACCAGGAGGGTGGGTGCGACCACAAGGCTGGCCTCGGCGAGCACCTGTCAGAACCTGATATGTGCACGAAGGGTGAACAACACCTCGCTGAGGCTGACGCTGTCCTGGCCCCGAAACTTGCTGCTGCCGCTGCTGCTGCGGGGGCTGCTGCAAGGGGAGGGGCTGCTGCTGCTGCACCTGCTGCTGCCGCTGGGCCAGGTACCATGCCACTGCTCCACCCACCGCGGCCGGCAGACCAGGAGGAGGCTGATGAGTCCGGGTGTCGCCTCCACCAGCTGCAGTAGGGGAGTCACTGGCCGCTGCACGAGACGCCTCTCCAGGCCCTGCGCTCTCGCCGCCACCGGACGGCACGCCACTCCCACCACCTCCGCCGCCAAGGCCGCCACCGCCGCCGCCGCCTGCACCCTGACCGCCCCTCCTGCCACTCCTACCTCGAGACCACGACGTAGTCATAACAGCAGCTGCGGTCACATCAGTAGCGGCAGTGGCTAGCGAGGCAGTAAAAGTGGGCAGCTGAGGGACAGTGCACCCGTGAAACAGTGGATGGGGTAGAGCACCAGAGGCGGAGGCTACTGAGCGGAGGTTGCTCTCGACGTCCTTGAGCGCAGACTCAAGGACCTCGATAGTGAGCTCACTAGGGTGCTTCAGAAGAAGCGTGTCACGAACAGAGGCAAGGCGGTCAGGGAGGCTAGTGGCAATGAAGTAGATAGTAATCGTCATAGGAGGGGGAAGCAGTGCAAGCTGCGCGTCAGTGCAAGCAGCGCGGTAGCTAGAATCGAGCGAGCGGAGGTGAGCAATCAAGACAGCAGAGCGCTCAAACGAGGCGAGGTCAGGGAACAAGAATGGTAGGAAGAGGCGGCCAAGGGAGACAGTGGTGGGAGCAGCGTAGCGGGCCTTGATCGCAGTCAGGAACTCACTAGCAGTGCGAACCTGAGTGAAGTGGGCCTCCTCAGACTCAGGGAGGAGGCTGCTAAGAGCGATGCAGGCTGCAGCGTCACGCGATTTCCACGCCGTCAGGTCAGCACGCTGGCGGGTAAAGCGGTCTCTGGCGGCGTCGTCAGGGACAGGGCCTAAAGGCGTAGGGTCGTCGGGTTGGGGTACATATGACAAACCCTAACATATGTACCCCCTAAGACAGACCTCACTCCATGCTACAGCATTTGACACCCCCCCACCCCCAATCTGACAATTTTGGACCCAACAAACAACGACCACACCAGCAAAAATGCAAGTTGTCATGCGAACTGAGCAGCGAAAAGACTAGTTTATGAAAAATGCAGGGCGCTTCTATTAGGCTGCAAAATAAGTTTCAAACACACTCAATACACTGGGGTGATCAGGGCCCACGTTATCAGTGTAAATCACCCTGATGCCCTGACTAGAAGGGTGATTTTTGGTAGTAACACTGATGCTGTTGGGTATTTTTTTCGGGACCTTGATTTACCCTGATATGCCAGGTTTTAAGATTAAGGAACACTGTCGCCTTAGGGTTGCCATTCCGCTTATCGAGGTTTACCCTGAAGCGCGTACCAGCGAACCCCCACCCCCCCTCCCCTCCCTCCCGTCCCGTAACCACCCGACCCCGAAACCTGGATTTTCCCTTCGCCAACTGTCGAAAAGGTAGATTTCGGCAGGACTTATGACAGCCTATTTTCACATGGCTTGTTATTGTGTGCTGTGTTAATAACAACTGAAACAGGGTTTTGCGAATTGGTACACTGATGACTCAGGGTAGTCATTTTAATACATGCAAAAACCCTGACGCATCAGGTTTTCCACAACGAGCAACATTGAAAATCAGGTTTTTGAACAGGTGCTAGACTGATCGTAAGGGTTGGTCAAAACCAAAAATGAGCCCTGGGGGTGATACATATGGAGGCTACGGTACCTTAGTACATCTCTGTGTATCTTCCCTCTCCCTTTTGCCTTCATGTCATCTCTGTTTCTCCTCTCATAACCCCGACCCCTCTCATACCCCCCACTCCTCTAATACCCCCACTCCTCTCACACCCCCCCCCCCCACTCCTCCCATACCCCCCATTCCGCTCTTTCCCCCCACTTCTCTCATATGGCTCAGTCCTTCGCTCATAACTCCCTTCACTACTCTCATACCCCACACCTCTCATACCACACTCCTCTCATACCACACTCCTCTCATACCTCCCACTCCTTCCATATCCCACACTACTCTCATACCTCCTTTCATACCCCCACCCCCACCCCACTCCTCTTATGCAACCCACTCGACTCTATGCTAAGTTATTGTCATCATGTGCCGTTCTGTGGGCGCCCAGGCCCCCTCTCTCATCATCTCTCCCTGCCTTTCCTGTCTCTCCCAAGGCCTTACCAACTTCCTCAGACGCGGCCAACCACCACCGCCGCTCCACTCTACGCCCTCACTCTACTGGTGCTGCTGTTGCTGGTGGTGGTGCTGGTGGTGGTGGTGGTGGTGGTGGTGCTGCTGCTGCTGCTGCTGCTGGGGCTTGTGCTGTTGCTGCTATTGCAGCTGGTGCTTGTGCTGTTGCTGCTACTGCAGCTGGTGCTTGTGCTGTTGCTGCTACTGCAGCTGGTGTTGGTGCTGGTGGTGGTGGTGCTGCTGCTGTTGACTGCCTTCGTTCCCACACCTCTCTTAGAACTCCTGGCGCCACGGTCAAACCCCACCGCGCCCTTTCGCTAATGTCAGCAGCCACCATCCCCTTCCACCAGAGCAGCAGCTCGGGTCGGTCCTGACGAATCACGTTAATTTCCGTGACGGTCAAGTATGCTTCGACCTTTTGCAGCATCTTGTCAGTCCCTTGAGGCTTTATGGAATGAATAACCTGGGTCACTGCTGCCTATATCGTTGCCTCCTGCACGCTGTAGCACCTGCCCGCATGGTACATCCTACGGTTTATCGATACATTCGCGTAGACATATCCGTTTTTCACAACAACGCCTGGTGGATACGTCCCTCCCGGCCCCCCTCGCCTTCTCACTCCTGGAACTGGGGCGGCCGTTGGTGCTTCTGCTGCTTGTGCAGCTGCTGCCAATGGTATTGCTGCTACTGCTGGGGGTTCTGGTGGTGGTGCTACTGCTGCTGCTAGTGCTTCTGCTGCTGCTGGTACTGCTAGTGCACTGCTAGTGCACTGCTAGTGCACTGCTAGTGCTGGAGCTGGAGCTGGAGCTGGAGCTGGAGCTGGAGCTGGAGCTGGAGCTGGAGCTGGAGCTGGAGCTGGAGCTGGAGCTGGAGCTGGAGCTGGAGCTGGAGCTGGAGCTGGAGCTGGAGCTGGAGCTGGAGCTGGAGCTGGAGCTGGAGCTGGAGCTGGAGCTGGAGCTGGAGCTGGAGCTGGAGCTGGAGCTGGAGCTGGAGCTGGAGCTGGAGCTGGAGCTGGAGCTGGAGCTGGAGCTGGAGCTGGAGCTGGAGCTGGAGCTGGAGCTGGAGCTGGAGCTGGAGCTGGAGCTGGAGCTGGAGCTGGAGCTGGAGCTGGAGCTGGAGCTGGAGCTGGAGCTGGAGCTGGAGCTGGAGCTGGAGCTGGAGCTGGAGCTGGAGCTGGAGCTGGAGCTGGAGCTGGAGCTGGAGCTGGAGCTGGAGCTGGAGCTGGAGCTGGAGCTGGAGCTGGAGCTGGAGCTGGAGCTGGAGCTGGAGCTGGAGCTGGAGCTGGAGCTGGAGCTGGAGCTGGAGCTGGAGCTGGAGCTGGAGCTGGAGCTGGAGCTGGAGCTGGAGCTGGAGCTGGAGCTGGAGCTGGAGCTGGAGCTGGAGCTGGAGCTGGAGCTGGAGCTGGAGCTGGAGCTGGAGCTGGAGCTGGAGCTGGAGCTGGAGCTGGAGCTGGAGCTGGAGCTGGAGCTGGAGCTGGAGCTGGAGCTGGAGCTGGAGCTGGAGCTGGAGCTGGAGCTGGAGCTGGAGCTGGAGCTGGAGCTGGAGCTGGAGCTGGAGCTGGAGCTGGAGCTGGAGCTGGAGCTGGAGCTGGAGCTGGAGCTGGAGCTGGAGCTGGAGCTGGAGCTGGAGCTGGAGCTGGAGCTGGAGCTGGAGCTGGAGCTGGAGCTGGAGCTGGAGCTGGAGCTGGAGCTGGAGCTGGAGCTGGAGCTGGAGCTGGAGCTGGAGCTGGAGCTGGAGCTGGAGCTGGAGCTGGAGCTGGAGCTGGAGCTGGAGCTGGAGCTGGAGCTGGAGCTGGAGCTGGAGCTGGAGCTGGAGCTGGAGCTGGAGCTGGAGCTGGAGCTGGAGCTGGAAGCTGGAGCTGGAGCTGAGCGGAGCTGGAGCTGGAGCTGGAGGCTGGAGCTGGAGCTGGAGCTGGAGCTGGAGCTGGATCTGGAGCTGGAGCTGGAGCTGGAGCTGGAGCTGGAGCTGGAGCTGGAGCTGGAGCTGGAGCTTGGAGCTGGAGCTGGAGCGGGAGCTGGAGCCTGGAGCTGGAGCTGGAGCTGGAGCTGGAGCTGGAGCTGGAGCTGGAGCTGGAGCTGGAGCTGGAGCTGGAGCTGGAGCTGGAGCTGGAGCTGGAGCTGGAGCTGGAGCTGGAGCTGGAGCTGGAGCTGGAGCTGGAGCTGGAGCTGGAGCTGGAGCTGGAGCTGGAGCTGGAGCTGGAGCTGGAGCTGGAGCTGGAGCTGGAGCTGGAGCTGGAGCTGGAGCTGGAGCTGGAGCTGGAGCTGGAGCTGGAGCTGGAGCTGGAGCTGGAGCTGGAGCTGGAGCTGGAGCTGGGCGGAGCTGGAGCTGGAGCTGGAGCTGGAGCTGGAGCTGGAGCTGGAGCTGGAGCTGGAGCTGGAGCTGGAGCTGGAGCTGGAGCTGGAGCTGGAGCTGGAGCTGGAGCTGGAGCTGGAGCTGGAGCTGGAGCTGGAGCTGGAGGGAGCTGGAGCTGGGCTGAGCTGGAGCTGGAGCTGGAGCTGGAGCTGGAGCTGGAGCTGGAGCTGGAGCTGGAGCTGGAGCTGGAGGGCTGGAGCTGGAGCTGGAGCTGGAGCTGGAGCTGGAGCTGGAGCTGGAGCTGGAGCTGGAGCTGGAGCTGGAGCTGGAGCTGGAGCTGGAGCTGGAGCTGGAGCTGGAGCTGGAGCTGGAGCTGGAGCTGGAGCTGGAGCTGGAGCTGGAGCTGGAGCTGGAGCTGGAGCTGGAGCTGGAGCTGGAGCTGGAGCTGGAGCTGGAGCTGGAGCTGGAGCTGGAGCTGGAGCTGGAGCTGGAGCTGGAGCTGGAGCTGGAGCTGGAGCTGGAGCTGGAGCTGGAGCTGGAGCTGGAGCTGGAGCTGGAGCTGGAGCTGGAGCTGGAGCTGGAGCTGGAGCTGGAGCTGGAGCTGGAGCTGGAGCTGGAGCTGGAGCTGGAGCTGGAGCTGGAGCTGGAGCTGGAGCTGGAGCTGGAGCTGGAGCTGGAGCTGGAGCTGGAGCTGGAGCTGGAGCTGGAGCTGGAGCTGGAGCTGGAGCTGGAGCTGGAGCTGGAGCTGGAGCTGGAGCTGGAGCTGGAGCTGGAGCTGGAGCTGGAGCTGGAGCTGGAGCTGGAGCTGGAGCTGGAGCTGGAGCTGGAGCTGGAGCTGGAGCTGGAGCTGGAGCTGGAGCTGGAGCTGGAGCTGGAGCTGGAGCTGGAGCTGGAGCTGGAGCTGGAGCTGGAGCTGGAGCTGGAGCTGGAGCTGGAGCTGGAGCTGGAGCTGGAGCTGGAGCTGGAGCTGGAGCTGGAGCTGGAGCTGGAGCTGGAGCTGGAGCTGGAGCTGGAGCTGGAGCTGGAGCTGGAGCTGGAGCTGGAGCTGGAGCTGGAGCTGGAGCTGGAGCTGGAGCTGGAGCTGGAGCTGGAGCTGGAGCTGGAGCTGGAGCTGGAGCTGGAGCTGGAGCTGGAGCTGGAGCTGGAGCTGGAGCTGGAGCTGGAGCTGGAGCTGGAGCTGGAGCTGGAGCTGGAGCTGGAGCTGGAGCTGGAGCTGGAGCTGGAGCTGGAGCTGGAGCTGGAGCTGGAGCTGGAGCTGGAGCTGGAGCTGGAGCTGGAGCTGGAGCTGGAGCTGGAGCTGGAGCTGGAGCTGGAGCTGGAGCTGGAGCTGGAGCTGGAGCTGGAGCTGGAGCTGGAGCTGGAGCTGGAGCTGGAGCTGGAGCTGGAGCTGGAGCTGGAGCTGGAGCTGGAGCTGGAGCTGGAGCTGGAGCTGGAGCTGGAGCTGGAGCTGGAGCTGGAGCTGGAGCTGGAGCTGGAGCTGGAGCTGGAGCTGGAGCTGGAGCTGGAGCTGGAGCTGGAGCTGGAGCTGGAGCTGGAGCTGGAGCTGGAGCTGGAGCTGGAGCTGGAGCTGGAGCTGGAGCTGGAGCTGGAGCTGGAGCTGGAGCTGGAGCTGGAGCTGGAGCTGGAGCTGGAGCTGGAGCTGGAGCTGGAGCTGGAGCTGGAGCTGGAGCTGGAGCTGGAGCTGGAGCTGGAGCTGGAGCTGGAGCTGGAGCTGGAGCTGGAGCTGGAGCTGGAGCTGGAGCTGGAGCTGGAGCTGGAGCTGGAGCTGGAGCTGGAGCTGGAGCTGGAGCTGGAGCTGGAGCTGGAGCTGGAGCTGGAGCTGGAGCTGGAGCTGGAGCTGGAGCTGGAGCTGGAGCTGGAGCTGGAGCTGGAGCTGGAGCTGGAGCTGGAGCTGGAGCTGGAGCTGGAGCTGGAGCTGGAGCTGGAGCTGGAGCTGGAGCTGGAGCTGGAGCTGGAGCTGGAGCTGGAGCTGGAGCTGGAGCTGGAGCTGGAGCTGGAGCTGGAGCTGGAGCTGGAGCTGGAGCTGGAGCTGGAGCTGGAGCTGGAGCTGGAGCTGGAGCTGGAGCTGGAGCTGGAGCTGGAGCTGGAGCTGGAGCTGGAGCTGGAGCTGGAGCTGGAGCTGGAGCTGGAGCTGGAGCTGGAGCTGGAGCTGGAGCTGGAGCTGGAGCTGGAGCTGGAGCTGGAGCTGGAGCTGGAGCTGGAGCTGGAGCTGGAGCTGGAGCTGGAGCTGGAGCTGGAGCTGGAGCTGGAGCTGGAGCTGGAGCTGGAGCTGGAGCTGGAGCTGGAGCTGGAGCTGGAGCTGGAGCTGGAGCTGGAGCTGGAGCTGGAGCTGGAGCTGGAGCTGGAGCTGGAGCTGGAGCTGGAGCTGGAGCTGGAGCTGGAGCTGGAGCTGGAGCTGGAGCTGGAGCTGGAGCTGGAGCTGGAGCTGGAGCTGGAGCTGGAGCTGGAGCTGGAGCTGGAGCTGGAGCTGGAGCTGGAGCTGGAGCTGGAGCTGGAGCTGGAGCTGGAGCTGGAGCTGGAGCTGGAGCTGGAGCTGGAGCTGGAGCTGGAGCTGGAGCTGGAGCTGGAGCTGGAGCTGGAGCTGGAGCTGGAGCTGGAGCTGGAGCTGGAGCTGGAGCTGGAGCTGGAGCTGGAGCTGGAGCTGGAGCTGGAGCTGGAGCTGGAGCTGGAGCTGGAGCTGGAGCTGGAGCTGGAGCTGGAGCTGGAAAACATTCATGATTTGTTTCCGCAGCAACGAGGAGTTGTTCCTTTGTCTTTCCACTGAAGTCAGGCGAAGCATCAGCAACTGGATATCCTCCATTACGTCTGCTGCTGATGGTGCTGCTGCTGCGGCTGCGGCTTCTTCTGCTGCTGCGGCTGCTTCTGTTCCTGGTGTTTGTGCTGCTCGTTGCCCCTCACCCCCCCTCACACCATCCTCGTCTTGACCATCGCCCATTTTCACAACTCCACCGTCGCCTCCACCTTCCTCAGCCATCCCCACTTCTTCCACCCTTGTTTCCCCTCCCTCCCTAACAAACTCCTGTCCCACTCCCCCTGCCTCAAAAATCACGGACTGCTGCCTCTCCACCATTGCAATCGCCTCCGCCCTCACCACTCTCCCTCGAGGGAAGTGTCAGAGAACGGGTGGGGTACGTGGGAAAATGGGTAGGGGGCGTCCAAAAAGGGTTGGAGGGCGATGAAAACAGCATTGTGGCAGGGAATGTTGATGCTGACGGTGTTGCTGCTGCCTCTGCTGCAGCAGCTGCGGCTGTTGATGCTGCTGGTGTGGTTTGTTCCTCACGTCCAAAGATACCGGCGTTGTCCACACCATCCTCCATGGTCAAGAATCCACATCCGTCACCACTACCACCATCGCCAGCCAGCACCTTTTGCAAGCGCTTCATGTCCGAAAGCTCTGTCTGGTCCTCGGCACGTTTCCTCCTTTGACTCCCTGCACCTAGGGATGCTGGGAAAGTGCAGGGGAGCTTGCTTCTGCTGCTGCTGCTGCTGCTTCTGCTGCTGTTGCTTCTGCTACTGTTGCTTCTGCTGTTGCTTCTGCTGCTATTTCTTTTGCTCCTGCTGCCAAAATTTTTGCTGATGCTGCTGTTGCTGCTTCTGCTGCAGCAGATTCTGCTGCGGCTTCTGCTGTTGCTGCTTCTGCTGCTGGTTTTGCTGATGCATCCGCTGCTGCTGCTCCTGCCACTGCTTCTGTTGCTGCTTCTGCCACTGCTTCTCCTGCTGCTTCTGCTGCCGCTGCTTCTGCTGCTGCTGCTGCTGCTGCTGCTCCTGCTGCTTCTGCCTCTGCTTCTGGTGTTGCTTTGGCTGCTGCTGATTCTGCCACTGCTTCTGCTGCCGCTGCTTCTGCCACTGCTTCTGCTGCTGATTCTACTGCTGCTGCGTCTGCTGCTGCTGCTGCTTCTGCTGCTTCTGCTGCATTTTCTGCTGCTTCTGTTGCTGCACCTGCTGCTGCTTTTGCGTGTACCGCTGCTGCTGCTGCTGCTTCTGCTGATGCTTCTGCTGCTGCTCCTTCTACTGCTGCTGCTGCTGCTTCTGCTGCCGCTGCTTCTGCTGCTGCTTCTGCTTTGCTGCCCGTGCTGCTTCTTCTGCTGCTGCTGCTTCTGCTGCTCGTGCTGCTTCTCCTGCTGCTGCTTCTTCTGCTGCTTTTGCTGACTACTGCCTCTGCTGCTGTTACTGCTGCTGCTGCTGCTACTTCTACCGCTGATGGTTCTTCCTCTCCGCCTCCCTTTGTCCCCTCTTTTCCCTCTTTCTTCCCGCTTGTAGACGTTGCGTCTGCTGCTGTTGCTGCTGCTGCCACCGCCACCTCTTTTCCTCCTACACCTTCCCTGCTGCTTCCTGCAGTGACAGCGCATACTCTTCCGCCCTCCTCTCTGCAACTCAAACCCTCTCCTCCAATTCCTCCACCTTCCTTGCAAGCTCATCCCTCTCCTCCACCGCCCTCTTTACCTCCTTTCCCTCCCTCATTCTCTCCTCTCGTGCTGCCACCACGTCAGCTACCTTGCCTGCCACCTCAGCTCCTCCTGCTTCCCCCCTCCTTGCTGCAGCCTTGCCCCTTGTGGAAAGGGGAGTGTCAAGCCCGTTGGCACAGGAAAACGCCGCCTCAAGATTCCTGTTCATGCTGGTTTCCTGGTGGGCAAGGAGGAAAGGGAAGGGCAGGGAGGTAAGGGAGGGGAGGGAGAGAAGGGAGGGAAGGTAAAAGGGGGGAGGAAAGGGGGACGGAGGGGAGGGATGGAAGGGAGGGAAGGTAGGGGAGGGAGGGCAGGGAGGGAAGGTAAGGGGAGGGAGGGAAGGGAGGGGAGGGAGGGCAGGGACGGAAGGTAAGGGGAGGGAGGGCAGGGAGGGCAAGAAAGGCCGCAAAAACTCGTTGAATCCTTCTTGCCTGCTGCAGATTTTTTCACCTGGTGTGTTCGTTGTTACAGGGCAGACGAAGAGGGAATGCATGCAAGAGACCCGTGAGGGATGGCACGAGAAATGAGAGGCACATACTGTAGCAGCAAGCTCACCTGATGCTTCAAATTCACCGCACCCTTCTCCACAGCATCCAACCCACTGCCCTCTTGCTGCTCCTCCTCCCCTCCCCCCTCCTCCACTGTCGCCAACCCCTCTCCCAGAAGCAGATGGGCTCCACGGGTGCAGAGCTCACGCATGCGGTGAAGCTCAGTCTGTGGGGTTGGGAAGAGGGAGGGAGGAAAGACAGGGGAAGAGGGAGGGAAATTCAGGGGAAGAGAGAGGGAGGAAATACAGGGGAAGAGGGAGGGAAGAACGACAGAGATTAGTGAAAGGAGAAGGGGCAGCAGGGCGGCAAGGCAGGGGGCATCGCACCTCGAGCCGAGCAATCTTCTTTTGCAGGGCGACCTGCTGTCACTCTGTAGAAATCTGAGATGTCCCAAATGGCAATAAGCATGAGGAGCAACGCAGCAAGGCAGCAGCAGGGCAGCATAGCAGGGGCCATCGCACCTGGAGCCTGTCAATCTTCTCCTGCTGGTCTTCCTGCTGGCCCTTTGCAGCCTCATTCACAACCGCATTGTTCCACACCAGCTTTGCCCTTTGTACAAATCTGAGGGTGCTGAGCGACTCGTCGTGCGACCTGAGGGTGGGGGTGGGAGGGAATATTTCTTAACGAGCCTCAAGAACCGCCAGGGCGTGGCGTCGTTAGTGCTTGCCCTCTGCAGCCTCATCACCGCTGCCATCCCCTTGTTCCGCATGAGCACCGCATCACCAGCCCTTGGCCTTTTGGGTTAACTTGAGCGTGCTGTTAGTCGCGTCATATGACCTGCGAGTGAGGGAGGGACACGAGTCACGGTGCAGGGATGATTTCTTGGAGGTGACTTAAATGCCTTACGATGTGCACGCGAACACCCATTGCCATCGAGTTGTGGGCTATGGACTCACAACGCTACTGCTTCTCAAGGCGCTCGGTTCGGGGGGGAATATGGCAGTTACACAAGCACCAATTACACATGCACAGACACACACCTCTGCAGTTTGTGAGGTGCCTCAGAAAAGCAATGCTCCTACTCATTTGTGGGTTCAATAATGGGGACATGGCAGTTCCGCAAGCACCGTTTACACATGCACAGACGTAGTCAGTGTGAGGTGTCTACCTCTCTGGGCCCACTTCAAAACTCTACTGCTTACTTTGCGGCCGGGTTGATGCACGCTTCAGACTTATCGAAACTTACCCTGCAGCCAGGGAGATGCATGCGATCATGGTGGTTTTTGAATTTCCGCCCAGGGAATCCTGCATATGAAACGATGTGGTGGCGAATGGAAAGGACGAGGCGTCATGAAGAGAAGTGAGGGACAGGCTCTTTATGCACACTCATATTAATATAAAAAAAGGGGACCACGAGATGTGAGCGGCAACTTGGGGGAAAATGAGGAACGAAGCTTTTCGTTTAATTTTCAAATGCTAGAAACAAACTGATCATAGAGTATTTTACTTAGAGAAGGTTGGTGAGCTTAGAGTCACGGTAGGGCACATGGCCAGGAGGCCTCTTCTTCCCCGCCGCCTCCTCTAGCTTCAGCATCACCAGTCTGGTGGCCAACACATGAACACGGGACAAAACAAACACTCGAGTTGCACACACACCAGTTCCATGGCACGGCAACGGACAGCAAGAACGGCGGAGACGCGACAGCTGACCATGATAAGTCTCTTTGTTTGCAGGGCAACCGATAAGCACGCACAGCGAGCATAACAAGGGGCAGAACTACCAAGCCAGGGCAGCAATGAGAAGCAGTACAACTCTGATGGTTGGATTCTGAGCTCTTGGTTCTCATCTCAGGCGAGTGCAGCGCGAACAGCATACAGAGCTCAGAAATCAATCACCAGCACTGTCCACACTGCACTCGCCTGAGAGGTAGAGAGAGGCGAGAAACACGAGGGGGGAGTGGGAGAAGGACACACCCGAGGTGGGAGAGGGACACACCCGAGGTGGGAGAGAGGGACACACCCGAGGTGGGAGAGGGACTTGTTGATGGCGTTCGCCTCTTTGAGCCGTTCTCCCATGGCCCCTGTCGAGTCAGACCTGCCAAAAGTGGAGAGTGGTGGACAGGGATGAAGTGCGGGGGTGTGGGGCAGAGAGAGTGGAGGAGGGCAGAGATTATGGGCAGGATAGCAGGTGAATGCCCGGTGATCGGTGACTGCGTGCCACAGGTGGCGAGGGGTTAGGAGGGGCGGAGTGCATCAATGGGGCTGGGAGGGGACGGTAAGTGGGTGGTGAGTGATACAAGTACTGAACATGGCCGGCATTATGAGTGCGAGGCCAAGAGGCGGCAAGCGGATGGGGTACCTTATGGGTCAGGCGTCTTAGCAGTTAGATAAGGCAGAAACGGACTGGGTACCTTACAAAGTGCAATGCAATCAGGCGTGCCAAACATACAGGTTACCTTTCGGAGCCTGCGAGGTCAACAAGGTTGAGTTGATTGAGGCGCTGGAAGCTGTTTCCTCCACACACACTAAAGTGAGGTACGAGGGTGTGCCATACAAAGTCGACATAAGCACCTTTAGCGACAATTTAAATTATCTAAATGAGAGACATGCGTGTCTGACAAAAAAAATAAAAATCCACTGAGAACACACCTTTGCGCCTTGGTTGATCAGCAGTAGCCCCACCGTGCTTCAACCCTATCAGCAGCACTCACAGTGCTCTTAATGTGACACATGAAGACGCAATGCGAGCGGCTGCTCTTTTTGTTCAACTTCGTCTCCCCCGTCCGCCGGTGACTCGTTCCCTGCACATGCACCAATGCCCACTCCCCTGCTCTCTTTGTTCATGTTTGTCACCAACGTTCGCCAGTGCTCTGCTAACTGCATACGCAGATATGAGCCATTTCATACACACTGTTAACAACCCCACTTCCCTCTAAGAACACAAAGAATGACTGTCACGCTTGCAAAGCATTCTTGAAACAACTACGCGCAAGTTATCTCTAACTCACTATCACTATGAGTCAGCGGCAGCCACGGTTGGGAATTGGAAGCTTTGCAGTAGAAGCTATCTCGAACTCAGCCCATGCATAAGTCGTTTGCACAAAGACGAGCCACCTGGCGACTCAACTGGTGCATGAGCTCCACAAAATCAGCAAAGCGATTCTTAAGGCACTTGAATATCGATCCCTATCTCACCTCGTGAGGGAGACTATTCTGTACGGAGGAGCTACATTTCCTGCACCACACGCTGCACCCCGAAGCACGCACTAGCTCTGAGTTCACACCGCGGCGGGGGGTGGAACTGAACGCGTCCCAGTGGGGCCAACCGGAGTTTTGGGCACTCGGGATCACATTTTTTCATTTGCGCGTTTTAGGCAATCAGGGTCCTCGCACCTGGATATGTGAGTTGTCTGAGTTGGCATGCGTCCTGGTGGCGACACTTGGAGTCGTGGCGAATTTCGAGCGATCTGCGGGGGGAAGGGGAGAGGGGATACACACGAGAGGAAGGCGAGTGAGGAGGGACTTACGTCGACCATAAAAGTAGCTAGAGGAAACGCACTTGAAGTATGAAACGTGGCGAATTTCGAGCGATCTGCGGGGGGAAGGGGAGAGGGGATACACACGAGAGGAAGGCGAGTGAGGAGGGACTTACGTCGACCATAAAAGTAGCTAGAGGAAACGCACTTGAAGTATGAAACGTGGCGAATTTCGAGCGATCTGCGGGGGGAAGGGGAGAGGGGATACACACGAGAGGAAGGCGAGTGAGGAGGGACTTACGTCGACCATAAAAGTAGCTAGAGGAAACGCACTTGAAGTATGAAACGTGGCGAATTTCGAGCGATCTGCGGGGGGAAGGGGAGAGGGGATACACACGAGAGGAAGGCGAGTGAGGAGGGACTTACGTCGACCATAAAAGTAGCTAGAGGAAACGCACTTGAAGTATGAAACGTGGCGAGTTTCGAGCGATCTGCGGGGGGAAGGGGAGAGGGGATACACACGAGAGGAAGGCGAGTGAGGAGGGACTTACGTCGACCATAAAAGTAGCTAGAGGAAACGCACTTGAAGTATGAAACGTGGCGAATTTCGAGCGATCTGCGGGGGGAAGGGGAGAGGGGATACACACGAGAGGAAGGCGAGTGAGGAGGGACTTACGTCGACCATAAAAGTAGCTAGAGGAAACGCACTTGAAGTATGAAACGTGGCGAATTTCGAGCGATCTGCGGGGGGAAGGGGAGAGGGGATACACACGAGAGGAAGGCGAGTGAGGAGGGACTTACGTCGACCATAAAAGTAGCTAGAGGAAACGCACTTGAAGTATGAAACGTGGCGAATTTCGAGCGATCTGCGGGGGGAAGGGGAGAGGGGATACACACGAGAGGAAGGCGAGTGAGGAGGGACTTACGTCGACCATAAAAGTAGCTAGAGGAAACGCACTTGAAGTATGAAACGTGGCGAATTTCGAGCGATCTGCGGGGGGAAGGGGAGAGGGGATACACACGAGAGGAAGGCGAGTGAGGAGGGACTTACGTCGACCATAAAAGTAGCTAGAGGAAACGCACTTGAAGTATGAAACGTGGCGAATTTCGAGCGATCTGCGGGGGGAAGGGGAGAGGGGATACACACGAGAGGAAGGCGAGTGAGGAGGGACTTACGTCGACCATAAAAGTAGCTAGAGGAAACGCACTTGAAGTATGAAACGTGGCGAATTTCGAGCGATCTGCGGGGGGAAGGGGAGAGGGGATACACACGAGAGGAAGGCGAGTGAGGAGGGACTTACGTCGACCATAAAAGTAGCTAGAGGAAACGCACTTGAAGTATGAAACGTGGCGAATTTCGAGCGATCTGCGGGGGGAAGGGGAGAGGGGATACACACGAGAGGAAGGCGAGTGAGGAGGGACTTACGTCGACCATAAAAGTAGCTAGAGGAAACGCACTTGAAGTATGAAACGTGGCGAGTTTCGAGCGATCTGCGGGGGGAAGGGGAGAGGGGATACACACGAGAGGAAGGCGAGTGAGGAGGGACTTACGTCGACCATAAAAGTAGCTAGAGGAAACGCACTTGAAGTATGAAACGTGGCGAGTTTCGAGCGATCTGCGGGGGGAAGGGGAGAGGGGATACACACGAGAGGAAGGCGAGTGAGGAGGGACTTACGTCGACCATAAAAGTAGCTAGAGGAAACGCACTTGAAGTATGAAACGTGGCGAATTTCGAGCGATCTGCGGGGGGAAGGGGAGAGGGGATACACACGAGAGGAAGGCGAGTGAGGAGGGACTTACGTCGACCATAAAAGTAGCTAGAGGAAACGCACTTGAAGTATGAAACGTGGCGAATTTCGAGCGATCTGCGGGGGGAAGGGGAGAGGGGATACACACGAGAGGAAGGCGAGTGAGGAGGGACTTACGTCGACCATAAAAGTAGCTAGAGGAAACGCACTTGAAGTATGAAACGTGGCGAATTTCGAGCGATCTGCGGGGGGAAGGGGAGAGGGGATACACACGAGAGGAAGGCGAGTGAGGAGGGACTTACGTCGACCATAAAAGTAGCTAGAGGAAACGCACTTGAAGTATGAAACGTGGCGAATTTCGAGCGATCTGCGGGGGGAAGGGGAGAGGGGATACACACGAGAGGAAGGCGAGTGAGGAGGGACTTACGTCGACCATAAAAGTAGCTAGAGGAAACGCACTTGAAGTATGAAACGTGGCGAGTTTCGAGCGATCTGCGGGGGGAAGGGGAGAGGGGATACACACGAGAGGAAGGCGAGTGAGGAGGGACTTACGTCGACCATAAAAGTAGCTAGAGGAAACGCACTTGAAGTATGAAACGTGGCGAGTTTCGAGCGATCTGCGGGGGGAAGGGGAGAGGGGATACACACGAGAGGAAGGCGAGTGAGGAGGGACTTACGTCGACCATAAAAGTAGCTAGAGGAAACGCACTTGAAGTATGAAACGTGGCGAATTTCGAGCGATCTGCGGGGGGAAGGGGAGAGGGGATACACACGAGAGGAAGGCGAGTGAGGAGGGACTTACGTCGACCATAAAAGTAGCTAGAGGAAACGCACTTGAAGTATGAAACGTGGCGAATTTCGAGCGATCTGCGGGGGGAAGGGGAGAGGGGATACACACGAGAGGAAGGCGAGTGAGGAGGGACTTACGTCGACCATAAAAGTAGCTAGAGGAAACGCACTTGAAGTATGAAACGTGGCGAATTTCGAGCGATCTGCGGGGGGAAGGGGAGAGGGGATACACACGAGAGGAAGGCGAGTGAGGAGGGACTTACGTCGACCATAAAAGTAGCTAGAGGAAACGCACTTGAAGTATGAAACGTGGCGAATTTCGAGCGATCTGCGGGGGGAAGGGGAGAGGGGATACACACGAGAGGAAGGCGAGTGAGGAGGGACTTACGTCGACCATAAAAGTAGCTAGAGGAAACGCACTTGAAGTATGAAACGTGGCGAATTTCGAGCGATCTGCGGGGGGAAGGGGAGAGGGGATACACACGAGAGGAAGGCGAGTGAGGAGGGACTTACGTCGACCATAAAAGTAGCTAGAGGAAACGCACTTGAAGTATGAAACGTGGCGAATTTCGAGCGATCTGCGGGGGGAAGGGGAGAGGGGATACACACGAGAGGAAGGCGAGTGAGGAGGGACTTACGTCGACCATAAAAGTAGCTAGAGGAAACGCACTTGAAGTATGAAACAAGGCAGGAGCGAGATCATGGAGCGCGAACCCATGCAATGGCACGGACGACACGTCAGCAAAGGCTCCATTGAAGGAGATTACGAGAAGTTGAAAACGAAATAAATTTGCAGGGCAAACAAAGGGGAGACCAACTAACGTAGCGGACAAGCATCCTTCTTCCACGTGCATCAGCTGTACGACCCGCCACTCACACGATTGCGGTGTAGAGACCACGTTGCCTGTCAGCAACGCAAGCGCTGCTCTCGGTGTGCCTCGCTGCGACGACGACGCCCCCCCACCCCCCCCCTCCCCCCCCCCCCCTCTCGCTGCGAAGCCCCGCCTTGCAGCGGTCGCGGGGAACGACTGGGAGTACGATCCGCCTTGCAATCCCGCAGGTCTGAGACGGCTTGCAGACGCGGGCGGCGGAGCCCCATTCTCCTCCATTGTGAATAAGGAAGAGAAGCAAAAGGCGGGGAAGCGAAACATGGAAATATGATGCATTGAACCCAACTTCGAAGAGGCTTGCCCTCTGACCTAAGATATATTGCTTCCGGATCTAACCAAAAGTGACCCTAAGGATAACAACGTCTAAGAACTATCCTATACATGTCAAGGATACGACTGGGGTCATTTTAGCGCCGAATTGCGTCCGAAAAAAAATCCTTTAGGACGATTTCGGGATAGGCGATGAGCCTTCACCCTGAAGGAATCTCCGAGGACAGGTCCAGGAAATTACATTCGGGCTAGTACCAACGGCTGGACCCGAAGCGCTCAGAAGCCAACTCAACAATCTGAAAAAAAAAAAAACAAGAGGCGACAAGGTCGTCCTAGGGTTGCGAAGCATTTTACAAAAGCTCTCTGGTATGTATTTGAACTATAAACTCTTGCGAAAAAAAAAACACTAATTAGCTGTAGAGGTTCAAAACAACCTTCCATTGATCATGCAGGGATCGAGCCAGCTACCTTTCAATCGACACCCTCAATTTCTACTGTCGGAACCAGAGCAACTAAAGACATGAAATATCGTAATTTTGAGGACAATTGTTTTTTGCGACGAAATTGAAACGTTTCTAGGGTTTGTGTTTCTCTTTTTCCTCCCTCCTTTCCTCTCGCTAGCTAGGTTGATACCCGCCAGCAAGCCATGCTTTACCTACCACTCCAAGGTGAGAAGGATCCTAAGCCATTATCTAGAACTAACTTAGACTAGTATAAGCTAGACTAGGTTTTTGTAATCTCGTATCCTAGCCGTGTACTTCTATGTTGGTCGTTCTAGAGATAAGCATGTTGTTTAAGCTTAGATTCTAGTCCCTTCGTAAAGACAGTAGCTTTCCCTTATGTTTTTTAGGTCGTTCATAGTCCCGCATATGTTTTCTCCTCTAATTTTCTTCTTTTCCTTCATTCATTCTTTCCTTCCTTATTTCCTTCCCTCCTACCTTCCATTTTTACTTCCCTCCTTCATTCCTTCTGTTTACTGCTTCGGTTTCCTGCTTCCGTTTCCTGTTTTCGTATTATGCTTCTATTTTCTGCTACGGTATGTTTGATGTGCACCTTGACGTGTTTGAGAGACTAACATGTAGGAAGCCGCACATGACACGATATTAAAATTCTTACATCAGAGTAATGAGACCGCAATTGCTGCTTATTTTTTTTTGCTTTTGTTTGTTGTTTCTGTTTTTTTTTGCTTCAAAATTCAGTTTATTTTATTAGTAATGGTTTTGCTTCTTGTTGACGTCTACTTTGTCATACTTTTTTCGCATCATCTCTTGTTTTCTCTGCTTCTTCCTTTCGGTCCAGTTTCTTTCACCGTATTCGCTCTTCATCCCTTCTACTCGTTCCTTCCTTCGTTTTGTGATGCTTGTTTTCTTTCTTCTCCAGGTCGCACGTACGCCAGACATACTACCTTCTGATTGAGCAAAGCGATTGGGAAATGTTGGATTGTGCGATTTTATTAGATTAGTGTTCATTACAATTTTGCACCTTGTGTTTCCATCTCTTCATATTTGTCTTTTTTGCAAATGATTGCGTGGTTAATTATCTTTGTGTGAGTAACTATGTTTGGTGTGTGCGTTTGTAAATGTGTGTTTATACGTAAACGTACGTATGTGAGTATGAATGTATGTATGTATGTATGTATGTATGTATGTATGTATGTATGTATGTATGTATGTATGCATGTATGTATGTATGTATGTATGTATGTATGTACATATGTATGTGTGTATTTGCGTGTGTATGTATGTATGTATGTATGTACGTATGTATGTGTGTATTTGCGTGTGTATGTATGTGTAAATCTATACATTGCAATAACAATGCATGTCTGTGATTTTTAACAAAAAGGCTCGAGTCTATCATTTCACAAAAGGTTCATTGGCGCACTCAGTGACTCGTGTGCGACCACTTCGAACTGGATTTGATAGGGTTGACTTTTTTTTTAGACTTCACAGATTGTGTTGTTTCATGTGACAGTTGATTATTCAAAATCTTTGCTATTGACTGTGAAAGAACAAGGTGTGAATGCAGTAGGAAAGAGGTGAGTACAAGAAGGAAAACCTAAAAGTGTTGTACCCCATATTGTCTACCCCACTACAGCCTACACAGACTATAGCATATAGGTTTGACACACCCCCATAGGCAAAGTGGGGGAGAACAAGGGGTCACAAGACCAGTCAAGCAAAGCACAGCAAGCTCAGGGTGGATCACAACGTCACCACATATTCTGAGCACAAGTTCAAGGGCCACAAGGCCAGTTCACATGCAGAGATATATATAAAAAGTTAAACATGCAAGTGCAAGAATATATAGGTCAAAGTACAAGCAATGTTAAGAAGTGAGCAAGTGAGGCAAAGTAGGTACAAGACCTAACAGAGTACAGAAGCGCTGATGATCACAAGGCGCGAGTGCCTTGGTGAAGATATCAGCAGTGTTGGCCTGAGAGGCCACGTAAGCAAGTCGCAGCTGACCACGCTGCTGTAGCTCACGAGCAAGGAAGTAGCGAAGAGCAATGTGCTTCGTTCTGTGCTCCAGTCTGTGCTCACGACACAAGGCCAGCATGGCCTTGTTGTCTACGTACAGAACTGGAGGAGAACGAGGCGGCTCTCCGAGGTCAGTCAGCAGGTAGGTGAGCCAGCGTAACTCCTGTGCAGCCATGGCCCCTGCGTAGATCTCAGCCTCACAGCTGGAGCTGAGAACAGAAGAAGAGCGAGTAGACCGCCACGAAACAGAACCGGAACCAAGGCTGAAGGTGTAACCCTGTGACGACCGCTGCGTAGCCTGGTCGTCAGCCCAAGAAGCGTCTGCGTGACCTGTGAGGACCACTGAACGCCGCCCTCCAAGCACTAGCCCCATGCCCGACGTACTGCACAAGTAGCGCAACACCCTCTTCGCTGCAGCCATGTGCTCTGGTCAGTGTCTCCCAGGAGCAACATAGCGTGCCAAGATGCTAAGAGGGTATGCAAGGTCAGGTCGAGTGCAGGTCATCAGGTACATGAGGCAGCCAACAAGCTCTGGGTACGGGCCACTCGGCTCTACGGACTCATCCGAAGGCAGAGCTGAGAGCGAGTGGCGAGTAGACAGAGGAGTGGCCTGAGGCGAGGAGTACGTGAAGTCGAAGTGCCGAAGGACCTGCTGCACCATGTGTGACTGAGTCAGGGTAATGGTGCGCTGTGCTCTATCCCGGGTGATCTGCAAGCCAAGGTAGCTGCGCAGTTCACCCAGGTCTGTGCACATGTGTCTCTTCTGCAGCTCGGACTTCACGTGGGCGAGTCCAGTAGTGTCAGCAGTGGCAAAGACCAAGTCGTCGACGTACACGAGGATGTAGAACGGCGGCAGAGAGGTGTCGGTACGCAGAAACAACGACGGGTCAGCAGTTGAAGGAGCAAACCCAAGAGCCGCAAGTGTAGTCCTCAGTGTGTCGTGCCACTCACGCGGCGCCTGGCGGAGACCGTAGACTGGCCGCCGGAGGCTCCACTGGGTACCAGGAGGAAACGACCCAGTGAAGCCAGGTGGGCGACGCAGCCAGATCTCCTCGTGCAGGCTGCCCTGCAAGAAAGCTGTGCTGAAGTCAAGAGAGTGAAGCTCGTAGTCGCGCTGAGCGGCTATGTGCAGCATCACCCGAAGAGTGGTCATCTTCGGGGTGGGATAGAAGGTCTGAAAGTAGTCAACTCCCTGCCGCTGACTGAAGCCTCGAGCCACGTAACGCGCCTTGAAGACAGGCGGAGATCCCGGGGGCCGCTTCACCCTGAAAATCCACATGCCACTGACGATGTTCGCCCCAGGTGGGGGAACCTCGTCGACGTAGGTGCCTGTGGACTTCCAGGAAGCCATCTCTGCGTCCATGGCTGACTGCCACTGTGAGGAGTAGGGACCCTCGATCGCCTCAGCGTACGATCGAGGAGTCGGGATGTCTGGTGCATCCGGGTCTCCCTCAGGGGCAATCAGCATGGACACGAGATGAGGCAAAGCAGCAGCAAAACACTGGAACTCCTCCTGCCTGTCCTCAAGGACGTCCGTGCTAAGAGCACACTCACCCCCGACGGACGGAGGACAGACAGACTCAGACCCAGCAACAAGACTAGCAGCGTAGTCTAGACGACAGTGAGCAGCGAAGTCGACCAACTCAGCAACTAAGGCAGACGCAGCAGTGGACTCAAAGGAAGGGTCAGTGACAACAGTAGCCAGGAGACGCGTGACAGTAGGACTGGCAGCACGAAGAGAGTCCGACTCCGGTTCAGCAAGAGCAGGAAGAGAGGACTCAGGAGGAGACGGCAAAGGGACACGCTGCAGAGCAGTGGTAGGACGCAGTGCCATCTGGTGCGTGCCCGGGACCGCAAGAGGACGCTGACGCGGAACACGACGACTAGTGCGAGCAGCACAAACAGGCGACGCAGGACGAGACGCAGGCGCACGACGCTCAACAAGACCTCCAGTAGGACCAGTGTAGGGAGAAGGAGCAGGCACTGGGGAGGCAAGCTGTAACTGTGACTGCGACGGGACAGGCTGTGGACACTCTAAGGGAGGAGGAGGACCAGTAGAAGGCGGGAGACCAAGAACCTGCTCAAGGAGCGGAACGAAGTGCGGCCGCGGCCGCGTAGCGCCTCCTGAAACAGCAGGGACAGCACCAGTACCCCCAGCGGCAGCACCAGCGCTAGCAGCACCTCCGGCTCCAGCAGCGCCAACTCTAGCACCCTCAGAAGCACCAGCGCCAGCAGCACCGCCAGCTCCAACACCAGCAGCACCTCCAGCTCCAGCAGCGCCAACTCCAGCACCCTCAGAAGCACCAGCGCCAGCAGCACTGCCAGCTCCAACACCGGCAGCACCTCCTGCTCCAGCAGCGCCAACTCGAGCACCCTCAGAAGCACCAGCGCCAGCAGCACCTCCAGCGCCAACACCAGCAGGACCGCCAGCTCCAGCACCGCCAGCAGCTCCAGCACCAGGAGCACCTCCAGGCCCAGCAGCTCCAGTACCCCCAGCAGCACCAGCAGCACCTCCAGCAAGACCAGCGCCAACAGCTCCAGCAGCACCCCGGAGGCCGCGACAGTACCGAGAGTACCACTCACGTAGCTGCTGGGAAGAGAGAGCTCCCCTAGGCGCAGCACCCCCAGGCTCAGGACCTCCAGACCCAGCACCCCCAGAGACAGCACCCCCAGGCTCAGCACCTGCACTCTCTGCACCCCCAGGCTCAGCACCCACAGTCTCTGCACCCCCAGGCTCAGCACCCGTAGGCTCCGCACCCCTAGGCTCAGCACCCCCAGGCTCCGCACCCCCAGGCTCAGCACCCCCAGGCGCAGTACCTCCAGACCCAGCACCACCAGGCTCAGCACGCTCAGTACCTCGCGCAGGACCAGAGTCGACAGCTACCTCGACAGGCTTGACCGGGTCTACCTGGGAAACACCTGAGGGAGCAGGAACCTGGGGAGGCAACGGGTCTACCAAGGCAGCACCTGGCGTGAGGAAGAGCGGCGGAGGGGGGAGCGGGGCAGTGCGGTAGGGGAAGAGACGGTAGAAGGGGACCGACTCGTCAAAGGTGACGTCTTGGGAAGACAGAACACGGCGCGAGGTGGGGTGGTAAAACTGCCAGCCAGGCGCGTTAGGGGGGAAGCCAAGGAAGACGCAGGGAACAGCACGGGGGGACAGCTTGTCCGCAGACAAGTCGCGGACAAAGGCCCGAGATCCCCAGACACGAAACGCAGATGCATCGCCAACCTTCCCTGTCCACATCAGAGTAGGGGAGGTCTCCGGCAAGGAGACCCGGGGCTGAAGGTTGATCTGATGCGCCGCGTACCGAACCGCGAACGGCCACAGAAAATGGGGAGCAGCCGCATGGATCATGGACGTACGAGCGACGTCCATGACCATACCAATGCGGCGCTCAGCAATCCCATTTTGCTATGGAGAGGCCGGAAGCGTGAACGTCTGGCGGATGCCCTGTGCACGACAGAAGGCTCGCAGAAGGGCAGAGGAAAACTCACCGCCTCTGTTAGAGTGCAGACGCAGGACAGGAAAGTCCGAGCCGAAACTCTCTCTGAGCTGGAGACGAGCTGCGCGGATCCAGTCGATCAACACCTCAGTGACCTCACCCTTGCTGCGCAAGGGGAAGACTGCGGTGTAACGCGAGTAGTCGTCAACCACCAGCAGGAAGTAACGCTCGTGACCCTGTCCACGGACGCGGGCTGGGCCCCACACGTCCATGTGAAGCGTCTGCAGCGGAGCCTCTGTCGGAGGAAACTCGGAGGAGTGAGGAGCGGCGCGCTGCCGCCCCTCGACGCAGGGAACGCAGGTGGGGCCAGGCCTCGAAGGAAGAGAAGGGAGGGACCGGGGGAGACCCGAGACAAGGAAACGAGAGGCCATGCCTCGGAGACGAGGCAGGGAGGGGTGACCAAGGCGGTGGTGCCAGAGGAGAGTCTGGTGAGACAGGAGACGACACGAGCATGGGGCAGACTCAGGACCAGACCTGGACGCTGCAGCAAACACCTGACTCGACGCAGCTACCTGAGGAGACTCAGTAGTCAGTGTGTACAGGCTCGACCCCGGGTGACGGGTAAACATGGCCAAGTGTCGGCCCGTCCGAGCACACGTACAGTGGGTCACTCGCTGACGCGCAGGAGTGAACTGGTCAACCCCTGCGTCCTGTAGGTCAGCACCACTCACCAAGTTCGTAGAGAACGAGGGGAGGTAAAGACCTGACAGGGAGCCAGAAGGGGCCGCCGGACACGGTAAGACAGTGGAGAAGTGGGCAAGGACGGGACCCTCAGAGGGGTCTGCCAACGAGACTGCAACCGGCCGACTAAGCGGCGTGAGTGTGGTGCGGTCTCGAAAGAAGGAGCGGGAAGCTCCCGAGTCAAGGGTGAAGTGTGTAACACCTGAGACGACGTGGTACCTGAGAGAGCAGACTCACCAGCACCTGGGGCAGCAGACTCACCAGCACCTGGAGGAGTAGACTCACCAGCACTTAGAGCAGCAGCCTCACCAGCACCTAGAGCAGCAGCCTCAATGCCCGGGTCAGGCGGAACACACAGGGAACAGTCACCCACATCACTAGTAGGCAATGCATACATGGCAGTGAGGATAGCATCATAGTTAAGAGCATAGATATCTACCCTCTGCCTAAGCAGCTCCACCCAGTCAGGGAGCTCAGCGACGTCGCCAAACTCCGTACGACAGACGTCGCTCAGACGGACGAAGCAGCCGGACTCGGCGTGACCAAGCGTCCCGCAGGGCTGACCAGTCCGAGCACCAGTGCGAATGACGTACGGACAGCGAGCAGTACTTCGTGACCCTCCACGCTGAGCGTACCACTCACGAAGCTGCTGGGGCAAAAGGACCGCGCGCGGACTACGCTGCAGCTGCACCTGGCCACTACAAGTAGCTCCCGAACTCCTCATGCCAGAACGACTCCCAATACAGCCACCCCGACAACCCCAAGTAGCGTACCACTCACGAAGCTGCTGGGGCGTGAGGGACTCACGCGGACGTCGCTGGAGCTGCATCTGGCCACCGCCAAGAGCAGGAGGAGCAGTGGTAGCCGCAGTAGCAACAGTAGCAGCAGTAGAAGCAGTAGCAGTAGTCGCAGCGCGGCCACCCCTACAACCCCAACTAGCGTACCACTCACGAAGCTGTTGGGGGGCGAGGGACTCACGTGGACAGCGCTGGAGCTGCATTTGGCCACGCCAGGAGCAGCAATAGCAGTAGAAAGAGCAGTAGCAACAAGAGGAGCAGTAGCAGTAGTACGGGCAGGGCAGTGCTCACCAGTGGCGAGAAGGGCAGGCGTACGACGACGGCAACGGCGAGGCCGCTACCACTGCAGGGCGAGGGCTCCGCGGCTGCTGCAGGGGCGGCTGCTGCAGGGGCGGCTGTTCCAGGGGCGGCTGCTGCAGTGGCGGCTGCTCCAGGGGCGGCTGCTGCAGGGGCGGCTGCTCCAGGGGCGGCTGCTGCAGGGGCGGCTGCTCCAGGGGCGGCTGCTGCAGGGGTGGCTGCTCCAGGGGCGGCTGCTGCAGTGGCGGCTGCTACAGGGGCGGCTGCTCCGCAGTGACGGCTGCTCCCGGGGCGGCTGCTGCAGGGGCGGCTGCTCCAGGGGCGGCTGCTGCAGTGGCGGCTGCTCCAGGGGCGGCTGCTGCAGTGGCGGCTGCTGCAGGGGCGGCTGCTGCAGGGGCGGCTGCTCCAGGGGCGGCTGCTGCAGTGGCGGCTGCTGCAGGGGCGGCTGCTGCAGGGGCGGCTGCTCCAGGGGCGGCTGCTGCAGTGGCGGCTCCTCCAGGGGCGGCTGCTGCAGGGGTGGCTGCTCCAGGGGCGGCTGTTGCAGTGGCGGCTGCTCCAGGGGCGGCTGCTGCAGTGACGGCTGCTCCCGGGGCGGCTGCTGCAGGGGCGGCTGCTCCAGGGGCGGCTGCTGCAGTGGCGGCTGCTCCAGGGGCGGCTGCTGCAGTGGCGGCTGCTCCAGGGGCGGCTGCTGCAGGGGCGGCTGCTCCAGGGGCGGCTGCTGCAGTGGCGGCTGCTCCAGGGCGCGGGTTAGGGCAGGGCGCCGCGGCGGGCAGGGGCGACGAGGGAGCCGCAACGGGGCCGCGAGGGAGCTGCGGAGGGGCCGCGACGAGCCGCGACGAGCCACGAGGGGCCGCGAGGGGCCGCGACAGGGCCGCGAGGGGCCGTGAAAGGTGCCGCGAGGGGCCGGGAGAGGGGCCGCGAGGGGCCGCGAACGGCCGCGGAGGGGCCGCGAACGGCCGCGGAGGGGCCGCGAGGGGCCGCGAACGGCCGCTGAGGGTCCGTGAGAGGGGCCATCAGGGGCCGTAAGAGGGGCCGCGAGGGGGGCGGCTAAGGGGCCACTAAGGGCAGGGGATGCGGGGCGCGACTCGGGCAGGAGTGAAGCGCGCTACGGGCAGGAAAAAAAAATGTCGAATTTTCGGTGGGCCCTAGGAAACGTTCCCACTAGGGAACCTGCTCTATACCATGTGAAAGAACAAGGTGTGAATGCAGTAGGAAAGAGGTGGGTACAAGAAGGAAAACCTAAAAGTGTTGTACCCCATATTGTCTACCCCACTACAGCCTATACAGACTATAGCATATAGGTTTGACATTGACCTCCCCCCCATGCTAGGCAGGGGATGGCGGTAGCTTAGTTTTTGGGTCGTTAACTGTTACGCATTTTATTATGTGCATGCATGTGTTAGAATCTGGAACGAATGAATGACTGAACTAGAAAGCAGGTGGGTACAAAATGGGAAACCTAAAAGTGTTGTACCCTATAAGAACTACCCCACTACAGCCTAAACAGACTATAGGAGATATAAGTTTGACACACCCCCATAGGCAAAGTGGGGGAGAACAAGAGGTCACAAGACCAATCAAGAAAGACGAAGCAAGCTCAGGGTGGATCACAAAGTCACCACGCAGTCTGAGCACAAGCAAATGGCCACAAGGCCAGTTCACATGCAGAGTTATATAAAGGAGAACAAACAATACAGTGAACTCAACCTAGCAAGTGTAAGCATGCAGGTATATGTAAAAGAGTACAGTACAAGCAGAGTCAAGAAGAAAGCAAGTGAGGCACAGTAGGTACAAGGCCTAACACAGTACAGAAACGCTGATGATCACAAGGCTGAAGTGCCTTGGTGAAAACATCAGCATTGTTGGCCTTAGAGGCCACATAAGCAAGACAAAGCTGGCCACGCTGCTGCAACTCTCGAGCAAGGAAGTAGCGAAGAGCAATGTGCTTCGTTCTGTGCTCCAGTCTGTGCTCCTGACACAAGGCCAGCATGGCCTTGTTGTCGACGTACAGAACTGGAGGAGAACGAGGCGCCTCTCCCAAGTCGGTCAGCAGGTAGGTGAGCCAGCGTAGCTCCTGTGCAGCCATGGCCCCAGCGTAGATCTCAGCCTCACAACTGGAGCTGAGAACAGAAGAAGAGCGGGTAGACCGCCAAGAGACAGAACCGGAGCCAAGACTGAAGGTGTAACCCAGTGACGACCGCTGCGTAGCCAAGTCGTCAACCCAGGAGGCGTCAGCGTGACCAGTGAGAACAACTCGAGCCCGTCCTCCAAGCACTAGCCCCATGCCCGATGTACTGCACAAGTATCGCAACACCCTCTTCGCAGCATCCCAGTGCACCTTTCGGTGCCTGCCGGGAGCCACGTAGCAAGCCAGAAGGCTGAGAGGGTATGCGAGGTCAGGTCGTGTGCATGTCATCAGGTACATGAGGCAGCCCACAAGCTCTGGATACGGGCCACTCGGCTCTACGGACTCGTCCAAAGGTGGAGCTGAGAGCGAGTGACCGGTAGGCAAAGGAGTGGATTGTGGCGAGGAGTACGTGAAGCCGAAGCGCTGAAGGACCTGCTGCACCATGTGTGACAGAGTCAAGGTAATGGTGCGCTGTGCTCTGTCCCGGGTGATCCGCAAGCCAAGATAGCTTGTCAGCTCACCTAGGTCTGTGCACGTGTGTCTCTTCTGCAGCTCGGACTTCACGTGGGCGAGTGCCTCGGTGTCAGCAGTAGCAAAGACGAGGTCGTCAACGTACACGAGAACGTAGAACGGTGGCAGAGTAGTGTCAGTGCGTAAAAACAGAGAAGGGTCAGAAGTGGAAGGAGCAAAACCAAGATCAGCAAGAGTAGTCCTGAGTGTGTCGTGCCACTCACGGGGTGCCTGGCGGAGACCGTAGACTGGCCGCCTGAGGCTCCACTGGGTACCAGCAGGAAAAGACCCAGTGAAGCCAGGTGGGCGGCGCAGCCAGATCTCCTCGTGCAGGCTGCCCTGTAGGAAGGCTGTGCTGAAGTTAAGCGAGTGGAGCTCGTAGTCACGCTGAGCAGCTACGTGTAGCAGTACCCGAAGAGTGGTCATCTTCGGGGTAGGGGAGAAGGTCTGGAAGAAGTCAACTCCCTGTCGCTTACTGAAGCCACGTGCAACGTAACGCGCCTTGAAGACAGGCGGAGAACCCGGCGGCCGCTTCACCCTGAAGATCCACATGCCACTGACGATGTTCGCCCCAGGCGGGGGAACCTCGTCGACGTAGGTGCCTGTGGACTTCCAGGAAGCCATCTCGGCGTCCATGGCTGCCTGCCACTGAGAGGAGTAGGGACCCTCTATCGCCTTTGCGTAAGAGCGCGGGGTCGGGATGTCTGGTGCATCCGGGTCTCCCTCAGGGGCCAGCAGCATGGACACGAGATGAGGTACAGAAGCAGCAAAGCACTCAAACTCCTCCTGTCTGTCCTCAAGAACGTCCGTGCCAAGAGCACACTCACCCCCGACGGACGGAGGACAGACAGACACAGACGCAGACTCAGCAACAAGACTAGCGGCGTAGTCTAGGCGACAGGCTGCAGCAAAGTCAACAAGCTCAGCAACAAGAGCAGACGCAGCAGAGGACTCAAACAGAGGGTCAGTGACAGCAGTGGCCAGAAAGCGTGTGACGGTAGGACTAGCAGCACGAAGGGAGTCAGACTCCGGGGCCGGACCGTCAGAAAGAGAGGACGCAGGAGGAGACGGCAGAGGGACACGCTGTGGAGCAGTGGAAGGACGCAGAGTCATATAGTGAGTGCCAGGGACAGGAGGAGGACGCGGACGAGAAACACGACCAGCGCGAACAGTACGGACAGGCGACACAGAACGAGACTCAGGCGACACAGGACGCGACTCAGGCTCACGACGCTCTGTAAGACCTCTAGTCGGTCCAGAGTAAGGAGAAGGACCAGGCAGTGGAGAGGCCGGCTGCAACTGCGACTGGGACTGGACAGGCGGTGGACTCAGGAAAGGAGGAGGAGGACCAGGAAAAGGCTGAGAGCCAAGAACCTGCTGAAGGAGCGGAACGTAGTACGGCCGCGGCCGCGCAGCGCCTCCAGAAACAGCAGAGACAGGACCGGTACCCTCAGCCCCAGGGTCTCCAGTCCGAGCAGCACCTCCAGCAGCTCCAGCACCAGGAGCACCTCCAGCACCAGCAGCACCGCCAGCAGCTCCAGCACCAACAGCACCTCCAGTAGCTCCAGCACCAGCAGCACCAGCACCAGTACCTCCAAAAGCTCCAGCAGCACCCCCAGCACCAGCAGCACCTCCTGCAGCTCGAGCACCAGTAGCACCTCCAGCACCAGCAGCACCACCAGCAGCGCCAGCACCAGCAGCACCTCCAGAAGCTCCAGCAGCACCTCCAGCACCAGTAGCACCTCCAGCAGCTCCAGCAGCAGCAGCACCAGCAGCAGCGCGACAGCGCCGAGAGTACCACTCACGAAGCTGCGGAGGAGAGAGAGGCTGCCGCCGTGACAGGACACCTAGAGCACCTCCGGACGCAGCACGCGCAGGCTCAGCACCTCCAGACACAGTACCCTCAGGCTCCACACGCCCAGGCTCAGCACCCCCAGACTCAGCACCCCCAGACTCAGCACCCCCAGGCTAAGCACCCCCAGACTCAGCACCCGCAGGCTCCACACGCTCAGGCTCAGCACCCCCAGTCCCCGCACCCGTAGGCTCAGTACCCCTAGGAGCACCTGAGTCGACAGCGACCTCGACCGGCTAGGCAGGGTCTACCTGGGACACACCTGAGGGGGCAGGACCCTGGGGGGGGAGGGGGTCGACCGGGGGAGTACCTGGTGCTAGGAAGAGCGGCGGGGGGTGGGGAGAGGCAGTGCGGTAGGGAAAGAGACAGTAGTACGACACCGACTCGTCAAACGTGACGTCCTGAGAGGACAGAACATGATGCGAGGTGGGGTGGTAGAACTGCCACCCGGGTGCGTCAGGAGGGAAGCCAAGGAAGACACAGGGAACGGCACGGGAGGACAGCTTGTCCGCCGTAGTATCGCGGACAAAAGCTCGAGATCCCCAGACACGGAACGCGGACGCATCGCCAACCTTCCCCGTCCACCGCAGAGTAGGTGTGGTCTCCGGCAAGGAGACACGAGGTTGAAGGTTGATCTGATGCGCAGCGTACTGAACCGCGAACGGCCACAGAAAATGGGGAGCAGCCGCATGAATCATGGACGTACGAGCGACGTCCATGACCATGCCAATGCGGCGCTCAGCAATCCCATTTTGCTGCGGGGAGGCCGGAAGCGTGAACGTCTGGCGGATGCCCTCCGAACGACAGAAGGCCCTCAGGAGGTCAGAGGAAAACTCCCCACATCTGTCTGAGTGCAGACGCAGAACAGGAAGGTCCGAGCCGAAACTCTCACAGAGCTGGCGACGAGCACCGCGGATCCAGTCGATCAACACCTCAGGGACCTCACCCTTGCTGCGCAAGGGGAAGACTGTGGTGTAACGCGAGTAGTCGTCAACGACCAGCAGGAAGTAGCGCTCGTGACCCTGGCCACGGACGCGGGCTAGGCCCCACACGTCCATGTGAAGAGTCTGGAGAGGAGCCTCTGTCGGAGGGAACGAGGAGGAGTGAGGAGCGGCGCGCTGCCGGCCCTCGACACAGGGGACACAAGTGGGGGCAGGCCCCGGAGGAAGGGGAGGGAGGGACCTGGGGAGACCAGAGACAAGGGCACGGGAGGCCATACCTCGAAGACGAGGCAGGGAGGGGTGACCAAGGCGGTGGTGCCAGAGGAGAGTCTCTTGCGACAGAGGACGACACGAGCAGGGGGCAGACACAGGACTAGACTTGGACGCAGCAGCAAACACCTGACTAGACGCAGCTACCTGAGGAGGCGCAGTAGTCAGTGTGTACAGACTCGACCCTGGCCGACGGGTGAACGTGGCCAGGTGGCGGCCCGTCCGAGAGCAAGAGCAGTGGGTCACACGCTGACCTCCAGGGGTGAATTGGTCAACCCACGCGTCCTGGGGGTCAGCTCCACTCACCAAGTTCGTAGAGAACGAGGGGAGGTGGAGTCCCGACAGCAAGCCCGACGGGGCCGCAGGACACGGTAGAACCGTGGAGGAGTGTGCAAGGACTGGGCCCCCTGAGGGGTCAGCAAGGGAGACCGCAACAGGCCGACTGAGCGGCGTGAGCGTGGTGCTGTCTCTAAAGAAAGAGCGCAAAGCACCAGAGTCAAGTGTGAAAGTGTGCAAGGACTCAGTAGGTGCAGTACCAGAGAGAGGGGACGCACCAGCACCTGGAGTAGCAGACGCACCAGTACCTGGAGCAGCAGACGCACTAGCACCTAGAGCACCAGCTGTACTAGCACCTAGAGTAGCAGCCGCAATGCCCGGGTCGGGCGGGACACTCAGGTAACAGTCACCCTCAGCACTATCAGCAAGAGCATACATGGCAGCAAGGATAACATCAAAATATAGATCAAAGATAGGCACATTCTGCAGAAGCAGATCATGCCAGCGAGGGAGCTCAACAGCGTCAGGAAACTGGGTACGCCAAGCGTCAGTCAAGCGACCGAAGCAGCGCTGCGTGGTGTGCGGGAGCCCACACACCTCCCCACTACGAGTGCCGGTGCGAAGAACGTAAGTGCAGGGACCTGCACCCCCAGACCTCCCACGCCCAGCGTACCACTCACGAAGCTGCTGAACCGACGGGGTCTCACGGGTGCGCAGCTGCTACTGGCGCTGGCTGCCACCAAAGCCTCCACGCTGCGCTGCTGCACCTCGACCAGCACCACCGCCGCCTCCACCTCCACTACCGCTGCCGCTGCCTCCACCACCTCCGCCACCGACGCCACGACCTCCACCGCCGCCACTGAAGCCCCCACTCCCGGTACCACCCCCACCTCCACCGCCACCCGCTCCGCCTCCTCCACCGCCTCCGCCGCCGCCCCCGCCACCCCCTCCACCACCCTTGTTCCCCTTGCCCTTGCTGTTGCGACGCCTACCACTAGGGGCAGACGCAGCTCCGACCTCCTCAGTGCCAACGAAGTCGACAGCAGCAGCAGAAGCAACAGAGGGGAGAAGAGGGACAGGGGCACACCCCTCAAAGAAGGGGGTGCGACGGTCGCCGCGAGAAGCACCTACAGCTAAGATACTCTTCTCAGCTGCAGCAAGGCACTCCTCTAGCAGGTCGACAGTCAGCTCGGTGGGGCAAAGGGAGAGAAAGTGGTCCCTGACTGAAGAGAGAGAGTCAGGGAGGCGGGTGACTAGGTAGTAAAGGGTGATGTACATGGGGGGGGGGTTCTTGGCACAGAACGCAGTGGGAAGGGCAGCGCGGTAGCGGACGTCACTAGTGCGAAGGTGAGCAACTAGGTCAGCTACTGTGGCAAAGGCGGCAAGGTCAGGGAAAAGGTACGGCAGCATGAGGCGGCTGAGGGCAGCAGTGGCAGGGGAGGAGTAGCGCGCAACTACAGCGTCGTACAAAGACTTAGCAGTCTTGTACTGGCCAAAATGCGCGCGCTCAGCAGACGGCAGGTGACTACGAACAGCAAGACGAGCAAGAGCGTCCAGAGTGGTCCACTGTGAGCGAACCGTACCGTCAGCAGTGGCAGCAGGAGCAGTAGAGACACCGGACGTGTGATCGAAAATGGATACCCCATCCCTAGAGTCACACTGCAGAAAGAGCTGCAGGTCGTCAACCCACACGTCAAAGTCAACTGCACGCCCCTCAGCATCAAATGTGAGAACAGTAGGACTAGCCATAGCAGCAGTAGGAGCAGTAGCAGCAGTAGCAGCAGTAGTAGCAGTAGTAGTAGTGGCAGCAGAAGCAGTGCAAGCAGAAGGGCAGCGTGGCTCGGCAGAGCAGCGCGGCTCGGCTGGGCGGCGCGGCTCGGTGGGGTGGCGCGGCTCGGCCGGGTGGCGCGGCTCGGCCGGGCGGCGCGGCTCGGTTCCTGGCGGCGCGGCGCGGCAGCAGGCGGCGCAGCGCGGCAGGGCAGCGCGGGTGCTTACCAGGGGCGGGTGCAGGGCAGGGCCGCAGCTGGCTGTTTAGGTCAGGGCCACAACCGGGGCAGCAGTAGGGCAGGGCCGCGACAGGGGCGGCAGTAGGGCAGAGGCCGCGACGGGCGGCGAAGACAGAGCCGCGACAGTGGCGGCAGCAGGGCAGGGCCGCGACTGGGGCGGCAGTAAAGCAGGGCCGCGACAGGGCGGCTGCAGGGCAGAGGCCGCAACGGGCGGCGAAGGCAGGGCCACGACGCGTGGCGACGGGCCAGCGACGGGCAAGGGCGCGCGACGGCGCAGGTAAGGCGGGCGCGAGGCGCGATTCGGGCAGGGCAGGAAAAAAAAAATTCTAGTGGTGGGCCCTAAAAAAAACGTTCCCACGAGGGAACCTGCTCAGAATACCATGTTAGAATCTGGAACGAATGAATGACTGAACTAGAAAGCAGGTGGGTACAAAATGAGAAACCTAAAAGTGTTGTACCTTATAAGAACTACCCCACTACAGCCTAAACAGACTATAGGAGATATAAGTTTGACAGCATGAGCATCATGATTCATGGCATTATATTAAATATTATACATGTCAGAATGTTATATTTGTCTAACCTGCAGTGGGGTACTCAATAGTGAGTACAGCTCAATTTAGGGTTTGCTATATGTACTCAACTGCTTGCTAGTACAACCCTCTCTTTTCTGTTTCTAACTTTTGCCTAGTCTTTAATATGGTATCAGAGCAGGTCGACCCTCCTGGGTCGATCCTGTTGATGGGCCTACCAATACTTCCGCTGCCTTTACTGCCTACCGCGCGCCTCGGGCGCGCGCTGTCCTTCTGCCTGCCGCGCGCGCGGCCATTTTTCTTCCTGCGCGCGCGGCCATTTTTCTTCCCGCCGCGCGCCTCGAGCGCGCGGCGGTTTTCTGCCCGTCACGCCGCCCTGCTGGACGCGGTGGTGCCCTGTTCTGCCCGTCGTGCGCCCCGTGGCGCGCGACGGTGCCCTGCCCGTCGCGCGCCCCGGGGCGTGCGGCGGTTTCGTCGCCCGTCGCGGCGCCCCGGGGGTTCATGCGCGGTCCTGCCGTCGCCCGTCGAGGCGCCAATGGGGGCCCGCGCGGCTCCCCCCTTCCGTCGCTCGACGCGGCGCCCTTGGGGACCCGCGCGCGGCCCCCCTCCCTCCCGTCGCCCGTCGAGGCGCCCTCGGGGGCCAGCGCGCGGCCCCCTCCTGTCGCCTCGTCGCGGCGCCTTGGGGGCCCGCGCACCGCCCCCCTCCCGTCGCCTCGTCGCGGCGCCTTGGGGGCCCGCGCGCGGCCCCTCCCGTCGCCCGTCGGGCCGCCCTCGGGGACCCGTGCGCGGCCCCTCTCCCGTCACCCGCCGTGGCGCCCTCGGGGGGCCCGCGCCCTGCTCCTTCGTGGCGCCCAGGAAACCCCCCCGCTGCCTCCCTTTCCCTCCGTGCACCGCCCCTGCTGCTTCCCGCGCTCCTGCCTTCGTTAGGGTTTGGGGGTGGCGGGCATGGGGGTGACCGGTGTGGGTAACCTGCTGCTCCTCCTCCTCCTCCGTCTCCCGCTGCTGCAGCTGCCGCTGAGGGGGGTGTGTGTGTGGGAGACAAAGGAGTGGTACTAGGTGGGTGGCGTGTGAGCAGTGCTAGAGGTGCAGCAGGGGGTTTGTGAAAGGGGGGTGGGACAAATTGGGGAGGTTGAAGGGGGGTGGCCGCCGTGAAGCCAGCAGCTCCAGTCGCCCGTGAGACCGTTGCGCCAGTCGCCCGTGAGACCGTTGCGCCAGTCGCCCGTGAGCCCGTTGCTCCAGTCGCCCGTGGGTCCGTTGCTCCTGCCGCTCAGAGTTTGCCGCGGAGCCAGTTACTCCAGTAGCCCGTGTGCCAGTTGCTCCAGTTGCCAGTGTGCCAATTGCTCCAGTTGCCAGTGTGCCAATTGCTCCAGTTGCCCGTGTGCCAGTTGCTCCAGTTGCGCCGTGTGCCAGCAGCTTCAGCTGCCGCCCACTACCTCCTCTCCTCTCATAGTCCCTCCTCCTCCACACTTGCCCTCTGTGATAGCTTCTAGCTTTGCTTATATTTGTGAACTATAAATTGCTGCCTGTTGTGGTGATTACACCCCACTTTGGCTATGGGGGTGTATCAGAATGTTATGTTTGTCTAGCCTGCAGTGGGGTACTCAATAGTGAGTACATCCCAATTTAGGGTTTGCTATATGTACAACTGCTTGCTAGTGCAACCCTCTCTTTTCTGTTTCTAACTTTTGCCTAGTCTTTAACAATACATCCTATAGCATTATTTATGCATCATGCATCTATTTATCATTACCACAACATAATTTAATAGTAAAACATACTAATACAAACAGTACAGCATATCTTCACAAAACCACTGACAAAGAAAAATCACATAGTTTAATATACTTTGAACAGTATTCAAAACTATTCAACAGTTTGGGAATGGTACTATAGTTTACGAAATTTATTTTAATATTTTATAAAAAACAAATATGAAAATAAATATGAAAACAAAATTTGGCAAAATCGATCGTAAAGGGTTGCTTCGCAACCGAAAAAAAAAAAGAGGCGACGAAATCGTCTTAGGGTTGCGAAGCTGCTTTTCACATATCCAGTTTTTTTTTTTTTTTTTTAATCTTATCTTCAACCTTGAATGCCTAGGAGTGTTTGTTAGATTTATATGACATAGCTACTGTAGGCTATAGTGGGGTAGCACATATGGGGTACAGTTTTCTAGGGTTTGTATTTGTACCCAACTTTCCCTTAGTCATTCATTCTCGTTCAGTTTCTCAGTGTTTTTATATTATCTGATGTGTCGTAACATTATTGTTGCGCGTGAACTGCCTTAGGGTTTCGTTTCGGTTCCTTCCTTCTCCCACCTTCCTAGTTACGTTGCCTCCCGCCACTCATGCTCCTCCTAACACTCAACAAGTAAGAAAATTAATCTGCCACCCAGACCCTACCATGGTTAGTTGATTTAAGATGGAGGCCCTTATTTGAGTCAGAAGTTTTAGCGTATCTTAGAACTTCGTTAGCTGACGGTAAGAAGTAGTATCAATTTTAGTCATTGACTTCAGCGCGTCTGATGGTAGTATCCCCAGGTCGTTGATAAGTTGCACCTATTCTCATTGATATACGGTATGTCGTTTTCAAGTCCGTTTTGACCTAGTCGTATGTCGTTTTCATTCTTTTGTTGATGGCCGTTTCAAGGGCTGCAACCCATTCTGCTATGTTGGTTTTTGGCTGCTGCAGATTTCGACCTATTCGGTTAGGTCGATTTTCTTAGAAACTTAGGCATGGATGATTTCACTAAGATAAGAATGATACAAGAAGGAAAACCCTAAGGGGTTGTACTCTACAGTGAGTGCCCCACTACAGCCTACCCAAGTCTAAAACATAGATATATGTTTCACACACCCCCATAGGCAAAGTGGGGGAGAACAGAGGGTCACAAGACCAGTCAAGAAATGCAAAGCAAGCTCAGGGTGGATCACAACGTCACCACGCAGTCTGAGCACAAGCAAAAAAGGCCACAAGGCCAAGTCACAAGCAGAGATATATATGAAACAACAACAGCACAGTGATCTCTACCTACGAGAGCAAGCAGGCAGGTATATATATAAATCACAGTACAAGCAAAGCCTACAGCAAGTGGGGAAGTGTGGGCACAAGGCCTAACACAGTACAAAAACGCTGATGATCACCAGGCGGAAGTGCCTTGGTGAATATATCAGCAGTGTTGGCCCGAGTGGCCACGTAAGTAAGACGAAGCTGACCACGCTGCTGCAGCTCTCGAGCAAGGAAGTAACGCAGAGCGATGTGCTTCGTTCTGTGCTCCAGTCTGTGCTCCTAACACAAGGCAATGGCGGCCTTGTTGTCGACGTACAGCACTGGAGGAGAACGAGGCCGCTCTCCCAAGTCGGTCAGCAGGTAGGTGAGCCAACGTAGCTCCTGTGCAGCCATGGCTGTGGCGTAGATCTCGGCCTCACAGTTGGAGCCGAGAACTGAAGACGACTGTGTAGAACGCCAGGAAACTGAACCAGAACCAAGGCTGAAGGTGTAACCCTGTGACGACCGCCGCGTAGCCTGGTCGTCAACCCAAGAGGCATCCGAGTGACCAGTGAGGACAACGTCACCCCGTCCTCCAAGCACGAGCCCCATGCCCGATGTACTGCACAAGTAGCGTAGTACCCTCTTAGCAGCATCCATGTGCACCTTGCGGTGCCGACCAGGAGCCACGTAGCGAGCCAGAAGGCCAAGAGGGTACGCAAGGTCAGGACGAGTGCAGGTCATCAGGTACATGAGGCAGCCCACTAGCTCTGGGTTAGGACCACTCGGCTCTACGGACTCGTCCGAAGGTGGAGCTGAGAGCGAGTGACCTGTAGCCAGAGGAGTGGCCTGTGCTGAGGACCAGGTGAAGCCGAAGCGCTGAAGGACCTGCTGCACCATGTGTGACTGAGTCAGTGTGATGGTGCGGCGTGCTCTGTCCCGGGTGATCTGCAAGCCAAGATAGCTGCGCAGCTCACCCAGGTCTGTGCACGTGTGTCTCTTCTGCAGCTCCGACTTCACCAGGGCGAGAGCCTCAGTGTCAGCAGTGGCAAAGACCAAGTCGTCGACGTACACGAGGATGTAGAACGGCGGCAGCGAAGTGTCGGTGCGCAGAAACAGCGACGGGTCAGCAGTCGACGGAGCAAACCCAAGAGCCGCAAGTGTCGACCTCAGTGTGTCGTGCCACTCACGTGGCGCCTGGCGGAGACCGTAGACCGGCCGCCGGAGGCTCCACTGGGTACCGGGAGGGAACGGCCCAGTGAAGCCAGGAGGGCGGCGCAGCCAGATCTCCTCGTGCAAGCTGCCCTGTAAGAAGGCTGTACTGAAGTCAAGAGAGTGAAGCTCGTAGTCACGCTGAGCAGCAACGTGCAGCAGCACCCGAAGAGTGGTCATCTTCGGGTGGGGGAGAAGGTCTGGAAGAAGTCAACTCCCTCTCGCTGACTGAAGCCTCGAGCCACGTAACGAGCCTTGAAGACAGGCGGAGAACCTGGCGGCCGCTTCACCCTGAAAATCCACATGCCACTAACAATGTTCGCCCCAAGAGGGGGAACCTCGTCAACGTAGGTGCCTGTGGACTTCCAGGATGCCATCTCTGCGTCCATGGCTGTCTGCCACTTAGAGGAGTACTCACCCGCGATCGCCTCAGCGTAAGAGCGCGGGGTAGGGATGTCTGGTGCATCCGGGTCTCCCTCAGGGGCAAGCAGCATGGGCACGAGATGAGGCGCAGCGGCTGCAAGACACTCAAGGTCCTCCTGCCTGTCCTCAAGGACGTCCGTGCAAAGAGCACACTCACCCCTGACAGACGGAGAACAGACGGACTCAGACTCAGCAACAAGACTAGCGGCGTAGTCGAGACGATAGGCAGCAGCAACATCAACAAGCTCAGCGACTAAGGCAGACGCAGCAGCAGACTCAAACGACGGGTCAGCGACAACAGTGGAAAGCAGACGCGTGACAGTAGGGTGCTCAGTACGAAACTGGTCAGACGCAGGGTCAGCAACGAAAGGCAGAGATGACGCAGGGGGAGAAGGCAGAGGAACACGCGGCTGAGGAGAGGAAGGACGACGAACTACAAGGTGAGGGCCGGAGACAGCCGGCTGACGCTGACGAGGAACACGACGACCGGAACGGACAGGTGAGACAGGACGCGACGCAGGCGCACGACGCTCAGCAGGGCCCCCAGGCTGCTCTGTGTACGGAGAAGGAGCAGGCAAGGGTGAGTCAGGCAGTAACGGAAGACCAGTAGACGAGGGAAGACTGAGAACCTGGCGAAGGGCAGAGTAAGGCGGTGGCTGAGACGACGGAGACGGCGGAGCAAAGAACAGGCGCGGCTGAGCAGTGCCACCAGCACCAGTAGCTCCAGCACCACAAACAGCTCCAGTACCTCCAGCAGCTCCAGCACCTCCAGCAGCTCCAGCACCGCCAGCAGCTCCAGTACCCTCAGCAGCTCCAGCTCCTCCAGTACCTCCAGCAGCTCCAGCACCCTCAGCAGCTCCAGGACCCTTAGCCACAACACCCTCAGCAGCTCCAGCACCCTCAGCAGCTCCAGTACCCTCAGCACCCTCAGCAGCTCCAGGACCCTCAGCCACAACACCGCCAGCCCCAGCAGCTCCAGTACCCCTAGTACGAGCACCTCCGGGACCAGCGACACCAGCACCCCCAGCAGGCAAAGGACCAGCACCACTCCCTGCTCCAGTGACGCCAGTAGAAGAACCCCCAGCAGTAGAGCCCTGAGGTGCAGAAGCACGCCGCTGACGGCGACCGTACCAGTCGTGCAGCTGCTGGGAGGTGAGGGGCACTCGCGGACGAAGACGGCTACTCCAAGGAGACCGCGTAACAGCAGTCTCAGAACCCTCAGGCGACGCACCCCCAGACTCAACACCCCCAGGCTCCGCACACTCAGGCTCAGCACCCCCAGACGCATCACCTCCAGACGCAGCACCCCCAAACGCAGCACCCCCAGGCTCCTCACGCGAAGGCTCAGCACCTCCAGGCTCCGCACCCTCAGGCTCCGCACGCTCAGCGCTTCCAGACTCAGCACCCCCAAGCTCCACACCCCCAGGGACAGCACCACCTCCAACAGGCGCAGGCGCGGGGGGGTCTACCTGAGAGACACCTGAAGGAGCAGGACCTGGCACGGGGAGGGGTTCTACCTGGGGAGGACCGGGGGCAAGAAAGAGCGGCGGGAGGGGGGGAGGAGCAGTGCGGTAGGGGAAGAGACGGTAAAAGGGGACGGACTCGTCAAAGGTGACGTCCTGAGACGCAAAGACACGGCGCGAGGCGGGGTCGTAAAACTGCCAGCCAGGCGCGTCAGGGACAAAGCCAAGGAAGACGCAAGGAATGGCGCGAGGGGAGAGTTTGTCCGCGGTGGTATCGCGGACAAAGGCACGAGCACCCCAGACTCGGAAACGCGATTCGTCGCCGACCTTCCCCGTCCACAACAGTGTGGGCGAGGTCTCCGGCAAGGAGACACGGAGCCAAAGGTTTCAACAGGCGCAGCCGCATGGATCATGGAGGTACGAGCGACCTCCAGGACTAAGCCAATGCGGCGCTCAGCAACCCCATTCTGCTGCGGAGAGGCCGGAAGCGTGAAAGTCTGGCGGATGCCGTGCTCCGCACAGAAGGCCGCCAAGAGGTCTGAGGAGAACTCACCACCTCTGTCAGAGTGCAGACGCAGGACAGGAAAGTCCGACTGGAACCGCTCGCGGAGCTGGAGACGAGTAGCGCGGATCCAGGGGATCAAAACATCAGGGACATCCCCCTTGCACTGCAAGGGGAAGACCGTGGTGTAACGCGTGTAGTCGTCGACAACCAGAAGGAAGTACCGCTCGTGGCCCTGTCCACGGACGCGGGCTGGGCCCCACACGTCCAGGTGGAGAGTCTGCAGTGGAGCCTCTGTGGGAGGGAACGAGGAGGAGTGAGGAGCGGCGCGCTGCTGCCCCTCGACGCAAGGAATGCAGTGCGGCGCAGGCGAGGGAGGGAGGGCAGGCAGAGACCTGGGAAGACCAGAGACCAGGAAGCGAGAGTGCATGCTACGCAGGCGAGGCAGGGACGGGTGACCAAGGCGGTGGTGCCATAGGAGTGTGTCGTGCGACAGCTGGCGACACTCACACTGGGTAGCTACCTGAGCAGACGCGTGTAACTAGGGAGACAAAGGGGCGGAGCGCGACGCACTGGTGCCCTGGCGCACGAGTGAACGTGGCCAGGTGGCGGCCGGTCTGGGAGCACGTGCAAATCGCCACACGCTGCCGGCCAGGGGTGAAGGTGTCAACCCCCGCATCCTGGAGGACAGCGTTGCTCACCAAGTTCGTAGAGAACGAGGGGAGGTGGAGACCAGACAGCTCACCAAACGGAACCGCCGGACACGGAAGCAAAGTGGAAGACCGTGCAAGCACTGGGCCCCCAGAGGGGTCAGCCAGTGAGACAGGAACAGGTGCAGGGAGGGGAGTGACTGTGGTATTGTCGCGAAAGAAACATCGGGAAGCACCAGAGTCAAGTGTAAAGGTGTGCAAGGCCTGTGCAGGCGCAGTACCAAGGGGGGCTGACTCACAAGCACCTAATGCTGCAGGCGCTATACCAGGGGCTATACCAGGGTCCGGCGGCACACACAAGTAGCAGTCACCCTCAGCACTGACAGACAATGCATACATAGCAGCTAGAATAGCCTCATAGTCAAGATCAAAGATAGGTACATCACGCCTAAGCAGCTCTGCCCAGTTAGGGAACTCAGGAGCATCAGGAAACTTGGCGCGCCAGGCGTCGCTAAGTCGAGCGAAGCGCTGCTCAGTGTGAAACCCTGTGCACTGGCGACCAGTGCGGGGACCTGTGCGAATGATATAGGGGCAGCGACCAGGACCCCCAGAAGCCCCACGCCCGGCATACCAGTCAAGAAGCTTTTGGGAAGTGGGGGTCTGGCGTTTACGCTGCTGCTGCTGCGGCTGCGACTGCTGCTGGCCCTGACCACCACTGCCACCACCGCTCCCTCCTCCCCCACCTCCGCTGCTACCACCCCCACCGCTCCCAGTGCCTCCGTCGCCCCCACCACCACCTCCACCACCTCCACCCCCACGACCACCTCCACCACCTCCACCTCCCCCACCGCCTGCACCACCGCCACCTCCACCGCCACCCCCACATCCCCTGCCACCCTTGCCGCCCCTGCCGCTGCGACGCTTCCCACTAGGAGCGGAAGCAGCCCCGACCTCCTCACCACCAAGGTAGTCGTGAGCAGCAGCTGCGGAGGCATAGGAAGGGGTGAGAGGGGAGGGGGAGCACCCCTCAAAGAGGGGAGAGCAAGGAGTGCCACGAGCAGCACCTACAGCGAGGTGCTTCTCGAAGTCGTCGACAGTGAGAGTGGGGGGGTCTAGCGTGAGGAAGTGGTCCCTGACTGAGCTAAGAGTGTCAGGGAGGCGGGTGACGAGGAAATAGAGAGTGAAGTACATCGAGGGGGGGTTTGCGGCGCAGAACTCGGCTGAAAGGGCGGCACGAAAGCGAGTGTCAGTAGCGCGCAGGTGGGAAATGAGGTCCTCAGCAGTGGTGAACGAGGAAAGGTCGGGGAACAGGTAGGGTAGCATGAGCCGACCTATGGCTGCAGTGGCCAAGGAGGAGTAGCGCGCAACTACAGCGTCGTACAGCTTCTTGGCAGTTTTGTGCTGGCTGAAATGCGCGCGCTCAGTAATCGGCTGATGGTTCCTAATAGCTAGGCGTGCAGCAGCATCGCGGGTCTGCCACTGCGAGCGTTCGAGAGCAGGAGCATCGGCAGCAGGAGCAACGGCCGTGCCAGACACGTAATCGAACAGTGAAACGCCCTCTTTGGCATCGGTCAGAAGGAACAGTTGGAGATCATCCAACCACACAGCGAACTCTATGGGGCGACCGTCAGGCTCGAACGCGAGAATGTTAAGCGTCGTCATAATGGCAGCAGGCAGAGGCAGGAGGAAGCAGGCAGCAGACAAGAGGCAGGAGCGGCCGCACGCGAGCTCCTAAAGCAGCGCGCTAAGCAGCAGCGGGCCAAGCAGGTGGCCACGCAGGTGGCCACGCAGGTTGCCACGCTGGCGACAGACGCGGCGCGCGGGGCGACGGCGGGCCGCGCGTGGCCGACTGGACGCACGGGCTGCGAACGTGGCGCGCGGCGCGGCGGCGGGCCGCGCTGGCGACTGACGCGGCCGCGCGCGAAAGAGTGATGCGCGCGCGAGCAGCCGAGGCGCTGCTGCGGGCTGCGCGCGGCTGCTGGCTGCGCGTGGCGACGGGCTGTGCGCGGCTGCTGGCTGCGCGTGGCGACGGGCTGCGCGCGGCTGCGGGCTGCGTGCGGCGGCGGGCTGCGCGGGCAGGGCCTAAGCGGGCTGCACGCGGGCGGCTTAAGCGGCGCGCGGGCTGGCAGCAGGCTACGCGGGCGGCTGACGCGGCGCGCGGGGCCGAAAACGGGCTGCGCGGGCTGCTTAAGCGGCGCGCGGGGGAAAAAAAAAAAGGGCCACGCGCGTGCAGCCGAGGCGCGCGCGGGCAGCAGGCAAGGCAGGCAGGCAGCCAAGGCCGTAGGTGAGGTAACGCGGTAACCGGTGGGCCCTAATCTTAGGTCCTAAAGACCTACTGCTCTAGATACCATCTTAGAAACTTAGGCATGGATGATTTCACTAAGATGAGAATGATACAAGAAGGAAAACCCTAAGGGGTTGTACTCTACAGTGAGTGCCCCACTACAGCCTACCCAAGTCTAAAACATAGATATATGTTTGACAGATTTCTTGCCTGAAAACCCTTTCGAGGTTAGATTTCCTAGCTTAACCGCCACTTCTTCCATTCGTTTTTGTTTCTTAACCTTTCTTTCTTCCTAGGTTATGCACCGTACTTTTGTTCTCTCCTTCCCTCTGCTTCTCTCCACTTCTTCCGATCTTCTGCTCTCCTTTATTTCGATTCACATTCTACTTGCTTGCTCCTTTCAGCTCCTGCTCTTACTTTTGTTTTCTTCCGTACGCCGTGATTTCTTCCCCCACCTTAATTGAGTTTTGAAATGATATTAAGAATTCTGCTCAAAGAGTTGATTCACTAGGTAGGAGCATATTCTTGATCGTTCTCTCTCTCTTGTTCTCTCTCTCAAACGGTCCTCCATTGATATAACATGCAGTACAACGAGTATAGTTATCACAAAACAGAAACAAACATGTGAGTGACTACCCATGCCCCCTAGCAGCCCCCCTGCGGGGGCTCAAGTGTTTCAAAACAGTCCCCTGGGTTCAGCTCCCCCTCGGGCCCTCCTAAGGGGGGGTTTTCCGCCTGTGCTGCAAGGTTCAGCTTCATGAGGAAGCTAACCGCCTGTGCTCTTTGCAGAGCCACCGACCACCGCTGGCGGAATTGATGAAGCATCTTAGCGGCCTGGTAGGTAGAGGGGTCCGCATTAAAGAGCTTCCTCGCTGCCGTGTCAGCTAGGAGCTTGAGGAAGGTCGGTACTTCCTCGCAGGGGCAGCCGTAGGTCTCTACTGCTAAGGGGAAGAACCCCGCGAAGTCTGCCCTGCCCTGGTAAAGCCCTATCTTCTTGTCTGCTTGCTCCCGCGCTGCCCAGCCCCTCCCCTTCCTTGCCCTCTCATCACGTTTGCTGATGGGGTCGGTGATCGTTACGTCCGCCAGCCACACCGCCCCCGAGGTCCGATCCCGGAAGGCCAAATCGGCCTTCTTGTTATCCACCGGGCTGAAGGCAGTGCACTCCTTGTGCACCGCGAACCCGGCATCCTGCGCCATGCGGATGCACTCGTCGCGGAGCTCGTTGTGAGTGTTGGTCCGACCGTGTCCCGTACCGCAGCGCAGCAGGTGGTTCGGCAGCCTCTTGTCAAGGATAGCAACCCGCTTGTCACAGTCACAACACTTGGGCACGGACATGGGCAGGCCGAGCCGGAACTGGAGGGCGAAGGTGAAGTGTTCGGGGCAGAGCCGTAGGGCGGGCATGTAGGGGATGGCGAGTAGCCAGTCCCCTGCCCCGTAGCCCGTGAGTGAGATGAGGCGCTGTGTGTGGCCCGCCAGGGGGTTCAGCTCCAGTTGTCTAGAGGGAATGATCTGTGCGGCACTCCTACTGCCTTGGACTATCAGTGCCAGTCGGTGTTGAAGCTGGCCTGCGGGCTTGGCTAGTTCGAAGGCAATCAGGTCCCTTGCTTCCTGTGTTAGGCTCTCTCTGCAGTCGTTGATCCACCTCCGCAGTTCGTTCGGGCTCGTGTCCGCCGCTTCAGGGCTGTGTAGTGCTGCCGTGAGGTGAGACCCCGCCGGGCCCGGGAGGGGGCTGAGGAGGGAGTGCGCTTGTACGAGGCTGGCCAGGAAGCTGTACCGACCCTCCACCACTGGGTCTGCAAGGCCTAGCCCTCCTAGGCTTGGCGGGAGTGATGCCTGGTCCCATATCCGCGCGGCCTCCGACTCTCCCCGTGGGTGGCGCACCCCACATGCGTCAAGTAGGGCGTGTAGCAGGGCCCGGCCCCACCTGGTCCATTCCGCTTCGGGCAACAGGTAGAGTGGGGTTGTGCGGGCGAGGTAGGATATGCGCCTGGAAATGCACCGCGTCAGTAGCAGTGAGGTTACTTGGGGGTCCATTTTTGAGAGGTGCGGCAGTGGGGTAGACATGAGCTCGAGTTGCGAGCGTAGGAAAGCCGCTGCACCTTCCTGTGATCCGATGAAACTCCCCAACACCCGCAGGCCCTCCTCACAGAATGGGACCCCCTGCGGCAGCACCTGAGGATCGACCGCCGCTGCACTCCACGCCGCGCATTTCTCTGGGTTGTGGCGCAACCCCACGTCGCGCAGGCCCTCTGTGAAGTGGCAGAAGGCCTTCGAACAGCCAGCGGCTCGCCCAAGAATGTAACGTCATCCGCAAAGGCCAGGCACATCACGGAGGGGAAGGCCGCTGCAGTTTTGGTAAGGGCGGGATGAATCCCGGCGGCGAAGAGTAGCGGGCCAAGCGGATCCCCTTGACGCACACCGGTCTCGCTGATGAGCGGCTCGCATTCAAACCCAGCATCTAGGAAAAGCTGGGCCGGTTCGCCGTACGATATCCTGGTGAGCGGAATAATGCCCTGCAGCGCCGAGCCTCGTAGTGCGTCTACTATTGCTGCGCGGCTAATGGAGTTGAAGGCGTTCGCTAAATCCGTCTGTAGAATCAGCGCCTCTGGATTCGCGTGTGTGAAGGTTCTCGCGGCGTGAATGATCGCCTCACTGCCGCCCTGGACCGATACGCAGTACTGGCGTGGGAGGAAGTGGGCCCGGCATGCTTCCGATAACGACGCGAGTGCAGATTTCGCGGCGATGCGTAAGATGCACTCGCCTACTGCGATGGGGCGAGTGCCTCCCCCAGGCTTAGCTAAGGCGATGAGGCGCGAGGCGGTAAGGAGCGAGCAGATCTCGTCTGGGAGATTGCCCTTTAGGATTGTGTTGACGAGCGCGTGCAGGTGTGTGGTAACCCCACTGTTTGCGATGGCAGCGTCCCTCAGGTGCTCAAAGGTCATTCCAGAAGGTCCGCCTCCCACTCCATTTTCACACCGGCATAATATTTTTACGAATGCGCCCATGTCAATGGAGGCGGGCTGCTCTGTACCGGGGATGGTCCAATCGATGAGTCCAGCTGGCGCTTGGGGGTGCTTGGCTTTGAGGGCTGCCAGCGTGTCAGCTGATGGGTCAGCGACCGGAGTTGACTCCATCGCTCTTCGTAAGCTTCCCTTGCGTGTGAGGCCCTCTGCTCTGGCGCGCCTGCCCTGGTCGTCAGGTGTGTGACGTGGCGGTTGTGGCCCATTGATCGCGGCTGATGCGGACTCGTAGAGCTGCGTCCATTCGCCCTTGAGAAATTGGCGCAGTCGCTGCTTCACAGCTGGCCAATCGGGCTTCTCCGTTGAGGGCAGGCGTAGTGTTAGGCGCGGGAGAAAAAGTAACAGACGCCATCCTGCGACTGAGTCAGGGTAACGCGCGAGGCGGAGCAGTGGTGTCAGAAGGGCCGATGCGAAAAGGGGGCGAATGTCAGCGGGGAGTTTTCGCGACAGTGGGGGCTGACGACTGTCGCGTAGGGGGGACAGATCCCAATTTCCAATTTCGTCGAACCGCCCATCGTCCCTCGCCAGTTGCTCAGGCGAGAATTGGCGGGTTTGTGGGGGCGGCGCGGTGGTGTCCGGTGCCAGTGGGTCCTGCTCCCCCCCACCCGTGGGTGGCCTGCATGCGGCCCGGCTTGATGTTGGGTTTGCTCGGCGGTGTCCTTCTGCTTCCTCCTCGTCAACCCCTCCTGATTCCTCCGTTGTTGATTCAGCTGCTGCTTGTGCTATATAAGTAGGGTCCCTCGCCTCCTCGTTATTAGCCCGTCTTAAAGCCCGCCCTGCCGCTCTCTGGAAACCGTTCTCGGGTCCTCCTCCACGTCCCGCTGTGCCTCTGCGACCTCCGCCTCGTTCGGCCCGAGATGCCTGTGGCGCTAGGCGACGAGATGCATTATCCGCCACTACCCTTTGTCGCGGTGTCTGCTGTGGCTGCTCCTCCGGTTGTATCGGCATCTGCGCGGGCGGCTGCGGAGATGTCGCCGCATCACGCACCGTTGCCCGCTCCTCCCGCTGCCCTGGCTCCCGCGACTGTTGAGGCGCCTCCTCCTGCTGTGAAGTCTGCTCCTGCTGTCCCGCCGCCAGAGGTTCCGAACCTCGCGGCACCACTTGGCGTGTCCGCTCCCGATGCTGCTCCTGTTCCCCTCGTTCCCTCTGCTGCGCCGGTCGCGCCTGCTCCCCCTGGGGGGTTTGCTGCTCACCCTGGGTCTGTCCCTGGCGCGCCCGCTGTTCCGGCCGCTTCTGTTCCCGGCGTGCCTGCGCCGGAATCTTCTTCGTCGCCGAAGGCGGCGTCCGCCACCACTGGTGGCCCTGCCCCGATGGTCGCGCCTCCGGCCGTGGACTCGACTGCTCCAGTTGTGCTGCAGGCGGGCCCGGTGGCGCAGACGTCCCGTCCTCTGTCGCCAGACCGCCGCCAGTCCCGGCCCCATTCTCCCGTGCCTCAACAGGAGCGCGAGTCGTCGCGGCGTCGCCGAAACTCTCCTCGGCGCTACCAGCAGCAGGCCCAGTGGTCTGGCCACCCTGGTGGCAATGGGGGCTGGAGGGGTCCCCGCGGGCGTGGTGGTGGTGGGGCATACCGCCCGCCCGTGACCCTGGCTGATCTTCAGCGGGAAGTGTCGAGGGCGGTGCGCGAGGAGCGGGCGGCGCAAAGCCAGAGTAGTTCGCTGCGGGCCGCGCCGGCGCATGTGGCTCCCCGTCAGGCACTGCCTCCCGAGGGCCTTGCCTCTGCTGCTGCGCCTCCTCCTCCTCCTCATGCTCCATCGCCCCCAGCTCCTGCTGCCTCCGCCCCTGCTCCTGGCTCTCGTCTCCGCCTCCCCCCTGTTCCGCCCGTGGCGGGTGTGGAGTTCGTGGCTGTTGGTGGTGGGGCGGCTGGGGCACAGCACACCCCTTATCCCGCTGCTGACGACACGCTTTCGTTCTTGGCGGTGGCACTTCAGCCCCCGCAGACCCGTGTACCTGAATCGACCCTCGGGCAATTGCACCGTCTGGCGGAGAGCCTGCACGCGCTGCTGCTGATTCAGGTGCTGGCTCACGCGTCTCTCCCTCCGATCCCTGCTGACTCATTTCGTGACAGGCGGCGCGAGACCTGTCTGGACGCGGCGGACCAGCTCGCGCAGCTGCTGGCGCCCGCGTTGGCAGCGCCCGCAGAGGGTGGCGCTGCGGCTGTGGGACAGCTGGACGAGGCTGTCCGGGGCTTAAGGCGGCACTTGCGCGCAGGGTCTGGAGCCGCGGCGATCGGCGCAAGTACGCTGGTGGTCCGGGAGCTGTGGCGGACTTTAACTGGCATTCTCCATGCCCTTGGAGCTCACCGGATGTAGATCCGGGCTCCGCTTGCCCTCGTGTCGCCATTGTTGCTTAGGATGGTGTTGATGCCGCCATTGTTTGATATAACGGTCTCTCTCTCTCTCTCTCTCTCTCTCTCTCTCTCTCTCTCTCTCTCTCTCTCTCTCTCTCTCTCTCTCTCTCTCTCTCTCTCACGAGCGAAACATTCAGCACCAAAACTGGATAATGAGGAGAAGAGGCCCAGGAGGCCCCTTATATAGCTAGGATAGGAGAGGGCAAAGGGCTAAGGGCAGAGGGCCGAGGCTAGTACCCTCTCTCTCTCTCTCTCTCTCTCTCTCTCTCTCTCTCTCTCTCTCTCTCTCTCTCTCTCTCTCTCTCTCTCTCTCTCTCTCTCTAATGGTCCTTGTATTGATATAGTCGGCAGGTACAAGCATGCAAGTCATAGAGTCGTAGGTAACACACATGTAAAGCACAAGCACCACAAATCTACAACTCCACAAGGGGCTCAATGACTGCGAAGCAGTCCCCAAGGTGCAGCTCGTCCCCAATCCCCCCTACAGGCGGGTTCTCTACTGCCGCAGCCTCTCCAAGCTTGAGCAGGAGGCCCACGGATTGGGCCCTCTGCAGGGCCACCGACCAGCGTTGCCTGAACTGGTGCAGGAACTTTGCAGCATAGAACGATTTGGAGTCGGCGTTGAAGTGGCGCCGAGCTGCAGTGTCCGCCAAGAGCTTCAGGAAGACTGGCACCTCCGCGCAGGGGCAGCCGTAGGTGTCTACCGCAAGTGGGAAAAACTTCACCGTCTCCGGCAGGGTGGCGTAATGCTGGATCTTCTTGTCCGCTTGCTCCCGCGCCGCCCAGCCCCTGCCTTTCTGCGCCTCCGGATCCCTAGTGCTAATAGGGTCGGTAATGGTGACGTCGCATACGTAGACGGCCCCACTACTTCTGTCCGTCATTGTAAAATCAGCCGTCTGTTCCTCAATGGGGCAGTGCGCCGACGACTCGCCGTGGACAATGAACCCCGCGTCTTGGGCCATGCTAATGCAGGCATCGCGCAGCTCGTTATGGGTGTTGATGCGATGCTTGCCCGTGCCGCAGCGGAGTAGGTGGTTAGGGAGGCGGGGGTCCGTGATGGCGATGTGGTTAGCGCAGTCACACTTCTTCGGTGTGGAGAAGGGGAGGGCCAGCCGGAAACGCATGGCATTAGAGAAGTGAGTGGGCCCTATCCTCCTGTTGGCCGCAATGGGGATAGCGGTCAGCCAATCCCCGGTCCCGTAACCGGTCAGTGAGTACATGCGCTGTGTGTGTCCGCACAGGGGGTTCAGCGCCATCCGTCGAGTCTCCTTGACCTGTGCGGCATATCTGCTCCCATGTACCCTCAGTGCCAATGCGTGCTGGAGCCTGATGTCTGATCGCTGCAGCCGCTCTTTCTCCAGGATCTCCCGCGCGTCTTCCGGTAAAGCCGCTTCGCACTCCGATAGCCATGCGTGGAGAGGCGTGGTGACGTCTGCAGGCAGCAGCATGTGGTCCCGAGCCTGCGTCAACGCGCCATCAGGGGCGCCGTCCAGCGATGCCAGGAAAAGCGCGGCCTGTGTGAAGCTCGCTGCGTACCCGTATACTCCCTCGGTTAGGGGGTCGGTAATGCCTATTCCTCCCAGGGACGGCGGCAGTGAGGCCTGCGCCCAGACACGTGCTTGTTCAATGCGGCAGGTGGGGACGCGGATGCCGCATGCTGTGAGTAGCGCTGCAAGCAGATCAGTGCCCCACTGACCCCAGGTGTCGAGAGGCAGAAGGCGAAGGGGTGTCGTTCTGGTGAGGTATGCCACCCGCCTCGAGATACAGCGGGTGAGCAATAACGATGCTACCTGGGGGTCGGCTTTCTCAAGGAGTGGCAAGGGTTTTGCCATTTCCCGTAGCTGACCCGACAGGAACTGTGACGCCCCGCTGTCAGGGCCCACGAAGCTTCCCAGAAAGCGCACGCCGTCGTGGGAAAATGGGACTCCCTGCGGCAGCTGATCCTTCACTGCTTCTTCCCTGCTCCAGGCTGCGCATTTCTGCGCGTTGTGTCTTAGCCCCAGGTGCGCCAATCTCTCGGTGAAGTGATTGAATGCAGCTACAGTGTCCGCCGCCTTCCCCAGGAATGTGACATCGTCAGCGTAAGCCAGACAAAGCACATGGGGATATGCCTCAGCAGTGTTGCGTAGTGCTGGGTGTATTCCCGCCGCAAACAGTAAAGGGCCAAGTGGGTCCCCTTGACGCACGCCCCGTTCGCTGGTCAGCGGGTCACATTCGAATTTTGCGTCGAGGTGCAACTTGGACGGGTTACCATAGGTCAGTTTCACCAGCGGCACTAGTGGCGATAGCCCGGGTTCTTGTAACGCCGTCGCGATAGCTTGTCGGGATATGCTGTTGAATGCATTCGAGATGTCGGTCTGCAGCACCAGGCTGTTGGGTAGCTTGTCCAGGTACGCACGCGCCACGTGGATAACTGCCTCGGCTCCTCCTGGCACAGCCACTCCATACTGTAGGGGCAGAAAATAGTCACGTGCAGCCTCGCCCGTGGCTGCGAGGGCTGCCTTGGCTGTCAGCCGAGTGATGCACTCGCCAATCGCGATTGGTCGAGCCCCCCCACCAGGTTTGGCCAGTGCTATAAGTCGCGAGGCTGTCAGTAGGTCCGCCACCGGTGCCGGTAGGTTGCCCCCCAAAATGGTGTTTATCAATGCGTGGAGATGGGTGCTGACTCGCCCGTTCGTGATTGCCGCGTCGCGCATGTGTTCGAAAGTCATTCCCGAGGGTCCGGCACCGACCCCGTTCTCGCACCTCCCCAGCAGTTTGGCGAAGTCAGCGTGGGTGATGGATAATTTTGACTCGGGCGTGGGTGGCCATGTCATTTGTCCTGGTTCGGCTGGCGGATGTTTCAGTCGGAGCTCCTCCAGAATTTCTGGTGTTGGTTTGCAGACTGGCGTTGACTCCAACGCCAACACGGCTCGGCGCAGGCTACCACGTTTCGCCAGGCCCTCGGCTCGGCTGATGACCCCGGTAGCATCGGGCTGATGACGTGGTGGCGCGGGTGAGTTGACTGCTTCAATCGCGTCCTTGTACAGTTGGTCCCACTCGACACGCTGGAAGGCTCAGAGCCGGGCCTTGATCTGGGGCCAGTTCGGTTTCCGTGGCGAGTTTTGGCGAAGCGTCAGACGTGGCAGAAAAAGGAGAAGGCGCCAACCTGCCTCTGATTCCGGGTTTCGTGACAGGTGGAGTAACGGGGTCAGTAGCGTCAGCGAAAACAACTGGCACAAGTTTGGCGGTAACCGCCGTGCCAGAGATGGCTGCCGACTGTCGCAGAGGGCAGGGATATCCCAGTTCGCGATGTCTGCGAACCAGTCTTCCCGCATCGCCAGCTCCTCTGGCGTGAAATAGCGAGGGTGATTGGGATTATCTCGCACCGCCGCCGTGTCTGTCGCGGCCCGATGTCGCCCGGTGCGGCCCGTCCTCGCTTGTGATGGCGTGGTGGGAATTTCGCCCGTACGATCGGCATCGGACGGTCCACCAGCGGTGTCCCTTTGCTCGCCAAGGGACTGCCTTGCTCTTGCTCCCGTCCTCCTCCCGTTCTCCCTTACTCCTTCCTCTCCCTCCGTCTCTTCATCTTCGCTCGAGGGCATGGGCTCCTCCCTATAAGAGGGGTCCGTTCCCTCTTCGTCATTATCTAGCCTGGTTAAAGCCCTTCGAGCCTCCGACTGGTAGCCGTTCTCTGGCCCTCCTCCCTGTCCGCTAGCTGCTTCCCGCCCTCCGCCTCGCGCTCCTCGGTCTCGCGATGGTGATTGCTGGTGTGACCGATTACTCGCCAATGCGCGTTGGCGCTGCGTTGGTTGCGTTCGAAAAGCCGTCGTCTGCCTCCGGAGTGGGGTCCCCGCCGCCGTCTGCTCCGAAGCCCGCGATAGTAGACGCTGAAAAGACTCTTCCCCTCGTATCCGCGGGTCCTCACGCCGTGAACGAGTCTGCGCCGTCTGCGCCGGCTGTTGCTCCTCCCGCTCCGACTGTCGCTCCTGTTCCCCCTGCTCCCGTTGCGGCGCCGACGACGGCTGCTCCTGCAGGGGAAGTTGCTGTTCCCCCTGTCCCTGTCCCTGGCGCTCCTGGGGCACCTGTCGTCTCTGTCCCCGGCGAGCTTGCGCCGGCGTCTGCTTCTTCCCCGAAGGCGGCGTCCGCCACCACTGTCGGCCCGGCCCCGATGGTTGCGCCTCCCGGCGCGAACCTGATGGCTCCCGCTCTGCCGCCAGCAGTCCCTGTTGGTGAGCCGTCTCGTCCCCCGTCGCCTGACCGCCGTCTCTCCCGGCCCCATTCCCCAGCGCCCCAACAGGAGCGCGAGTCGTCGCGGCGCCGGCGCAACTCCCCCCGGCGCTATCAGCAGCAGGCCCAGTGGCCCGCTCACCCGGGTGGCAATGGGGGCTGGAGGGGTCCCCACGGGCGTGGTGGCGGCGGGAGGTATCGTCCGCTCGTGACAATGGCGGATCTTCAGCAGGAGGTGTCCCGGGCCGTGCGCGAGGAGAGGGCGGCGCAGAGCCAGAGCAGTTCGCTGCGGGCTGCGCCGGCGCCCGTGGCTCCTCGTCCGACTGTGCTTCCTGTGGTCTTTCCGCCGGCTGCTCCACTTCCTCCGCCTGTCGCCGCCCCGTCAGCTCCTTCTCCTTCTGTAGCGGCGCCAGCTCCCGGCTCTCGTCTGCATCTGCCGCCGGTTCCGCCAGTTGCAGGGGTGGAGTTTGTGGCCGCGGGTGGTGGCGCGGCAGCGGCTCAGTATGCAGCTGTTGAGCCGCTACAATTTTTGGCGGAGGCGCTTCAGCCTCCACAGACGCGTGTTCCCGAGTCGACTCTCGGTCAGCTCCACCGCCTCGCCAAGAGTCTCCACGCGTTGCTGCTGATACAAGTTCTTGCTCACTCCTCACTCCCTGTAATCCCTCTTGAGACGTTCCACGACCGTCCGCGCGAGACCTGCTTGGATGCGGCGGACCAGCTCGCAGCGCTGCTGGCGCCCGTGCTGGCTGCGCCCGCGGAGGGTGGCGCTGCTGCTGCGGGACAGCTGGACGAGGCTGTCCGGAGCTTGAGGCGGCATTTGCGCGCAGGATCTGGAGCCGCGGTGATCGGCGCAAGCACGCTTGTGGTCCGGGAGCTGTGGCGCTCCCTGACGGGCGTTCTTCACGCCCTTGGAGCTCACCGCATGTAGTTGCGGGCTCCCCTATATCTGTTCCCGCCATTCTAGGCCTCTATGTGTGATGCCATGTGTGTATGTCAACTCAGTAATATAGTTGTTTGCGCGGTGCGCTCTTGCCGTCCCCTCACGCGCGGCCGAAGGCCGCGCCGTCGAGCGTCGGCCGCCGAAGGCGGCCGGCGCGAGCGAAAAATATTGAACCCACCGAACAATGAGGAGAAGAGGCCAAGGAGGCCTCTTAAGTATCTCACAGGGGAGAGGGCAGAGGGCAAAGGGAGAGGGCAGAGGCTAGGTCTCTCTCTCTCTCTCTCTCTCTCTCTCTCTCTCTCTCTCTCTCTCTCTCTCTCTCTCTCTCTCTCTCTCTCTCTCGTTCTTTCTCGTTTCTCTCGTTCGTTCTCCCTCGTTCCTTCTCCCTCGTTCTCTCTCTCGTTCTCTCTCCCTCGTTAGGTGAGTTCGTTTATCTGTGAAATTCACTGCTAAGATATATTGTTGTTTGTTGTTTTGTTACTTGCTCTGCTTTTTGGGTTCGGTTTTCTATGTATGTCGCTATTCATTTTTTTTTTTTTTTACCTTAGCACCATTAGGTTGTATTCTGTTTGGTTATTATGATTTTTTCCTCCCCTGCCTTTCTTTCCTTTCCATTTTCACTGCACTTTGATAATTCATTTTTCTCTCCCTTCTTCCTTCTTTCCCTCTCCGTCATTCGTTGCCTACTTGGTTTTCCGGATTTCCCTACTGACTTTTGTTCCAGATGTGTATATCTGCCAAGATTACTTGTGAAGTGGGTAGCAGTGGTGACATGTATGATTGTATTTTAATGATTGTATGTTGTTGTTTTGATGGAGGGATTTTGTGTTTGTGTAAATGTGTGTGATCTTGGACAAGTGTTTGTATCTTTGTGTGTGCCGTCGTGCGTGTGTGCCGTGGTTGTGTGCATTGATCCATATTCATTGCAATAACAATGCATGTCTGTGTTTTTTAAAAAGAATGCTCAAGTCTATCATTTCACAAAAGGTTCATTGGCGCACTCAGTGACTCGTGTGCAACCACTTCGAACTGGATTTGAAAGAGTTGACTTTCTTTTTAGATTTTACGAATTGTGTTGTTTCATGTGACAGTTGATTATTCAAAAGCTAAACTATTAACCTCCCCCCCATGCTAGGCACGGGATGGCGGTAGCTTAGTTTTTGGGTCGTTAACTGTCACGCATTTACATCATATACTGGTATGTGCGCATTTAAGTTTAGAGCACATCAAACATTATGCATATTGAAGCATTATCATCTATGCATAATGCATCTTTATAACTTACATCATTATATTCATCTAAACATCTGATAATATGCATGTATTATATGCATTTCATGATAGTCACGTAGTTATCACTGTGAGAATCATGAGAGGAATGAATGTTAGAAACAAGAAAGAGTGTGTTTGACTAGCAAGCAGTTGAGTACATATAGGAAACCCTAGATTGGGTTGTACTCACTATTGAGTACCCCACTGCAGGCTAGACAAATATAACATATTCTGACACACCCCCATAGCCAAAGTCGGGTGTAATCAGCACAACAAGCAAAGCAAAACAAGCTCAGGGTGGATCACAATGTCACCACACATTCTGAGCACAAGTACAAGAAGCAACAGTTTAAAGTTCACAAATGTAAGCAAAGCTAGAGGCTATCACAGAGGGCAAGTGTGGAGGAGGAGGGACTATGAGAGGAGAGGACGTAGTGGGCGGCAGCTGAAGCTGCTGGCACACGGCGCAACTGGAGCAACTGGCACACGGGCAACTGGAGCAACTGGCACACTGGCAACTGGAGCAACTGGCACATGGGCTACTGGAGTAACTGGCTCCGCGGCTAACTCTGAGCGGCAGGAGCAACGGACTCACGGGCGACTGGAGCAACGGGCTCACGGGCGACTGGCGCAACGGGCTCACGGGCGACTGGCGCAACGGTCTCACGGGCGACTGGAGCTGCGGGCTTCACGGCGGCCACCCCCCTTCAACCTCCCCAAACTATCCCACCCCCTTTTCACACACCCCCTGCTGCACCCCTAGGTTCACTCACACTCCACCCCCTAGCACCACTCCGTCGACTCCCACACACCCACCCCCCTCAGCGGCAGTTGCAGCAGTGGGAGACAGAGGAGGAGGAGGAGCAGGGGAGACCACACACCCGCCACCCCCATTCGCCACCCCCAAACCCTAACACAGGGCAGGGCGGGATGGCGGGTAGGGAGGTTACGGGGGGGGGGGGGGGGGAGGGCGACGACGAAGACGGGAGGGGCCGTCTCGCGGCGCCCCAGGGCGCCACAACAGGCGGCAGAAGGGGCGACGCGCGCCCCCCCAGGGCGTCGCGACGGGCGACGGGAAAAGGGGCCTGGGCGGGGCCGCGACGGGGCCGCGACGAGGCCGCGACAGGCGCCGGGGCAGGGCCGGGGCGGGGCCGCGACGGGGCCGCGACGGGGGGCCGCGACGGGGGGTCGCGAAGGGGGGGGGCGCGACAGGGGGCCGCGACGGGGCGCCGCGACGGGGGGGCCGCGACGGGGGGCCGCGACGGGGGGCCGCGACGGGGGGCCGCGACGGGGGGCCGCGACGGGGGGTCGCGACGGGGGGGCCGCGACGTGGGGCCGCGACGGGGGGCCGCGACGGGGGGCCGCGATGGGGGGCCGCGACGGGGGGCCGCAACGAGGCACCGCCGCGCGCCACGGGGCGCCCGACAGTCACAAAACCGCCGCGCGCCACGAGCGCGCGGCGGGAAGAAAAAAGGGCCGCGCGCCCGCGACAGGTAGAGTAGCAGCAGCGGAAGTATATGGTGGGCCCATGCACAGGATCGACCCGTGAGGGTCGACCTGCTCTGAAACCATATTGAGAGAGTAGTAGAAAGTTAGAAACAAGAAAGAGTGTGTTTGACTAGCAAGCAGTTGAGTACATATAGGAAACCCTAGATTGGGCTGTACTCACTATTGAGTACCCCACTGCAGGCTAGACAAATATAACATATTCTGACAATCACTACATCATAAAACATACCGTACAAAAAAAATACAGCGAACAGTACTGCTACATTGCACGAAACTACAATAACAATTCGTATGGTTTAATAAACTGCAAACAGTGTTCAATACTTCTCAAAAATCATACAATATACCGTAGTAATTGTAGCTTCCAAATTTTGTTTTTATCTTTTAATAGAGAATAAAAGATGAAAATAAAATTTGGCAAAATCGATCGTAAAGGGTTGCTTCGCAACCCAAAAAATGCACTCGAAGTGGAGGCTTACTGAAAAGGGCTTCTGGAATATCTCTAAAGACGTGCTTGGTAGTGAACTGGAATGGACGATGTGAACTTTTCTGCACCCGCTAAGGGAATTTCAAACTCTATATTTCCCGCGTTGGAAGGTATACTTCTGAGTTATTTTACGAATCCTATCCTCTACCTTAATATTTCAAGTCTTGCTGGGACAAAACCGAGAGGCATGGGGCATGGACTGATCAACAAAATTGTTAGTGGCTATGTTCCTGCCGAGCAGCCGCCGCCGCTGCGCAGCCGCCGAGTTGCGTTCGAGCCGCCGCCGCCGCCGTCGAGCCGCCGCTGCCGCCGAGCCGCCACTGCCGCCGAGTCGCCACTGCTGCCGAGTCGCCACACCGCCGCCGCTGTCGAGCAGCCGCCGCCGCCGAGTCGCCTTCGAGCCGCTGCTGCCGCTGTCGAGCCTCTGACGCCGCAGTTCCGGCCCTGTTCCTGCCGGCGCGCCCTGGCCCTACCCACCCGGACTGGTGAGAGCACTCCCGAGCAGCGCCTTTGCCACTGCACAGCCCCTAGCCTACTGCTCTCACTGCTAGACTGCTGCTGTCATGGCTACCCCCAGTGTCCTTACCTTTGATGCTGAGGGTCGGGCTGTTGACTTTGAGGTCTGGCTCGATGACCTGCAGCTTTTCCTACAGTGCGATAGGACAGACGGACTCTCCCTGTTCGATCTCACCTCTGGTGCCTCTCCTGCCCCTCCTGCCGATGCTGACAGCACTGTTCGCTCACAGTGGGGCACACGCGATGCTGCTGCTCGTCTTGCTGTGCGTCGCCACTTACCGACCACTGAGCGTGTGCACTTTAGTCAGTACAAGAGTGCTAAGACCTTGTACGACGCTGTAGTTGCACGCTACTCTTCCCCTGCCACTGCTGCCCTTAGCCGCCTCATGCTGCCGTACCTGTTCCCTGACCTCGCTGCCTTTCCCACAGTCGCTGACCTCATCACGCACCTTCGCACTAGTGACACCCGCTACCGCGCTGCGTTTCCTGCTGAGTTCTGCGCCAAGAACCCCCCCCCCCATGTACATCACCCTCTACTACATAGTCACCCGGCTCCCTGACTCCCTTCGCTCGGTCAGGGACCACTTCCTCTCTGTTTGTCCCACCACACTCACCGTTGACCTCCTCGAGGAGCGCCTCCTGGCAACAGAAAAGAGTATAGTCGCTGTAGGAGCCTCTCGTGGTGACCCTCGTACCCCTTTCTTTGAGGGGTGCTCCCCCTCCCCCCTCTTGCCCTCTGTTGCCTCTGCTGCTGCGGCCGACTTCGTTGGCCTCGAGTCGGTCGGCGCTGCGTCTGCCCCTAGCGGGAGACGCCGCACCGGCAAGGGCAAGGGGGGCAAGGGTGCTGGAGGAGCTGGCGGGGGCAGTGGAGGTGGCGGTGGAGGCGGTGGAGGGGGTGGGGGTGGTGGTGGAAGTGGTGGCGGGGGTGGAGTCGTCGGTGGCAGCAGTGGGGGCGGAGGAGGCGGCGGCGGTGGCGGTGGGGGCGGAGGTAGCGGAGGCGGAGGAGGTGGCGGCGGCAGCGGTGGAGCTGGTCGCGGCTCAGCGCAGAGGGGTGGCTCCGGTGGTGGTCAGTGCCAGCAACAGCAGCGCACTCGTAAGACCCCGTCCCCCCAGCAGCTTCGTGAGTGGTACGCTGGGCGTCAGCGGGGTGGGGGTGCTGGTCCCTGTACCTACGTCCTTCGTACCAGTGACCGCGCTGGTGAGCAGTGCGGGGGCCAGCACTCCACTCAGCGCTCCTTCGGCCGCCTGACGGACGCGTGGCGTCACCAGTTCCCTGACGCCACGGAGATCCCTCGCTGGGGCGATCTGTCTAGGGCGGGAGTTGCTATCTTTGATCTTGACTATGATGCTATTCTTGCTGCCATGTATGCTGTGTCTACTAGTGATGAGGGTGACTGTTACCTGTGTGTTCCGCCTGACCCGGGCATTGGTGAGGCTGCTGCTCTAGGTGCTGGTGAGGCTGCTGCTCTAGGTGCCAGTGGGTCTGCTGCCCCAGGTGCTGGTGACTCTGCTCTCTCAGGTACCACGTCGGCTCAGGCCTCCCACACCTTCACCCTTGACTCGGGTGCTTCCCGCTCCTTCTTTCGAGACCGCACCACACTCACGCCGCTTAGTCGGCCAGTTGCGGTCTCCCCGGCAGACCCCTCTGGGGGTCCTGTCCTTGCCCACTTCTCCACTGTCTTACCGTGTTCGGCGGCCCCTTCTGGCACCCTGTCAGGTCTTTACCTCCCCTCGTTCTCTACGAACTTGGTGAGTGGTGCTGATCTACAGGACGGGGGGGTTCACCAGTTCACTCCTGCGAGTCAGCGAGTGACCCACTGTACGTGTGCTCGGACGGGCCGACACTTGGCCACGTTTACCCGTCGGCCGGGGTCGAGCCAGTGCAAACTGACTACTTGGTCTCCTCCGGTTCCTGCGTCTGGTCAGGTAGCTGCGTCGGGTCAGGTGTCTGCTGCGGCGTCCAGGTCTGGTCCTGAGTCTGCCCCCTGCTCGTGTCGTCTCCTGTCTCACCAGACTCTCCTCTGGCACCACCGCCTTGGTCACCCCTCCCTGCCTCGTCTCCGAGGCATGGCCTCCCGTGTCCTTGTCTCTGGTCTCCCCCGGTCCCTCCCTCCTCTTCCTCCAGGGCCTGCCCCTACCTGCGTTCCCTGCGTCGAGGGGCGGCAGCGCGCTGCCCCTCACTCCTCCGAGTTTCCTCCGACAGAGGCTCTGCTGCAGACGCTTCACATGGACGTGTGGGGCCCAGCCCGCGTCCGTGGACAGGGTCACGAGCGTTAATTCCTGCTGGTGGTTGACGACTACTCGCGTTACACCACAGTCTTCCCCTTGCGCAGCAAGGGTGAGGTCACTGGGGTGTTGATCGACTGGATCCGCGCTGCTCGTCTCCAGCTCAGAGAGAGTTTCGGCTCGGACTTTCCTGTTCTGCGTCTGCACTCCGACAGAGGCGGAGAGTTCTCCTCTGACCTTCTACGAGCCTTCTGTCGTGCACAAGGCATCCGCCAGACGTTCACGCTTCCGGCCTCTCCACAGCAAAATGGGATTGCTGAGCGCCGCATTGGCATGGTCATGGACGTCGCTCGTACGTCCATGATTCATGCGGCTGCCCCCCATTTTCTGTGGCCGTTCGCGGTTCAGTACGCGGCGCATCAGATCAACCTTCAGCCCCGGGTCTCCATGCCGGAGACCTCCCCTGCTCTGCTGTGGACGGGGAAGGTTGGCAATGCGTCTGCGTTCCATGTCTGGGGATCTCGGGCGTTTGTCCGCGACTTGTCTGCGGACAAGCTGTCCCCCCGTGCTGTTCCCTGCGTCTTCCTTGGCTTCCCCCCTGACGTGCCAGGTTGGCAGTTTTACCACCCCACCTCGCGCCGTGTTCTGTCCTCTCAGGACGTCACGTTTGACGAGTCGGTTCCCTACTACCGTCTCTTCCCCTACCGCACTGCGTCCCTCCCCCCGCCGCCGCTCTTCCTCGCGCCAGGTCCCCCCCCGGTAGACCCCCTCCCCCCTCAGGGTCCTGCCCCCTCAGGTGTGTCCCAGGTAGACGCAGTCGATCCTGTCGAGGTAGCTGTTGACTCTGGTGCTGCTAGGGGTGCTGAGCTTGCGGGTGCGGGGTCTGGGGGTGCTGAGCCTGGGGGTGCTGAGACTGGGGGTGCTGAGTCTGGGGGTGCTGAGCCTGGGGTTGCTGAGCCTGGGGGTGCTGAGCCTGGGGGTGCGGAGCCTGGGGGTGCTGAGCCTGCTCGTGTGGCGTCTGGAGGGACTGGGCCTGGAGGTCCTTCGGGTGCTTCGTCCCGGTGAGAGCTAATCTCTCCACAGGAGCTGCGCGAGTGGTTTGCTCGGCGCTGGAGCCGTGCTGCTGGAGCTGGAGGTGCTGCCGGTGTTGGAGGTTCTGCTGCTGCTGAGGGTGCTGGTGCTGGAGCTGGTGGTGCTGGTGCTGGAGCTGGTGGTGCTGCTGGCGTCGGTGCTGCTGGTGCTGGAGGTTCTACTGCTGCTGAGGGTACTGGTGCCGCGGGTCCCGGAGGTGCTCGTACTGGAGGTACTGGAGCTGCTGGGCCTGCCGGTACTCCCTGTGCTAGAGCTGCTGGAGGTGCTAGAGCTGGAGATGGAGCTGCTAGGGGTGTTGGCGCTGGAGGTACTGCTGGTGCTGGTGCTTCTGAGGGTGCTGGTGTTGGTGCTGCTGGAGCTGGTGCTGCTGGTGCGGCTGGAGCTGGGGGTACTACTGGAGCTCATGCTGCCGTTAGGAGTGCGGGTACTGTTCCTACTGGTTCTGGGGGTGCTGCACGGCCGCGACCGTACTTCGTTCCGCTCCTTGAGCAGGTTCTTGGTCTTCCGCCCTCTACTGGTCCTGCTCCCCTCTCAGAGTGTCCGCCGCCTGTCCAGTCTGAGTCACAGTTACAGCCAGCCTCCCCGCTGCCTGCTCCTTCTCCCTACACTGGTCCTACTGGAGGTCTTGCTGAGTGTCGTGAGCCTGCGTCTCGTCCTGCGTCGCCGGTCCGTGCTGCTCGCACTAGTGGTCGTGGTTCGCGTCAGTGTCCTCCCCCTGTTCCCGGCACGCACCAGATGTCTCTGCGTCCTTCCACTGCTCCGCTGTGTGCCCCTTTGCCTTCTCCTCCTGCGTCCTCTCTTCCTGCTCTTGCTGACCCAGAGTCGGACTCCCTTCGTGCTGACAGTCCTACTGTCACGCGTCTCCTTGCTACTGTCGTCACTGACCCTTCCTTCGAGTCCACTGCTGCGTCTGCCTTAGTTGCTGAGCTTGTCGACTTTGCTGCTCGCTGTCGTCTAGACTACGCTGCTAGTCTTGTCGCTGAGTCTGAGTCTGTCTGTCCTCCGTCCGTCGGGGTGGAGTGTGCCCTTGGCACGGACGTCCTTGAGGACAGGCAGGAGGAGTTCCAGTGCTTTGCTGCTGCTTCACCTCATCTCGTGTCCATGCTGCTGGCCCCTGAGGGAGACCCAGATGCACCAGACATCCCGACTCCGCGCTCTTACGCGGAGGCGATAGAGGGTCCCTACTCCTCTCAGTGGCAGGCAGCCATGGACGCAGAGATGGCTTCCTGGAAGTCCACAGGCACCTACGTCGACGAGGTTCCCCCACCTGGGGCGAACATTGTCAGTGGCATGTGGATCTTCAGGGTGAAGCGGCCCCCGGGTTCTCCGCCTGTCTTCAAGGCGCGATACGTGGCTCGAGGCTTCAGTCAGCGGCAGGGAGTTGACTACTTTCAGACCTTTTCTCCCACCCCGAAGATGACCACTCTTCGGGTACTGCTGCACATAGCTGCTCAGCGCGACTACGAGCTTCACTCTCTTGACTTCAGCACTGCTTTCCTACAGGGGAGCCTGCACGAGGAGATCTGGCTGCGCCGCCCACCTGGCTTCACTGGGTCTTTTCCTCCTGGCACCCAGTGGAGCCTCCGACGGCCAGTCTACGGTCTCCGCCAGGCACCTCGTGAGTGGCACGACACACTGAGGACTACACTTGCGGCTCTTGGGTTTGCTTCTTCTACTGCCGACCCGTCGCTGTTTCTGCACACCGACACCTCTTTGCTGCCGTTCTACATCCTCGTGTACGTCGACGACTTGGTCTTTGCCACAGCTGACACTGCTGGACTCGCTCACGTGAAGTCCGAGCTGCAGAAGAGACACACGTGCACAGACCTGGGTGAACTGCGCAGCTACCTTGGCTTGCAGATCACCCGGGACAGAGCACAACGCACCATTACCCTGACTCAGTCACACATGGTGCAGCAGGTCCTTCAGCACTTCGGCTTCACGTACTCCTCGCCACACGCCACTCCTCTGTCTACTCGCCACTCGCTCTCAGCTCTGCCTTCGGATGAGTCCGTAGAGCCGAGTGGCCCGTACCCAGAGCTTGTTGGCTGCCTCATGTACCTGATGACCTGCACACGACCTGACCTTGCATACCCTCTTAGCATTCTGGCACGCTATGTCGCTCCTAGGAGACACCTCCCTGAGCACATGGCTGCAGCGAAGAGGGTGTTGCGCTACTTGTGCAGTACGTCGGGCATGGGGCTAGTGCTTGGAGGGCGGCGTCCAGTGGTCCTCACAGGTCACGCAGACGCTTCTTGGGCTGACGACCAGGCTACGCAGCGGTCGTCACAGGGTTACACCTTCAGCCTTGGTTCCGGCTCTGTTTCGTGGCGGTCTACCCGCTCGTCTTCTGTTCTCGGCTCCAGCTGTGAGGCTGAGATGTACGCGGGGGCCATGGCTGCACAGGAGCTTCGCTGGCTCATCTACCTGCTGAGTGACCTAGGAGAGCCGCCTCGTTCTCCTCCAGTTCTGTACGTAGACAACAAGGCCATGCTGGCCTTGTGTCGGGAGCACAGACTGGAGCACAGAACGAAGCACATTGCTCTTCGCTACTTCCTTACTCGTGAGCTGCAGCAGCGTGGTCAGCTGCGCCTTGCTTACGTGGCCTCTCAGGCCAACACTGCTGATATCTTTACCAAGGCACTTGCGCCTTGTGATCATCAGCGCTTCTGTACTATGCTAGGTCTTGTGCCTACTTGGCCTCACTTGCTCACTTCTTGACCTTGCTTGTACTGTGATCTATCTATACCTGCACTTGCTTGTTTACCTTTATATATGATCTTGCATGTGAAGTGGCCTTGTGGCCTTGAACATGTGCTCGGAATGTGTGGTGACGTTGTGATCCACCCTGAGCTTGCTTTGCTTGACTGGTCTTGTGACCCCTTGTTCTCCCCCACTTTGCCTATGGGGGTGTGTCGAACTCATATACTATAGTCTTTCTAGGCTGTAGTGGGGTAGACAGTATGGGGTACAGCTTTCTAGGGTTTCATATTTGTACCCAACTCATTTCCTAGTTCATTCATTCCTCATTTCTTCACAGACTCGTCAGTGTCCTCAAACACAAAACACTGGAAAATCAGAGTTCGAAATTAAAAAAACACTGAAACATCAGGGTCGTTGAAAAAAAAAAAAGGCTGATGCATCAGGGTCATGATACCGTATTGTCAAACTTATATACTATAGTCTGTTTAGGCTGTAGTTGGGTAGTTCTTATAGGGTACAACACTTTTAGGTTTGCTACTTGTACCCACCTTCTTGCTAATTCAGTCACTCATTCGCTCACATTCTAACATGGTATTCTGAGCAGGTTCCCTAGAGGGAACGTTTTTTTATTTAAAGGGCCCACCACGATTTTTTTTTTCCTGCCCTGCCCGAAGCGCGCATCGAGCCCTAGCCCGTAGTGTTAGAGATTAAGGACGGAGTCTATGAAGATTAGGGGCTGAAATATCTCAAAATCGTCAACTACAATTCTGGACAGAAAAGTCGTCGTCACAAGAAACGTCGTCGACGAAAGGTCCACTGTTAGAATTCTTTCAAACTCGAGTATGTTGTAGCCCTTGACCGTGGCTATCTTTCCCAATTTGAATAGTATCAAAATATGGAGTATAACTCGAGTTATGAACTTCGGCGCACTAGGGGGTATGCTGCCATAGAAAACGTAACTCAATCACACAATGATCTCACAAGTTCACACAAGAAAGTTAGAGTAGCAATAGAACCAGGTAGGAGGGGATGAGGAGGACGAGAGGGAAGGTCCCAAGGGAGTCCCCAACCAAGGACACCCCATACCACACAATTCTCCTCTCTATAGGCACCCCAACTTTGACATTTGTCACTTTCCCAACTCATGCCATCCACCTCACCCAACTTGGCCACACTTGCCAACCTGGTTTGGCACCTCCCAACCACTTGGCAGCATCAACAGTGATGTTGACGAATTTCCCAACCCCCAAGAGTCTGTACTCCTTATGGAGTCAACACCACAACTTCCCATAGTCACCACAACCAAATATCAAAAGCATACGAACTTCCAACGTTCGTAACTTTCTTGTTCGTGCTCCGATTGAAGCGATACTTGGTTCGTCGGAAAGCTCTTGAGCAGAGGAGTCACTTAAGATATCTGCTCAAGCCAAATAACATTCACACACACACTCAGAAAATCCAAACAACACCAAACACAAATTCTTGCACACGCTCACACCACGCATGCAACACACGAACATATGATGGGAGGCAGACAGACGTGAATGCAAATGATAGCATCACATAACAAACTCCCCCTCTGGCTGCCTACCATCATCCCATATGCCATAGCTCAAGCATGCACCCTCAATGCACACTCATCCCAGCAAGCTTCATGCCCTTCCAATGCTCAGATTCAGCCAGGCGCTTGGTGAGAATGTCAGCCGCCTGCTGATGGGTCTTCACAATCTCCAGCCGCACCTCCTTGTCCAGGAGCCTCCTCACCCAATGCCACTTAGGCCTGATGTGCTTCGTCAGCCCATGAAGGCAAGCGTTCTTAGCAAGCTTCACAGCCGACTCGTTGTCACAGAAAATCACAGTTGGCTCCTTTTGGCACACTCCGATCTCCTCCAACAAACGCCTCAGCCACACCACCTCCTTTGCCCCATGATGCAGAGCCATGTACTCTGTCTCACACGAGGACTGCCCCACCTCGTTCTGCTTCTTGCTGCGCCAGCTCACTGCACCACCTCCAAACAGGCACACATAGCCTCCAATGCTGGTGCCATCCGCCTTCACAGAGTTGAAGCTAGCGTCGGTGTAGCAGGTCAGGAGCATCTCCCCTTGCCCAAATCAGCTGCACCCCTCTGCAGCCTCTGTCGCACAGCACTGTACTGTTGGTGCAACCCTACGGTTTGCACTCGGCTTGTTGTCCGTGTGCGTGAATGTGTGTGTGTATGGAATGGTATGAGGGCATGGGATAATATATATTTCATGCTTATAATTGTGTGTGAATGTTGAGTCATGATGTCGAGTGTGTGTGTCGAGTCAATAGCGAGTTATCGCTAGACGCGTGTTACGCGGTCGTTTGTGTCTCGCGCGCGGTTTCTATTTTGTCGTGCGCGGTTTCTATTTTGTCCTGTGTCGAACGTTCGGCGTGTCGCAGGTGTGTGCAGCAGACCCATCAAGAACTCAAGGATGAGTTTGTGATGAAGAGCCCGAGCCTTGGTGTCAAGCCTCAAGTGATTTCGAAGCTTGCCAAAAGGGTACACCTCAAGATATTGAAGATAGTTACATTACTTTGTGTAGTGTAACATTTCACTTGGTGTAGGCCCTAGTGAAGGGTAGTTTCGAGACCCTTCGTGGTTGGGGACAGTGTGGCACTGTTCCACATCACTGTACCTCGGCTCTTGGGGTTTGTAGGAGCTGGGAGTCATTCCCAACTCGTAACTCTTCCTATCTTGTGTTCTAAGACTATAGTGGCTGCCATAGTACCGTTCGTTCAAACCGACGCTGTGTCGTCAATTCTTTATCAAATCGTGCAATCTAAATTGATAATTGTAGACGACGTGAAGACGCTCCAGATCCAATTTGAATCAAGTCATTTGCAGCTGTGAGCAGAACGCTATCAACGTTTGAAGCCGCTGTGCAGAAATCCGTCTGTGCTCTCTATCTTTCGTTTTAGGCACATTCAAGCCTATTGTGACTAAAACAAGTGGTATCAGAGCCCCTTGGAGCAGTTTCGACAATGTCTGGACCTGAGGAAAGGGGTGGCAGAGGTGCTGGTGGCAGTGGAGAAGCTCAAGCTCAAGGCCAACCCCGTGATTCAGCCATGGCGCCCATGCAACCAAGTCTTGGCCCACATAGGGATGAGCCTAGGGTGTTTGGGCTTGACAAGTTCAACGGTGACAACTTTGCTGAATGGTCCTTCAAGATGGAGAACATCTTTGACCACTATGACCTGCTAGAGGTGATGGAAGGAACGGAGAAGCGCCCCGAGAACGACCCGGAGAAGAGCCCGTGGGTGCGGAAGAGCGCACAAGGCTATCTCTTACTTGGGCAAGCGTTGGGGAGCAGTCAGATCCGTCACATCAAGCCATTCCAGCGTGAACCAGAGAAAGGACCAAAGGCATGGGCTGCTCTCAAGGGTGTACATGCTCCTGCAACAGCGGCGGTAGCGGTGGTGTTGGAACGGCAAATGGCGGCACTACGAATTGAAGAAGACGAAGCGGTTGAAGAAAGGGTGCAGAAATTCTTCGACTTGTTGACGCGGCTTGAGGGAGCTGATTTGAACTACAGTGAGCTCCAAAAGAAGACCAAGTTGCTGGCCTTACTCCCAGAGCCATGGTCCTCGCTCATCATCAACCTTAATCGCGACTTGCCCCGCCTCTCGCTTGAAGACGAGAAGCGAGCTATCCTTCAAGAGGATTTCCGCCGCCGTGAGTTGGCGAGTGCGGATGACGCTGGGGCAGCGAGCATCGGCCATGGATATGGTCGAGGAAGAGGCAGAGGACGAGGGGGAGGAAGGTTTGGTGGCAGCAACTTCGGCGGAGGCCGCAGGAGTGGCGGTTACGGCAGCGACGACAAGAGCTACGGACGCGGTCGCGGCCGATTCGACGGCGAGTGTCACTATTGCCACAAGAGCGGACACATGTGGCGCGACTGCTACAAACTCCCTGATGGTTGGACCCCTGCTCAAGGCCAAGAGGGTAGAGGAGCAGGAGGAGGGAGAGGACGAGGCCGTGGAGGCCGTGGCGGTCGCGGTGGCGGAGCTGCAAACATGAAGAGCGGAGAGAACGACAAGGACCCGAGCGACGATCGATACCCGGGTCTATTCTACTTCGTGTCGACGCAAGTACCGGCTGGTCCAGAGAAGGATGAAGGCTTTGAGGAGCCAGCAGCTGTGGGGAAGGTGACCCTACACCCCCTGGACTATTGGGTGATTGATAGTGGCGCTACCTATAGCATGACACCTCGCCCGGACTTGCTCACCGAACTCGAGCCGTCACCGGTGAAGCATGTCACATCGGCTTTGGGGCAGCGAGCAGAGGTGAAAGGCATGGGCAAGGCCATGTTCAAGGGTGCTGATGGGAAGATGGTGGGCCTCAAGAACGTGCTTTGGGTGCCCAGCCTTGCTGCAAACCTGATTTCCGTGCGGCGGTTGGCAAAGGCCGGCATGGACACGAACTCGAAGGGAGCCAAGACCTACACCGCAAGGCTTGGCGATCGAATTCTTTGGGACCTTCATGAGGACAGGGATGTCTACAACGAGATGTGGCAGATCCCAGTGGTCCCTATGCCTAAGGAGAGGCAAGTGGCAGCAAGCATCAGCACCAAGGATGGAGCGGTCGGTAGCGACGATGGCGCGAACGGTCGCGCTAAGGAGAATGAGCTCAAGAAGAGCAAACCTGGAGGGACCAGCAAGTTCAGTGAACCTAAGGAGAGTGGTGCAGCAACCAAGGAGCAGCAAAAGGGTGAGGAGAACCCAGAGGCAGCAGCGGAGGAGGACTACGGAGAGAGTATGTGGGGCGCTATTGCGAGCGCGGCATTCTCCAATCCAACTTCGGCTACGGGGGAGTGTGATTGGCTCACCTTGCATCGGCGCATGGGGCATGTGGCCCTGCCCATCTTGCAGCAGCTAGTGAAGAATGAGATGGTTGCTGGCATACGTGTGAAGGGGGAGCCCGATGAGGTGCTTGGCTGCCCGACGTGCATTCAAGCCAAGTTCACCCGGTTTCCGTTCCCTAGTTCGGAGGCAACGGCAAAGGCACCGCTTGATGAGGTGGTGATGGACGTGGTGGGCCCCCTGAAGCTTGGAGCTGCTGGAGCTGAGTATTTTCTCACCATTGTCGACGTCTACACCCGCATGACTTGGGTGTACGTGCTGGCCAAGAAGAGCGACGTGGCTGAAACGTTGAAGACGGATTGGTTCCCGATGGTGGAGCGGCAACAAGACCGTCTAGTCAAGTCAATCCGCACCGATCGAGGGGGAGAGTTCCTGAGCAAGGAGTTTGGGTTGTGGCTGAAGAAGAATGGTATTCGGCACTCCCTCACCATGCCATACTCCCCTGCAATGAACGGCATCGCCGAGCGAGCGAACCGCACAATCACGGAGGCGGCACGCGGGTTGCTCATTGAAGCCGGGCTACCCGACTATTTCTGGCCTGATGCGGTGCGGAGCGCGTGTGTGGCCAAGAACAGAGCCTTGACTCATGTGGGAGCAGACAAATGGGTGCCCTATGTGGAGTGGCTAGGAAGGAAGCCAAAGGTGGATATGCTTCGGGTGTTCGGGTGCATGTGCATGGCGCTCGTGCCTAAGCATCTTCGGCACAACAAGCTTGGTGCCAAGGCGGTGTGGGCCGTGCACTTGGGCATGGCTCAAAACAGCAAGGGATGGCTTTTTTGGGACCCATTCACCAAGAAGTTCTTGGTGAGCAGGGACTGCAAGTTCATGGAGAACTTCATGTACAAGGATTGGAAGGCGGAGAATGAGGCGAAGATAGGCGTGCGGTTTGGGGAGGTGAAGAGTTCCGGTTTGGAGCATGTGGAGCTGCCTTTGGAGCTGAGCAGCGGCAGCACAACCACAAGGCAATCCTCCCTTGTGAATGGGGGAGAGGAGGCCAATGATGCAGAGGAAGAAGAGGAGGAGGTGCAGCAAGTGAGCGAGCGTGCACCGTCACTCCCTTCCCGTACTACGAGTGCTCCACGGATTCGAGCCACACCGCAGCAACGCCAAGGCCTTCAAGTCCCTGCAGCTGAGGAGGAAGGAAGGGGGAAGAGGAGAGTTCAACCCCCTAATAGGCTGACCTATGATGCGCCGGGAAAGCAGGGCAAGACAGCCCTGGCCGGAGCGGCAATGATGGTCGGAGACGACGAGGAGAGTGACTACGAGGAGTGTGCCTTCGCGTTCTTCTCTCCGGTGGAGATGCCGGGAGAACCAGCAACTCTCAAGGAGTGGAAGAAGGCCATGGAGAGTGAGCTGAAGAGCATCGAGGAGAATGACACGTTTGAATTGGTGGAGCTACCGGAGGGGCGTACGGCGATAACGTCCAAGTGGCTCTTCAAAATCAAGTCGGATGCCGACGGCAAGATCGAGCGCTACAATTCTAGGCTTGTAGCCAAGGGGTACCAGCAGAAGGAGAAGGTGGACTTCAAGGAGCTGTTTACCCCTGTGGTGAAGCCGACGACGCTGCGAACCCTATTCGCGGGAGCCGCCATCAAAGGATGGGTAGTAAAGCAAATGGACATCGTAACGGCATTCCTTAACGGCATCCTTGAGGAGGAGATTTTTATGGCGCAGCCAGAGGGGTTTGATGATGGTAGTGGCAGAGTGTGGAAGCTGAAGAAGGCCCTCTATGGGCTGAAGCAGGCCCCTAGGCAATGGTACATGAAGCTGCGCGAAGTGTTGGAGGGGATCGGCTTCACTCCCTCAACGGCCGATCACTCCTTGTTCATGCTTGGCGAGGGGGAGCAGAGGAGTTTCATGGTGGTTTATGTGGATGACATCCTCATTTTCTCACCCTCTTCTGACCTTGTGAAGGAGGTGATGCTGAAGCTTCAAGACAAGTTCAAGTGCAAGGCCCTTGGTGACGTGAGCTTCTACCTTGGGCTCCACATCGAACGAGATGTGGAGAAGCGGTGCATGCGGGTGCATCAACGAAAGTACCTGGAGGCATTGGCTGCCAACTTTGGGCAGAGTGAAGGCCATGTGGCTACACCCTTTCCCTCTGGGTTCAAGTGTGTGAAGGGACCAGAGGAGGAGAGCGTTGGTGAAGAGGAGAGGCGCCGATTTCACTCGTTGGTGGGCAGCCTCATGTATGCGGCGGTAAACACCCGACCGGACGTCGCGTTTGCTACCGGGCAGCTGGCTAGGGTTGTGCAATGCCCTAATGAGGAGCAGGTAGCAGCTGGAATGAGGGTGGCCAAGTATCTTGGCCAAACACCGACCGTTGGGCTGCAATACTCGGCGGCGGCACAAAGGCGCCAAAAGGGCGCGGATGGTGTTGAACCCGGGCGTTTGTTCCTCACCGCCTACTCGGATGCTTCATATGCATCAGAACCAGAGGACATGACAAGTGTGGGAGGCTTCATATGCTGTGTTGGTGGAGGCCCAACTGCTTGGGAGAGCAAGAAGCAGGTTGACCAAGCTTTGAGCTCGGTGGAGTCCGAGTACATGGCACTCTTCCGTGCCGTACGGGAGATTGTGTGGCAGCGGCGTTTGTTGGCTGAATTGGGGGAGGAGCAGCAAGGACCTACCCCACTGTACTGTGACAGCCAGGGTGCCATTGCTCTTGCTAAGAACCCTGTGTTGCATGGACTCACGAAGCACATGAGGGTGAAGTGGCATTGGACGAGGAGCATGGTAACCGCGGGTGAAGTTGAGTTGCGCTACGTGAAGACCACGGGGCAGCCGGCTGACATGATGACCAAGAGGCTGGTGGAGCAGCAGCATTGGAAGTGTTGCAAGCTGGCTGGGATGGCTCTGAACTGAGAGAGCAACATATCCTAAGGCCAACAATCCGAGGGGGAGTTTGTTGGTGCAACCCTACGGTTTGCACTCGGCTTGTTGTCCGTGTGCGTGAATGTGTGTGTGTATGGAATGGTATGAGGGCATGGGATAATATATATTTCATGCTTATAATTGTGTGTGAATGTTGAGTCATGATGTCGAGTGTGTGTGTCGAGTCAATAGCGAGTTATCGCTAGACGCGTGTTACGCGGTCGTTTGTGTCTCGCGCGCGGTTTCTATTTTGTCGTGCGCGGTTTCTATTTTGTCCTGTGTCGAACGTTCGGCGTGTCGCAGGTGTGTGCAGCAGACCCATCAAGAACTCAAGGATGAGTTTGTGATGAAGAGCCCGAGCCTTGGTGTCAAGCCTCAAGTGATTTCGAAGCTTGCCAAAAGGGTACACCTCAAGATATTGAAGATAGTTACATTACTTTGTGTAGTGTAACATTTCACTTGGTGTAGGCCCTAGTGAAGGGTAGTTTCGAGACCCTTCGTGGTTGGGGACAGTGTGGCACTGTTCCACATCACTGTACCTCGGCTCTTGGGGTTTGTAGGAGCTGGGAGTCATTCCCAACTCGTAACTCTTCCTATCTTGTGTTCTAAGACTATAGTGGCTGCCATAGTACCGTTCGTTCAAACCGACGCTGTGTCGTCAATTCTTTATCAAATCGTGCAATCTAAATTGATAATTGTAGACGACGTGAAGACGCTCCAGATCCAATTTGAATCAAGTCATTTGCAGCTGTGAGCAGAACGCTATCAACGTTTGAAGCCGCTGTGCAGAAATCCGTCTGTGCTCTCTATCTTTCGTTTTAGGCACATTCAAGCCTATTGTGACTATAACAAGTACTCCAAGCCCACTGATGCCGTAGCGCTCACATAGCGGACCAACCTCTTGGCCGCTTCCAGCTGCTCATGACTGGGGCGTGAAACCACACTTGCAAGCCTGGATGTAGCAAAGGCAATGTCAGGCCGCGTGTGGTTAGCTGCATAATTGAGTGCCCCCACCATGGAATGAAACAGCTTCCTGTCACTCTCACCCACCACCTCCTCTTCAGCACAGGGCTCCACAGTGAACCCCGAAGGCAGTGGGGTGGCTGGCTTTCCTCCATCTTGCAGCCCATACTTCTCAGCCAGCCCCTCACAATACTTTCTCTGGTGCAACCTCAACACTCCCTTGTCAAGGTCCCTCTCCACATGCATGCCCAAATAGTACTTCACATCTCCCATCTTGGAGCACTTAAACTGCATCTCCAGCATCTCGTCCACACGCTCAATCATTGCAGACGACTTAGAGAAGAGCAGGATGTCGTCCACATACACCAGGAGCATGAGAAACTGCTCCTTCTCTTGCAGCAGGAACAAGCTGTGATCACACTCACTCTTCTTGAAACCCCCAGCCAGCAGTGTCTCCTCCAACTTGTGGTACCATGCGCGAGGAGCCTGCTTAAGGCCATAGATGGCCTTCTTGAGCCTGCACACCCTGCCGCTCCATCATCCAACCCCTCAGGCTGCAGCATGTACAGCTCCTCTAGGATGATCCCATTGAGGAAAGCAGTTGTGATGTCCATCTGCTTGATCCTCCATCCACGGTTTGCAGCCATTCCCAACATCACCCTTAGTGTAGTCCCTTTCCTCACAGGAGCAAAGATCTCGTCAAAGTCCTTCCCCTTTGTCTGCTGAAACCCCTTTGCCACAAGCCTTGACTTGTAGCGGGTCAACTCCCCATCAGGTCCATACTTGTGCCTGAAGATCAGCTTGGAAGAAATGGCCTTCTTCCCAGGAGGCAGCTCACACAGCTCCCACGTTTCATTCTCCAGCAGAGAGTCATACTCCTCCTTCACACTCTGCTTCCACTTCTCAGCATCGGGCCCACTCAAGGCCTCAGCTAGCGTCTTGGGCTCAGGGACGGCTGCCCAGTAGCAGTGTGCAATCTCTTCCTCATCACACTGCTCAGCCACACTCCCAGCCCGTACCACCTTTGGCTTGCCAAAGCTCGGATAGGTCAGCCGGTTAGGAGGGCGCACATCCCTCCTAGGACGGTCAACCGGACGTGCGGCACCTTGTGGAGCATCTTGCTGCTGCTGCTGCTGCTGCTGCTGCTCCTCCACCTCAGGTTCTCCCCCATCCTCAGTCACCCCAGAAATCTCCTCCTCTGAGACAGTGACCTGCACTTGCCTCGAAGGCCGCTGCACCTCATCGGCCTCAATGATCAGCGGTGTAGTAGGAAGCTTCTGCTGCTGCTGCTTCCACTCCTTGTAGTACAAGGACTCAAGGAACTTCACATCCCTTGACACAGTCAGCTGCTGGCTGGTCAAGTCCCATTTCAACCAGCCCTTATGATCCTTAGCAAGCCCCAAGTGTACTCCCCATCTCCCACTAGCCTCCAACTTTCCCCTCTTCTCCTTAGGCACATGAAACATCACCATGCAGCCGTAGGCTCTCAGCATGTTGACTGCTGGTGCACTCCCATACCACTTGGTGTAAGGGACCCACTGCTTGTCCCCCACAGTCGCCAACACCCTGTTCTTCACAAGGGCGACCTGCCGCAGTGCAGTCACCCAAAACGGATCCGGCAGCCCTGCACGCCCAAGGAGAGTGCGAGCACCTTCTTGCAGGGTCCGGTTGAACCGCTCAGCCACGCCGTTCTGCTGAGGGTTGTAGGGCACTGTGAGCTGATGCTGGATCCCCTTCTTCTTCAGCACCGACTCAAAATCAGCTCCAATGAACTCTCCCCCATTGTCGGTGCGGATCACCTTCACCTTGTGTCCGCTCTCCCTTTGAGCTCTCGGCATCCACTCCTTAAGAACAGCCGCTGCCACTTCCCCCTTAGTCTTGAGAGGGTACACCCACACGGCACGCGTGTGGTCGTCCACAATGGTTAAGAAGTAGCGGCTGCCCGAGAGAGAAGGGGCCCTCGTAGGGCCCACCACATCCATGTGCACAAGTGCGAGCGGGGCCTTAGCTGGTCCCGTGCCGCTGCTGAAGGGAAACTTTGTGAACTTGGTCTCAAGGCATGTAGGGCAGCTCCCAATCTCCTTTGCTGCCCCCTTCACCTCCAACCCCTTCAAGCTCCCATCCTTCACTAACTTCTGCAGCATAGGAATGTTGATGTAACACAACCTCTCGTGCCACGTCTCCCAATCGGCATCACCATTCCCAGATGAAGCCTTTGCCCATGCAGCGGTTGTATCCACACCAGCAAGCACCTCACCATGTGGCTGATGTGACTGCTGCACCTTCTTGACTGCATCTAGGGCCCCATCGGTTGGTGCAGTCTCCTCTCCTCCCGCAGTTGTTTTAGCCGTTGCTGCTGCCGCTGCCGTTGCTGGTGGTTTCCCATTCCAAGGGATGATGGGCAGCTGCCATAGGTCCTTGATGCAGCTGCTCTTCTCCTCCAAATCCCACAGCAGCAATTTCCCAAGCTTTGCACGGCAGCTGGTTGGGCCGAAGGTCACTTTGGCCTTGCTTTTCTGCAGCCGGCGCACAGAGAGGAGGTTAGCGGACAAACCTTCAACCAGCAGTACATTCCCCAGCCCCACAAGGCCCCCATTGTCTCCCATTACCTTAGCATTTCCAACACCAATCACAGGGAGCAAAGCACCTGAAGCGGCAGCCACAAACTTGATCTTCCCAGGGGGCTTTACCTCGTCAAGCAAATCTGCCCGTGGGGTCATGTGACTTGTGCAACCTGAATCTATCACCCAGTGAGTGAGGGGGTGCATCACAACCTTCCCAACTGAGCCCACATCACCCTCACTCCCTTTCACATCCTCAACCATGAGGAACATCGCAGGGTTGGCTTTACCCTGTGCACCTGAACCTTGTGCACCTGAACCTTGCACAGCGCCACCTCGTGCACGTTCACCACTTGGCGGCTTCATGCCTGGGGGCGCCCATCCCTCAGGCCGGCTGAAACACTTGAACCAAGGGTGTCCAGCCTTCTTGCAGTACCAGCACGCACCCTCCATTCGGGTGCTCCCCCTGCCACCAGAGCTCCCATGCCCCTCATTGTAGTCACCTCGGCCTCTCCCTCTGCCAAAGCCTCTCCCACGGCCTCGGCCTCTCCTTCCCCCTCTTCCTCTGCTGCCTCTTGCAGCTCCATACCCCTCAGCAGTTTTGTTGGCAGCACCACCACCCGTGTGGCGCCTGCGGAAGTCCTCCTGCAGAATCTGCTGCCGTAGCCACTCAGGTGTCCACTGGTCCTGCTGAGTGTTGAGGGTGGGGATGAGGTTGTCCCATGAGTTGTCGAGCACCGAGATAATCTTGGTGCACTGCTGCATCTGCGACACATTGCTGCCCGCCGCTGCCATCCTTGCATAGGTGTCCTTGATCTTGTCAAGGACCGGCTTCACATCATCGCCCGGTCGCATGGAGAGGGCAGCCAGCTCCTTCTCCAACACAATCACCATCGGCAGCGTGTTGGGCTGAATCACGTCGCGCAGTAGCTTCCACGCCTTTGGTCCGGAATCATCCAACTCCACCAAATCCTTGATGTGTTGGAACATGTCGTTGTTGACCGATTGAAGGATTAGGTCGTACAGCACCGCGCTTTTCTCAATCCACCGATCGCGGGCGTCGCCTTCCTCCGGCATCTTCTCTTCTCCCATCGCAAGTTTCAGCAGCTTGTAGCGCTTAAATGCACTCCGCATCCGCCCGCTCCATTCCTCATAGTTGGAGCCATCCAATGCCTTGATCTTGGATGGTGGCGGCTCATTCCTCTTCTCAGCTGCATCTCCACTCCCTTGACTCATTTCCTCTGCTCCCAAGCACAGGTTCCAGCTCCCCCCTTGCTGTCCACACCGAAGTCCCACTCAATTTCCACAAGTGTCGGCGCCAACGAAATTTCGGCAGAGTTTCCCCTTAGCGGAAGTCACATGCAACCTCCAGAACTCTACTTAGGCACGCCCACAGGCCATGGTGGGTCTAGGAGGGTCTTCACACTTCAGTAGACTCTCCACAAAGTCCTTAATCAGCTCTGATACCACTTGTTAGAGATTAAGGACGGAGTCTATGAAGATTAGGGGCTGAAATATCTCAAAATCGTCAACTACAATTCTGGACAGAAAAGTCGTCGTCACAAGAAACGTCGTCGACGAAAGGTCCACTTTTAGAATTCTTTCAAACTCGAGTATGTTGTAGCCCTTGACCGTGGCTATCTTTCCCAATTTGAATAGTATCAAAATATGGAGTATAACTCGAGTTATGAACTTCGGCGCACTAGGGGGTATGCTGCCATAGAAAACGTAACTCAATCACACAATGATCTCACAAGTTCACACAAGAAAGTTAGAGTAGCAATAGAACCAGGTAGGAGGGGATGAGGAGGACGAGAGGGAAGGTCCCAAGGGAGTCCCCAACCAAGGACACCCCATACCACACAATTCCCCTCTCTATAGGCACCCCAACTTTGACATTTGTCACTTTCCCAACTCATGCCATCCACCTCACCCAACTTGGCCACACTTGCCAACCTGGTTTGGCACCTCCCAACCACTTGGCAGAATCTACAGTGATGTTGACAAATTTCCCAACCCCCAAGAGTCTGTACTCCTTATGGAGTCAACACCACAACTTCCCATAGTCACCACAACCAAATATCAAAAGCATACGAACTTCCAACGTTCGTAACTTTCTTGTTCGTGCTCCGATTGAAGCGATACTTGGTTCGTCGGAAAGCTCTTGAGCAGAGGAGTCACTTCCGATATCTGCTCAAGCCAAACAACATTCACACACACACGCACTCAGAAAATCCAAACAACACCAAACACAAATTCTTGCACACGCTCACACCACGCATGCAACACACGAACATATGATGGGAGGCAGACAGACGTGAATGCAAATGATAGCATCACATAACAAACTCCCCCTCTGGCTGCCTACCATCATCCCATATGCCATAGCTCAAGCATGCACCCTCAATGCACACTCATCCCAGCAAGCTTCATGCCCTTCCAATGCTCAGATTCAGCCAGGCGCTTGGTGAGAATGTCAGCCGCCTGCTGATGGGTCTTCACAATCTCCAGCCGCACCTCCTTGTCCAGGAGCCTCCTCACCCAATGCCACTTAGGCCTGATGTGCTTCGTCAGCCCATGAAGGCAAGCGTTCTTAGCAAGCTTCACAGCCGACTCGTTGTCACAGAAAATCACAGTTGGCTCCTTTTGGCACACTCCGATCTCCTCCAACAAACGCCTCAGCCACACCACCTCCTTTGCCCCATGATGCAGAGCCATGTACTCTGTCTCACACGAGGACTGCCCCACCTCGTTCTGCTTCTTGCTGCGCCAGCTCACTGCACCACATCCAAACAGGCACACATAGCCTCCAATGCTGGTGCCATCCGCCTTCACAGAGTTGAAGCTAGCGTCGGTGTAGCAGGTCAGGAGCATCTCCCCCTTGCCCAAATCAGCTGCACCCCTCTGCAGCCTCTGTCGCACAGCACTGTACTCCAAGCCCACTGATGCCGTAGCGCTCACATAGCGGACCAACCTCTTGGCCGCTTCCAGCTGCTCATGACTGGGGCGTGAAACCACACTTGCAAGCCTGGATGTAGCAAAGGCAATGTCAGGCCGCGTGTGGTTAGCTGCATAATTGAGTGCCCCCACCATGGAATGAAACAGCTTCCTGTCACTCTCACCCACCACCTCCTCTTCAGCACAGGGCTCCACAGTGAACCCCGAAGGCAGTGGGGTGGCTGGCTTTCCTCCATCTTGCAGCCCATACTTCTCAGCCAGCCCCTCACAATACTTTCTCTGGTGCAACCTCAACACTCCCTTGTCAAGGTCCCTCTCCACATGCATGCCCAAATAGTACTTCACATCTCCCATCTTGGAGCACTTAAACTGCATCTCCAGCATCTCGTCCACACGCTCAATCATTGCAGACGACTTAGAGAAGAGCAGGATGTCGTCCACATACACCAGGAGCATGAGAAACTGCTCCTTCTCTTGCAGCAGGAACAAGCTGTGATCACACTCACTCTTCTTGAAACCCCCAGCCAGCAGTGTCTCCTCCAACTTGTGGTACCATGCGCGAGGAGCCTGCTTAAGGCCATAGATGGCCTTCTTGAGCCTGCACACCCTGCCGCTCCATCATCCAACCCCTCAGGCTGCAGCATGTACAGCTCCTCTAGGATGATCCCATTGAGGAAAGCAGTTGTGATGTCCATCTGCTTGATCCTCCATCCACGATTTGCAGCCATTCCCAACATCACCCTTAGTGTAGTCCCTTTCCCCACAGGAGCAAAGATCTCGTCAAAGTCCTTCCCCTTTGTCTGCTGAAACCCCTTTGCCACAAGCCTTGACTTGTAGCGGGTCAACTCCCCATCAGGTCCATACTTGTGCCTGAAGATCAGCTTGGAAGAAATGGCCTTCTTCCCAGGAGGCAGCTCACACAGCTCCCACGTTTCATTCTCCAGCAGAGAGTCATACTCCTCCTTCACACTCTGCTTCCACTTCTCAGCATCGGGCCCACTCAAGGCCTCAGCTAGCATCTTGGGCTCAGGGACGGCTGCCCAGTAGCAGTGTGCAATCTCTTCCTCATCACACTGCTCAGCCACACTCCCAGCCCGTACCACCTTTGGCTTGCCAAAGCTCGGATAGGTCAGCCGGTTAGGAGGGCGCACATCCCTCCTAGGACGGTCAACCGGACGTGCGGCACCTTGTGGAGCATCTTGCTGCTGCTGCTGCTGCTGCTGCTGCTCCTCCACCTCAGGTTCTACCCCATCCTCAATCACCCCAGAAATCTCCTCCTCTGAGACAGTGACCTGCACTTGCCTCGAAGGCCGCTGCACCTCATCGGCCTCAATGATCAGCGGTGTAGTAGGAAGCTTCTGCTGCTGCTGCTTCCACTCCTTGTAGTACAAGGACTCAAGGAACTTCACATCCCTTGACACAGTCAGCTGCTGGCTGGTCAAGTCCCATATCAACCAGCCCTTATGATCCTTAGCAAGCCCCAAGTGTACTCCCCATCTCCCACTAGCCTCCAACTTTCCCCTCTTCTCCTTAGGCACATGAAACACCACCATGCAGCCGTAGGCTCTCAGCATGTTGACTGCTGGTGCACTCCCATACCACTTGGTGTAGGGGACCCACTGCTTGTCCCCCACAGTCGCCAACACCCTGTTCTTCACAAGGGCGACCTGCCGCAGTGCAGTCACCCAAAACGGATCCGGCAGCCTTGCACGCCCAAGGAGAGTGCGAGCACCTTCTTGCAGGGTCCGGTTGAACCGCTCAGCCACGCCGTTCTGCTGAGGGTTGTAGGGCACTGTGAGCTGATGCTGGATCCCCTTCTTCTTCAGCACCGACTCAAAATCAGCACCAATGAACTCTCCCCCATTGTCGGTGCGGATCACCTTCACCTTGTGTCCGCTCTCCCTTTGAGCTCTCGGCATCCACTCCTTAAGAACAGCCGCTGCCACTTCCCCCTTAGTCTTGAGAGGGTACACCCACACGGCACGCGTGTGGTCGTCCACAATGGTTAAGAAGTAGCGGCTGCCCGAGAGAGAAGGGGCCCTCGTAGGGCCCACCACATCCATGTGCACAAGTGCGAGCGGGGCCTTAGCTGGTCCCGTGCCGCTGCTGAAGGGAAACTTTGTGAACTTGGTCTCAAGGCATGTAGGGCAGCTCCCAATCTCCTTTGCTGCCCCCTTCACCTCCAACCCCTTCAAGCTCCCATCCTTCACTAACTTCTGCAGCATAGGAATGTTGATGTAACACAACCTCTCGTGCCACGTCTCCCAATCGGCATCACCATTCCCAGATGAAGCCTTTGCCCATGCAGCGGTTGCATCCACACCAGCAAGCACCTCACCATGTGGCTGATGTGACTGCTGCACCTTCTTGACTGCATCTAGGGCCCCATCGGTTGGTGCAGTCTCCTCTCCTCCCGCAGTTGTTTTAGCCGTTGCTGCTGCCGCTGCCGTTGCTGGTGGTTTCCCATTCCAAGGGATGATGGGCAGCTGCCATAGGTCCTTGATGCAGCTGCTCTTCTCCTCCAAATCCCACAGCAGCAATTTCCCAAGCTTTGCACGGCAGCTGGTTGGGCCGAAGGTCACTTTGGCCTTGCTTTTCTGCAGCCGGCGCACAGAGAGGAGGTTAGCGGACAAACCTTCAACCAGCAGTACATTCCCCAGCCCCACAAGGCCCCCATTGTCTCCCATTACCTTAGCATTTCCAACACCAATCACAGGGAGCAAAGCACCTGAAGCGGCAGCCACAAACTTGATCTTCCCAGGGGGCTTTACCTCGTCAAGCAAATCTGCCCGTGGGGTCATGTGACTTGTGCAACCTGAATCTATCACCCAGTGAGTGAGGGGGTGCATCACAACCTTCCCAACTGAGCCCACATCACCCTCACTCCCTTTCACATCCTCAACCATGAGGAACATCGCAGGGTTGGCTTTCCCTTGTGCACCTGAACCTTGTGCACCTGAACCTTGTGCACCTGAACCTTGCACAGAACCACCTCGTGCACGTTCACCACTTGGCGGCTTCATGCCTGGGGGCGCCCATCCCTCAGGCCGGCTGAAACACTTGAACCAAGGGTGTCCAGCCTTCTTGCAGTACCAGCACGCACCCTCCATTTGGGTGCTCCCCGCGCCACCAGAGCTCCCATGCCCCTCATTGTAGTCACCTCGGCCTCTCCCTCTGCCAAAGCCTCTCCCACGGCCTCGGCCTCTCCCTCCCCCTCCTCCTCTGCTGCCTCTTGCAGCTCCATACCCCTCAGCAGTTTTATTGGCAGCACCACCACCCGTGTGGCGCCTGCGGAAGTCCTCCTGCAGAATCTGCTGCCGTAGCCACTCAGGTGTCCACTGGTCCTGCTGAGTGTTGAGGGTGGGGATGAGGTTGTCCCATGAGTTGTCGAGCACCGAGATAATCTTGGTGCACTGCTGCATCTGCGACACATTGCTGCCCGCCGCTGCCATCCTTGCATAGGTGTCCTTGATCTTGTCAAGGACCGGCTTCACATCATCGCCCGGTCGCATGGAGAGGGCAGCCAGCTCCTTCTCCAACACAATCACCATCGGCAGCGTGTTGGGCTGAATCACGTCGCGCAGTAGCTTCCACGCCTTTGGTCCGGAATCATCCAACTCCACCAAATCCTTGATGTGTTGGAACATGTCGTTGTTGACCGATTGAAGGATTAGGTCGTACAGCACCGCGCTTTTCTCAATCCACCGATCGCGGGCGTCGCCTTCCTCCGGCATCTTCTCTTCTCCCATCGCAAGTTTCAGCAGCTTGTAGCGCTTAAATGCACTCCGCATCCGCCCGCTCCATTCCTCATAGTTGGAGCCATCCAATGCCTCGATCTTGGATGGTGGCGGCTCATTCCTCTTCTCAGCTGCATCTCCACTCCCTTGACTCATTTCCTCTGCTCCCAAGCACAGGTTCCAGCTCCCCCCTTGCTGTCCACACCGAAGTCCCACTCAATTTCCACAAGTGTCGGCGCCAACGAAATTTCGGCAGAGTTTCCCCTTAGCGGAAGTCACATGCAACCTCCAGAACTCCACTTAGGCACGCCCACAGGCCATGGTGGGTCTAGGAGGGTCTTCACACTTCAGTAGACTCTCCACAAAGTCCTTAATCAGCTCTGATACCACTTGTTAGAGATTAAGGACGGAGTCTATGAAGATTAGGGGCTGAAATATCTCAAAATCGTCAACTACAATTCTGGACAGAAAAGTCGTCGTCACAAGAAACGTCGTCGACGAAAGGTCCACTGTTAGAATTCTTTCAAACTCGAGTATGTTGTAGCCCTTGACCGTGGCTATCTTCTCCAATTTGAATAGTATCAAAATATGGAGTATAACTCGAGTTATGAACTTCGGCGCACTAGGGGGTATGCTGCCATAGAAAACGTAACTCAATCACACAATGATCTCACAAGTTCACACAAGAAAGTTAGAGTAGCAATAGAACCAGGTAGGAGGGGATGAGGAGGACGAGAGGGAAGGTCCCAAGGGAGTCCCCAACCAAGGACACCCCATACCACACAATTCCCCTCTCTATAGGCACCCCAACTTTGACATTTGTCACTTTCCCAACTCATGCCATCCACCTCACCCAACTTGGCCACACTTGCCAACCTGGTTTGGCACCTCCCAACCACTTGGCAGCATCTACAGTGATGTTGACGAGTTTCCCAACCCCCAAGAGTCTGTACTCCTTATGGAGTCAACAACACAACTTCCCATAGTCACCACAACCAAATATCAAAAGCATACGAACTTCCAACGTTCGTAACTTTCTTGTTCGTGCTCCGATTGAAGCGATACTTGGTTCGTCGGAAAGCTCTTGAGCAGAGGAGTCACTTCAGATATCTGCTCAAGCCAAATAACATTCACACACACACTCAGAAAATCCAAACAACACCAAATACAAATTCTTGCACACGCTCACACCACGCATGCAACACAAGAACATATGATGGGAGGCAGACAGACGTGAATGCAAATGATAGCATCACATAACAAATGCCTCAGTGTCAGCAGTAGCAAAGACGAGGTCGTCTACGTACACGAGAACTTAGAACGGCGGCAGAGTAGTGTCAGTGCGTAAAAACAGAGAAGGGTCAGAAGTGGAAGGAGCAAAACCAAGAGCAGCAAGAGTCGTCCTGAGTGTGTCGTGCCACTCACGGGGTGCTTGACAGAGACCGTAGACTGGTCGCCGGAGGCTCCACTGGGTACCAGCTGGAAACGACCCAGTGAAGCCAGGTGGGCGGCGCAGCCAGATCTCCTCGTGCAGGCTGCCCCGTAGGAAGGCTGTGCTGAAGTCAAGCGAGTGGAGCTCGTAGTAACGCTGAGCAGCTACGTGCAGTAGTACCCGAAGAGTGGTCATCTTCGTGGTAGGGGAGAAGGTCTGGAAGAAGTCAACTCCCTGTCGCTGACTGAAGCCACGTGCAACGTAACGCGCCTTGAAGACAGGCGGAGAACCCGGCGGCCGCTTCACCCAGGCGGGGGAACCTCGTCGACGTAGGTGCCTGTGGACTTCCAGGAAGCCATCTCGGCGTCCATGGCTGCCTGCCACTGAGTGGAGTAGGGACCCTCTATCGCCTCTGCGTAAGAGCGTGGGGTCGGGATGTCTGGTGCATCCGGGTCTCCCTCAGGGGCAATCAGCATGGACACAAGATGAGATACAGAAGCGGCAAAGCACTCAAACTCCTCCTGTCTGTCCTCGAGAACGTCTGTGCCAAGAGCACACTCACCCCCGATGGACGGAGGACAGACAGACGCAGACGCAGACTCAGCAACAAGACTAGTGGCGTAGTCTAGGCGACAGGCTGCAGCAAAGTCAACAAGCTCAGTAACAAGAGCAGACGCAGCAGTGGGCTCAAACAAAGGGTCAGTGACAGCAGTGGCCAGAAAACGCGTGACAGCTGGACTAGCAGCACGGAGGGAGTCAGACGCAGGGTCCAGACTGGCAGGAAGAGAGGACGCAGGAGGAGACGGCAGAGGGACACGCTGTGGAGCAGTGGAAGGACGCAGAGTCATAGAGTGAGTGCCAGGGACAGGAGGAGGACGCGGACGCGAAACACGACCAGCGCGAACAGGACGGACAGGAGACACAGAACGAGACTCAGGCGACACAGGACGCGACTCAGGCTCACGACGCTCCGTAAGACCTCTAGTCGGTCCAGAGTAAGGAGAAGGACCAGGCAGTGGAGAGGCCGGCTGCAACTGCGACTGGGACTGGACAGGCGGTGGACTCAGGAAAGGAGGAGGAGGACCAGGAGAAGGCGGAGAGCCAAGAACCTGCTGAAGGAGCGGAACGTAGTACGGCCGCGGCCGCGCAGCGCCTCCAGAAACAGCAGAGACAGGACCGGTACCCTCAGCCCCAGGGTCTCCAGTCCCAGCAGCACCTACAGCAGCTCTAGCAGCTCCAGCACCAGCAGCACCTCCAGCACCTCCAGCACCAACAGCACCTCCAGTAGCTCCAGCACCAGTAGCACCTCCAGCACCAGCAGCGCCAGCACCAGCAGTACCTCCAGAAGCTCCAGCAGCACCTCCAGCACCAGCAGCACCTCCAGCGGCTCCAGCAGCTCCACCAGCAGCTCCAGCAGCAGCAGCACCAGCAGCACCGTGACAGCGCCGAGAGTACCACTCACGAAGCTGCTGTGGAGAGAGAGGCTGCCGCCGCGACGGGACACCTAGAGCACCTCCAGACGCAGCACGCGCATGCTCAGCACCTCCAGAAACAGTACCCTCAGGCTCCACACGCCCAGGCTCAGCACCACCAGCAGCGCCAGCACCAGCAGGACCTCCAGAAGATCCAGCAGCACCTCCAGCACCATCAGCACCTCCAGCGGCTCCAGCAGCTCCACCAGCAGCTCCAGCAGCAGCAGCACCAGCAGCACCGCGACAGCGCCGAGAGTACCACTCACGAAGCGCCTGTGGAGAGAGAGGCTGCCGCCGCGACGGGACACCTAGAGCACCTCCAGACGCAGCACGCGCAGGCTCAGCACCTCCAGACACAGTACCCTCAGGCTCCACACGCCCAGGCTCAGCACCCCCAGACTCAGCACCCCCAGACTCAGCACCCCCAGGCTCCACACGCTCAGGCTCAGCACCCCCAGTCCCCGCACCCCCAGCCCCCGCACTCGCAGGCTCAGCACCCCTAGTAGCACCTGAGTCGACCTCGACCTGCTCGGCAGGGTCTACCTGGGACACACCTGAGTGGGCAGGACCCTGGGGGGGGAGGGGGTCTACCGGGGGAGTACCTGGTGCTAGGAAGAGCGGCGGGGGGGGGAGAGAGGCAGTGCGGTAGGGAAAGAGACGGTAGTACGACACCGACTCGTCAAACGTGACGTCCTGAGAGGACAGAACACAACGCGAGGTGGGGTGGTAGAACTGCCACCCGGGTGCGTCAGGAGGGAAGCCAAGGAAGACACAGGGAAAGGCACGGGAGAACAGCTTGTCCGCTGTAGTATCGCGGACAAAAGCTCGAGATCCCCAGACACGGAACGCGGACGCATCGCCAACCTTCCCCGTCCACCGCAGAGTAGGTGTGGTCTCCGGCAAGGAGACACGAGGCTGAAGGTTGATCTGATGCGCAGCGTACTGATACACGAACGGCCACAGAAAATGGGGAGCAGCCGCATGAATCATGGACGTACGAGCGACGTCCATGACCATGCCACTGCGGCGCTCAGCAATCCCATTTTGCTGCGGGGAGGCCGGAAGCGTGAACGTCTGGCGGATGCTCTCCGAACGACAGAAGGCCCTCAGGAGGTCGGAGAAAAACTCCCCACCTCTGTCGGAGTGCAGACGCAGAATAGGAAGGTCGGAGCCGAAACTCTCACTGAGCTGGCGACGAGCACCGCGGATCCTGTCGATCAACACCTCAGGGACCTCACCCTTGCTGCGCAAGGGGAAGACTGTGGTGTAACGCGAGTAGTCGTCAACGACCAGCAGGAAGTAACGCTCGTGACCCTGTCCACGGACGTGGGCTGGGCCCCACACGTCCATGTGAAGAGTCTGCAGAGGAGCCTCAGTCGGAGGGAACGAGGAGGAGTGAGGAGCGGCGCGCTGCCGGCCCTCGACACAGGGAACACAGGTGGGGGCAGGCCCCGGAGGAAGGGGAGGGAGGGACCTGGGGAGACCAGAGACAAGGGCACGGGAGGCCATACCTCGAAGACGAGGCAGGGAGGGGTGACCAAGGCGGTGGTGCCAGAGGAGAGTCTCGTGCGACAGAGGACGACACGAGCAGGGGGCAGACACAGGACTAGACCTGGAAGCAGCAGCAAACACCTGACTAGACGCAGCTACCTGAGGAGGCACAGTAGTCAGTGTGTACAGACTCGACCCTGGCCGACGGGTGAACGTGGCCAGGTGGCGGCCCATCCGAGAGCAAGTGCAGTGGGTCACACGCTGACCTCCAGGGGTGAACTGGTCAGCCCACGCGTCCTGGAGGTCAGCTCCACTCACCAAGTTCGTAGAGAACGAGGGGAGGTGGAGTCCCGACAGCAGGCCCGACGGGGCCGCAGGACACGGTAGAACCGTGGAAGAGTGCGCAAGGACAGGGCCCCCAGAGGGGTCCGCCAGGGAGACTGCGACAAGGCCGACTGAGCGGCGTGAGTGTGGTGCTGTCTCTTAAGAAAGAGCGCGAAGCACCAGAGTCAAGTGTGAAAGTGTGTAAGACCTCAGCAGGTGCAGCACCAGAGAGAGCAGACTCACCAGTACCTGGAGCAGTAGACTCACCGGCGCCTAGAGCAGCAGCCTCACCAACACCTGGAGCAGGAGACGTACGAGCACCTAGAGCAGCAGCCTCACCGGCACCTAGAGCAGCAGACTGGATACCGGGGTCAGGCGGCACACACAGGGGACAGGCACCCTCATCACTAGTAGACAATGCATACATGGCAGTGAGGATAGCATCATAGTCAAGAGCAAAGATATCTACCCTCTGCCAAAGCAGTAGCAGTAGAAAGAACAGTAGCAGTAGGAGCAGCAGGAACAGCAGTAGCAGCAATAGCAGCGCGGCTCAGCTAGGCGGCGCAGCTCGGCTGGGCGGCGCGGCTCGGCTGGGCAGCGCGGCTCGGCTTACCAGAGACAGGTGCAGGGGCGGGCCGTGACTGCAGGGGCCGCGCCAGCAGGGGTCAGCAGGGGCTCGTCAGCAGGGTCCGGCTGGGGCGCGTCAGCAGGGGCCGGCAGAGGCGCGTCAGCAGGGGCCGGCAGGGGCGCGCCAGCAGGGGCGCGTGAGCAGGGGCCGGCAGAGGCGCGCCAGGAGGGGCCGCGCCAGCAGGGGCCGGCAGGGGCTCGTCAGCAGGAGCCGGCCGGGGGCGCGCCAGCTGGGGCGCGTCAGTTGGGGCCGGAAGGGGGGGCGAGGTGTGAGAACTTTAGAACGAGAATGAATGAACTAGAAAATGAGTTGGGTACAACTATGAAACCCTAGAAAGCTGTACCCCATACTGTCTACCCCACTACAGCCTAGAAAGAGTATAGCATATAAGTTTGACACATCCCCATAGGCAAAGTGGGGGAGAACAAGGGGTCACAAGACCAGTCAAGCAAAGCACAGCAAGCTCAGGGTGGATCACAACGTCACCACACATTCTGAGCACAAGTTCAAGGGCCACAAGGCCAGTTCACATGCAGAAGCAAGTGCAAGTGCAAGTATATATAGGTCAAAGTACAAGCAAGGTCAAGAAGTGAGCAAGTGAGGCAAAGTAGGTACAAGACCTAAGAGAGTACAGAAGCGCTGATGATCACAAGGCGCGAGTGCCTTGGTAAAGATATCAGCAGTGCTGGCCTGAGAGGCCACGTAAGCAAGTCGCAGCTGACCACGCTGCTGCAGCTCACGAGCAAGGAAGTAGCGAAGAGCAATGTGCTTCGTTCTGTGCTCCAGTCTGTGCTCACGACACAAGGCCAGCATGGCCTTGTTGTCTACGTACAGAACTGGAGGAGAACGAGGCTGCTCTCCGAGGTCAGTCAGCAGGTAGGTGAGCCAGCGTAACTCCTGTGCAGCCATGGCCCCTGCGTAGATCTCAGCCTCACAGCTGGAGCTGAGAACAGAAGAAGAGTGGGTAGACCGCCACCAAACAGAACCGGAACCAAGGCTGAAGGTGTAACCCTGTGACGACCGCTGCGTAGCCAAGTCGTCAACCCAAGACGCGTCTGCGTGACCAGTGAGGACCACTGGACTCCGCCCTCCAAGCACTAGCCCCATGCCCGACGTACTGCACAAGTAGCGCAACACCCTCTTCGCTGCAGCCATGTGCTCAGGGAGGTGTCTCCCAGGAGCAACATAGCGTGCCAGAATGCTAAGAGGGTATGCAAGGTCAGGTCGTGTGCAGGTCATCAGGTACATGAGGCAGCCAACAAGCTCTGGGTACGGGCCACTCGGCTCTACGGACTCATCCGAAGGCAGAGCTGAGAGCAAGTGGCGAGTAGACTGAGGAGTGGCCTGTGGCGAGGAGTACGTGAAGCCGAAGCGCTGAAGGACCTGCTGCACCATGTGTGACTGAGTCAAGGTAATGGTGCGCTGTGCTCTGTCCCGGGTGATCTGCAAGCCAAGGTAGCTGCGCAGTTCACCCAGGTCTGTGCACGTGTGTCTCTTCTGCAGCTCGGACTTCACGTGGGCGAGTCCAGCAGTGTCAGCTGTGGCAAAGACCAAGTCGTCGACGTACACGAGGATGTAGAACGGCGGCAGAGAGGTGTCGGTGCGCAGAAACAGCGACGGGTCGGAAGTAGAAGGAGCAAACCCAAGAGCCGCAAGTGTAGTCCTCAGTGTGTCGTGCCACTCACGAGGTGCCTGGCGGAGACCGTAGACTGGCCGCCGGAGGCTCCACTGGGTGCCAGGAGGAAAAGACCCAGTGAAGCCAGGTGGGCGGCGCAGCCAGATCTCCTCGTGCAGGCTACCCTGTAGGAAAGCAGTGCTGAAGTCAAGAGAGTGAATCTCGTAGTCGCGCTGAGCGGCTATGTGCAGTAGTACCAGAAGAGTGGTCATCTTCGGGGTGGGAGAGAAGGTCTGAAAGTAGTCAACTCCCTGCCGCTGACTGAAGCCTCGAGCCACGTAACGCGCCTTGAAGACAGGCGGAGAACCCGGGGGCCGCTTCACCCTGAAAATCCACATGCCACTGACGATGTTCGCCCCAGGTGGGGGAACCTCGTCGACGTAGGTGCCTGTGGACTTCCAGGAAGCCATCTCTGCGTCCATGGCTGCCTGCCACTGAGAGGAGTAGGGACCCTCTATCGCCTCCGCGTAAGAGCGCGGAGTCGGGATGTCTGGTGCATCCGGGTCTCCCTCAGGGGCCAGCAGCATGGACACGAGATGAGGTGAAGCAGCAGCAAAGCACTGGAACTCCTCCTGCCTGTCCTCAAGGACGTCCGTGCCAAGGGCACACTCACCCCCGACGGACGGAGGACAGACAGACTCAGACTCAGCGACAAGACTAGCAGCGTAGTCTAGACGACAGCGAGCAGCAAAGTCGACAAGCTCAGCAACTAAGGCAGACGCAGCAGTGGACTCGAAGGAAGGGTCAGTGACGACAGTAGCAAGGAGACGCGGGACAGTAGGACTGGCAGCACGAAGGGAGTCCGACTCTGGGTCAGCAAGAGCAGGAAGAGAGGACTCAGGAGGAGAAGGCAAAGGGGCACGCAGCGGAGCAGTGGAAGGACGCAGAGACATCCGGTGCGTGCCGGGGACAGGGGGAGGACGTTGACGCGAACCACGACCACTAGTGCGAGCAGCACGGACAGGCGACGCAGGACGAGACGCAGGCTCACGACGCTCAGCAAGACCTCCAGTAGGACCAGTGTAGGGAGAAGGAGCAGGCAGTGGGGAGGCTGGCTGGAACTGTGACTCAGACTGGACAGGCGCGGACACTCTAAGAGAGGAGCAGGACTAGTAGAGGGCGGAAGACCAATAACCTGCTCAAGGAGCGGAACGAAGTACGGTCGCGGCCGTGCAGCACCCCCAGAACCAGCAGGAACAGCACCAGCACCCCTAACGGCAGCACCAGCTCCAGTAGCACCCCCAGCTCCAGCAGCGCCAGCAGCTCCAGCACCAGCACCCCCAACAGCAGCACCAGCTCCAGTAGCACCCCCAGCTTCAGCCGCGCCAGCAGCACCAGCTCCAGCACCCTCAGAAGCACTAGCACTAGCAGCACCTCCAGCGCCAACACCCCCAGCAGCTCCAGCACCAGCTCCAGCACCTCCAGCAGCTCCAGCACAAGGAGTACCCACAGGCCCAGCAGCTCTAGTACCTCCAGTACGAGCACCTCCGGGACCCGTAGCACCAGCACCCTCAGCAGTAGGAGAACCTCCAGCACCAGCAGCACCTCCAGCTCCAGCAGCACGGCTCCAGCGCCGAGAAAACCACTCGCGCAGCTCCTGTGGAGAGAGTAGCTCTCGCCGGGACGAAGCACCCGAAGGACCTCCAGGCCCAGTCCCTCCAGACGCCACACGAGTAGGCTCAGCACCCCCAGGCTCCGCACCCCCAGGCTCAGCACCCCCAGGCTCAGCAACCCCATGCTCAGCACCCCCAGACTCAGCACCCCCAGTCTCAGCACCCCCAGAGTCAGCACCCCCAGGCTCAGCACCCCCAGACCCCGCACCCGCAGGCTCAGCACCCCTAGCAGCACCAGAGTCAACAGCTACCTCGACAGGATCGACTGCGTCTACCTGGGACACACCTGAGGGGGCAGGACCCTGAGGGGGGAGGGGGTCTATCGGGGGGGGACCTGGCGCGAGGAAGAGCGGCGGCGGGGGGAGGGACGCAGTGCGGTAGGGGAAGAGACTCTAGTAGGGAACCGACTCGTCAAACGTGACGTCCTGAGAGGACAGAACACGGCGCGAGGTGGGGTGGTAAAACTGCCAACCTGGCGCGTCAGGGGGGAAGCCAAGGAAGACGCAGGGAATAGCACGGGGGGACAGCTTGTCTGCAGACAAGTCGCGGACAAACGCCCGAGATCCCCAGACACGGAACGCAGACGCATCGCCAACCTTCCCCGTCCACCGCAGAGCAGGGGAGGTCTCTGGCATGGAGACCCGGGGCTGAAGGTTGATCTGATGCGCCGCGTACTGAACCGCGAACGGCCACAGAAAATGGGGGGCAGCCGCATGGATCATGGACGTACGGGCGACGTCCATGACCATGCCAATGCGGCGCTCAGCAATCCCATTTTGCTGTGGAGAGGCCGGAAGCGTGAACGTCTGGCGGATGCCTCGTGCACGACAGAAGGCTCGCAGAAGGTCAGAGGAGAACTCTCCGCCTCTGTCGGAGTGCAGACGCAGAACAGGAAAGTCTGAGCCGAAACTCTCTCTGAGCTGGAGACGAGCAGCGCGGATCCAGTCGATCAACACCCTAGTGACCTCACCCTTGCTGCGCAAGGGGAAGACTGTGGTGTAACGCGAGTAGTCGTCAACCACCAGCAGGAAGTAACGCTCGTGACCCTGTCCACGGACGCGGGCTGGGCCCCACACGTCCATGTGAAGCGTCTGCAGCGGAGCCTCTGTCGGAGGAAACTCGGAGGAGTGAGGAGCAGCGCGCTGCCGCCCCTCGACGCAGGGAATGCAGGTAGGGGCAGGCCCTGGAGGAAGAGGAGGGAGGGACCCGGGAAGACCAGAGACAAGGACACGGGAGGCCATGCCTTGGAGACGAGGCAGGGAGGGGTGACCAAGGCGGTGGTGCCAGAGGAGAGTCTGGTGAGACAGGAGACGACACGAGCAGGGGGCAGACTCAGGACCAGACCTGGACGCCGCAGCAGACACCTGACCCGACGCAGCTACCTGACCAGACGCAGCAACCGGAGGAGACCCAGTAGTCAGTGTGTACAGGCTCGACCCCGGCTGACGGGTAAACGTGGCCAAGTGTCGGCCCGTCCGAGCACACGTGCAGTGGGTCACTCGCTGACTCGCAGGAGTGAACTGGTGAACCCCCCCATCCTGTAGATCAGCACCACTCACCAAGTTCGTAGAGAACGAGGGGAGGTAAAGACCTGACAGGGTGCCAGAAGGGGCCGCCGGACACGGTAAGACAGTGGAGAAGTGGGCAAGGACAGGACCCCCAGAGGGGTCTGCCAGGGAGACCGCAACTAGCCGACTAAGCGGCGTGAGTGTGGTGCGGTCTCGAAAGAAGGAGCGGGAAGCACCCGAGTCAAGGGTGAAGGTGTGGGAGGCCTGAGCCGACGTGGTACCTGAGAGAGCAGAGTCACTAGCACCTGGGGCAGCAGACCCACGAGCACCTAGAGCAGCAACCTCACCAGCACCTAGAGCAGCAGCCTCACCAATGCCCGGGTCAGGCGGAACACACAGGTAACAGTCACCCTCATCACTAGTAGACACAGCATACATGGCAGCAAGAATAGCATCATAGTCAAGATCAAAGATAGCAACCCCCGCCCTAGACAGGTCGCCCCAGCGAGGGATCTCCGTGGCGTCAGGGAACTGGTGACGCCAAGCGTCCGTCAGACGGCCGAAGCAGCGCTGGGTGGAGTGCGGGCCCCCGCACTGCTCACCAGCGCGGTCACCAGTACGAAGGACGTAGGTACAGGGACCAGCACCCCCACCCTGCTGACGCCCAGCGTACCACTCACGAAGCTGCTGGGGGGACGGGGTCTCACGAGTGCGCTGCTGCTGCTGGCGCTGACCACCACCGGAGCCACCCCTCTGCGAAGAGCCGCGACCAGCTCCACCGCTGCCGCCACCACCTCTGCCGCCTCCACCACCTCCGCTCCAACTGCCACCGCCTCCGCCTCCTCCGCCCCCACTGCTGCCACCGACGACTCCACCCCCGCCACCACTCCCACCACCGCCCCCACCCCCTCCACCGCCTCCACCGCCACCTCGACCGCCCCCTCCAGCTCCTCCAGCACCCTTGCCCCCCTTGCCCTTGCCGGTGCGGCGTCTCCCGCTAGGGGCAGACGCAGCTCCTACCGACTCGAGGCCAACGAAGTCGGCCGCAGCAGCAGAGGCAACAGAGGGCAAGAGGGGGGAGGGGGAGCACCCCTCAAAGAAGGGGGTACGAGGGTCACCACGAGAGGCTCCTACAGCGACTATACTCTTCTCTGCTGCTAGGAGGCGCTCCTCGAGGAGGTCAACGGTGAGTGTGGTGGGGCAAACAGAGAGGAAGTGGTCCCTGACCGAGCGAAGGGAGTCAGGGAGCCGGGTGACTATGTAGTAGAGGGTGATGTACATGGGGGGGGGGGTTCTTGGCGCAGAACTCAGCAGGAAGCGCAGCGCGGTAGCGGGTGTCACTAGTGCGAAGGTGCGTAATGAGGTCAGCGACTGTGGGAAAGGCGGGGAGGTCAGGGAACAGGTACGGCAGCATGAGGCGGCTAAGGGCAGCAGTGGCAGGGGAAGAGTAGCGTGCAATGACAGCGTCGTACAAGGTCTTAGCACTCTTGTACTGACTAAAGTGCGCGCGCTCAGTGGACGGCAAGTGACTACGCACAGCAAGACGGGCAGCAGCATTGCGTGTGGCCCACTGTGAGCGAACAGTGCTGTCAGCATCGGCAGCAGGGGCAGGGGAGGCGCCAGACGTGAGATCGAACAGTGAGAGACCGTCTTTCCTATCGCACTGTAGGAAAAGCTGCAGATCATCGACCCAGACCTCAAAGTCGACAGCCCGACCCTCAGCATCAAAGGTAAGAACACTAGGGGTAGCCATGACAGCAGTAGGCTAGCAGTGAGAGCAGTTGGGTAGATGCAGTGCAATGGCAGAGGCTCTGCTCAGGAGTGCGCTTACCAGGCGGTGGGTAGGGCCGAGGCGCGTCGGCAGGGACAAGGCCGCGACAGCAGTGACGACGGCGGCGGCAGCTGCGGCGGCGGCTCAACGGCGGCGGCTCGACAGCAGCGGCGGCCCGACGGCGGCGGCGGCTCGAAGGCGGCGGCGGCTGCGGCTCGGCGGCGGCGGCTGCGGCTGCGGCTCGGCGGTGGCGGCTGCGGCTCGGCGGCGGCGGCTGCGGCTGCGGCTCGGCGGCGGCGACTGCGGCTCGGCGGCGGCGGCGGCTGCGTCTCGGCAGTAGGTAGCAGCGGCGGCTGCACGGCAAAAGTGGCCGCTGCTGCTGCTGGGGCCGGGGAGGGACCGCGAAGGGCGGCGACGGGGCCGCAAAGGTCGGCGACGGGGCCGGTGAGGGCGGCGACGGGGCCGCTAGGGGCGGCGATGGGGCCGCTAGGGGTGGCGACGGGGCCGCGAAGGGCGGCGACGGGGCCGCAAGGGCGGCGACGAGGCCACGAGGTGCGGCGGCGGGGCCGCGAAGGGCGGCGACGGGGCCGCTAAGGACGGTGACGGGGCCGTGAGGGGTGGCGACGGGGCCGTTGCGGGCGGCGACGTGGGCCGCTGAGGGCGGCGACGGGGCCACTGCGGGCGGCGACGGGGCCGCTGCGGGCGGCTACGGGGCCGCTGAGGGCGGCGACGGGGCCGCTAGGGCGGCGACGGGGCCGCGAAGAACGGCGACGGGGCCGTAAGAGGCGGCGACGGGGCCGCTGCGGGCGGCGACTGGGCCGATGTGGACGGCGACGAGGCCGTGAGGGGCGGCGACGCGGCCGCTGCGGGCGGCGACTGGGCCGCTGCGGGCGGCTACAGGGCCGCTGAGGGCGGCGATGGGGCCGCGAGGGGCGGCGACGGGGCCGCTAAGGGCGGCGACGAAGCCGTTAAGGGCGGCGACGGGGCCGCTAAGGGGACGCGAGGGGCCGTGAGAGGGGCCTCTAAGAGGGCGCGACGCGACGGCAGGGCGGCCCACGGGGCGCGCCTCGGGCAGGGGCGACTCGCGCTCCGGGCAGAAAAAAAAAAAAATATTGAATTTCAGTGGTGGGCCCTAGGAAGTATTCCCACTAGGGAACGTGCTCTGATATCATGTGAGAACTTTAGAACGAGAATGAATGAACTAGGAAATGAGTTGGGTACAAATATGAAACCCTAGAAAGCTGTACCCCATACTGTCTACCCCACTACAGCCTAGAAAGACTATAGCATATAAGTTTGACACGAGGAGCCGCGAAGGGCCGTGAGGGGGCCGTACGGGCCGTCAGAGGGGCCGCGAAGGGCCGCGACGAGTCGCGAAAGGGGGGGCCGCGACGGGTAGCGAAAGGGGCCGCGAAGGGCCGTGACGGGGCCGCGACGGGCCGTCAGGGGGGCCGCGAGGGGCCGCGACGGGTCACTGAAGGGGCCGCGAAGGGCTGTGACGGGGCCGCGAAGGGCCGTCAGAGGGGCCGCAAAGGGCCGCGACGGGTCGCTAAAGGGGGCCGCGACGGGTCGCTAAAGGGGGTCGCGAAGGGCCTTAAGAGGGGTCGCGAAGGGTTTTAAGAGGGGTCGCGAAGGGCCTTAAGAGACAAGGGGAGTGGCGATCGGCGATACCATATTCGAGGAAGAAGAAATTGCGCAACCCGAAGATCGGCACGTGCGCACCGCGCCCCCGCATCCAGAGAAGCCACTGAAGCTACCAGTAACAATGGACACTGTCACCGTCGGCGATACCAGCGGAACGTATCATGGCGTGACAATTCAAGCAGCGGCAGTTCAAATCACCATGCCCGATGAACCTGCGGACGAGACAAGACAAGAAACAACGGAGGAGATATTAGCACGAGATAAAGAACTGTACGCGCGCACTAAGGGATATCGGGCCGACAGAGACATCTGGCACCAACGTATGGGACACCCATCAATCGAAGTGCTCAACAACTGCATCAACGCAAATGTTTTTGCGACAGACGCACTATTGCTGCCCGATGGAAAGCTGCTGAAACCACGTACCGATCTACCGACCTGCACCGTCTGCCCGGCAGCCGCGCTCCGCCACACACCCTTCGCTGAAAAGATTCCTGGAGCCGAACGATACAAACCGCTGGAGAAAGTTTATAGCGACTTTCTAGTGCTCACGGCGAAAGGAGTCGGCGGGGATCAGTACACCCTTACCTTCATCGACGCCGGCACACGCTTTGTTTGGGCCGTGAACGTCAAGGACCGCTACCTCGCCTACTACTGCTTCGAAGTCTGGCTCGCCATGGCAGAAAATCAAAGCGACGGGTACAAGCTGAAGGCGTTCCAGACAGACGGGGCTCTAGAGTACATGTCGGACGACTTCAAAACCCTATGCAAGCAGAAAGGGATCAAGAGGATGATCTCTCTGCCTTATGCCCACGAACAACAGGGATTGGCCGAGAGAACCAACAGGAGCCTCGCGACAAAAATGCGAGCCCTCATGAAGCAATCGACTGTGCCGACCAAGTACTGGCCCTTTGCAATGGCACATGCAGTTCGGCTGCACAACATGCTCTCCTCGAAGGCACTGCCCAACAACAGTTCACCCTTCAAGGAATGGACTGGAAAACACCCTGACACACGCATGTTGCGAGTCTTCGGGTGCATGGTACAGTACCGCCCTCACACTGCCCGAACCGGAAAATTCGAAGATCGCGCTCGCTGGGGCATTCACCTCGGAATCGAATCCGAATATCACGCCTGGATAATCTTGGACTTTGCCACCCACCAGCTCACGCATTCACGTGACTGCATCTTCTACAAAAGACTGACTCTGCCACTGTACCGCCAGCACCGCACTGCACAGAATGCACCAGACAACATTTTCCAAGGACAGCACAGCTTCGCCGAAGACGAGGACGACGTTGACGTGGCAGGAGAACAACCGACCGAGCCAGCAGCAGACATGGCAGACGAGGCACCCTTCCCCGTTACGGAGCAATTCGGCACTCCTGCATACTTCCCAACAAACATCGATCCTCATGAAGCAGTACAGGCACAGCACGATTATGCAAGCGGAGAAATTCACTCACCCATGAACAAGGATTTCAGTCACGACTCCTCCCGCGACACCTTTCACGACATCCCTGGCGACGACGATGACGTGGTCGAAGTTACCACCACAGCCGAAACCAACCTCACGGGCCTTCGCATCGTCGGCCTCGCTGTCGCCGTACGGAGTAACCAACAGCTGGTCGAGCCCACCACCGTCCGCCAGGCTCTCAACGGGCCCGATGCCGAGAAGTGGAGAGCCGCCATGGCCGCGGAAGTCGCTGCACTCCAACGCCGCGGCACCTGGAAGCTGGTACCACGCCGCCACGCAAAGGGGAGAAAAATCCTTACAGGGAAGTGGGTCTTCCGCATCAAGACTCTCGCAGACGGAACGGTCGACAAATTCAAAGCACGCTGGGTGGTTCGCGGATTCGAGCAGACGCAATTTGTGGACTACAACCAGACATTCGCACCTGTTGGTCGTCATACCTCAGTGCGCATCCTTCTCTGCATCGCTGCCGTGAAACATCGCCCACTCCGTAAAATCGACGTCTCCAACGCATTCCTCTACGCGATCGTCGATGCCATCATCTACGTCGAACAGCCGCACGCATTCGAGGAAGAAGGCGACACCATCTGTCTCCTTCAAAAATCCCTATACGGGATCAAGCAGGCACCACGCCTGTGGCGGCAGCATCTTCACGGCATCCTCATCGAGCTCGGTTTCCAGCAACTTCCCCACGACCAAGGGATGTACCGTCTCGAATTCCGCGGCCACTTCATCCTGCTCGTTGCTTACGTCGACGATCTCCTCTACACCGGAGACGACACAGACCTACTCGATCGCTTCGAACGCGAAATTCAGGAGAAGCTCGAAGTCACGATCGACCATGAGGTCACACAATTCCTCGGCCTCAACGTCACTCAGACCGCGGATAAAACTCATCTCTCCGCCGCAAAGTACGCCGAGACCCTCGCTAAGAAGTTCGGGATAGCTCCCGTCGGCGTCACCACCCCGTTCCGCATTCCTCCGCCCAACCACGAGCCCGACACTACTCCGCTCTCACCGGCTGATCTCCGTCTCTACCAACAGCAGCTCAGATGTTTACTGTTCGCCGCCATCACATGCCGCTCAGACTTATCCTACATCGCCAGCCAGCTCGCCCAATACCTGCGACGACCTGAAGGGGAGAACCTAGCAGACCTGCGTCGCGCCTTACAGTACTTCATCTCTACGCCTGATGTCGGTCTCACCTACAAGGCCAACTTAATAGCGCCACTACAACTCACCGGCTATGTGGACGCTGACCACGCTGGGGACGCAGACAACAGGAGGTCCCGCACAGGCTTCATTTTCAAGCTCGAGCCTGCAGGAACCATCTCCTGGAACTCCAACAAACAGGAACTCATCGCCCTCTCGTCAGCAGAAGCAGAATTCATCGCAGCAAGCGCAGCAGTTCGCGAAGGACTTCATCTCACGGAGCTTCTGCAGGAAACGAAAACGGCGATGAACGGATCCTTTAAGTTACTCTGCGACAACCAGAGCGTGATCAAAATCGCAAACAAGCCAGGCTTCGTCAACCGCACGAAACACATCGCCCTGCGTTACTTCTTCATAAAGGACGAAATCGACAAAGGGAAAGTTCAGCTCATCTACTGTCCAACTGGCGAAATGGCAGCTGACTTCCTCACGAAGAAACTGCCACGTCAGAAGTTCCAGTACTGCTCGGATCTGTGCGGAGTGACTCGCAAAAGCCACCTGGCACACCTCCAAGAATGAAGGGGAGTGATGGAGTGTGAAGGGAATTATACTTAGCATTCCCGTAGGTGTAGCAGTATCGCACCTGACCTTGTCGAAAGCAGCAACAACCGCAGTATCGGATCAGCCCGTATCAAGGGCAGGAAGGTCAACAATCGCAAGAGTCAACTGTCGCGACTGTTGACCATCTGGACCGACGCTTGACTCACCATCGAGGAAAAGCAACAGGCTGTCAGATTTATATGACATAGCTACTGTAGGCTATAGTGGGGTAGCACATATGGGGTACAGTTTTCTAGGGTTTGCTTCTTGTACCCAACTTTCACTTAGTCATTCCATTTTCCTCGTTTCTTCTCATGGTATCGAGCAGGTTCCCTAGTGGGAACGATTCCTAGGGCCCACCACCACGAAAAAATTTTTTCCTGCCCGGAGCGCGTTTTGCGCCGGCCCGAGTCGCGCCGCCCTTTCGGCCCGTCGCGCCCGTCGCGCCCGTCGCGCCTGTCGCGCCCGTCGCGCCCATCGCCACCTACCTTCGCGGCCCCGCCACCTACCTTCGCGGCCCCGCCACCTCACTGTGCGGCCCCGCCACCTACCTCCGCGGCCCCGCCACCTACCTCCGTGGCCCCGCCACCTACCTGTGCGGCCCCGCCACCTACCTGTGTGGCCCCGCCACCTACCTTCGCGGCCCCGCCACCTCACTGTGCGGCCCCGCCACCTACCTCCGCGGCCCCGCCACCTACCTGTGCGGCCCCGCCACCTACCTCCGCGGCCCCGCCACCTACCTGTGCGGCCCCGCCACCTACCTCCGCGGCCCCGCCACCTACCTCCGCGGCCCCGCCACCTACCTGTACGGCCCCGCCACCTACCTTCGCGGCCCCGCCACCTCACTGTGCGGCCCCGCCACCTACCTCCGCGGCCCCGCCACTTACCTTTACGGCCCCGCCGCCTCCTCCCAGCGGCCCCGGACGCCGCCCTCTCAGCGGCCCCGCCGAGCCGCCCAGCCGCCCAGCCGCCCAGCCGCCGAGCCGCCCAGCAGCCGAGCCGCCGAGCCGCCCAGCCGCCGAGCCGCCCTGTCCGCAGCCGAGCCGCCCAGCAGCCGAGCCGCCCCGCCGCCGAGCCGCCCAGCCGCCGAGCCGCCGAGCCGCCCTGCAGCCGAGCCGCCCGAACCGCCCTGTCCGGTAAGAGCAGCGCCTCTCTCACAGCACTGCCCTCGCCCTACTGTTTGCACTGCTAGTCTACTGCTGTCATGGCTACCCCTAGTGTCCTCGCTTTTGACGCTGAGGGTCGGGCCATTGACTTTGACATCTGGATAGATGACCTGCAGCTTTTCTTACAGTGCGACAGAGCAGACGGCCTCTCCCTCTTTGACCTCACTTCTGGTGCCTCTCCTGCCCCCGCTGCTGATGCTGACGCCACCGTTCGCTCACAGTGGGCCACGCGCGATGCTGCTGCACGTCTTGCTGTGCGTCGCCACCTCCCTACCTCTGAGCGTGCGCACTTTAGCCAGTACAAGAGTGCTCAGACCTTGTACGACGCTGTAGTTGCACGCTACTCCTCCCCTGCCACTGCTGCACTGAGCCGCCTCATGCTACCGTACCTCTTCCCTGACCTTGCTGCCTTTCCCACAGTCGCTGACCTCATTACGCACCTCCGCTCTAGTGACACTCGCTACCGCGCTGCGCTTCCTGCTGAGTTCTGCGCCAAGAACCCCCCCCCCATGTACATCACCCTCTACTACATAGTCACCCGTCTCCCTGACTCCCTTCGCGTAGTCAGGGACCACTTCCTCTCGGTTTGTCCCACCACTCTCACCGTTGACCTCCTCGAGAAGGCCCTCCTAGCAGCAGAAAAGAGCATAGTCGCTGTAGGAGCCTCTCGTGGTGACCCTCGCACCCCCATCTTTGAGGGGTGTTCCCCCTCCCCTCTTTTGCCCTCTGTTGCCTCTGCTGCTGCGGCCGACCTCGCTGGTTTGGAGTCGGTTGGGGCAGCGTCTACCCCTAGCGGGAGACGCCGCCCTGGCAGGGGCAAGGGGGGCAGGGGCGCTGGAGGAGCTAGCGGGGGCGGTGGAGGCGGCGGTGGAGGTGGTGGAGGAGGTGGGGGTGGCGGTGGGAGTGGTGGCGGGGGTGGAGGTGTAGGTGGCGGCAGTGGAGGCGCAGGAGGCAGCGGCGGTGGTGGAGGGAGCGGAGGTGGCGGCGGTGGAGGAGGAGGCGGAGGAGGAGGTGGAGCTGGTCGGGGTGGCGCTGCGCAGAGGGTCAGCTCCGGTGGTGGTCAGCGCCAGCAGCAGCAGCAGCAGCAGCGCACTCGTGACGTCCCCTCCCCTCAGCAGCTCCGTGAGTGGTACACTGCACGCCAGAGGGGTGGGGGTGCTGGTCCGTGCACCTACGTCCTGCGCACCGGTGACCGCGCGGGTGAGCAGTGCGGGGGTGCGCACTCCACCCAGCGCTGCTTTGGCCGCCTCACGGACGCTTGGCGTCACCAGTTCCCTGAGGCCACTGAGATCCCCCGCTGGGGTGAGCTGTCTAGGGCGGGTGTAGCTGTCTTTGACCTTGACTTTGATGCTATTCTTGCTGCCGTGTATACTGTGACTATTAGTGATGAGGATGACTGTTACCGGTGTTTTCCGCCCGACCCGGGCATTGAGACTGCTGCTCTAGGTACTGGTGAGGCTGCTGCTCTAGGTGCTAGCGAGGCTGCTGCTCTAGGTGCGTCTGCTCCCTCAGGTGCTGGTGAGTCTGCTCTCTCAGGTTCTGCGTCGGCTTCGGCCTCCCACACCTTCACACTTGACTCGGGGGCTTCTCGCTCCTTCTTTCGAGACCGCACCACACTCACGCCGCTTGGCCGGCCAGTTGCGGTCTCCCTGGCAGACCCCTCTGGGGGTCCTGTCCTTGCTCACTTCTCCACTGTCCTCCCGTGTCCGGCGGCCCCCTCTGGCACCCTGTCTGGTCTCTACCTCCCCTCGTTCTCTACGAACTTGGTGAGTGGTGCTGACCTACAGGATGCGGGGGTTCACCAGTTCACTCCTGCGAGTCAGCGGGTGACCCACTGCACGGACGCTCGGACAGGCCGCCACCTGGCCACGTTTACACGTCGGCCAGGGTCGAGCCTGTACACACTGACCACTGCGTCTCCTCCAGTCCCTGCGTCTGGTCAGGTAGCTGCGTCGGGTCAGGTGTTTGCTGCAGCGTCCAGGTCTGGTCCTGAGTCTGCCCCCTGCTCGTGTCGCCTCCTGTCTCACGAGACTCTCCTCTGGCACCACCGCCTTGGCCACCCCTCCCTGCTTCGTCTCCGGAGCATGGCCTCCCGTGTCCTTGTCTCTGGTCTTCCCCGGTCCCTCCCTCCCCTTCCTCCGGGGCCAGGCCCTACCTGCGTCCCCTGTGTCGAGGGACGGCAGCGGGCTACCCCTCACTCCTCCCAGTTTCCTCCGACAGAGGCCCCGCTGCAGACGCTTCACATGGACGTGTGGGGCCCGGCCCGCGTCCGTGGACAGGGTCACGAGCGCTACTTCCTGCTGGTGGTTGACGACTACTCGCGTTACACCACAGTCTTCCCCTTGCGCAGCAAGGGTGATGTCACTGAGGTGTTGATCGACTGGATCCGCGCAGCTCGTCTCCAGCTCAGGCGGAGCTTTGGCTCGGACTTTCCTGTTCTGCGTCTGCACTCTGACAGAGGCGGAGAGTTCTCCTCTGGCCTTTTGCGAGCCTACTGTCGTGCACGAGGCATCCGCCAGACCTTCACGCTTCCGGACTCTCCACAGCAAAATGGGATTGCTGAGCGCCGCATTGGCATGGTCATGGACGTCGCCCGTACGTCCATGATGCATTCGGCTGCCCCCCATTTTCTGTGGCCGTTTGCGGTTCGGTACGCGGCGCATCAGATCAACCTTCAGCCCAGGGTCTCCATGCCGGAGACCTCCCCAGCTTTACTGTGGACGGGGAAGGTTGGCGATGCGTCTGCGTTCCGTGTCTGGGGATCTCGGGCGTTTGTCCGCGACTTGTCTGCGGACAAGCTGTCCCCTCGTGCTGCTCCTTGCGTCTTCCTGGGTTTCCCCCCTGACGCCCCAGGGTGGCAGTTCTACCACCCCACCTCTCGCCGTGTTCTGTCCTCCCAGGACGTCACGTTCGACGAGTCGGTCCCCTACTACCGCCTCTTCCCCTACCGCACTCCGTCCCTCCCCCCGCCACCGCTCTTCCTTGTATCAGGTCCCCCCCCGGTAGACCCCCTCCCCCCTCAGGGTCCTGCCCCTTCAGGTGTGTCCCAGGTAGACGCTGTTGAGCCTGTCGAGGTTGCTGGTGACTCTGGTGCTGCTGAGGGTGCTGAGCCTGGAGGTGCTGACTCTGGGGGTGCTGAGCGTGTGGGTGCTACGCCTGGGGGTGCTGAGCCTGGGGGTGCTGAGCCTGGGGGTGCTGAGTCTGGGGGTACTACGACTGGGGGTGCTGAGCCTGGGGGTACTACGCCTGGAGGTGCTGAGCCTGGGGGTGCTGCGTCTGGGGGTGCTGAGCCTGGGGGTACTACGCCTGGAGGTGCTGAGCCTGGGGGTGCTACGCCTGGTGGTGCTGTGCCTGGCGGTTCACCGGGTGCTCCCTCTCGCCGAGAGCCACTCTCTCCCCAGGAGCTGCGTGAGTGGTTTGCCCGGCGCTGGAGGCGAGCTGCTGGAGCTGCGGGAGCTGGAGGTGCTGCGGGTACTGGAGGTTCTGTTGCTTCTGAGGGAGCTGGTGCCACGGGTCCCGGAGGTGCTCGTACTGGGAGTACTGGAGCTGCTGGACCTGCGGGTACTTCTGGAGCTGGAGTTGCTGCGGGTGTTGGCGCGGAGGCTACTGCTGTCGGTCCTGGAGGCGGTCCTGCTGGGGGTACTACTGGTGCTGCTGGGGGTTCTGGAGCTGGAGCTGCTACTGGTGCTGGTGCTGCCCCTGCGGGTGCTGGTGCTGTCCCTCCTGTGTCTGGAGTCGCCGCGCGGCCTCGGCCGTACTTCGTTCCGCTCCTTCAGCAGGTTCTTGGTCTCCCGCCTTCTACTGGTCCTCCTCCTCCATTAGAGTGTCCACAGCCTGTCCCGTCGCAGTTACAGTTACAGCCGGCCTCCCCACTGCCTGCTCCGTCTCCCTACACTGGTCCTACTGGAGGTCTTGCTGAGCGTCGTGAGCCTGCGTCTCGCCCTGCGTCGCCTGTCCGTGCTGCTAGCACTAGTGGTCGCGGTTCGCGTCAGCGTCCTCCTCCTGTCCCTGGCACGCACCGGATGTCTCTGCGTCCGTCCACTGCTCCTCTGCGTGCCCCTTTGCCTTCTCCTCCTGAGTCTTCTCTTCCTACTCTTGCCGACCCGGAGTCGGACTCTCTGCGCGCTGCCAGTCCTACTGTCACGCGTCTCCTTGCTACGGTTGTCACTGACCCTTCCTTTGAGTCCACTGCTGCGTCTGCTCTAGTTGCTGAGCTCGTCGACTTTGCTGCTCGCTGTCGCCTAGACTACGTTGCTAGTCTTGTTGCTGAGTCTGAGTCTGTCTGTCCTCCGTCCGTCGGGGGTGAGTGTGCCCTAGGCACGGACGTCCTTGAGGACAGGCAGGAGGAGTTCCAGTGCTTGGCCGCTGCTTTACCTCATCTCGTGTCCGTACTGCTTACCCCTGAGGGAGACCCGGATGCACTTGACATCCCGACTCCGCGCTCTTACGCGGAGGCGATAGAGGGTCCCTACTCCTCTCAGTGGCAGGCAGCTATGGACGCAGAGATGGCTTCCTGGAAGTCCACAGGCACCTACGTTGACGCTGTTCCCCCTCCTGGGGCGAACATCGTCAGTGGCATGTGGATTTTCAGGGTGAAGCGACCGCCGGGTTCTCCGCCTGTCTTCAAGGCGCGTTACGTGGCTCGTGGCTTCAGTCAGCGGCAGGGAGTTGACTACTTTCAGACCTTCTCTCCCACCCCGAAGATGACCACTCTTCGGGTACTGCTGCACGTAGCTGCTCACCGTGACTACGAGCTACACTCTCTTGACTTCAGCACTGCTTTCTTGCAGGGCAGCCTGCACGAGGAGATCTGGCTGCGTCGCCCACCTGGCTTCACTGGGTCTTTTCCTCCTGGCACCCAGTGGAGCCTACGGCGACCAGTCTACGGTCTCCGCCAGGCACCGCGTGAGTGGCACGACACACTGAGGACTACACTTGCAGCTCTTGGGTTTGCTCCCTCTACTGCCGACCCGTCGCTGTTTCTGCGCACCGACACTTCTTTGCCGCCGTTCTACATCCTCGTGTACGTCGACGACTTGGTCTTTGCCACAGCTGACACTGCTGGACTAGCCCACGTGAAGTCCGAGCTGCAGAAGAGACACACGTGCACTGACCTGGGTGAACTGCGCAGCTACCTTGGCTTGCAGATCACTCGGGACAGAGCACGCCGCACCATTACCCTGACTCAGTCACACATGGTGCAGCAGGTCCTTCAGCGCTTCGGCTTCACGTACTCCTCGCCTCAGGCCACTCCTCTGCCTACTCGCCACTCGCTCTCAGCTCTGCCTTCGGATGAGTCCGTAGAGTCGAGTGGCCCGTACCCAGAGCTTGTTGGCTGCCTCATGTACCTGATGACCTGCACACGACCTGACCTTGCATACCCTCTTAGCATTCTTGCACGCTATGTTGCTCCTGGGAGACACAGACCGGAGCACATGGCTGCAGCTAAGAGGGTGTTGCGCTACTTGTGCAGTACGTTGGGCATGGGGCTTGTGCTTGGAGGGCAGAGTTCAGTGGTCCTTACTGGGCACGCAGACGCTTCTTGGGCTGACGACCAGGCTACGCAGCGGTCGTCACATGGTTACACCTTCAGCCTTGGTTCCGGCTCTGTTTCGTGGCGGACTACTCGCTCGTCTTCTGTTCTCGGCTCCAGTTGTGAGGCTGAGATCTACGCAGGAGCCATGGCTGCACAGGAGCTTCGCTGGCTCACCTACCTACTGACTGACCTCGGAGAGTTGCCTCGTTCTCCTCCAGTGCTGTACGTAGACAACAAGGCCATGCTGGCCTTGTGTCGGGAGCAGCGACTGGAGCACAGAACGAAGCACATTGCTCTCCGCTACTTTCTTGCTCGTGAGCTGCAGCAGCGTGGTCAGCTGCGTCTTGCGTACGTGGCCTCTGAGGCCAACACTGCTGATATCTTCACCAAGGCACTTGCGCCTTGTGACCATCAGCGCTTCTGTACTCAGCTGGGCCTTGTGCCTACCTTGCCTCACTTGCTCACCTCTTGACCTTGCTTGTACTGTTACATATATATATACCTGATCTTGTTTGTCTAGCCTTTTTATATATATGTGTACTCCTGCTTGTGAACTGGCCTTGTGGCCTTGAACTTGTGCTCGGAATGTGTGGTGACTTTGTGATCCACCCTGAGCTTGTTTTTGCTTTGCTTTGCTTGACTGGTCTTGTGACCCCTTGTTCTCCCCCACTTTGCCTATGGGGGTGTGTCAGATTTATATGACATAGCTACTGTAGGCTATAGTGGGGTAGCACATATGGGGTACAGTTTTCTAGGGTTTGCTTCTTGTACCCAACTTTCACTTAGTCATTCCATTTTCCTCGTTTCTTCTCACAGGCGTAACCGCACAGGTTACATGCAGCGACTCGGTAACAAGAAGGAAGTACAACAGTCAGAGTCACTGTAGAAATGCCTGTAAATCAGTTATAATAAGGGAATGTACCCCTCAGAGTACATGGCTAGACTAGGACTATTTATTCCTTGTATTCTATTGTTTAATCAACTTGGTCATTTACATTCACTATGATCTGAGTTCTTACAAGACTTCCGCTACCAACTCGCCTAAAGTACCTCCTATCCTATCCAAGTACCTCGCCTAACAGTGATGCTATATGATTTCGACTCGGTAGAAATGGCAACACTAAAAGGTACAGCTTGGTACCCTAAAAGTATAAATTTATATTTGTCGTTTTATAAGCGCATGCACTTATGCCCGAAACTCAATTACCGTATGGCCCCGGATATAGGCGCCGTCCGATTAAAGGCGCCGGCGCTTCTATCTGGAGCATGGTGTCAGAATCCCAACCACTAGACCGTTGGGATAAAAGGGCTTGTTAAGTAGCGGGTCAGAGTGCGCCCATAACCCCTCAGGCGAACGCGCCTGTAACCCCCCTAAGATCAATCGGGCATCCTCAGTGCAGATCTACCGACACCCCCCCACATTGGGAGGCCCAGGACTGAGCACAGCGGCAACGGCCTATATGGGCATACACCGGGATTCGAACCCGAGACCTTACTGACACCATGTCAGAAATCCCACTCACTAGACCATTGGGATAAAAGGGCTTGTTAAGTGTTAAAGTTTAGAAGAAAGAAGAGGATTGCACTAGCAAGAATGAGGATACAAATAGCAAACCCTAGAAGGGTTGTACTCGCTATAGAGCACCCCACTACAGGCTAGAGCATAAGATAACATTCTGACACACCCCCATAGCCAAAGTGGGGTGTAATCAGCAGAGTAAGCAAGGGAGTACAAGCTCAGGGTGGATCACAATGTCACCACACATTCTGAGCACAAGTTCAAGAAGCAATAGTTTAAGTTCACAATTATGAGCAAAGCTAGTGGTAGTCACAACGGGCAAGTGAGGAGGAGGAGAGAGAGTGAGAGGAGAGGAGATAGGAGGCGACGGCTGAAGCTGCAGACACACAGGCAACAGGAGGCAGACTGGCACAGCGGCTACCGGACGAAGTCCCCGGAATACAGGAGTAACAGGCCCCGCGGCTAAAGTAGCGGCAGACGAGCAACGGACCCACGGGCGGCTGGCACAGCTGGCTACGACTGGGCTACCGGACGAAGTCCCCGGAATACAGGTGCTGCTGGCGACACGACGGCAACCTCCATTCAGCTTCCCCAAACTATCCCACTCCCCCCTGGCACATACCCGCTGCTACACCGCTAGCTCCACTCCCCCTTCACCCCCCCTTAGTACCACTCCACCGGCTCCAACACGTCCACCCCCCCTCAGCGTTAGCTGCAGCAGTGGGAGACGAAGGAGGAGGAGGAGCAGGCGACGCCACACACCCGCCACCCCCCAACCGCCACCCCCCAACCGCCACCCCCCAAACCCTAAAAACAGGGTAGGGAGGTAGGGGGGGGGGGGGCAACGCGCGGCCCCCCAGTAGACTCCCCTCCCGTCGCCTGTCGAGGCGACCCTGGGGGGGGCCGCTTGCGGCTCCCCTGGGCGGCGCGACGGGTCCCCGTCGCCCGTCGCAGCGCCTCCCGGGGGCGACGCGGCGAGTGACGGGACAGAAACCCGTCGCGCGCCTCGGGGCGCACGGCGGGCAGAAAACCGCCGCGCGCCTCGGGGCGCACGGCGGGCAGAAAACCGCCGCGCGCCTCGGGGCGCACGGCGGGAAGAAAAACTGCCGCACGCCACGGGGCGTGCGGCACAGAGGGTAGCAGTAGCAGTTGCAGCGGAAGCAACAAGGTGGTGAGCCCACCCACAGGATCGATCCAAGGGGATCGACCTGCTCTGATAGCATGTTAAAAGGAGAAGAAAGAAGAGGATTGCACTAGCAAGAATGAGGATACAAATAGCAAACCCTAGAAGGGTTGTACTCGCTATAGAGCACCCCACTACAGGCTAGAGCATAAGATAACATTCTGACATTAAGTAGCGGGTCAGTGCGCCCATAACCCCCCAGGCCAACGTGCCTGTAACCCTTCCCTAGGATCAATCGGAGATCACCAGTGGACCTCTAACACCCCCCCGCACTGGGATGCCCGAAGTGCATACACCGGGATTCGAACCCGAGACCTTCGCTCTGATACCATGTCAGAATCCCAACCACTAGACCATTGGGATAAAATGGCTTGTTAAGTAGCGGGTCAGAGTGCGCACATAACCCCCCAGGCGAACGCGTCTGTAACCCCCCTAGGATCAATCGGGCATCCACAGTGCAGATCTACCGACACATGGCGCCTATGGCCGGGATTCGATTATAAGCGCCCCCCCTAGAAAACCTTTACTTATTATAAGCGCATATGCAATTTGATTTTAAATTCTTGCCTAAAACAGTAACGAAATTCCATTTTGCAGAGAGTCAGATTTCAATTTTGCTTCGTTTGACTCGCGAAGACCTGACTGGCTGCGCGTCCAGTCAGGATGTGCTGGCATGACGTGGCTTTGCCTGTATGTGAACCCAGAATATCGCTTGCGCGAAATTCTGCATTGTGACGCTAAAACATTTCGACTCGGTTGAAATGGCAAGAAGAAAATAAACAATTTGGTGCTCTAAATATATAATTTCGTACTTGTCATTATATAAGCGCCGGCGCTTATGGCCGTTACTCAACTACAAGCGCCCCCCCTTAAAAAAATGAATTTATTATAAGCGCATATGCGCTTATATCCGGGGTGATACGGTATAAGCGCCCCCCTTAAAAAAAATCAATTTTATTATAAGCGCATATGCGCTACTATCTGTCAGAACATTATAGCTTATGCTGTTGTGTAGGCTATAGTGGGGTATCCCATAGGGGGTACAACCAATTAGGGTTTCATATTTGTACTCACTTCATTTCATAGTTCATTCATTCTTGTTCAAATCTTCTCATGGTATCGAGCAGGTTCCCCCTTGGGAACTGTGCTTAGGGCCCACCACATCGATTTTTTTTTCCTGCCCGAAGCGCGCTCAGCCCGAGTCGCGCTCCGGGCCCTCACTTCGTCGAGCCGCCCTAGCGTCCCGTCTCCGCGGCCCCGCCGCCCGTCTTCGCGGCCCCGCCGCCTCTCTCCTAGCGGCCCCGCCGCCCTACCTAGCGGCCCCGCTGCCCTACCTCGCGGCCTCGCCGCCCCATTGCGCGGCCCCGCCGCCCTACCTAGCGGCCCCGCCGCCCCATCGCGGCCCCGCCGCCCCATCGCGCGGCCCCGCCGCCCTATCTAGCGGCCCCGCCGCCCTACCTAGCGGCCCCGCCGCCCCATCGCGCGGCCCCGCCGCCCCATCGCGCGGCCCCGCCGCCCTTCCTCGCGGCCCCGCCACCCCATCGCGCGGCCCCGCCGCCCCATCGCGCGGCCCCGCCGCCCCATCGCGCGGCCCCGCCGCCCTACCTAGCGGCCCCGCCGCCCTTCCTCGCGGCCCCGCCACCTTACCTGCGGCCCCGCCCTTACCTGCGGCCCCGCCGCCCTCTGCTGCGGCCCCGCCACCTTACCTGCGGCCCCGCCACCTTACCTGCGGCCCCGCCACCTTACCTGCGGCCCCGCCACCCTATCTGCGGCCCCGCCACCCTACCCGCGGCCACGCCGCCCTTACCAGCGGCCCCGCCGCCCTTACCTGCGGCCCCGTGCCCTGCAGCAGCACAGCCGAGCCGCCCAGCAGCCGAGCCGCCGAGCCGCCCAGCAGCCGAGCTGCCCAGCAGCCGAGCCGCCCAGCAGCCGAGCCGCCCAGCGGCCGCGCCGCCCAGCAGCCGAGCCGCCCAGCAGCCGAGCCGCCCAGCAGCGGAGCCGCCGAGCCGCCGGGCCGCCCAGCAGCTGAGCCGCCGAGCCGCCGCGCCGCCCTCCTTCAGGGCCGCCCGACCTGCCCAGTCTGGTGAGCACAGCGCCTTTTCACTGCACTGTCCTCACCCCACTGTTTGCGCTGCTAGTCGTCTAGGGTCATGGCTACCCCTAGTGTTCTCGCCTTTGACGCTGAGGGTAGGGCCATTGACTTTGAGGTCTGGGTAGATGACCTGCAGCTGTTCTTACAGTGCGATAGGGCAGACGGCCTCTCTCTCTTTGACCTCACCTCTGGCACCTCCACTGCCCCTGCTGCTGATGCTGACGCCACTGTTCGCTCCCAGTGGGCCACGCGCGACGCTGCTGCACGTCTTGCTGTGCGTCGCCACCTCCCTACCTCCGAGCGTGCGCACTTTAGTCAGTACAAGAGTGCTCAGACCTTGTACGACGCTGTAGTTGCGCGCTACTCCTCCCCTGCCACTGCTGCACTGAGCCGTCTCATGCTACCGTACCTCTTTCCTGATCTTACTGCCTTTCCCACAGTCACTGACCTCATTACGCACCTCCGCACTAGTGACACTCGCTACCGCGCTGCACTCCCTCCTGACTTCTGCGCCAGGAACCCCCCCCCATGTACATCACTCTTTACTACATAGTCACTCGCCTTCCTGACTCCCTTCGCGTAGTCAGGGACCACTTTCTCTCTGTCTGTCCCACCACTCTCACTGTTGACCTCCTCGAGAAGTCCCTCCTAGCGGCCGAGAAGAGCATAGTCGCTGTAGGGGCCTCTCGTGGTGACCCGCGCACCCCCATCTTTGAGGGGTGTTCCCCCTCCCCCCTTCTGCCCTCTGTTGCCTCTGCTGCTGCGGCCGACCTCCTTGTTCTTGAGTCGGTCGGTGCGGCGTCTGCCCCTAGCGGGAGACGCCGCTCTGGCAAGGGCAAGGGGGGCAAGGGCGCTGGAGGAGCGAGCGGGGGCGGTGGAGGTGGAGGTGGCGGCAGTTGGGGGAGTGGGGGTGGCGGTGGGAGTGGAGGTGGGGGTGGAGGGGTCGGTGGCGGCAGTGGAGGTGGAGGTGGCGGCGGCGGTGGCGGTGGGAGCGGAGGTGGTGGAGGTGGCGGAGGTGGAGGCGGCGGCGGAGGCGGAGGCGGCGGCAGTAGCGGAGGCGGCGGAGGCGTCGGAGGCGGCGGGGGTGGCGGTGGTGCTGGTCGCGGGTCTTCGCAGAGGAGTGGCTCCGGTGGTGGCTCGCGCCAGCAGCAGCAGCGTGGTCGTCGTGGTCTGGCTGAGCGTCGTGAGCCTGCGTCTCGCCCTGCGTCGCCTGTCCGTGCTGCTCGCACTAGTGGTCGCGGTTCGCGTCAGCGTCCTCCTCCTGTCCCTGGCACGCACCGGATGTCTCTGCGTCCGTCCACTGGTCCTCTGCGTGCCCCTTTGCCTTCTCCTCCTGAGTCCTCTCTTCCTGCTCTTGCCGACCCGGAGTCGGACTCTCTTCGTGCTGCCAGTCCTACTGTCACGCGTCTCCTTGCTACTGTTGTCACTGACCCTTCTTTCGAGTCTACTGCTGCGTCTGCTCTCGTTACTGAGCTCGTCGACTTTGCTGCTCGCTGTCGCTTAGACTACGCTGCTAGTCTTGTCGCTGAGTCTGAGTCTGTCTGTCCTCCGTCCGTCGGGGGTGAGTGTGCCCTTGGCACGGACGTCCTTGAGGACAGGCAGGAGGAGTTCCAGTGTCTGGCAGCTGCCTCACCTCATCTCGTGTCCGTACTGCTTACCCCTGAGGGAGACCCGGATGCACTTGACATCCCGACTCCGCGCTCTTACGCGGAGGCGATAGAGGGTCCCTACTCCTCTCAGTGGCAGGCAGCTATGGATGCAGAGATGGCTTCCTGGAAGTCCACAGGCACCTACGTTGACGCTGTCCCCCCTCCTGGGGCGAACATCGTCAGTGGCATGTGGATCTTCAGGGTGAAGCGGCCGCCGGGTTCTCCGCCTGTCTTCAAGGCGCGTTACGTGGCTCGTGGCTTCAGTCAGCGGCAGGGAGTTGACTACTTTCAGACCTTCTCCCCCACCCCGAAGATGACCACTCTTCGGGTACTGCTGCACGTTGCTGCTCACCGTGACTACGAGCTGCACTCTCTTGACTTCAGCACAGCTTTCTTGCAGGGCAGCCTGCACGAGGAGATCTGGCTGCGTCGCCCACCTGGCTTCACTGGGTCTTTCCCTTCTAGTACCCAGTGGAGTCTCCGGCGTCCAGTCTACGGTCTCCGCCAGGCGCCACGTGAGTGGCACGACACACTGAGGACTACACTTGCGGCTCTTGGGTTTGCTCCTTCTACTGCCGACCCGTCGCTGTTTCTACGCACCGACACCTCTCTGCCGCCGTTCTACATCCTCGTGTACGTCGACGACTTGGTCTTTGCCACAGCTGACACTGCTGGACTCGCCCACGTGAAGTCCGAGCTGCAGAAGAGACACACGTGCACAGACCTGGGTGAACTGCGCAGCTACCTTGGCTTGCAGATCACCCGGGACAGAGCACGCCGCACCATTACCCTGACTCAGTCACACATGGTGCAGCAGGTCCTTCAGCGCTTCGGCTTCACGTACTCCTCGCCTCAGGCCACTCCTCTGTCTACTCGCCACTCGCTCTCAGCTCTGCCTTCGGATGAGTCCGTAGAGTCGAGTGGCCCGTACCCAGAGCTTGTTGGCTGCCTCATGTACCTGATGACCTGCACACGACCTGACCTTGCATACCCTCTTAGCATTCTGGCACGTTATGTTGCTCCTGGGAGACACAGACCAGAGCACATGGCTGCAGCGAAGAGGGTGTTGCGCTACTTGTGCAGTACGTCGGGCATGGGGCTAGTGCTTGGAGGGCGGAGTCCAGTGGTCCTCACTGGGCACGCGGACGCTTCTTGGGCTGACGACCAGGCTACGCAGCGGTCGTCACAGGGTTACACCTTCAGCCTTGGTTCCGGCTCTGTTTCGTGGCGGGCTACTCGCTCGTCTTCTGTTCTTGGCTCGAGTTGTGAGGCTGAGATCTACGCCGGGGCCATGGCTGCACAGGAGCTTCGCTGGCTCACCTACCTGCTGACCGACCTTGGAGAGCCGCCTCGTTCTCCTCCAGTCCTGTACGTAGACAACAAGGCCATGCTGGCCTTGTGTCGAGAGCAGCGACTGGAGCACAGAACAAAGCACATTGCTCTCCGCTACTTCCTTGCTCGTGAGCTACAGCAACGTGGTCAGTTGCGGCTTGCGTACGTGGCCTCTGAGGCCAACACTGCTGATGTCTTCACCAAGGCACTTCCGCCTTGAGATCATCAGAGCTTCTGCACTCAGCTGGGTCTTGTGCCCGTCTTGCCTCACTTGCTCTCCTCTTGACCTTGCCTGTACTCTCACATATATATATACCTGCTCTTGCTTGTCTAGCTTTATATATATGTGTGTACTCTTGCATGTGAACTGGCCGTGTGGCCTTGACCCTGTGCTCGGACTGTGTGGTGACTTTGTGATCCACCCTGAGCTTGCTTTGCTTTGCTTTGCTTGACTGGTCTTGTGACCCCTTGTTCTCCCCCACTTTGCCTATGGGGGTGTGTCAGAACATTATAGCTTATGCTGTTGTGTAGGCTATAGTAGGGTATCCCATAGGGGGTACAACCAATTAGGGTTTCATATTTGTACGCACTTCATTTCATAGTTCATTCATTCTTGTTCAAATCTTCTCACTATCCGGGGTAATACGGTAAAAAACGGGGGTCAAACTTCAGGAATTCAGGGTAAAATTCCTGACATCTGAGGCTCTGGGACCTAGGCGACGATCAGGAGATCGTGGAAGAGGAGGACAACCCATTCCTGTCAGACGATGAGGACGTAGAGGAGGTGTACTTCATTGACAAACCCGTGCACTAGATAGTGTAGGAAAGTTCAAGCTGTTGTATCACTCATTTTGAAGTGTAGTGCGAGCAACCCTGATCTTGAGCTGTGAACACTGACGGATCAGAGTAGGACTTTGTTTGACACTGAGCTATCCGAGTAGCTACCCTGTGAAAAATGTGCGATCATAATAGATGGGGGAAAAAAAATCCCGGAATCAGGGAGGCCTAAAACGAAACGTCAGCCCTCCTTCACCCTGTGCTTGCCTATTTTTACCTTCCTCCCACGCCATTGACCATGCCGCCCAGCACACTCCCTTACCCCTGCCCCATGATCCAGCTTCAACTCCTTGCCAGCACAGCGTTGGCTGTCAGGCAGAGCAGCTCCCAATCCCTCCATATACGCAAGGGCACACTAGAGAGTGCAGGGCCTTATAGGGAACAGGTCGGCAGAGGGTATGGGGCAGCAGGGGAGGCTGAAGGGCTCGAGAGGAGGCTGCCTCACAGCTCCGCTGGCTGCGCGCCCATCTCGCAGAACCTGCCGAAGTGCACCATGGGCTGGTACTGCTCCGTGAGTGGCGGGGCGGGGCGCGTGAAGGGGTTCGCCTCGAGGCGGATCTAGTCGAAGGTCTGCTGGTTATGGTGCTTTGGTGGGCCGCCTCGCGGAAGAGGGGGGGCAAATGGGAGGGAATGGAGAGAGAGAGAGTACAGTGAGTGGAAGAGCGATAAGGATTGGGCGCATGTAGAAAAAGACGTGGAGTGGGTGCGGTGGGAGGGAAGGCGTTGGCAGGAGGCGGCAGGCACAAGAGGCGATAGCATTACGGCAGGGAGGGGCGAGAGTGCGAGAAAGAGATGCTCGTCGTCTTGTGCCGTCGGATCCAGTTGGCGAAGAACTTCCACATGCTCGCGTTGCTGCGCACCGTGTAGAGATGGCCGTTGAAGACGACGGCGCACGAGTTGGCAGCTCCCTAGGCTTGGCAGCCTTTCGCAGCAAGAGAACGGCGTTACTAGTGATTACCACGTCGTAACCCAGTGCCAACATGCTCCGCACCACGTGCACCTTCCGACACACCTGCACGCGGATGGTGGGAAGGAATGAGAGAGTGAGGAAAGGAATGAGAGAGGGTGGGAGGGAATGAGAGAGTGAGGAAAGGAATGAGAGAGGGTGGGAGGGAATGAGAGAGTGAGGAAAGGAATGAGAGAGGGTGGGAGGGAATGAGAGAATGAGGAAAGGAATGAGAGAGGGTGGGAGGGAATGAGAGAGTGAGGAAAGGAATGAGAGAGGGTGGGAGGGAATGAGAGAGTGAGGAAAGGAATGAGAGAGGGTGGGAGGGAATGAGAGAGTGAGGAAATGAATGAGAGAGGGTGGGAAGGAATGAGAGAGTGAGGAAAGGAATGAGAGAGGGTGGGAAGGAACGAGAGAGTGAGGAAAGGAATGAGAGAGGGTGGGAAGGAATGAGAGTTGGCGGCAGAACGAAACGAGAACGGTCGGTCGACGTGCAGCGCCCTCACTTGCGACGGGCGTTTTAACAACGAGCGAGGGTGTTGAGCATGGGACATACGAGCGACAAGGGGAACTGCCAGCGACAGGGAGAGGAGGGACAACATCCCAGGGAGAGGAAGGACACGTGGAGAGGGAGATTATGGGGGGAAGCAGGGAACGGGATGAGGGGAAGAAGGGAACGGGGTGGGGGGAAGTAGGGAACGGAATGGGGGGAAGCAGGGAACGAGATGAGGGGAAGCAGGGAAAGGAATGGGGGGAAGCAGGGAAGGGGATGAGGGGAAGGAAGGCAGGGGATGGGGGGGAGCAGGGCAGGGGATGGGGGGAAACAGGGAACGGGATGAGGGGAAGCAAGGAAGGGGATACGGGGAAAGAACGAAGAAGATGGGAGGAAGCAGGGAAGTGGACATGGGGAAGCAGGGAAGCGGATGGGGGGAAGCAGGGAAGTGGAGGGGGGGAAGGAGGGTCGAGGAGGGGGGGAAGCAGAAAAGGGGATGGGGGGAGGGCTAGGGATATTGGGAAAGAACGAAGAGAATGGGGGGGAGCAGGGAAGGGGATGGGGGAAAGCAGGGAAGGAGACGGGGGGAAGTAGGGAAGAGGATGTGGGGACGCAGGGCAGGGGATATAGGGAAACAGGGAGAGGATCGGGGGAAGCAGGGAGGGGGATACGGGGAAACAGGGAAGAGGATGGGGGGAAGCAGGGCAGGGAATACGGGGAATTAGGGAAGAAGATGGAAGGGACGGGGGCAGATGCCGGGGAGAGAGCTGGGGGGAGGATGGTGGGGAGCAGGGCAGATGATGGGGGGAAGAGGGAGAGAGGTAAGCAGTGTGGGGGCGATCATTGGGGGGAGGGAAGGGCGTATGTAGGGGTAGAAAAGGGAGGGTGACAAGTGTGCGCAATGGGAAGAAAGATGGGAGGGATGGCGAGGGCGACGCGGCGTGGATGGCAAGGCGACGGGGAAAACGAGGAGACCGGGAAAGCGAGGGCGACGGGGAGATAGGTAGACGGGGTTTGAGAGTGTGTTTTTTTAGAATTCTAAATAAAGCACACGCTAGATTTCTCAAAAAACACACGCTAGAAATCTCAAAAGAGACACGTTAGAATTCTCAAAAAACACACGCTAGAAATCTCAAAAGAGACACGTTAGAATTCTCAAAAAACACACGCTAGAATTCTCAAAAAACACACGCTAGAATTCAAAAAAAAAAACACGCTCGAACTTGTCACCCTCCCACGGAAAAGCGAGGGCGACGGGGAGATTGAGAGACGGGGTTTGCGAGGGGACGAGCGAGAGGGAGGGCGACGAGACGAAGGGAGGGCAACGGGCGGAACGGAGAGCGACATGCGGAAAGGAGAGCGACTAGCGGAAGGGAGGGCGACGCGCGGAAGGGAGGGGGGCGAATGGATGAGAGCGACGGGCGGAAGCGTGAGCGCTGTAAGGAAGCGTGGGCGGCGTCTAGAAGCGTGGGCGGCGTCTAGAAGCGTGGGCGGCATAAAGAAATGAGGGCGACGAGCAGAATCGTGTGCGACGTGGGGAGCGTGGGCGGCATAGATGAAGCGTGGGCGACGAATAGAAACAGGGCGACGAGTGGCATCGCGGACGACGTGAGGAAGCGAACAACAGGAGCCAAGGAACTGAAGAGGTTGCGGCGTCACGGGGGCGATCAGGGGAACCTAAGCGACCAGCAACCAAACCCTAGAACAGCAAGAATATAGCAGGAGCATACGGCGCGTGTTCGTACACGAGTTGTGTGCAGAAACAGGGTGATTCTATGAGCGTGAATGACGGGTGAACCGGGTATAGTATGCCTGACAATTAGTACCAGAAGGTTTTCAAGGTTATTGAGCGAGCGTGAAGAGTGCTGCGTTACCAGCTGACCCCCCACCTTTGAGTGTCGCTGGCCAATCACGGATCACTGTCGCAAACCACCCCCCGATCGTGAAGGAAAATTCCACTTCAGGTGGTAACATGGTTTTCAGTGAATTCTAATTCAGAAATATTGAATTTGAAAACAGCCACGTTGTTATGAATGAACTTGCAGAGTGCGCAGTAAAACGAATAACGAGAATGGTTGACTACAGAATGACGATACTGATGTAATCTGAACAGTCTTATAGGATCGTCTCAGGTTGATCGCACGAAAGTGTAGCAGCGGAAGTTTGCCAGGTAATGTCGGGTACGGACTCTGTCAGTAGAAGGAGATTTGAATCTCGACAGAAGTGACTATAGCAATGCGGTACAGGGGTTTATATAGGAATACAGTGGAATACAAAAGGTCCTAGCTAGCCATGTACTATGAGGGGGTACATTCCCCTTAGGGCTAATCTAGGTGCAGCATCGCAACCGTGCGATCCGGTAACCGTATGTGGTTCGGCAACCGTTTGAACATTTCCCGCGCTTTGCACTTCAAATTCCTTCTGCTTGTAACGGTCTTGATAACTCTCTTTGTCGCTTGGTCTTTCGTCCTCGCTGCATTCATCTTCGCGTTAAGGGTTTGTTACTCATGAATGTTTAGAACTGTTCCATATCGTAACAGATACAATGAGAATGGCACGACTAAATAGGGGAAAAGCTAGCTAGGCGAGGAGGTAGGGCGAAGATGGCTCGGTGATGGTTGCGATTGGAGTGGAGTCTGACTCGGGAGTGGTTCGGCCGACGAAATAGGCCGAACAGGTTCGTTGCGTGAACTTCGGGATGTACTCGCTAAAGTACGAGTACAGTAAGGAATTACAATTCCTTACACTCTCCCACCTTCCAAATAAGCCCTTCATGTGTATAGCCGAAGCCTTCAATAGCGAGTGTACCCTCGATCTTCAGCCCATGTAAATCCGACGGCTGAAATTGCCTTCAATAATTCTGAAGAATAGGTTGGAATATAGGCAGTTGATGAAGTCCGATTTCGATCTTACGGTCGAAGATGATCTAGCCCAAATGAAATGAAAGTTGGAATGTGGGCCGTCGACCGTTGCACTCGTGCCTGAATCCCGTCGACGCCACCATTGACCTTAATCACCCCTCTCTGCCTCGTGCCTTCACTGCCGCTGACTCGTGCACCATCGACGACCTCGTCATCAACGCCACCTTTGCTGCGCACCGGTCGAGGAGATGCAGGACAGGAAGGGTGTTCCGTCGCCCACTGCGGCCGAATGCCCAACTCGACGATCAGCAAGGGGATCGTCCCGTACTCGCCATCCGCGTGGCGTTTCCTCGCATCAGCCAAGCGTGCCTCCAAGGTGTCCGCTACTTCCGCATCAGCTACGGGGTCGACCATCGTGACTAACGTTGCTGCCGGCCTACGAACGACTTAGTAGGCGCAAAACTCGGCTCCTATCTGAAGGTAATCTGCGATGTTCGTTCCACGCTCACCGCACCGTGCGGAGAGTCACTCTGCAAAGGTAGTGAGCTAGGCTACGGGGGTTGGCACGAACTACTAGGAGTGATCGCACCTTTGCTTAGTTCCTTAGTGCTTGCTGTCAAACTTATATGCTATAGTCTGTTTAGGCTGTAGTGGGGTAGCTCATATGGGGTACAACACTTTAGGGTTTCCTACTTGTACTCCTCATGCTGCTCAATGCAATCATTCCTTGTTGTTTATTCTCACATGGTTTCAGAGCAGAATCGTTCCTAGGGCCCACCGAACGTTCCGCCTTGCCCTAACTTTTTTTTTTTTTTTTACCTGCCCTAGCAGTCGCGGCCCCCTGCCCTAGCAGTCGTGGCCCCCTGCCCTAGCTGTCGCGGCCGTTGCGGCCCCCTCCCCCCGACCGTCGCGCCCCCCCCCCCCCCCCCCCCCCTGCCCCTGACCGTCGCGGCCCCTCTGCCCCGACCGTCGCGGCCCTCTGCCCCGACCGTCGCGGCCCCCCTGCCCCTGACCGTCGCGGCCCCTCTGCCCCGATCGTCGCGGCCCCCTGCCCCTGACCGTCGCGGCCCCCTGCCCCGACCGTCGCGGCCCCTCTGCTCCGACCGTCGCGCCCCCCCCCCCCCCCCCCCCCCCCCCCCCCCCCCCCTCCAACCGTCGCGGCCCCCTGACCGTCGCGGCCCCCGACCGTCGCGGCCCCTCTGCCCCGACCGTCGCGGCCCCCTGCCCCGACCGCCGCGCCCCCCCCCCCCCCGCCCCGACGTCGCGGCCCCTGGAGCTGCTGTCGCGGCCGTCGCGACCCCTGCCCCTGCAGCTGCTGTCGCGGCCCCCCCTGCCCCTAACCGTCGCGGCCCCTCTGCCCCGACCGTCGCGGCCCCCTGCCCCTGACCGTCGCGGCCCCTCTGCCCCGACCGTCGCGGCCCCCTGCCCCGACCGCCGCGGCCCCCCACCTGCCCCGACGTCGCGGCCCCTGCAGCTGCTGTCGCGGCCGTCGCGACCCCTGCCCCTGCAGCTGCTGTCGCGGCCGTCACGGCCCAGTCGCGGCCCGTTGCAGTCGCGGCCCCTGCAGCAGCCGTCGCGGTCCCTGCAGCAATTGCCCCGGCCCTGCCCCACCAGTAGCGGCCCTCTACTCCCGCCAGTGGTAAGCGCACTCCCTCTACTACTGCTACTGCTACTGCTGCCATGGCTACCTCTAATGTTCTTACCTTCAATGCTGAGGGTCGGGCAGTTGATTTTGACGTCTGGGTCGATGATCTGCAGCTGTTTCTGCAGTGTGACTCTAGGGACGGAGTCTCACTGTTTGATCTCACGTCAGGCGTCTCAGTTGCTCCTGCTGCTGATGCGGATAGCGCTGTTCGCTCGCAGTGGACCACGCGCGATGCTGCTGCCCGTCTTGCTGTGCGTAGTCACCTACCGTCTATTGAGCGCGCGCACTTTAGTCAGTACAAGAGTGCCAAGACCCTGTACGACGCTGTAGTTGCACGCTACTCTTCCCCTGCTACTGCTGCCCTTAGCCGCCTCATGCTGCCGTACCTGTTCCCTGATCTCGCTGCTTTTGCCACAGTCACTAACCTCATTACGCACCTCCGCACTAGTGACACCCGCTACCGCGCTGCGCTTCCTGCTGAGTTCTGCGCCAAGAACCCCCCCCCCATGTACATCACCCTCTACTACCTAGTCACTCGACTCCCTGACACCCTTCGCTCGGTCAGGGACCACTTCCTCTCTGTTTGCCCCACCACTCTCACCGTTGACCTCCTCGAGGAGCGCCTTCTTGCAGCTGAGAAGAGTATAGTCGCTGTAGGAGCCTCTCGTGGTGACCCCCGTACCCCTTTCTTTGAGGGGTGCTCCCCCGTTCCCCTTTTGCCCTCCGTTGCCTCTGCTGCTGCTGTCGACTTTGTTGGCACCGAGTCGGTCGGCGCTGCGTCTGCTCCTAGCGGGAGGCGCCGCAATGGCAAGGGCAAGGGGAGCAAGGGCGCTGGAGGGGGTGGCGGGGGAGGCGGTAGTGGCGGTGGAGGCGGAGGAGGAGGTGGGGGTGGGAGTGGTGGCAGGGGTGGGGGCTTCGGTGGCAGCGGTGGAGGTGGAGGCGGAGGCGGCGGTGGTGGTCGCAGTTTGGGTGGAGGCGGCGGAGGCGGCGGCGGCGGAGGTGGAGCTGGTCGAGGCGGAGCTGTGCAGCGGGGACCCCAGCACCAGCCACGCTCGCGTGAGACCCTGTCGCCCCAGCAGCTTCGTGAGTGGTACGCAGCACGCCAGGGGCCTGGGGGTGTTGGTCCCTGTACCTACGTCCTGCGCACCGGCGACCGCACTGGAGAGCAGTGTGGTGGCCTGCACTTCACTCAGCGCTGCTTCGGCCGCCTGACAGACGCCTGGCGTACCCAGTTCCCTGACGCCACTGAGATCCCTCGCAGGGGAGATCTGCTCAAGTCGGGTGTAGCTATCTTTGATCTTGATTTTGATGCTATCCTTGCTGCCATGTATGCTGTGTCTATTAGTGTTGATGGTGACTGTTGCGTGTGTGTTCCGCCTGACCCGGGCATTGAGGCTGCTGCTCTAGGTGCTAGTGAGTCTGCTGCTCCAGGTGCTGGTGAGTCTGCTCTCTCAGGTACCGCGTCGGCACAGGTTTTGCACACCTTCACCCTCGACTCGGGTGCTTCCCGCTCCTTCTTTCGGGACCGCACCACTCTCACGCCGCTCAGTCGGCCGGTTGCAGTCTCCCTGGCAGACCCCTCTGGGGGTCCTGTCCTTGCCCACTCCTCCACTGTCCTACCGTGCCCGGCGGCCCCGTCCGGCTCCCTGTCCGGTCTCTACCTCCCCTCGTTCTCTACGAACTTGGTGAGAGGTGCTGACCTTCAGGATGGAGGGGTTGACCAGTTCACTCCTGCGCATCAGTGCGTGACCCACTGCACGTGTGCTCGGACGGGCCGCCACTTGGCCACGTTTACACGTCGGCCGGGGTCCAGCCTGTACACACTGACCACAGAGTCTCCTCCGGTTGCTGCGTCTGGTCAGGTAGCTGCGTCGAGTCAGGTGTTTGCTGCAGCGTCTCGGTCAGGTCCTGAGTCCGCCCCCTGCTCGTGTCGCCTCCTGTCCCACCAGACCCTCCTCTGGCACCACCGCCTTGGTCACCCCTCCTTGCCTCGTCTCCGAGGCATGGCCTCCCGTGTCCTTGTCTCTGGTCTCCCCCGGTCCCTCCCTCCCCTTCCTCCGGGGCCTGCCCGTACCTGCGTTCCCTGCGTCGAGGGGCGGCAGCGCGCCGCTCCTCACTCCTCCGAGTTTCCTCCGACAGAGGCTCCACTGCAGACTCTCCACATGGACGTGTGGGGCCCAGCCCGCGTCCGTGGACAGGGTCACGAGCGTTACTTCCTGCTGGTGGTTGACGACTTCTCGCGTTACACCTCAGTCTTCCCCTTGCACCGCAAGGATGAGGTCACTGAGGTGTTGATCGACTGGATCCGCGTTGCTCGTCTCCAGCTCAGAGAGCGTTTCGGCTCGGACTTTCCTGTTCTGCGTCTGCACTCCGACAGAGGTGGAGAGTTTTCCTCCGACATTCTGCGAGCCTTCTTTCGTGCAGAGGGCATCCGCCAGACGTTCACGCTTCCGGCCTCTCCACAGCAAAATGGGATTGCTGAGCGCCGCATTGGCATGGTCATGGACGTCGCTCGTACGTCCATGATCCATGCGGCTGCTCCCCATTTTCTGTGGCCGTTCACGGTTCAGTACGCGGCGCATCAGATCAACCTTCAGCCCCGGGTCTCCATGCCGGAGACCTCCCCTACTCTACGGTGGACGGGGAAGGTTGGCGATGCGTCTGCGTTCCGAGTCTGGGGATCTCGAGCTTTCGTCCGTGACTTGTCTGCAGATAAGCTGTCCTCCCGCGCTGTTCCCTGCGTCTTCCTTGGCTCCCCCCCTGACGCGCCTGGTTGGCAGTTTTACCACCCCACCTCGCGCCGTGTTCTGTCCTCTCAGGACGTCACGTTTGACGAGTCGGTTCCTTACTACCGTCTCTTCCCCTACCACACTCCCCCCCTCCCCCCCCCGCCACTCTTTCTCGCGCCAGGTCCTCCCCCGGTAGACCCCCTCCCCCCTCAGGGTTGTGCCCCCTCAGGTGTGTCTCAGGTAGACGCAGTCGAGCCTGTCGAGGTAGCTGTTGACTCTGGTGCTGCTAGGGGTTCTGGGCTTGCGGGTGCCGGGTCTGGGGGTGCTGAGCCTGAGCGTGCGGAGCCTGGGGGTGCTGAGTTTGGGGGTGCTGCGCCTGGGGTTGCTGAGTCTAGGGGTGCGGAGCCTGGGGGTGCTGAGCCTGCGTGTGTGGAGTCTGGAGGTGCTGCGCCTGGGGGTGCTGCGCCTGGGGTTGCTGAGTCTCGCGGTGCGGAGCCTGCTCGTGTGGAGTCTGGAGGTGCTTCGTCCCGGCGGGAGCCACTCTCTCCTCAGCAGCTGCGCGAGTGGTTTGCTCGCCGCTGGAGCCGTGCTGCTGGAGCTAGTGGTGCTACGGGCGCTGGAGGTCCTACTGGAGCTGGAGCTGCTGGAGGTACTGGAGCTGGGGGTGCTGCTGACGCCGGGCGTCCTGTGGGTGCTGGCGTTGGCGCTACTGGTGCTGTTGGAGGTGCTGCTGGTGCTGGAGGTGCTGCTGGTACTGGTGGTGCTGCTGGAGTTGGTGCTACTGGAGGTACTGGAGCCGGAGCTGCTGCGTCTTCCGGTGGTCCTACTGGAGCTGGAGCTCCTAGTGCTGCTGGAGCTAGAGGTGCTGCTGGTGCTGGAGGTGCTGCTGGTGCTGGTGGTGCTGCTGGAGTTTGCACTGACACTGGAGGTGCTGGTGCTATCCCTGCTGGTTCTGGAGGCACTGCGCGGCCGCGGCCGTACTTCGTTCCGCTCCTTCAGCAGGTTCTTGGTCTTCCGCCTTCTTCTGGTCCTACTCCCCCCTTAGAGTGTCCACAGCCTGTCCAGCCTGAGTCACAGTTACAGCTCGCCTCCCCTCTGCCTGCTCCTTCTCCCTACGCTGGTCCTACTGGCGGTCTTGCTGAGCGTCGTGAGCCTGAGTCGCGTCCTGCGTCGCCTGTTCGTGCTGCTCGCACTGGTCGTCGTGTTCCACGTTCGCGTCCTCCTGTGGTCCCGGGCACGCATCAGATGGCACTGCGTCCTTCCACTGCCCCGCAGCGTGTCCCTTTGCCGTCTCCTCCAGAGTCCTCCCTTCCTCCTCTTACTGACCCGGCGTCTGACTCTCTTCGTGCTGCCAGTCCTACTGTCACGCGTCTCCTGGCCACTGTTGTCACTGACCCTTCCTTCGAGTCCACTGCTGCGTCTGCCTTCGTTGCTGAGCTTGTCGACTTCGCTGCTCACTGTCGTCTAGACTACGTCGCTAGCCTTGTCGCTGAGTCTGAGTCTGTCTGTCCTCCGTCCGTCGGGGGTGAGTGTGCTCTTAGCACGGACGTCCTAGAGGACAGGCAGGAGGAGTTCCAGTGTTTTGCTGCTGCTTTACCTCATCTCGTGTCTGTACTGCTTGCCCCTGAGGGAGACCCGGATGCACCAGACATCCCGACCCCGCGCTCTTACGCAGAGGCGATAGAGGGTCCCTACTCCTCTCAGTGGCAGGCAGCCATGGACGCAGAGATGGCTTCCTGGAAGTCCACAGGCACCTACGTCGACGAAGTTTCCCCACCTGGGTCGAACATCGTCAGTGGCATGTGGATTTTCAGGGTGAAGCGGCCGCCGGGTTCTCCGCATGTCTTCAAGGCGCGTTACGTGGCTCGAGGCTTCAGTCAGCGGCATGGAGTTGACTACTTTCAGACCTTCTCCCCGACCCCGAAGATGACCACTCTTCGGGTTCTGCTGCACGCCGCTGTTCAGCGTGACTACGAGCTTCACTCTCTTGACTTCAGCACTGCTTTCCTACAGGGCAGCCTGCACGAGGAGATCTGGCTGCGCCGCCCACCTGGCTTCACTGGGTCGTTTCCTCCTGGTACCCAGTGGAGCCTCCGACGGCCAGTCTACGGTCTCCGCCAGGCGCCCTGTGAGTGGCACGACACACTGAGGACTACACTTGCGGCTCTTGGGTTTGCTCCTTCTACTGCTGACCCGTCGCTGTTTCTACGCACCGACACCTCGCTGCCGCCGTTCTACATCCTCGTGTACGTCGACGACTTGGTCTTTGCTACTGCTGACACTGCTGGACTTGCCCACGTGAAGTCCGAGCTGCAGAAGAGACACACGTGCTTAGACCTGGGTGAATTGCGCAGCTATTTTGGCTTGCAGATCACCCGGGACAGAGCACGGCGCACCATTACCCTGACTCAGTCACACATGGTGCAGCAGGTCCTTCAGCGCTTCGACTTCACGTACTCCTCGCCTCAGACCACTCCTCTGTCTACTCGCCACTCGCTCTCAGCTCTGCCTTCGGATGAGTCCGTAGAGCCGAGTGGCCCGTACCCAGAGCTTGTTGGCTGCCTCATGTACCTGATGACCTGCACTCGACCTGATCTGGCATACCCTCTTAGCATCTTGGCACGCTATGTTGCTCCTGGGAGACACCGACCAGAGCAGATGGCTGCAGCGAAGAGGGTGTTGCGCTACTTGTGCAGTACGTCGGGCATGGGGCTCGTGCTTGGAGGGCGTAGTCCAGTGGTCCTCACTGGTCACGCAGACGCGTCTTGGGTTGACGACCTGGCTACGCAGCGGTCGTCACAGGGTTACACCTTCAGCCTTGGTTCCGGCTCTGTTTCGTGGCGGTCTACCCGCTCGTCTTCTGTTCTCAGCTCCAGCTGTGAGGCTGAGATCTACGCAGGGGCCATGGCTGCACAGGAGTTATGCTGGCTCACCTACCTGCTGACTGACTTGGGAGAGCCGCCTCGTTCTTATCCAGTTCTGTACGTAGACAACAAGGCCATGCTGGCCTTGTGTCGGGAGCACAGACTGGAGCACAGAACGAAGCACATTGCTCTTCGCTACTTCCTTGCTCGTGAGCTGCAGCAGCGTGGTCAGCTGCGCCTTGCTTACGTGGCCTCTCAGGCCAACACTGCTGATATCTTCACTAAGGCACTTCAGCCTTGTGATCATCAGCGCTTCTATACTTTGTTAGGTCTTGTGCCCACTTGGCCTCACTTGCTTACCTCTTGACTTTTCTTGTACTGTGATCTATATATATATAATCATGCATGTGAACTGGCCGTGTGGCCTTTGAACCTCTGCTCGGAATGTGTGGTGACGTTGTGATCCACCCTGAGCTTGCTTTGCTTTGCTTTGCTTGACTGGTCTTTTGACCCCTTGTTCTCCCCCACTTTGCCTATGGGGGTGTGTCAAACTTATATGCTATAGTCTGTTTAGGCTGTAGTGGGGTAGCTCATATGGGGTACAACACTTTAGGGTTTCCTACTTGTACTCCTCATGCTGCTCAATGCAATCATTCCTTGTTGTTTATTCTCACACTTGCACATTCACGGGAGAAATCGGCAAGAGTTTCTACTAGGCAAAGTCGAAATTACAGAATGGTTGAACTAGCTATCACAACAATGACTACATCAGACACCTAGCAACTCTGCAGCTAGCTTGGTCTACCGCCTGCCAGCATTGCGTAGAGGAGCCGCACCAGCACTACAGAAAGGCGAACTGCCAACAGAGCAGATCGACGGCGTGCCAACGATGCAGCAGAGCGGCTGTCCAGCTTTGCCCCGTAGAAGACAGCAGTGCGCACACTCGCAGGTGCGCGCAGACGATTGGCCCGACTTGCCTCGTTGGGCATCCGTCGGCTGTTGTCTACGCCTGACAAGCCACATCGACTTCGGGATACCAGCCCGAAGTCGCATGCGCCATCGCGACCTCGACGACGTTCGCGTGCCTCCGAAGAACTCGTTGAGCAGATTACCCCTGGTCGACTCCCAGGTGCTCTGGTCGACCCCCAGGTGCCTTCGGTCGACCATCGGGTCCCTCTGGTCGACCACCAGGCGCCTCTGGTCGACCACAAATCCCGTCGAGCTACCCCCTGGTCGTCGGACCCCTTCCGTCGACCAGAACCATCAGCGGTTGTCGCCGAGCTCCCCTCGACGGACTGCTCCGTCGACCTCCCGGTCGAGCTGCAGGTCGTCGGACTGCTCCGTCGACCTCCCGGTCGAACTGCCCCTCCTGGTCGATGGCCCACCCGTCACCCAGACCAGTCAGATGCAGCTGTCGAGCTCCCTGATCGACAACAACACCACAGCGGTCCCCTGCAGCTCGACGAAGCCTGTTGAGCAGCTCTCCCACTGTGAACAATCGGCTGCTACTCCCGTACATCCGACCAAGTCGTCGGCGTTGCCCAAGCAAGGCAGGGCTAACACTCCATTCCTGTTAACACTCCCCTACCACGCTCACGCTTGGGCCTCCAGCCTATACGGTAGTACTCCACGGAGAAAACTCGTCCTCGGCGTACACCCCACACACAGCACGCCGTCACCGCACCAGCCGTGCAGATGGGCACAGCACCTACTGCTGCATCTCGTCGTCGCTGTCACCGACGTCGGCCAGACGAACTTGGCCGATGGCGACAGAGTACCGGTTGAAAGCCGGAAAATGCAGCGCCTTCGTCAGGAAGTCCGCCGGCTGCTCGGTTGTCGGGATGTACTTCAGCACGAACTTCCCGCACCTCACCATGTGCTGCAGCCAGGCGTAGCGTCGCTCCATATGCTTGAGGTTACCCGTCAGCCCCAAGCCCTCAGCGACCGTGATCGCCGACTTGTTGTCGACACGGAGGATGGTCGCTCCCCAGCGTCGAGCAGCTGGAATTCCGCAAGAAGGAAACGAAGTCGGCGTCCCTCCTTACCTGCATCCGTGGCCGCCTCGTACTCCGACTCGGTCGACGACAATGTTGCGCACTTGGTGCGCGAACTCGACCAAAAGACGGCGGCCCCTCCGTAGACGAACACGTAGCCTCCCGCGCTCGTCTGGTTCTTCTTGTCGCCCGCGTCGTCGGCATCCACGTAGCCGATCAGCTCCAGCGACCCTGGTCCACCGCCAAACTCCAGGGCGGTGTCGCGGGTGTCAGCAAGGTAGGCGAGGCAGCGGTCGACCTCGTGCCAATGCTGGTCGCTCCTCACCGTGAGGCCGCTCCCGAGCTTGCTGCAGGCGAATGCAATGTCCGGCCTCGTCGTCGTCGCCGCGAACTGCAGCGAGCCGACCTTCTGCCGGTACTCCTCCTCCTCGCGCTCCTGGGCCTCCTCGTCGTTGAACATCAGCTGAGCGTAGGCGTCGACCGAGACCGGCGTCTTCGGGACTCGACCGCCCTGCTCCTCGTCGATGAAGCGCTTGCGCAGCTTGTCGGCGTAGCCTTGCTGGTGCAGCCACAGCTTCCTGGCCGGCCTGTCGCGCACGATCTCCAGCCCAAGGTACTTCACCACCGGCGAGATCTCACGCAGCTCGAAGGCGGCCTCTAGCAGCTCCTTTAGCATCGCGGTGCTGCTGCTGGCAGCGAGCAGGTCGTCGACGTAGACCAGCACCTAGCAGGTCACTCCGTCGCCGCCGGCCTTGAAGTAGAGTGCCTCGTCGACCTGGCTCTTCTTCCAGCCAGCGCCCAGCAGCACACCTTCGAGAGCCCTGTACCACAGCAGCGGCCACTGCTTCAGCCCGTAGAGGCTCTTCAGCAGCTTGCACACCCGGCCGGTCCCATCGTCGAAGTAGTCCGGCTGGTACATGTAAAGCACCCTATCTAGCTTGCTCTGCAGGAAAGCGTTCTTCATGTCGAGCTGCATCAGGTTGAGGTCGAGAACGGCGACGATGCTGAGGAAGATCCTCAGCGTGACGTAGCTGCTCACCGGCGAGTACGTCTCATCGTAGTCGGCGCCGTACACCTGCGTGAAGCCCTTCACGACCAGCCTCGCCTTCTCACGCTCGACGGTGTCGTCGATGTGGTACTTGGTCGTCAGCACCCACCGGTTCTTCATGATGTTCACCCCGCGTGGGCGTTCGAACAGCTCCCAAGTGCCCATACCGATGAGGCTGCGGATCTCTTCTTCCATGGCGGCCTTCACCGCCTCGCCCTTCCAGCTCGACAGCGCCTACTTCACCGTCATCGTGGCGATGTCCCAGTGGTGTTCGGGGTCAGCATGCACGTCGGGATCGAGCTCCGGCAGGTCTTCATCCTCCTCGGCATCGTCGTATAACAGGTCATCGTCGACCTCGTCGTACACCATGGTGAAGGGAGCTGGCGGTAGGCAGGCGTGGAAACTCAGCAGCTCCGGCGGCCGTTGAGCTCGGCCTGTGCTTCGCAGTTCAGGCTTCGTGATCGGCACTTCCACCACGTCGTTGTCGGTGGACTCCTCACCCGCCGACTGCTCCCCTTCCTCGTCGGCGTCCTCGTCTTCGACCAGCTGCTTCGACCCGTCGACCAGCTGCTCGCCTGCTGCGGACCTCGACAGCTCCCCTGTCGACCGCCCAGTCTGCTGCTCCCCTGTCGACTGCACCCTTGCTGCTACCTCCTGTTCGACCGGCTCCCCTGTCTGCTGCTCCCCTGTCGTCGACGGCTTCCTATCCTGGTCGGCGAACTTGGCGCCTTTTCAACCACCGGCGATGCCATAGGCGACCCCTCAAGGCTCCCCTCATCGCCAGTGGCCGACACAGGCGTCGACGCAGGTCGATCCGCGACGGGGGAGAGAGGAGCAAGGACAGGGGAAGGGGGAAGGACCTCCACAACATCCTCATCAGCAGGCTCGTCAACTTCGGCAAGTAGTGGAATCGTCGCCGTCGAAGTGTCCGTCGGCAGGTGCGTCTGCGTCCGCCCCGACGCCGGCCCATACTTCGCCTTCCACACCTCCAGCGACAGCGTCTCGTAGAAGATCACCTCGACCGACATGACCACCTTGTTGTCGGTAAGGTCGAGCACCTCCCAGCCCTTACTCTCCGGTGACACACCCAGGTGAAGCCCCCAACGAGCTTTCGGCGCCAGCTTCCCACCGCGCTGCTGCTCTGGAATCATGAACTGCACCATGTAGCCCCACACCCGCGCCAGCGTCAGGTCGGGCTTCTTCCTCGTCAGCAGCTGGTACGGCGTCGTCCCCGGCAGCATCGTCAACCGCTCCAAGCAGTTGCGCACCCAGACAGCTTGTCGAAGAGTGAGGTGCCACCGGTGGTGCTGCACGCCCATGTGCAGCAGCATCGTCTATATGGACTCGACGACCGTGCGCATCTCCTGCTCAGCCATGCCATTCTGCTGCGGAGTGTATGGGCACGTCAGGTCGTGGACGATGCCCTTCCCGTTGACAAAGTTGGTGAAGTCCTTTCCAAGGAACTCCCCTCCTTGGTCGGAGCGGAGCGACAGCACCGACTTCTTCGTCTTCCGTTCCACCAGCACCAGCCTCTTTTGGAACTCCCGCAACATGTCGCTCTTCTCAGCGACCGGCATTGCCCATACGAATCGAGTATGGTGATCTTTTAGCAGCAGGAAGTACAAGCTGCCATCCTTGGCATCCACCCAAAATGGCCCGCACAAGTCAATATGCACGAGAGCCAGGGCCTCCTCGGTGTCCGACCCCTTGTCGGGGAAGGTGTGCCGCGCCAGCTTTCCTCCGACGCACGAGACACACGGCGGGTCTGCTCCGGTTGACGGCGTGATGTCGAGCCCAGTAGCAACTTCATGCTTCGCTGAGCTCTTGATCGTGTTGACGCCGACGTGCGCGAGCCTTGCATGCAACCGGTCAGGGGTCGGCTTCGTCGCTAAGACAATCGTCTGCCGAGCCACCACCTCGGCCGACGGCGAATGTGTCGAGCAGGGGCGAAGGTCGGTGCAGAGGACACGTCCGGTGTAGCGTGCTCGACCGAGCACCTCCCCGGTCGCGGCGACGAGCAGCATCTCGTCGCCGTCGCCCTGCATCTGCACTCCACTCTCCTTCAGCTGGCCAGCAGATAGCAAGTTTGCTTGTACGCTCGGAACGTAGAGCACGTCGACGATGAGGACCTGCTTCCCGGCCTCCCCTTGTAGAGCGATGGTTCCGCGACCCTCGATAGGCTGCAGCGCCCCGTTAAATCCACGCACGTGCTTCACTCCGTCGCTCTGCGCCATGTCAACGAAGACCGACTTCGTCCCCATCAGGTGGTGGGAGCACCCACTGTCAAGCAGCACTGCCATCGGGTTGGCCTGCACAACTGCCGCCACCACCTGGAAATCCTCGCCAGCCTTCGGTGCCAGCGAGACTGTCAGCTCCACCACGCCGACCATCGAGGAGGACGCCTTCCCGTCGCCTCGGCCCTTGCCGCTGGAGGTGTCGACGTCCTTCGTCGACGACGTCTTCTTCGACGTCTGCTTTGTCAAACTTATATGCTATAGTCTGTGTAGGCTGTAGTGGGGTAGACTATATGGGGTACAACATTTCTAGGTTTCCTACTTGTACCCACCTCTTTCCTAGTTCATTCATTCCTCATTTCTTCACATGGTATAGAGCAGGTTCCCTAGTGGGAATGCTTCCTTGGGCCCACCACTGAAACTTTTTTTTCTGCCCGGAGCGCCAGTCGCTCCTGCCCGAGGAACGCCTTGTGGGCCGCCCTTCTGTCGAGCTCTCTTAGAGGCTCCTCTCACGGCCCCTCGCGCCACCCTTAGCGGCCCCGTCGCCGCCCCTACGCGGCCCCGTCGCCGCCCCTACGCGGCCCCGTCGCCGCCCCTAGCGGCCCCGTTGCCGCTCCCCTCCCTACGCGGCCCCGTCGCCGCCCCTACGCGGCCCCGTCGCCGCCCCTAGCGGCCCCGTCGCCGCCCCTAGCGGCCCCGTCGCCGCCTCTCTCCCTACGCGGCCCCGTCGCCGCCCCTACGCGGCCCCGTCGCCGCCCCTAGCGGCCCCGTCGCCGCCCCTAGCGGCCCCGTCGCCGCCTCCCTCCCTACGCGGCCCCGTCGCCGCCCCTACGCAGCCCCGTCGCCGCCCCTAGCGGCCCCGTCGCCGCCTCTCTCCCTACGCGGCCCCGTCGCCGCCCCTACGCGGCCCTGTCGCCGCCCCTACGCGGCCCCGTCGCCGCCCCTAGCGGCCCCGTCGCCGCCTCCCTCCCTACGCGGCCCCGTCGCCGCCCCTACGCGGCCTCGTCGCCGCCCCTACGCGGCCCCGACGCCGCCCCTAGCGGCCCCGTCGCCGCTCGCCTCCCTACGCGGCCCAGTCGCCGCCCCTAGCGGCCCCGTCGCCGCCCCTACCCGGCCCCGTCGCCGCCCCTACCCGGCCCCGTCGCCGCCCCTAGCAAGCAGCCGAGCCGCCGAGCCGCCCAGCAGCCGAGCCGCCGAGCCGCCCCGCAGCCGAGTCGCCCAGCAGCCGAGCCGCCCCTGGAGCAGCCGCCACTGCAGCAGCCGCCCCTGGAGCAGCCGCCACTGCAGCAGCCGCCCCTGGAGCAGCCGCCACTGCAGCAGCCGCCCCTGCAGCAGCCGCCCCTGCAGCAGCCACCCCTGCAGCAGCCGCCCCTGCAGCAGCCGCCCCTGGAGCAGCCGAGCCGCCCCTGGAGCAGTTGCCACTGCAGCAGCCGCCCCTGGAGCAGCCCGCCACTGCAGCAGCCGCCCCTGCAGCAGCCGCCCCTGCAGCAGCCACCCCTGCAGCAGCCGCCCCTGCAGCAGCCGCCCCTGCAGCAGCCGCCCCTGGAGCAGCCGAGCCGCCCCTGGAGCAGCCGCCACTGCAGCAGCCGCCCCTGGAGCAGCCGCCACTGCAGCAGCCGCCCCTGCAGCAGCCGCCCCTGGAGCAGCCGCCACTGCAGCAGCCGCGGAGCTCTCGCCCTACAGTGGTAGCGGCCTCCCCGTTGCCGCCGTCGTACGCCTGCCCTTCTCGCCACTGGTGAGCACTGCCCTGCCCGTACTGCTGTTACTGCTGCGCTTGCTGCTACTGCTCTTTCTACTGCTACTGCTGCTCCTGGCGTGGCCAGATGCAGCTCCAGCGTCGCCCGCGTGAGTCCCTCACCCCCTAACAGCTTCGTGAGTGGTACGCTAGTTGGGGTTATCGGGGTGGCCGTAGTGGGAGTCGTCCTGGAGTGAGTAGTTCCACAGCTGCTTGTAGTGGCCAGGTGCAGCTGCAGCGTCGCCCGCGTGAGTCCCTCACCCCCCAACAGCTTCGTGAGTGGTACGCTAGTTGGGGTTGTCGGGGTGGCCGTAGTGGGAGTCGTCCTGGAGTAAGTAGTTCGGCAGCTACTTGTAGTGGCCAGGTGCAGCTTCAGCGTCGTCCGCGCGCGGTCCTTTCGCCCCAGCAGCTTCGTGAGTGGTACGCTCAGCGTGACGGGTCACGAGGTACTGCTCGCTGTCCGTACGTCATTCGCACTGGTGCTCGGACTGGTCAGCCTTGCGGGACGCTTGGTGACGCAGAGTCCCGCTGCTTCGCCCGTCTGAGCGACGCCTGGCGTACGGAGTTTGGCGACGCGGCTGAGCTCCCCGACTGGGTGGAGCTGCTTCGGCTGCGGGTAGATATTTATACTCTTGACTATGATGCTATCCTCACTGCCATGTATGCATTGCCTACTAGTGATGAGGGTGACTGTTACCTGTGTGCTCCGCCTGACCCGGGCATTGAGGCTGCTGCTCTAGGTGCTGGTGAGGCTGCTGCTCTAGGTGCTAGTGCGTCTGCTGCCCCAGGTGCTGGTGAGTCTGCTCTCTCAGGTACCACGTCGGCTCAGGCCTTACACACCTTCACCCTTGACTCGGGTGCTTCCCGCTCCTTCTTTCCAGACCGCTCTTACGCCGCTTAGTCGGCCGGTTGCGGTCTCCCTGGCGGACCCCTCTGGGGGTCCTGTCCTTGCTAGCTTCTCTACTGTCCTACCGTGCCCGGCAGCTCCCTCTGGCACCCTGTCCGGTCCCTACCTCCCCTCGTTCTCTACGAACTTGGTGAGTGGAGCTGACCTACAGGATAGGGGGGTTGACCAGTTCACTCCTGCGAGTCAGCGGGTGACCCACTGCACTTGTGCTCGCACGGGCCGACACTTGGCCACGTTTACCCGTCGGCCGGGGTCGAGCCTGTACACACTGACTACTGTGTCTCCTCCGGTTGCTGAGTCTGGTCAGGTAGCTGCGTCGAGTCAGGTGTTTGCTGCTGAGTCCAGGTCTGGTCCTGAGTCTGCGCCCTGCTCGTGTCGTCTCCTGTCCCACCAGACCCTCCTTTGGCACCACCGCCTTGGTCACCCCTCCCTGCCTCGTCTCCGAGGCATGGCCTCACGTGTCCTTGTCTCTGGTCTCCCCCGGTCCCTACCTCCCCTACCACCGGGGCCTGCCCCTACCTGCGTCCCCTGCGTCGAGGGGCGGCAGCGCGCCGCCCCTCACTCCTCCGAGTTTCCTCTGACAGAGGCTCCGCTGCAGACTCTTCACATGGACGTGTGGGGCCCCGCCCGCGTCCGTGGCCAGGGTCACGAGCGTTACTTCCTGTTGGTGGTTGACGACTACTCGCGTTACACCACGGTGTTCCCCTTGCGCAGCAAGGGTGACGTCACTGAGGTGTTGATCGACTGGATCCGCGCAGCTCGTCTCCAGCTCAGAGAGAGTTTCGGCTCGGACTTTCCTGTTCTGCGTCTGCACTCTGACAGAGGCGGGGAGTTTTCCTCTGCCCGTCTGGGAGCCTTCTGTCGTTCACAGGGCATCCGGCAGACCTTCACGCTTCCGGCCTCTCCACAGCAAAATGGGATTGCTGAGCGCCGCATTGGCATGGTCATGGACGTCGCTCGTACTTCCATGATCCATGCGGCTGCTCCCCATTTTCTGTGGCCGTTTGCGGTTCAGTACGCAGCGCATCAGCTCAACCTTCAGCCCCGGGTCTCCTTGCCAGAGACCTCCCCCACCTTGCGGTGGACCGGGAAGGTTGGCGATGCGTCTGCGTTTCGGGTCTGGGGATCTCGGGCGTTTGTCCGCGACTTGTCTACGAACAAGCTGTCCCCCCGTGCTGTCCCCTGCGTCTTCCTTGGCTTCCCCCCTGACGCGCCTGGGTGGCAGTTTTACCACCCCACCTCGCGCCGTGTTCTGTCCTCCCAGGACGTCACCTTTGATGAGTCGGTGCCTTACTACCGTCTCTTCCCCTACCGCACTGCGCCCCTCCCCCCGCCGCCGCTCTTCCTTGCGCCAGGTCCGTCCTCCCCCAGTAGACCCCCTCCCCCCTCAGGTTCCTTCCCCGTCAGGTGTGTCCCAGGTAGACGCAGTCGAGCCTGTCGAGGTAGCTGGTGACTCTGGTGCTGCTAGAGGTGCTGAGCCTGCGGGTGCCGAGTCTGGCGGTGCTGAGCCTGGGGGTGCGGAGTCTGGGGGTGCTGAGCCTGGGAGTGCTGAGTCTGGGGGTGCTGAGCCTGGGGGTGCTGAGTCTGGGGGTGCTGAGCCTGGGGGTGCTGAGCCTGGGGGTGCGGAGCCTGGGGATGCTGGATCTGCTCGTGTGGCCTCTCGCGGTGCTTCGTCGAGGCGGGAGCTACTCTCTCCGCAGGAGCTGCGCGAGTGGTTTGCCCGGCGCTGGAGCCGTGCTGCTGGAGCTGGAGGTACTACTGCTGCTGCTGGTCCTGAAGGTGCTCGTACTGGCGGTACTGGAGCTGCTGGGACTGGGGGTGCTGCTGGGGCTGCTGCTCGAGTTAATTCTGCTGGAGGTACTGCTGGAGCTGCTGGCGGTACTGGAGCTGACGGTCCTGCTGGAGTTGGTTCTGCTGAAGCTGCTGGAGCTGGAGCTGCTGGGGGTGTTGGCGCTGGTGGTTCTGCTGGCGCTGGTGCTTCTGAGGGTGCTGGAGTTGGCGCTGTTGGAGCTGGAGGTGCTGCTGGCGCTGGTACTGCCGCTGGGGGTACTGGTGCTGTCCCTGCTGGTTCTGGAGGCACTGCGCGGCCGAGGCCGTACTACGTTCCGCTCCTTGAGCAGGTTCTTGGTCTCCCACCCTCTACTGGTCCTGCTCCTCCCTTGGAGTGTCCACAGCCTGTCCAGTCGCGGTCACAGTTACAGCCCGCCTCCCCCCTACCTGCTCCTTCTCCCTACACTGGTCCTACTGGAGGTCTTGCTGAGCGTCGTGAGCCTGCGTCTCGTCCTGCGTCGCCTGTTCGTGCTGCTCGCACTAGTCGTCGTGCTCCGCGTCCGCGTCCTCCTGCGGTCCCAGGCACACACCAGATGGCACTGCTTCCTTCCACTGCTCCTCTGCGTGTCCCGTTGCCGTCTCCTCCAGAGTCCTCTCTTCCTGTTCTTGCTGACCCGGAGTCTGACTCTCTTCGTGCTGCCAGTCCTACTGTCACGCGTCTCCTGGCCACTGTTGTCACTGACCCTTCCTTTGAGTCCACTGCTGCGTCTGCCTTCGTTGCTGAGCTTGTCGACTTTGCTGCTCGCTGTCGTCTAGACTACGCCGCTAGTCTCGTTGCTGAGTCTGAGTCTGTCTGTCCTTCGTCCGTCGGGGGTGAGTGTGCTCTTAGCACGGACGTCCTTGAGGACAGGCAGGAGGAGTTCCAGTGTTTTGCTGCTGCTTTGCCTCATCTCGTGTCCACGCTGATTGCCCCTGAGGGAGACCCGGATGCACCAGACATCCCGACTCCTCGATCGTACGCTGAGGCGATCGAGGGTCCCTACTCCTCACAGTGGCAGTCAGCCATGGACGCAGAGATGGCTTCCTGGAAGTCCACAGGTACCTACGTCGACGAGGTTCCCCCACCTGGGGCGAACATCGTCAGTGGCATGTGGATTTTCAGGGTGAAGCGGCCGCCGGGTTCTCCGCCTGTCTTCAAGGCGCGTTACGTGGTTTCAGTCAGCAGCAGGGAGTTGACTACTTTCAGACATTCTCTCCCACCCCGAAGATGACCACTCTTCGGGTGCTGCTGCACATAGCCGCTCAGCGCGACTACGAGCTTCACTCTCTTGACTTCAGCACAGCTTTCCTGCAGGGCAGCCTGCACGAGGAGATCTGGCTGCGCCGCCCACCTGGCTTCACTGGGTCGTTTCCTCCTGGTACCCAGTGGAGCCTCCGGCGGCCAGTCTACGGTCTCCGCCAGGCGCCCCGTGAGTGGCACGACACACTGAGGACTACACTTGCGGCTCTTGGGTTTGCTCCGTCTACTGCCAACCCGTCGCTGTATCTGCGCACCGACACCTCCTTGCCGCCGTTCTACATCCTCGTGTACGTCGACGACTTGGTCTTTGCCACTGCTGACACTACTGGACTCGCCCACGTGAAGTCCGAGCTGCAGAAGAGACACACGTGCACAGACCTGGGTGAACTGCGCAGCTACCTTGGCTTGCAGATCACCCGGGACAGAGCACAGCGCACCATTACCCTGACTCAGTCACATATGGTGCAGCAGGTCCTTCAGCGCTTCGACTTCACGTACTCCTCGCCTCAGGCCACTCCTCTGTCTACTCGCCACTCGCTCTCAGCTCTGCCTTCGGATGAGTCCGTAGAGCCGAGTGGCCCGTACCCAGAGCTTGTTGGCTGCCTCATGTACCTGATGACCTGCACACGACCTGACCTAGCATACCCTCTTAGCATCTTGGCACGCTATGTTGCTCCTGGGAGACACCGACCAGAGCACATGGCTGCAGCGAAGAGGGTGTTGCGCTACTTGTGCAGTACGTCGGGCATGGGGCTAGTGCTTGGAGGGCGACGTCCAGTGGTCCTCACAGGTGACGCAGGCGCTTCTTGGGCTGACGACCAGGCTACGCAGCGGTCGTCACAGGGTTACACCTTCAGCCTTGGCTCCGGCTCTGTTTCGTGGCGGTCTACCCGCTCGTCTTCTGTTCTCGGCTCCAGCTGTGAGGCTGAGATCTAAGCGGGGGCCATGGCTGCACAGGAGCTACGCTGGCTCACCTACCTGCTGACTGACCTAGGAGAGCCGCCTCGTTCTCCTCCAGTTCTGTACGTAGACAACAAGGCCATGCTGGCCTTGTGTCGGGAGCACAGACTGGAGCACAGAACGAAGCACATTGCTCTTCGCTACTTCCTTGCTCGTGAGCTGCAGCAGCGTGGTCAGCTGCGCCTTGCTTACGTGGCCTCTCAGGCCAACACTGCTGATATCTTTACCAAGGCACTTCCGCCTGGTGATCATCAGCGCTTCTGTACGATGCTAGGTCTTGTGCCTACTTGGCCTCACTTGCTCACTTCTTGACCTTGCTTGTACTGTGATCTTTCTATACCTGCACTTGCCTGTTTACCTTTATATATGATCTTGCATGTGAACTGGCCTTTTGGCCTTGCTCTTGTGCTCGGATTGTGTGGTGACGTTGTGATCCACCCTGAGCTTGCTTTGCTTTGCTTGACTGGTCTTGTGACCTCTTGTTCTCCCCCACTTTGCCTATGGGGGTGTGTCAAACTTATATGCTATAGTCTGTGTAGGCTGTAGTGGGGTAGACTATATGGGGTACAACATTTCTAGGTTTCCTACTTGTACCCACCTCTTTCCTAGTTCATTCATTCCTCATTTCTTCACATGCTTCTTCTTGTGCGGCTTCGCATCTCGACGGGGGCGACAACTGGCCGATCGACCGCGGCCTCCCTTGCTGTCGTCCTCGTTGCTATCATCGTGGTCGGGGCACTCGAAGGAGAGATGGTTGGAGTTGCCGCAGATCCAGCACTCCCGCCGTCGACCACCACCTCGTCGACCCTTGTCCCGCGTCGACCTCTTCTCGTCGACGTCCTTCGTCGAACGTCCACCTAAGCTACCACCTCCGCCCGGCTTCCCGCGCTGCTCCTGCTGACGATTCGGCTTCGTCGGTGCAGCGTAACTTGCCAGTGCAAGGAGCTCCGTGGGCTGCTCGGCATCTTGCATCGCCTCGTCTTGGAGGATGTAGCTGGTAAGGGAGTCCTCGTCGAGGGTCTCACGTGTGCTGGGCACCATCGTAAACCTCTTCATGAGGTTGTAACTGCGCGGCAGGCCCTTGAGGACATGGGTGATGTAGGATGCCGTCGAGTATTCAGCGCCCGCCATCCGCATCTCAGCCAGGATCCGTCGAGCACAGTTGCAGTAGTCCGTCGCCGACTCCTGCTCGCCCATTCGAATGTGGGTCATCTTCTCCTCCAGCTGTCCAATGTACAGGTCGTCCTTCACCTGGTACGTCGACACGATGAAGTGCCATTCTTGGTGACCAGCATCTAGTCGCTCTCGACAGCTCCTGGGTGCTAGCTGCACCACCGGGGAGCAGCACCTCGAGATGACCATGAAGGTGAGCAAGTGAGCCGCATGAAACTCCCCGCGCAGCTCGACATCGTCCACGGACGGAATTGGCACAGTGCCGTCGGCGAAGCTCATCAACCCGGCGACCTCCAGCTGAGGTTCGATCGACTCCCTCCAAATGATGAGGTCCCGTCGACCTTGCAGCGGTGCGACGGTGATCCGGTCCGGCGAGAATTTGAAGTAACCATACGCCGGTGCAATCCCGCCTGCAGTCACATGCGTCGTCGCCGAGAGCCCTCCACCGCTTTGTAGAGGAGAGCGACGTCGACCATCGACGTCGGCACGCGAGCTGCCTGCAGCCGACGTCGACCGCTGCACTCGCGCCTGAATCCCGTCGACGCCACCGTCGACCTTAATCACCCCTCCCTGCTTCGTGCCTTCACTACCGCTGACTCGTGCACCACCGTCGACCTCGTCGTCCACGCCACCTTCGTTGCGCACCGGTCGAGGAGATGCAGGACAGGAAGGGTGTTCCGTCGCCCACTGCGACCGAATGCCCAACTCGACGATCAGCAAGGGGATCGTCCTGTACTCGCCATCCGCGTGGCGTTTCCTCGCATCAGCCAAGCGTGCCTCCAAGGTGTCCGCTACTCCCGCATCAGCTATGGGGTCAACCATCGTGACTAACGCTGCTGCCGGCCTACGAACGACTTAGTAGGTGCAAAAGTCGGCTCCTATCTGAAGGTAATCTACGATGTTCGTTCCATGCTCACCGCACCATGCGGAGAGTCACTCTGCAAAGGTAGTGAGCTAGGCTACGGGGGTTGGCACGAACTACTAGGAGTGATCGCAGCTTTGCTTAGTTCCTTAGTGCTTGCACATTCACGGGAGAAATCGGCAAGAGTTTCTACTAGGCAAAGTCGAAATGGCTACATCAGGCACCTAGCAACTCTGCAGCTAGCTTGGTCGACCGCCTGCCAGCATTGCGTAGAGGAGCCGCACCAGCACTAGAGAAAGGCGAACTGCCAACAGAGCAGATCGACGGCGTGCCAACGCTGCAGCAGAGCGGTTGTCCAACGTTGCCCCGTAGAAGACAGCAGTGTGCACACTCGCAGGTGCGCGCAGACGATTGGCCCGCCTTGCCTCGTTGGGCATCCGTCGGCTGTTGTCTACGCCTGACAAGCCACATCGACTTCGGGATACCAGCCCAAAGTCGCATGCGCCATCGCGACCTCGACGACGTTCGCGTGCCTCCGCAGAACTCGTCGAGCAGGTTACCCGGTCGACCTGGTCGACCCCCAGGTGCTCTGGTCGACCCCCAGGTGCCTCCGGTCGACCACCGGGTCCCTCTGGTCGACCACCAGGTGCCTCTGGTCGACCACAGCTCCCGTCGAGCTACCCCCTGGTCGACGGACCCCTTCCGTCGACCAGAACCGTTAGCGGTTGTCGCCGACCTCCCCTCGTCGACCGCTGCTCACTTGTCAGGTCGACGGACTGCTCCGTCGACCTCCCGGTCGAACTGCCCCTCCTGGTCGACGGCCCACTCGTCGCCCAGACCAGTCAGTTGCAGCTGTCGAGCTCCCTGGTCGACAGCAACACCACAGCGGTCCCCTGCAGCTCGACGAAGCCTGTCGAGCAGCTCTCCCACTGTGAACGGTCGGCAGCTACTCCCGTACATCCGACCAAGTCGTCGGCGTTGCCCAAGCGAGGGTAGGGCTAACACTCCATTCCTGTTAACAAACCAAAATATCATGATTCTCCCACCGAGAAGTCCTCGAAGCTACGACTGCTCCCACGCTCCCTTTTTTTGAAGACTTTCCCGAGGTGTGCGTTTAAACACGGGGGATCCTAGGTATCCATGCCGCTGTGTTTCTCGCCAGGCAACTTCGAAAAGTGCCCTTCAGGCGAAGTCCCCCAACGGCTCAACCGCACTACAAGAAGCGAAGAAATACCCGCAGCTTCATAATTTTTTGGTCGTTTCACCCCCCGACAATTTCGCTTCCCGCCGTTCAGCCAGCGTCCACTTTTGTCGGATGGGGTATAGTCGGTGCTGCCCGCGCGAACCCAGCCACGGTAGAGGGGTAAAGTCTATCGGAGTCGGGGTAGCCTTGGTAAAAAGGAATCCATGCCCAACCGCTTTGCAACCCACCGTGCCCGTCACGCCACTAAACTCCACAGCTCCCGGTCCCAGCTTCGCCGCTGCGCCGTCCTCGTGTAGACGCCCGGGTCAGGAGAGACCAGCAAATTGCACCATTGTTGTCCTGCGGCGCCCCAATTTTCGCGTGCTCTTTCACCCAGCCCGCCTTTGTCGGAGCAGAAAAGTGCCGCAACTCCCCTTTTTTTTGTTTTTTCTGTACAGCTATCGAACGAGCACCAATCCAGGTGCCTTTAACCAGCACAGGTAGGCCCGTGTTCACCCCCGTTATTCGGCCAAGCAGGTTGACTGCATGAGTCAGAACTAGAACTTGGTGGGGATGGTGAGGTTCAGGCGACGGAAGGTCACAGATCGTTCACACCGGCTTTTAACCTGCCCTTCACGCCGTTCTTCAACCCCCGCTTAGCCGTCGGGCAGTTTCTTCCCGTGTGTCCCGGCGGCCTGTACCAACTCCTTCGTAATTGGCGGGGCAGTACGTTGAACGCCGTTTAATCGTGGGTCGCTTGCAGATGTCTCCGAAAACGTCTTCCCTGGTAGGAGAAACTGTCAAACTTATATATGCTATAGTCTGTTTAGGCTGTAGTGGGGTAGTTCTTAGAGGGTACAACACTTTTGTGTTTCATACTTGTACCCACCTGCTGCCTAGTTCATTCATTTCTCTCATGATTCTCACATGGTATAGAGCTGGTTCGAGTTTTTTTTTAGAGCCCACCACTACAAATATTTTTTTTCCTTACCTGCCCGAGGCGCGTGTCGCGTTTGTCCTAGCAGCGCCCTCGCGTCTGCCCTTTGAGGCCCTTCGTGGCCAGTCGCTGCCCCTTCACGGCCCTTAGCGGCCCCCCTCCAGTGACCCGTAGCGGCCCCGTCGCGGCCCTTCGCGGCCCCTTTCGCTACCTGTCGCGGCCCCTTTAGCGACCCGTCGCGGCCCTTCGCGGCCCCTCTGACGGCCCGTCGCAGCCCCTTCTTGGCCCCGCTTCCGGCCCCAACTGACGCGCCCCAGCTGGCGCGCCCCCGGCCGGCTCCTGCTGACGAGCCCCTGCCGGCCCCTGCTGGCGCGGCCCCTCCTGGCGCGCCTCTGCCGGCCCCTGCTGACGCGCCCCTACTGGCGTGCCTCTGCCGGCCCCTGCTGTCGCGCCTCTGCCGGCCCCTGCTGACGCGCCCCTGCTGGCGCGCCTCTGCCGGCCCCTACTGACGCGCCCCTGCTGGCGCGCCCCTGTCGGCCCCTGCTGACGCGCCCCTGCCGGCCCCTGCTGACGCGCCCCTGCTGGCGCGCCCCTGCCGGCCCCTGCTGACGCGCCCCAGCCAGCCTCGGCTAGCACGGCCCCTGCAGTCACGGCCCGCCCCTGCCCCTGTCTCTGGTAAGCCGAGCCGCGCCGCCCACCCGAGTTGCGCCGCCCAGCCGAGCCGCGCCGCCCAGCCGAGCCGCTCCGCCTAGCTGAGCCGCGCCGCTGCTACTACTGCTCCTCTTGCTACTGCTCCTCTTGCTACTGCTCCTCTTGCTACTGCTCCTCTTGCTACTGCTCCTACTGCTGCTATGGCTAGTCCTACAGTTCTCACTTTTGACTCTGAGGGACGTGCAGTTGACTTTGACGTATGGGTTGATGACCTACAGCTTTTTCTTCAGTGTGATTCTAGGGATGGGGTATCCCTTTTCGATCACACGTCCGGTGTCTCCACTGCTCCTACTGCCACTGCTGACGGTACTGTTCGCTCGCAGTGGACCACTCGTGATGCTGTTGCTCGTCTTGCTGTTCGTAGTCACCTGCCGCCTGCTGAGCGCGCACACTTTGGCAAATACAAGACTTCTCAGTCTTTGTACGACGTTGTAGTTGCACGCTACTCCTCCCCTGCCACTGCTGCCCTCAGTCGCCTCATGCTGCCGTACCTTTTCCCTGACCTTGCTGCCTTTGCCACAGTCGCTGACCTAGTTGCTCACCTTCGCACTAGTGACGTCCGCTACCGCGCTGCCCTTCCCACTGCGTTCTGTGCCAAGAACCCCCCCCCCCATGTACATCACCCTTTACTACCTAGTCACCCGCCTCCCTGACTCTCTCTCTTCAGTCAAAGACCACTTTCTCTCCCTTTGCCCCACCGAGCTGACTGTCGACCTGCTAGAGGAGCGCCTTGCTGCAGCTGAGAAGAGTATCTTAGCTGTAGGTGCTTCTCGCGGCGACCGTCGCACCCCCTTCTTTGAGGGGTGTGCCCCTGTCCCCCTTCTCCCCTCTGTTGCTTCTGCTGCTGCTGTCGACTTCGTTGGCACTGAGGAGGTCGGAGCTGCGTCTGCCCCTAGTGGGAGACGCCGCAACAGCAAGGGCAAGGGGAGCAAGGGTGGTGGAGGGGGTGGCGGGGGCGGCGGCGGAGGCGGTGGAGGAGGCGGAGCGGGTGGCGGTGGAGGTGGGGGTGGTACCGGGAGTGGGGGCTTCAGTGGTGGCGGTGGAGGTCGTGGCGTCGGTGGCGGAGGTGGTGGAGGCAGCGGCAGCGGTGGTGGAGGTGGAGGCGGCGGTGGTGCTGGTCGAGGTGCAGCCGCGCAGCGTGGAGGCTTTGGTGGCAGCCAGCGCCAGCAGCAGCTGCGCACCCGTGAGACCCCGTCGGTTCAGCAGCTTCGTGAGTGGTACGCTGGGCGTGGGAGGTCTGGGAGTGCAGGTCCGTGCACTTACGTTCTTCGCACCGGCACTCGTAGTGGGGAGGTGTGTGGGCTCCCGCACACCACGCAGCGCTGCTTCGGTCACTTGACTGACGCTTGGCGTACCCAGTTTCCTGACGCTGTTGAGCTCCCTCGCTGGCATGATCTGCTTCTGCAGAATGTGCCTATCTTTGATCTAGATTTTGATGCTATCCTTGCTGCCATGTGTGCTCTTGCTGATAGTGCTGAGGGTGACTGTTACCTGAGTGTCCCGCCCAACCTGGGCATTGCGGCTGCTACTCTAGGTGCTAGTACGGCTGCTGCTCTAGGTGCTAGTGCGTCTGTTGCTCCAGGTACTGGTGCGTCTGCTACTCCAGGTGCTGGTGTGTCCCCTCTCTCTGGTACTGCACCTACTGAGTCCTTGCACACTTTCACACTTGACTCTGGTGCTTCGCACTCTTTCTTTAGAGACAGCACCACGCTCACGCCGCTCAGTCGGCCTGTTGCGGTCTCCCTTGCTGACCCCTCAGGGGGCCCAGTCCTTGCACACTCCTCCACGGTTCTACCGTGTCCTGCGGCCCCGTCGGGCTTGCTGTCGGGACTCCACCTCCCCTCGTTCTCTACGAACTTGGTGAGTGGAGCTGACCTCCAGGACGCGTGGGTTGACCAGTTCACCCCTGGAGGTCAGCGTGTGACCCACTGCACTTGCTCTCGGACGGGCCGCCACCTGGCCACGTTCACCCGTCGGCCAGGGTCGAGTCTGTACACACTGACTACTGTGCCTCCTCAGGTAGCTGCGTCTAGTCAGGTGTTTGCTGCTGCTTCCAGGTCTAGTCCTGTGTCTGCCCCCTGCTCGTGTCGTCCTCTGTCGCACGAGACTCTCCTCTGGCACCACCGCCTTGGTCACCCCTCCCTGCCTCGTCTTCGAGGTATGGCCTCCCGTGCCCTTGTCTCTGGTCTCCCCAGGTCCCTCCCTCCCCTTCCTCCGGGGCCTGCCCCCACTTGTGTCCCCTGTGTCGAGGGCCGGCAGTGCGCCGCTCCTCACTCCTCCTCGTTCCCTCCGATAGAGGCTCCTCTGCAGACTCTTCACATGGACGTGTGGGGCCCAGCCCGCGTCCGTGGCCAGGGTCACGAGCGCTACTTCCTGCTGGTCGTTGACGACTACTCGCGTTACACCACAGTCTTTCCCTTGCGCAGCAAGGGTGAGGTCCATGAGGTGTTGATCGACTGGATTTGCGGTGCTCGTCGCCAGCTCAGTGAGAGTTTCGGCTCCGACCTTCCTGTTCTGCGTCTGCACTCAGACAGAGGTGGGGAGTTTTCCTCCGACCTCCTGAGGGCCTTCTGTCGTTCGGAGGGCATCCGCCAGACGTTCACGCTTCCCGCCTCCCCGCAGCAAAATGGGATTGCTGAGCGCCGCATTGGCATGGTCATGGACGTCGCTCATACGTCCATGATCCATGCGGCTGCTCCCCATTTTCTGTGGCCGTTCGCGGTTCAGTACGCTGCCCATCAGATCAACCTTCAGCCTCGTGTCTCCTTGCCGGAGACCACACCTACTCTGCGGTGGACGGGGAAGGTTGGCGATGTGTCTGCGTTCCGTGTCTGGGGATCTCGAGCTTTTGTCCGCGATACTACAGCGGACAAACTGTCCTCCCGTGCCGTTCCCTGTGTCTTCCTTGGTTTCCCTCCTGACGCATCCGGGTGGAAGTTCTACCACCCCACCTCGCGTCGTGTTCTGTCCTCTCAGGACATCACGTTTGACGAGTCGATGTCGTACTACCGTCTCTTTCCCTACCGCACTGCCTCTCCCCCCCCCCCGCCGCTCTTCCTCGCACCAGGTACTCCCCCGGTAGACCCCCTACCCCCCCAGGGTCCTGCCCCCTCAGGTGTGTCCCAGGTAGACCATGCCGAGCCGGTCGAGGTAGCTGTTGACTCAGGTGCTACTAGGGGTGCTGAGCCTGTGGGTGCGGGGACTGGGGGTGTGGGGCCTGGGGGTAACGAGTCTGAGCGTGTGGCGCCTGGGGGTGCTGAGTCTGGGAGTGCTGAGCCTGGGGGTGCTGAGCCTGGGAGTGTTGCGCCTGCACGTACTGCGTCTGGAGGTGCTCTTGGTGTCCCGTTGCAGCGGGAGCCTCTCTCTCCTCAGCAGCTTCGTGAGTGGTACTCTCGGCGCTGTCGAGGTGCTGCTACTGGAGGTGCTGCTGGTGTTGGAGTTGCTGGAGGTGCTGTTGGTGCTGGAGCTACTGGAGGTGCTACTGGTGCTGGAGCTACTGGAGGTGCTGCTGGTGCTGGAGCTACTGGAGCTGCTGGAGGTGCTGCTGGTGCTGGAGCTGCTGGAGGTGCTGCTGGTGCTGGAGCTACTGGAGGTGCTGCTGGTGCTGGAGCTACTGGAGGTGCTGCTGGTGCTGGAGCTACTGGAGGTGCTGCTGGTGGTGGAACTACTGGAGGTGCTGCTGGTGCTGGAGCTGCTGGAGGTGCTGCTGGTGCTGGACCTACTGGAGGTGCTGCTAGTGCTGGAGCTACTGGAGGTGCTGCTAGTGCTGGAGCTGCTGGAGGTGCCACTGGGACTGGCGACCCTGGGGCTGAGGGTACCGGTTCTGTCTCTGCTGTTTCTGGAGGCGCTGCGCGGCTGCGGCCGTACTACGTTCCGCTCCTTCAGCAGGTTCTTGGCTCCCTGTCTTCTGCTGGTCCTCCTCCTCCCTTCCTTCGTCAGCCGCCTGTCCAGTCCCAGTCACAGTTGCAGCCAGCCTCTCCATTGCCCGGTCCTTCTCCTTACTCTGGACCTACTGGAGGTCTTACAGAGCGTCGTGAGCCTGAGACTCGTCCTGTTTCGCCTGCGTCTCGTTATGTGTCGCCTGTCCGTACTGTTCGCGCTGGTCGTGTTTCGCGTCCGCGTCTCCCTCCTGTCCCAGGCACTCACTCTATGACACTGCGTCCGTCCACTGCTCCACAGCGTGTCCCTCTGCCGTCTCCTCCTGCGTCCTCTCTTCTTGACGGTCCGGACCCGGAGTCTGACTCCCTTCGTGCTGCTAGTCCTACCGTCACTCGCTTTCTGGCCACTGCTGTCACTGACCCTCTGTTTGAGTCCTCTGCTGCGTCTGCTCTTGTTGCTGAGCTTGTTGACTTTGCTGCAGCCTGTCGCCTAGACTACGCTGCTAGTCTTGTTGCTGAGTCTGCGTCTGTGTCTGTCTGTCCTCCGTTCGTCGGGGGTGAGTGTGCTCTTGGCACGGACGTTCTTGAGGACAGACAGGAGGAGTTTGAGTGCTTTGCTGCTTCTGTACCTCATCTCGTGTCCATGCTGCTGGCCCCTGAGGGAGACTCGGATGCACCAGATATCCCGACCCCGCGCTCTTACGCAGAGGCGATAGAGGGTCCCTACTCCTCTCAGTGGCAGGCAGCCATGGACGCCGAGATGGCTTCCTGGAAGTCCACAGGCACCTACGTCGACGAGGTTCCCCCGCCTGGGGCGAACATCGTCAGTGGCATGTGGATCTTCAGGGTGAAGCGGCCGCCGGGTTCTCCGCCTGTCTTCAAGGCGCGTTACGTTGCACGTGGCTTCAGTAAGCGACAGGGAGTTGACTTCTTCCAGACCTTCTCCCCTACCCCGAAGATGACCACTCTTCGGGTACTGCTGCACGTAGCTGCTCAGCATGACTACGAGCTCCACTCTCTTGACTTCAGCACAGCCTTCCTACAGGGCAGCCTGCACGAGGAGATCTGGCTGCGCCGCCCACCTGGCTTCACTGGGTCGTTTCCAGCTGGTACCCAGTGGAGCCTCAGGCGGCCAGTCTACGGTCTCCGCCAGGCACCCCGTGAGTGGCACGACACACTCAGGACTACTCTTGCTGCTCTTGGTTTTGCTCCTTCCACTTCTGACCCTTCTCTGTTTTTACGCACTGACACTACTCTGCCACCGTTCTACGTTCTCGTGTACGTAGACGACCTCGTCTTTGCTACTGCTGACACTGAGGCACTCGCCCACGTGAAGTCCGAGCTGCAGAAGAGACACACGTGCACAGACCTGGGTGAGCTGACAAGCTATCTTGGCTTGCGGATCACCCGGGACAGAGCACAGCGCACCATTACCTTGACTCAGTCACACATGGTGCAGCAGGTCCTTCAGCGCTTCGGCTTCACGTACTCCTCGCCACAGTCCACTCCTTTGCCTACCGGTCACTCGCTCTCAGCTCCACCTTCGGACGAGTCCGTAGAGCCGAGTGGCCCGTATCCAGAGCTTGTGGGCTGCCTCATGTACCTGATGACATGCACACGACCTGACCTCGCATACTCTCCCAGCCTTCTGGCTCGCTACGTGGCTCCCAGCAGGCACCGAAAGGTGCACTGGGATGCTGCGAAGAGGGTGTTGCGATACTTGTGCAGTACATCGGGCATGGGGCTAGTGCTTGGAGGACGGGCTCGAGTTGTCCTCACTGGTCACGCTGACGCCTCCTGGGTTGACGACTTGGCTACGCAGCGGTCGTTACAGGGTTACACCTTCAGTCTTGGCTCCGGTTCTGTCTCTTGGCGGTCTAGCCGCTCTTCTTCTGTTTTCAGCTCCAGTTGTGAGGCTGAGATCTACGCTGGGGCCATGGCTGCACAGGAGCTACGCTGGCTCACCTACCTGGTGAGACTTGGGAGAGGCGCCTCGTTCTCCTCCAGTGCTGTACGTCGACAACAAGGCCGCCATTGCCTTGTGTCAGGAGCACAGACTGGAGCACAGAACAAAGCACATTGCTCTACGCTACTTCCTTGCTCGAGAGTTGCAGCAGCGTGGCCAGCTTCGTCTTGCTTACGTGGCCTCTCAGGCCAACACTGCTGATGTTTTCACCAAGGCACTTCAGCCTTGTGATCATCAGCGTTTCTGTACTGTGTTAGGCCTTGTACCTACTGTGCCTCACTGTGAGAATGAACGAGAGAATGAATGCACTAGAAAGCAATGGAGTACATATAGGAAACCCTAACAGGGTTGTACTCACTATTGAGTACCCCACTGCAGACTAGAGAAACATGATATTCTGACACACCCCCATAGTCAAAGTGGTGTATGATCAGCACAAGAAGCAAAGCAAAGCAAGCTCAGGGTGGATCACAATGTCACCACACATTCTGAGCACAAGTACAAGAAGTAACAGTTTAAAGTTCACAATAAATAAGTAAAGCTAGAGGCTATCACAGAGGGCAAGTGAGGAGGAGGAGGCGGGACTGTAAGAGGAGAGGAGATAGGAGGCGACGGCTGAAGCTGCAGACGCACGGGCAACAGGAGTCACACTGGCACAGTGGCTACCGGAACAGCGCCTCGGACTACAGGAGTAACTGGCTCCGCGGCTAAGACGAGCGGCAGGAGCAACGGACCCACGGGCGACTGGCGCAGCTGGCTACGAGTGGGCTACCAGGTTAGCGCCCCGGACTACAGGTGCTGCGGACGACAATGCAGCTACCTCCACCCAACCTCCCTCTACTGCCGCACCCCCCATTCACACACCCCCTGCTGCACCCCTAGGTTCACTCACACCCCACCCCCTAGCACCACGCCTTTGGCTCCCACACATCCACCCCCCTCAGCGGCAGCTGCAGCAGTGGGAGACAAAGGAGGAGGAGGGGAAGGGAAACATACCACCCATCACCCCCATACCCGCCACCCCCATACCCTCCTTTCCACGGCTGCACGCGCAGCAGGGAGACGAAGAAGGGGCAAGGGGGGGGGGGGGGGGGAGAGCAGCAACGGGCAGTACAGGGAGGCGGCGGCACCGGGTCCAGGGGCGGCGGCGCGGGGTCCAGGGGCGGCTGCACCAGGGGCGGCTGCTCCAGGGGCGGCTTCACCAGGGGCGGCTGCACCAGGGGCGGCTGCACCAGGGGCGGCTGCTCCAGGGGCGGCTGCAGAGGTCCAGGGGCGGCTGCACCAGGGGCGGCTGCTCCAGGGGCGGCTGCACCAGGGGCGGCTGCTCCAGGGGCGGCTGCAGAGGTCCAGGGGCGGCTGCTCCAAGGGCCAGGGGCGGCTGCTCCAGGGGCCAGGGGTGGCTGCTCTGGGTCCAGGGGCGGCTGCTCCAGGGGCGGCTGCACCAGGGGCGGCTGCTCCGACGCGTGGCCCGGGGCGGCTGCTCCGGAGGCCAGGGGCGGCTGCTCCAGGGGCGGCTGCACCAGGGGCGGCTGCTCCAGGGGCGGCTGCACCAGGGGCGGCTGCTCCGACGCGCGGCCCAGGGCGGCTGCTCCAGAGGCCAGGGGCGGCTGCTCTGGGTCCAGGGGCGGCTGCTCCAGGGGCGCCTGCACCAGGGGCGGCTGCTCCGACGCGCGGCCCCCCCAGGTTGCCCCTCCCGTCGCCTGTTGAGGCGACCTGAGGGGGGGGGAGGAGTACGGGGGCCGACGCGCGGCCTCCCAGGGCGCCAGAGCAGGCGGAAGAAGGGGCGACACGCGCCCCCCCAGGCATGAGGAGGGCGGGGCCTGGGCAGGGTCGGGGCATAGCAGGGGGAGGGCCGCGATAGGGCCGCGACAGGGTCGGGGCAGGGCCGGGGTCGGGGCAGGTCCGGGACGGGGCCGCGACAGGGTCGGGGCAGGGCCGCGAAGGTTCGGGACAGGGGCGGCGCCGGGCGAAGGGGCCGATACGGGGGGCCGCGACGGGGGCCTGCGACAGGGGGCCGCGACGGTGGGCCGCGACGAGGGGCCGCGACAGGGTCGGGGCAGGGCCGGGGTCGGGGCAGGTCCGGGACGGGGCCGCGACAGGGTCGAAGTAGGGCCGGGGCTGGGTCGCAGTAGGGCCGGGACAGGGCCGCGACAGGGTCGGGGCAGGGCCGCGAGTCGCGCCGCAACGGGGGCCGCAAACTGGGGGGGCCTTACGGGGCCGGACGGGGCCTTACGGGGCCTGACGGGGCCGCAAACGGGGCCTGACGGGGCCTTACGGGGCCTGACGGGGCCGAACGGGGCCGCAAACAGGGCCTGACGGGGCCGTACGGGGCCTGACGGGGCCAAACGGGGCCGCAAACGGGGCCTGACGGGGCCTTACGAGGCCTGACGGGCCCGAACGGGGCCGCAAACAGGGCCTGACGGGGCCGTACGGGGCCTGACGGGGCCGAACGGGGCCGCAAACGGGGCCTGACGGGGCCGCAAACGGGGCCTGACGGGGCCGCGAAGGGCCTTACTAGGGGCCGCGAAGGGGCCTTACGAGGGGGGGGCCGCGAAAGGGGGCCTTACGAGGGGGGCCGCGAAGGGGCCTAACGAGGGGCCGCGAAGGGGGCCGTACGAGGGGCCGCGAAGGGGGCTAACGAGGGGCCGCGAAGGGCCGTTAAGGGCAGGCGCGACGCGCGCCTCGGGTAGGAAAAAAAATATTTTAGTGGTGGGCCCAAGGATCGAAATCGCTCTATATCATGTGAGAATGAACGAGAGAATGAATGCACTAGAAAGCAATGGAGTACATATAGGAAACCCTAACAGGGTTGTACTCACTATTGAGTACCCCACTGCAGACTAGAGAAACATGATATTCTGACACTCACTTGCTTTCTTCTTGACTCTGCTTGTACTGTACTCTTTATACATATACCTACATGCTTACACTTGCTAGGTTGTGTTCACTGTATTGTTTGTTCTCCTTTATATAACTCTGCATGTGAACTGGCCTTGTGGCCATTTGCTTGTGCTCAGACTGCGTGGTGACTTTGTGATCCACCCTGAGGTTGTTTTGTCTCTCTTGACTGGTCTTGTGACCTCTTGTTCTCCCCCACTTTGCCTATGGGGGTGTGTCAAACTTATATATGCTATAGTCTGTTTAGGCTGTAGTGGGGTAGTTCTTAGAGGGTACAACACTTTTGTGTTTCATACTTGTACCCACCTGCTGCCTAGTTCATTCATTCCTCTCATGATTCTTACAGAAACCGTTCTCAAAACTGCCGGCCAGCTTGCAACAACTCCAGGCACGCAGCGTCGTACGAGTCGTTTCCGAGGTTACCGGCCTCGGTTTCCCCCGTCGCCTGTGCCCCACTTTTGCTAAGTGCGATGGCCACTCCGCTTTTTGTTGCAGCCCGTACGTGTCGGCGGGTCTGAAAATCTCGTCTGTCCACGTGCACCCCTGCCGAAATCTTCGATGACGCGCCCGCCATGCAGTAAAAGCCGCTGCACTTCAGGTCGGGCGGGACGGCAGTTAACCCCCGCTAAGTCGGGCAATCTAATATCATCTCTCCCCGCCACCGACATTTTCGGACGCAAAACTCCATTTGCGCCTGGCGAGTTCCCCCAGCTGACTTTTCTTCAACAGTTGTCCGAAATTGTCGCCCGTAGTGACGCATGTCCGTTGTCGCCAGCTGCCGAAATACATTCCGCGAGTCATGCGCGCAAAATGACGACGAGCCACCGTCGTAACTTGCCGCTTCAAACGAACTCCGAAATTGTCGCGCAGTTGTTGACCCAGGTCGGACGGCGTCAACTGCCACTCATCGTGACGACTTCCGAAAATTTCGTGCAGGTGCCGACGCAGGTCCGTTGACGCCTGCTGCCATACAAAACTTCCGAAATCGTCGGTAAATCGTAGCGGAAATTTACTCACGTTTAACGTCGCGACAGCTACTGCTGCCCGTTGCCCGGGTGGGAGGGAGGCCACGGTCGATCGCGACCGTTCGAGGCAAGGATCCGGCGGTGCCAAAGGAGTGCCCGTAAAAACATGGCCGCGAGGAGCAACTAACTAGTTCTCCTGGCCGGCTAGCACGCAACTCCTGGACCCCAAGGCATCCTTCCTCGCCCCCCCCCCCCCTCCCCCCGAGGGGTATTACACTCTAAAAAACGGGGTAGGCTAGGAAAGTAGCTCTGATACCAGGTGTTATGAATGAACTTGCCGAGTTCGCAGTAAAACAATAACGAGAATGGTTGACTACAGAATGACGATACAATGAAAATGGCACGACTAAATAGGGGAAAAGCTAGCTAGGCGAGGAGGTAGGGCGAAGATCGCTCGGTGATGGTTGCGATTGGAACGGAGGCCAACTCGGGAGTGGTTCGGCCGACGAAATAGGCCGAACAGGTTCGTCGCGTGACCTTCGGGATGTACTCGCTAAAGTGCGAGTATAGTAAGGAATTACAACTCCTTACACATGTGGACACAGCCAATCACACTAACGAGCAAGTTTGTTTCTTGGCAGTTGGAAGACAGGCTCTTCACATACCAACTACAGTACACCTCGTCACAACTCAGCCCTGGTTGAACCTCTCTTCTGTACACCACTTCTCGGCTTGGCACATCCACTGCCTGCACTCTCATTTCGAAGGGCAAGTTATTCCCTCGTGTTGGTTGGCGGGAGATGCGTTGGGAGAAGTTCTAAGGGCACGTAACTTTTTCCATTTTCGTCAAATGTCCGGACGGAGCCTCCAAACTGGCCGGACGGAGCTCCGTCCGGACGTTTGGGAAGCAGGTCCGGACGATAGGGCGTCCGGACCACAATTGTGCAACTTTTTCCCATATTAAAAACGTAGAATCTCGCCACGAATAATAACCGCATTACAGAAATCGTATAGCACTTGGAGATTTCGCCACCAAAATTTGACGGCATCCTATTGGTTGGAAAATCATTCAATTCGTGGCCGAATCACAGCGCAGATAAAACGGACCGTCCGAAATGCCGTTCGGACGGAGTCAGCAGGTTAGTCCGGACCACTTTTTGGCAGAAAAGTGTCAGATTGTGTCCGGACGGTAGCGACGTCGCAGGGGGTCTTGCGAACATCTAAACGGACTGTTACAAAATTAGTTACCCTACAGAAGTCCGGACGGGGACTCCGTCCGGACGATGAAAGGTGAAAAAGTTACGCGCCCTAACCTTCACACGTGTCAGAACCAAGAAAGGCAGACACCTTTCCATGTCGTCGTGACAATTCCTCCCTCCAGCAGCCCGCTTGGACACGTGCAGCGCGAGTCGCCTGCTTGTGCACGTGCTTCTTGGGTCCTGCTGCTGGCACCATCATCGTCGTGTGAATTATTTCACGTCGCGCGAGTCGGGACGACGGTGATTCGTCCAAGCTTATCACCGAACTGCTCTAAGGAGCTTCCAGTCCTATCGATATTATAGCGCCGGGAGTCACTATTTTGGCCACGCTTGCCAACTCATCTTCGCGAGAAAACGTCACCGACAAGCACGCCAGTTTCGCTTTTGCTTACGGTCGGTTCTGGTCAGGGCGAACGCGCTGACCTCGCCCTAACGAACCCTTGCTTCACCTCCCCTATTTCTTCCGACTCAAATCTTACGTTCGTATCAACCTTCGATCGGCCCGTTGTCTAGCGGGAGATACGTTGGGAGAAGCTAGCCTAGTCTCGCACAAAGGCGAGCTTCTGGACTGAGAGAAATCCGACAACTCAGCACACGTGTCAGAACATGGAAGGTTAGACACCTTTCCATATGTGACCATCCTCCCTCCCGCCGCCTGCTTAAACATGTGCAGCGCGAATCGTTTGTGCTTGTGCATGTGCTGCTGCCCTTCTCCTGGCACCTTCGTCATCATGTGAAAAAATCTCACGCGGCTCGCACGACGATGATCCGTCTAAGAACATTACTAAAACTGCTCTCAAGATGCTTGTTCTAAAACATCGGGTTGTTCTTGGACGACAAACTTCTCTAAAGGCCCACTTGCATGAATAGGAACGAACCAGTGGCTGTTCTTGAACATCGCGTTGTTACCTAGTCCCGCATCTTTGCTCGCTTCTGAAACCTTGAACATGATGCTGTTACGGCCACTAAAGTACTAGTACATCAAAATCATCAACAGCTCTAGCACTGTAATATCAACGGCTCGTCTCTCTGTCATCTCCTACTATCATGGACCGGCCTGTGTTTAGCTGGGTACTACTAATATGTGAGCGCCCATCAACGCCCTTTCGCAAGTGCATCCGATGCACAGCTGTGCGGCCTTCTGATTAATGCTCGTCTTGGGTGGTGCTTGTGCCTTGTGCAGTTGTAACGGTCGTCAAGGTGGGTGCAGAGTCTGCAACGTCATCATCACTCCCAAGGACCCCCCCAGCATCACCTTCAGCGTCCCCCACAGCCTTCCTCAGGAAGAGAAAGGTGTTTTGTAAGTGCTTAATGTTTTTCAGTATTCTTGGAGACACATCAATTGATTTCATGAACGCTCTGTAGCTTCCAGCAGCGAGGTGTCGGCCTGTGCTCCGTTTGTTACTGGTACTACTCCACCGGCTGTTTCTAGAACAGAAAGTCTGGCTCACAACCATCATTCACGAGCATCAACGCACCTACTAACTCTCTTGGACCAATCATCCAAAGACCAGAAGCGAAAACTACTTGGGTGTTCTTCTGGTTACCTTTGTACCTGCCCTGCCTTCCCTTTCCAGTGCGCTTTGTGGCCAGGCTCACTCCCCCTCGTATCATCGGAAAAGTGGTTGGCGACCAAGGAGCAACCGGAAAAATAACTATGAAGGGAATAAAGTAAGTTCGCTGTTTGTTAGCTATAGTTGGCTTCAGTTCATCCCTGCAAATGCTCTCAGAAATTGCCATCAACGTAGTTGATCATCTCTTGGCTCTCAGGAAACCAGGTTGCTATCTATAATTTTTTCACTTTTAGGGTGAACGTGTTTTATTTCCTGACCTTGCACAAATATCATGTGAGGAGCCATGAATCAACGCGTGGTGCTCCTGTCCCTCCTATTCGCCCTTGCCTCGATGATAGGACCTCTGCAAGTGGCTGCTTTTTTTGGTTCAAAATGCGTGTCAACAATATAAGGTCTGGAGGGGCTAAGCCTTGCATGGGCATCTTATCATCTTGCCTTGCTGGCAAAATTTCGTCAGCAATGATTGGAAGAACATCACGAGTACCAAGGATGCTCGGCTTAAGTGTTGGAGCTTCACTGCCTTACAGGTTACGGGCCCAAGCACACAGATCAACATTCGGAAAATTGTTCTTACCTATGTACTGCAAACGCTAGGCTTGCATATTGTTGTGTCTCATCCGAATAATGACAATGCGCTCTGCGGGGAGATGAAGCAGCGACCCGTATGGCCTTGACCATTTCAAGTTCATGGGTGAGGCAGCGACATTGTAAGGACATCCTCCAAAAGTTTTGCTCGTGTCATCATGCACCACGGTTTGTACGACCTTGTAAATAGCGTGTCAAAATATGTTATTCAATTTTTATATAATTGTTTGTAGTGTTTTCATGTAGTTGTCTCATGTTTCGTGGTGGTGCACCTCCTTGCCTTGCTTGCTTTTTTTTCCTAGATCTTGATTTAAAATTGTACATGCGCTTATAATAAGTAATGTTTTCACAGAGGGTGCGCTTATAATTGAGGATCGGCCATAAGCGCATTGCTCCAGATAGAAGCGCATGCGCTTATCATAGGCCTGCACTTCTATCCCGGGTGATACGGTAGGTTGTGAACTTCTGTATTTCATTTCAGAATGTGTTTGAATCCATATCTCAAAATGCATAGAGTATGTCAGTACATCTACCGTATTACAGTAGCACGAGCACAGCGCTTCATTCAGTAGAGCTTTCAGTGCGAACCTCACATCACATGCTGCAGAGTTCCTGAGAAGCACCCAATCTGAACCTTGACAAGCGGTTGGCAATACTGAAGCGATTCGTGTTGGGGAACTTTGAAACACGACTCCCAGACGACAGTCGTCTAACAAACAAGCAGATAGATCACCCCAACCCACCCCAGCTCACAGGAATATGTTAAGCTAACTAGGCTGGCTGGGGGGGACTCAGTCACTGGAGGAATCTGGGTGCAGCAGGATAAATAATGATAACGGTATTACGGTAAGCACGGAACTGGTAATACGGTATCGCATGCTTCTTGTTAGAATGGACTAAGCTACTAGTGGAAGCTTTAGTAGTCTTAGAACTTCCTCCTAAAGCCTAGGAATCTTAGGAGCCCACTTGGGCATGAACCATGCTAGAACCAAAGTGGTTTCCAAGAAGTGAAGTTCCAACAAGAGAGAACCCTAACCTATAGGGTTTGGGAGGTGGTCCACTCTATAGAGTGTACACCACAAGTTCTCCCAACCCAACCAATGTATTCTACACTACTATAGTGTAGATGTATCACTACATATGTTTATTGGAGCAACCCGAATTAACCTTAATTCCAACACCCCCCCTTGCTCCAATGAGCATTAAAGTTCACCCATAAATCAAAACACAACCCCTCCAGCGAATGAAGCCTTGGCCTTCGCAGCCATCACTCGCATGCCGATGCGCTCCAAGTTCTCATGCAGCTGCAAGCTTGGAAGAGCTTTGGTGAGCATGTCGGCATCCTGGAGGTAGGAGCGTACTGAGTGCACCTCGACCTCCTGCTGGCGCACCGCATCCCGTACAAAGTGCCATGCCACCTTAATGTGCTTGGTGCGCTGATGGAGAACGGGATTGTGGGCAAGGGAGACAGCAGCCTCATTATCACAGAGCAATGGAATAGCCCCCCCATCCCCCACATGCATCTCTGCCAACAAACTCCTCAACCAAATGGCCTCCTTGGCCCCCTCCGATAGAACTTTGTACTCAGCTTCAGAAACGCTTGCTGCAACATTGTCTTGCTTTTTGCTATTCCAGCTGATTGCTCCTCCTCCCAGCTTAAAGATGTAGGCAGAGCGACTCTTGCCATCAGTCTCACCACCCCAATCCGAGTCAGTGTACCCAACAACCTGCTCACCACCTTGGCGCTCATACCTGATGACACGATCAGCTGTGTCGACCAAGTACCTGAGTGCTCTCAGTGCAGCGCGCATGTGAATGCGTCTTGGTGCCACGCAGGACTGTGCAAGGGTGTTGACAGTGAAAGACATGTCAGGACGGGTGGTCACAGCAGCATACATCAAGCTGCCAATGAGACTCTGGTACACCTTGACATCAGCTGCAACACCTTCCTCAATCGACCAAGTACCATTCCTGATCTTAGAGAGATCATTGGGTGACATTGGAGTATGCACCCTATGGGTCTCCTTCAGCAGATCATCAAACCTTCCCTGGAGACCACGGACATACTTCTCCTGACCAATCTCCAACCACCCATCCTTGACCGACCTGCGAACCTCCACACCAAGGTACGTGGATACCTCACCTAGATCCTTCATCTGGTACCTCTGAGCAAGCACCTCCTTGACCTGACCGATCAGCTCCAAGCGTGGAGACACAAGCAAGAGGTCATCCACATACACCAATACATACACTGGCTCTTCATCCACAAACCTGATGTACAGAGCCTCATCACATGCACTGCGGTCAAACCCTGCTGCAATCAGGGTGGTACCAATCTCCTCATTCCAAGCACGAGGCGCTTGCTTGAGCCCATAGAGAGCTTTGCGCAAGCGATACACCCTACCTGTACCATCATCAAATCCCTCAGGTTGCCTCACATACACCTCCTCTTGAAGGACTGCATTGAGGTAAGCATGATCAACATCCTCCTGTTGTACATGCCACCCTTTTACCGTGGCTTCTGCAAGAAGCACCCGACCTGAGGTGAGCTTGCCCACAGGGGCAAATACCTGATCATGGTCCTTCTCGGGCTCCTGAGTGTACCCCTTAGCAACAAGGCGAACCTTGTGCTGTACCACCTTATCCTCCTTGTCAGTTTTCCTGCGGAAAACGTACCTGACCCCAATGGCCTTCTTACCTGGAGGTAAGTCGACCGGCTCTGGATCCCATACACCCATAGTGCGCATTGCATTTACCTCCTTCTCAGCGCCTGCCTTCCACGCAGGGCCCTCAGGGCCACGCAGGGCCTCAGCGAGTGTGCGTGGGACATCACCGGTGCTCACACCTGCCAGTGCAACACCTTCCACCTCCCTGGCCAAACACAGCATGCCCTCAACCACACCAGCATCCCCCCCTACCTCCTCACCACCTGTACCAGACTGGAGACCAAGCACCTGCAAGCCCGTAACCGGTGGTGGGGAGGTAGTCGCTGGTGACGGAGGGGCACCCGTAGAGAGAGGGACAGAGCGCTGACCAGAGGAGGAGGAAGAGGAAGTAGCATGTGTAGCGGATCTCCGCTGAATGACCGAGGGGCCACTGAGCTGCTGCAAGGGTGGGCTGCTGCTGCACCGACACACTCAGCGGTGCCGGTGGCCGTGATGAAGGTGGCATCTCAACGTCGTCAGCCGTTGCTGAGGGTGGCGAGAGTGGAAGAGGGGGGAGTTGGGAAATCGTAGCTGCATCCTGCAGAAGCTCCCCAAATCCCTTCGCCTTGTCCCAATCCTTCCACATCACATTCTCAAGAAAATCAACATCCCGAGCAATGCGAATGCGCATGAGAGAAGGGTCCAGCATGCGCCAACCCTTGCTCTCCATGTCCACCCCAACACAGACACACATGACAGCCCGTGCATCAAGCTTGCCACCCTTCTCATGCCCATGCAGCATGACACTCCCCATGCAACCCCAAATCCGAGCCATGCCCACATGCGGCTTTTGGCCGGACCACGCCTCCATTGGTGTGATGGAGGCAGGCAAAGCACTGTGGGTGACCCTGTTCTTAACCCACACGACCCACATCAATGCTTCACCCCACAAGCGAGCAGGGAGACCACTGTCGACCAATAATGTGCGAATCCCCTCTGCCATCGTCCTGTGCCATCTCTCCACGACCCCATTCTGCTGCGGTGTATCTGCGACACTCAATTGGGTTTTGATGCCAAACTCCGCTTTCCATGCTTTCACAGCGTCCCCCAAGAACTCGCCACCCCTGTCGGAACGAACAGCCTTCAGCTTCCGCCCACACTCCAACTCCACGTCCTTATACCACTGGCGAAGGACTTTTGCGACTGTGGCCGATTCCTTGTTGGGGAGTGGGAACGACCAAACTCGTCTGGTGAAGTCGTCAATGAGACTGAGGACATACACCGCTCCTCCCAGTGACTGTGTGCGCACTGGCCCCCACAAATCCATGTGGACCTCATCCAAAGGCCCAAGTGCCCGAGACGCCTCGTGGGGAAACGGCTTCCGAGCCGACTTTCCCAATAAGCAAGGCTCACATGGGGAGCAATCAGTGCTCCCCCCCCGATCTCCAAGCCCAGTAAACTGTTCCCCCGAGCCTCTGTTGCAATGTTGTGGGGGCGGTGTGACCAAGGCAGCGATGAGCAAGGGTCAATGGGGAAAATGAGGAGGAGGACCCAGCTGCAAGAGCACTGCCTTGTGTGCCCTGAGCAAGAGGAAGAGACATCCGCACCAATCCATGGTCCTTGCCCCTCTCCTTTTCTCCAATCGCCAACACCCTCCCCCCCCGTTTAAGAACACATTTCTTGCCCTTGAATGTGAAAATGACATCTCGAGAGTTGAGGTGTGGGACTGACAGCAGACGCGTGTGCATCTCAGGCACAAGGTGGACCTTTTGAATCCTCAGCAGCTGACCTCCAGCACCAACCACTGGCACCTCCCATGCCAACAGCTTTCACCACCCGTCGCCATCTCCCAATCTAACTCCCCGAACCTCTGGTGGCTGAAGCTGACTTTTGAAGTCCGATGCATAAGGAGTAAAGTTGTGGCTGGCCCTACTGTCAATCCACCACCCTTCTCGCGGCTGCTCCTCTCCCACTGCTGCAACTGCCTCTCCAACCACTGCCTCTACCTTGTCATCCTGCTCCTCATCCGCCACCTGTGCCTTGCCGTTGGATCCACGACCCCCCCGCTTTAAGAATGCCGGAATGCCTCCCTTAGGTCGATGAGGACATCGCTGCCATGCATGTCCCTCATCCCAACAGCCATGACACAACCCCCGAGGAGCCATGCCCTTGGACCCCCAGGGGAAATCAAGCACTCTTGCTTTGCCTTTTCCTTGACCCCATCTACCCGAGTTGGTGTCACTGCTGCTACCGCTGCCTCCATGCTTTCCGCCCTTGTCCCCATTTCCCCTGCCGCTGCTGCCCACTTTCGTACCCGCTCCAAAAGTGGCTACATCATCCGATCTTGGTGCGACACCAATCCGCATCTCCTCGCTCCTCAAGGAGGTAAGCAGCTGATCCTTAGTAAGCGATGGTGATTGGTTGTTCAACACTACCTTCAGCATCTCAAAGTGAGGAGGTAGTCCTTTGAGTACCCTCATCATCCACTCCTCAACCTCCTCCTTCCCTCCTGCAGCCAAGTACTTGGACCTCATTTTTCGGCACGCGCCCAGCATGCAGCCACTCCCTCCCCTTCTTTCATCTTCAAGGAAGAGAGTTCCTCAGAGAGTGCCATCCGGTTACACAATCCACGCTGAAGGTAGAACTCCTTCACTCGTGTGTATGCCGCTGCTGTGCCTGCAGGAACTCGGGTGACCGCTCTTGCTCCGCCATCAACAGGTGCGTTTCCCAACTCGGTCTTGCCGTCGAACCCCCGTACCAAGCGAATCAACTCATCTGGCACCAAGGCATTGCAGAATTGGGCAAATGCCTTTTGATTTGTCCTCTCCCACTTTAGCCGTGCGTCACCCGATGCAGGCCGCTCCTCCGAACCATCAAAGTACCCCCATAGATCGTGTGCCTCTGCCCATTGCTCGAATCGGAAGCTCCAAGTCCAATAGTCGCTCTCGTCGAACTTTGGCGCACTCTCCAGCTTCCCTTCGCCTGAGTCATGATCCATTTGCGGCAGGAGCGCTGAAGATTGACGTTGAGGTGGTGGTGGAGGCAACGGCGGTGACGGTGAAGATGATGCGGGCAGATTCACACCCTCTTGGTTATTAGAGCGTAACTCCGTGCTCAAACGTCTGAATGATGAGCCAACTGGCTCAGATGAATCCTTGCTACGAGACCGTTCCGATGATGTATCGCGCTCCTGGATCCCGCGTCCGAGCTGGCCGCTTAAACTCGTCGAAGTTGGCCGATTTCCCGTCAACGAAGACTCGACCGTTTCTCCCGATTTTTGGCTTGTTGGATGCGCCGTGGCCTCCTCTGTCGGCGTCTGCCCTCCATTTTTTTTTCCGCGCTTTAAATCTTCCCCGATTCGCGATTTGCCAATTCGTCCGCCGACTGTATTTCGCGAATTGCGTCCGATCCGCTCGTCGATTGGCAACGACCCGGGGCAATTGTTGTAGATCGTGCCGAGGCCTTTCGAACGGTATGCTCTACGTCTTGATCGGCCAAAGTTGACTGAGCGCCTCAGTGAATGGATGTCGTTCTTCTCGTCCTCCCGAACGGATCCACGCGATTTCCAGTAGTTTTCTTCTCTCCTCCCCTCCCACGTCCTGAGTCCGCCACGGTGCAATTTCGGCAGCTTTTCGGGAGGGATGGAAGCTATTTAGCTTCCACCAAGGTGTTATGATCACATTTCTTGAGTAGCTCCTATTCCAACAGATTGTTAGGCCTTCCTAGCTCTGATACCATGTTAGAATGGACTAAGCTACTAGCGGAAGCTTTAGTAGTCTTAGAGCTTCCTCCTAAAGCCTAGAAATCTTAGGAGCCCACTTGAGCATGAACCATGCTAGAACCAAAATGGTTTCCAAGAAGTGAAATTCCAACAAGAGAGAACCCTAACCTATAAGGTTTGGGAGGTGGTCCACTCTATAGAGTATACACCACAAGTTCTCCCAACCCAACCAATGTATTCTACACTACTATAGTGTAGATGTACCACTACATATGTTTATTGGAGCAACACGAATTAACCTTAATTCCAACACTTCTGACATCTGTGCTGTATGCATCGCTGCATTCATTCACCTACCATGGCACCTGGTCACAGGCTGATGAATCTACTAGCACCTTGCCCATGACAGGTGCCATCCACTCTCACTATCCATCACAGCCTTGCATTGCACCTATCCGGTACAGGTGCCACTCTAGCACTATCAGTCCTGCTTCCAGCCGGCACAGGTGCCCCTGTGTTCGTTGCGGTGCAGTGCGGTGCTGGAACATGAGGCTACTACCAGCACCAGTCACGATAACTGGTGAATCTAGAGGGACGAGATGCACCAAAATGGTGGGTGGGTGGATAAAGCTGTGAGGCGGTGTGAAGGGTGGACGCATCAGTCGGACACCAGGGTAGTGGTACAGTGGTACTGCAACACCTTCTCCACTGCTGGTGCTGTCAGTAGCGGACAAATCGTCAGCTTAAAAAGGTAGTAGTACAGTGGTACTGCAACACCTTCTCCACTGCTGCTTTGCGGCGCCTTAGGATAGGAGCCCGCGTGTGACGAGAGTCGATTGCTTAGGCGCCTCACAGATTGCATCAGGTGCTCATCAGGCGGGCACAAGGTAGTGCCGCAGCACCTTCTCCAGCGCTGCTTTGCTCACCGGCTTTGACATGTAGTCTGGCGAGAGGAACAGAGGGAGAGAGGGGAGAAGCATGGGCAGAGGGAAGGTGGACACGTATCAGGGAGGGCGGATCGGACAGCACGTTGAGGAGGTGTGAAGGTTAAAAGAGTCAGGCGGGCACCAGGTAGTGCCGCAACACCTTCTCCAGCGCTGCTTTGCTCACTGGCTTGGACATGTAGTCTGATGAGGGGAGAGAGGGGAGCAGGGAGGGAGAGACGGAGAAAATTACGGCAAGGGGGGAAAGGGGGAAAGGGAAGGAGGAAGCGAGAGAGAAGGATAATGAGCGTTACAGCAAGACGACAGGGAGGTTGGAGAGTGGGTGGAGGAAATGTGGGAGAGCAGTGAGAGGAAGGGAAGGTAGTGCACCAGATAGTTGGTTCTGGCACATGCTCTTGTGCTGCATGCTCTTGTGCTGCATGCTCTTGTGCTGCATGCTCTTGTGCCACATGCTTTGCTTGCTCACCTGTCATGCCAGCTGCCAAGCACTGCTCCCGATCGCCTTTCAGCGCATTGGCCGTCTGACAACACACACGTGGGGAGATTTTTAACAGGGCAAGGAGGAGAATGGTAACCAATCAGAAAGGAAGACTACAGCTGGAGACAACAAAACGAATAGGCTTTAGGGAGCTTAGTCAATCGGAGCCAAGTAGCAGTAGAAGCCGGGAGGCGAGCAGAGAAGGCAGGCGAGGAAGCAGAGCGGTGAGAAGATAAGGCGGGCGAGGAAGCAGCGAGGTGCCCTGCTGGTGTACTGGCGCTTGGGAGAGAACTCACGAGCGCCACAATTGTGACTGGTGGCTGCCCTCTTGCCGCCTCCAGCTCTCGGATCTTGCTGCTGGCCGTCCACCCGTCCATCTCCGGCATCTGTGGGCATGGACAAACACAGATTCGGAATAGGAATGGGCAAGAGATTGGGGAATAAGACCAGAACATGAACGGGGAAGAGATGGACTAGGGTTGCTGACGTGGCAGTTCATGGGATGAGGTTGCTGACCTGGCAGTTTATGAGGAAAAGGTTGCTGACCTGGCAGTCCATGGAATAAGGTTGCTGACCTGGCAGTCCATGAGGATAAGGTTGTTGATTTGGCATTCCATGAGGATAAAGTTGCTGACCTGGCAGTCCATGAGGATAAGGTTGCTGATTTGGCATTCCATGAGGATAAGGTTGCTGACCTGGCAGTCCATGAGATAAGGTTGCTGACCTGGCAGTCCATGAGGATAAGGTTGCTGACCTGGCTGTCCATGAGGATAAGGTTGCTGACCTGGCAGTCTATGAGGATAAGGTTGCTGACCTGGCAGTCCATGAGGATAAGGTGGCTGACCTGGTAGTCCACGAGGAAAAGGTTGCTGACATGGCAGTCCATGAGGATAAGGTTGCTGACATGGCAGTCCATGAGGATGAGGTTGCTGACCTGGCAGTTCATGAGGATGAGGTTGCTGACCTGGCAGTTCATGAGGATAAGGTTGCTGCAGTCCATGAGGATAAGGTTGCTGACCTGGCAGTCCATGAGGATAAGGTTGTAGTGGTTCTTCTCGGAGAGGTTAACTGCCTCGAGCCCGTTGTTGGCGAGATCCACACTCACTCCCAGCATGGCTAGCATCGACTTGGCCACCTTCTGGTTGATCTGTGGGTTGTGGAAACAGGTGAGGGGATCACAGGATTGCAAGAGGAGGTGAAGAACGGTGGAGTGTGGTTCGTTGCTGGTTCTTCTTGGAGAGGTTAACTGCCTCGAGCCCATTGTTGGCGAGATCCACACTCACTCCCAGCATGGCTAGCATCGACTTGGCCACCTTCTGGTTGATCTGTGGGGAGTGAAGTGAAGACGGGTGAAGACAGGTGATGGCCTCAGGATTGCAGCAGGTGAAGAATGGCAGGTGGGTTTCGTTGTTGCCGAGCCCCTCCACACACACTCCCAGCATTGCGAGCATGGATGGGGATGTGTGGACTTGGCCACCTTCTGGTTGGTCTGTGGATTGGGATGTGTTGAGTGTGGACCAGATGAAAGAGGGGACATCATGCAACTCCTTGAGTGAGATGATGCAGCGAGGAACAGCCTATGGATGGTGAGATCCACATTCACGCCCAGCATGGCTGGCTGGCATGGACTTGGCCACCTTCTGGTTGATCTGCAGGTTGGGAACACAGATGGGTGGGTCACACGATCGCAGCAGGTGAAGAGCGGTAGAGTGTGGTTGATTGTTGGTGTGGCCCATGCTCACTCCCAGCATCACCAGCACTGACTTGCCACCTTCTGGTTTGAGCTGTGTGGCCCCTCTGGTCAGACGATGTGTCAAGGGGCCATTTCCTCTGGGAGACGTTTCAGAACGTGACTCAACACATTGACCACCACCAACTGGCCTTGACCAGCGTTGACCAGCGTTGACTCACCGCATTGTCTTCTGCCAGCAATATCCGGCCGCTAAGCTTCGGTCCGCTGGGCTTGCCCCCTCCTGCTCGCGTGCCCACCCCGCTTGCCCGCCCTCCCCTTGCCGCCCCTCCTGCTCCTCCCTGCTGCAGCAGGCTCTCCCCCCCTGGCGTCGCCCTCAGTGCCGCTTCTAGAGCTTCCATTAAAGCCTTGGGGCGGACCTGTGGTGGTAAGGGGTGAGATGGAGGAAGATGGGAATGGGGGTTACAGGGAAGGAGTGGGTGCAGGGACTGCAGCAGACTCTCCCCCCCTGGTGTCGCCCTCAGCGTCGCTTCTGGAGCCTCCATCAGAGCCTTGGGGCGAAGAGGGGAGGGAGGAAGGGGGAGGGGAGAGTGGGGAGGGGGAGAGTGGGGGAGAGCATATATATACCATGCAATCCAAGCTATATAGAATACCTCCATGTCAACCAACCAACCCACCATCCACCATGCCATGCCGCAGTGTGTGTTTTCTGAGAATTCTAAAAAAACACACATTTTGAGAATTCTCAATAAACACGCAATCCAAGTTATGTAGAATCCCTCCATGTACACCCACCATCCCACCCACCATCCCACCCACCATCCCACCCACCATCCCACCCACCATCCCACCCACCATCCCACCCACCATCCCACCATCCACCATGCCATGCCTTCCCACCACCACAGCACACCATACCATACCATCCCAGACCGCGCAACCCCACCCAACCCCACGCCACCCCACAATACCACACTGTCCCTCCGCAACATACCATGGGCTTGTTGAGCAGGAGAGGCGGCGAGCGGTCGTGCCAGTGCCTGACGGCTCTGAGCTCTGCCTCTGTCTTTTCTGTGACCTGCGTGCGATTCAGCAGCAGCACCACGCCCACCCTGTCCCTCCCCAGACACTCCAGCACCTCCTGTGGGCAATGAGAGGGAGAGGATGACAGTGAAGGGGCATTCGTATAAGTGGGAAGGCTCGAGCCTGTGCTGCACTCAGCTACCGTTCAGCAGCAGCACCACGCCCACCCTGTCCCTGCCTAAGCACTCCAGCACCTCCTGTGGGGTTGAAACGTTGAAGTGAAAGGGGCCGTCCGGGAAGACAAGGGGGAGTGAGGAGGGTTGAGTTGAGTGCTGCAGCCTGTACTGCCCTCAGCTGCTGTTCAGCAGCAGCACCACACGCACCCTGTCCCTGCCCAGACACTCCAGCACCTCCTGTGGGCAATGAGAGGGAGAGGAGGGCAACAGATAACGATACAAAACAAGTGGGGAGGGTTGAGTGCTGCAGCAGCACCACACCCATCCTGTTACTGCCCAGACACTCCGGCACCTCCTGTGAGAGAGGAGAGGGAGAGGAAGGCAACAAACCACGATTCAGAATGAGTCGGGAGGGTTGAGTGCTGGAAGCTCTACTGCCCTCAGCTGCTGCGGTTCCGCAGCAGCAGCACCACGCCCACCCTGTTCCTGCCCAGACACTCCAGCACCTCCTGTTGGGTTGAAAAGCTGGACCATGCATGAGGGGAGAAAGGGGCAGAGAAGTGGAGTATAGGGTGGGATAGGATAAGAGAGTGGGGCATTATCAGCTAAAGTGGAGCGTTGACTCAGGTCAACCATCACAGCATCATAGTCCCCTCCGCCACCCCTCCTGCTTACTGCTATCCCTCCACCACTCGACAAGTTGTTGTGACACTAGCACCAACACCACTACAACTCACTTTTGAGTCGACTCAAAAGTCAACAAGTTGTTGTGACACTAGCACCAAAACCACTACAACTCACAACAAACCTTCAGCCAGGGTGGGGCGTTGACTCAGGTCAACCATCACAGCGACATTATCAGCCCTCGTAACATTCGCGTCAGGGCGTTGACTCACAATCACATTAGCATCAGCCAGAGTGGGGCGTTGACTCAGGTCAACCATCACCGCATCATAGTCCTCCGCCACGCCCTCCCGCTCGCTGCCATCTCTCCACCGCATGGACGGCGCCAGCCGGGCGACGGGGGCGGGCGGCAGAGTGCCAGCTGGCAGGCGCTGCAGAATGGCTTCCTCTGGCGTGGCGATGAGGAGCGAGTGAGGCACGTGCCAGGCTGTCAGCTGCTTTGATATGGCTGACGCTGTGACCTGGAGAGATAGAGGGGGAAGGGGAAGAGGGCGAGGAGGGAGAAGGAGACGGAAAAGGGAAAAAGGGTTTCATCACACGTTAGGGCGAGCATGGAGAGGAGGGAGTGCAGGCCGGCTGGCAGGCGCTGCAGAATGGCTTCTTCTAGCGTGGCGATGAGCAGCGAGTGCGGCACGTGCCAGGCTGTCAGCTGCTTTGATATGGCTGACGCTGTGACCTGGAGAGAGGAGGGGGGGAGGGGGGGGAGGGGGGGAGGGGGGGAGGGGGGGAGGGGGGGGTGAAGAAAGGGGGGAATGAGCAACGAGGGAAGGGGAAAGAAGGAAGCGGGCTCAAGTTACATGGCAGGTAGGGTAAGCTTCTAGCGGGCAGGGAGTGCAGCAGCTGGGTGGCGGGGGCGGGCGGCAGAGTGCCAGCTGGCAGGTGCTGCAGCAGAATGGCTTCCTGTGGCGTGGCGATGAGGAGTGAGTGAGGCACGTGCCAGGAGTCTCAGATTCAGCAACTCATCCGTCACACTCCCCCAATAGCCACTAGTGTGCTCTGAACTCACCTGCACCACTCTACATCCCTCTACACCATGCTACACACCAATCCTTATGCTCACCTGGATCGGCGAGATAACCAGCAGTCTCAGATTCAGCAACTCATCCGCCACACTCCCGATAGCCAATGGGATGCTGCCACCTGACAACGGCCCCCTCCTCCCCTCCCCCCTTCCCCCTTCCCCTCCGCCCGCCCCCCCTCCAGTAGAGGAAGACGTGGGGAGGCAGAGCGGGATTGCTGACTCAGACACGACAAGGCTGCTGCTGCTGCACTGATTGGCCAGCGATGACGTGGACAGGGAGAGCGCTGACGCGTACGCGGGGTGGTGGGCGTTGATTGGCAGGTGCACTGTGAAAGTGGTGCCCACGTGGAACTCACTCTCCACTGAGATGCTGCCTCCCATCAGCTCCACCAGCTGTGCAAGTGGTAAGAAGAGTGATGAGAAGCGAAAGAGAAAGAGGGGGCGAGATTGGGTAGTGGAGGAGAGAGTGAGCTGGTGGGCAGGTGACCGTGGAGCCCACGTGGAGCTCGCTTTCCACTGTGAAGCTCCCTCCCATCAGCTCGACTAGCAGGAGACGAGGAGGGAGAGAGCGAGGAGAAAATGGGGAGAGTGGAGAGGGTAGAGGGTAGGGTCCGTCAGGATGACTGTTGACTGGGCTGTCAGTCTGGCGGGCGTCTCATGCGAGTCTGCCGCGCAGAAGACGACTTTTGAGGCGATTTTTGAGGCGCCTCAAAAATCAACTCAATGAAGACGACTTTTGAGGCGCCTCAGAGGATGACTGTTGACTGGACTGTCAGTCTGGCGGGCATCTCATGCGAGTCTGCCGCGCAGAAGCATGGCAGGAAACGCCTCTCTCCGCTCTGCTCCACTTTTGCTTCATTGCACCTTCCTCGTATTCACCATCCCTCAAAGGCGCCACCAGGAAACCCAATATATGTTTTTTAGCGGACTTTACCAGGACATGAATTGGACTCACTCACCCACGCACAGAGAATTGAACACGAGTTAACCTGGGACCCACCTGGGACCCACCCATGCACGCACCTGTTTTGAGATGGCAAGACCCAGCCCGGTCCCTCCGAACTTGCGTGTCGTGGATGCATCCACCTGGTGGGTTTAGAGCGGGTAGAGTGCGAGAGTGAGGGAGGGCAGGGAGAGTGAGGGATGGGAAACATGGGACGCAATGCCAGAAGGGAACGGAGGGAGGAAGGGAGAGAGAGAGAGGGGAGGACGCTACAGCAACATGAGAGACGGAACGCGGCGTGGAGGGGTTCATGCACTGTCAGTATGGTTGGGAAAACAGTCAGGAAGAGGGGTTCATGCACTGCCACACTGCAACCAAGCATGAAGCAGCAGAGAAAGAGAACATTCCAGGCCAGTCTAAGCCCCTGACTGAACTCGTGCGTTGACTTGACCTCATCGATCAGGTTGGTCCCTGTGCCATTGGTGGTCCCCCCCATGCTCCATAATCCATTCTTGAGGCGCCTCAAAACGATTTTTGAGGCGCCTAAAAAATTGCCATTGGTGGTCCTCCCCTCCCCATGCTCCATAATCCATTCAGCAGACTGTTGAGTCAACCCAGAGATGGACTTTTCAACAAAGACCAATCAGGGCACAGCTCCATTCCGCATTTTAAGGCGCCGCAAAAATCGACCAGCCCACAAAGTCAAGCCTGCTGCTCTGTTCCGTTCCTTCCAGCGCTTACCTGAGAGAACTTAGTAAAAAGCCGGCCGAGTCGCTCCTTGGGAATACCGATGCCAGTGTCAATGACCTGGCACACCCAGAACTGCTGCGGTACCAATGGGCCGCTGTTGGGTGCAGAGGTGTTGGTGGTGAGGGTGGTGGTGGTGGAAGAGGCGGAGGAGGAGGCGGGGAGAGCGGGGTGAGACGGGGAGGAGGGGAGGGCAGGGGCGGTGTAGGAGGAGAGGCGGAAGATGACGTGTCCACGTTCGGTGAACTTGATGGCGTTGGATACGAGGTTGATTAGCACCTGGTGGAGCCAGCGAGGGGCATGGGAGTAGGGGGATATGGCAGCAGTAGGGAGCAAAGGGAGCAGGGGGGATAATGTGTCCACGTGCCTTGTTCCATGCATGCAACCAACCAGACGCACCTGCAGAGTGCGCCCGGAATCCCCAATGAGGAAAATAGGCATATCCGGGCCGATCTCAATGACCACCTCAAGCCCCCCTCCTCTCCTCTCCCCTCTCTCTACTCTATCCTCTCCCCCCTTCCCTGACGCACCTGTAGAGTTCTCCCCGAGTCTCCAACCAGGAATGTGGGAGTGTCCGGGCCGATCTAAATGACCACCTCCAGCCCCTTGCTCTCCGCGCTGGTTTTCTGAGAATTCTTAAAAAATATCAGCAGCTCCGCCACGCACTCCACGGCCTGTAGCGCGTTGAAGAGCGTCTGCTCTGCTCTGCTGCATGCAACCACCCAGTCCCATCACCCTATGCCTGTCCTCTCTCTCCCCCGTACGCACCTGCAGTGTTCTTCCTGAATCCCCAACCAGGAACGTGGGAGTGTCCGGGCCGATCTCAATGACCACCTCCAGCCCCTTGCTCTCCGCGTTGTGGATCAGCAGCTCAGCAACTCTCTCAACGGCCTGCAGCGCGTTGAAGAGCGTCTGCTCGATCTCCAGCTTGCCGGACTCGATCTTGGAGTAGTCGAGGATGTCGTTGATGATCTGCAGCAGCATGTCGCCCGAGTCGCGGATCGTGACCACACGATCCCGTTGTTCGGGGGTCAAGTGGGTGTCGAGAAGGAGGGCCGTCATGCCCACGACGCCATTCATGGGGGTGCGGATCTCGTGTGACATGGTGGCCAGAAAATCTGCAAGTGGGAGGGAAAAAAGGAAGTTGACAGGGGCAGTGAATGGGGTGAAGAACTTGCTCAATCTTGGAGTAGTCGAGAATGTCGTTGATGATCTGCAGCAGCATGTCGCCCGAGTCGCGGATCGTGACTACTCGGTCGCGCTGTTCTGGTGTGAGGTCTGTGTCGAGGAGCAACGCTGTCATGCCCACCACGCCGTTCCTTGGAGCCCTGATCTCGTGGGACATGGTGGCGAGGACATCTGCACGTCAGAGGGGAGGGGGAGGGACAAGGGGAGTGACAAGGGGAGTGAAGGGGAGTGACAAGGGGAGGGACAAGGGGAGTGACAAGGTGATTCGATCTTGGACTAGTCAAGAGAATGTCGTTGATGATCTGCAGCAGCATGTCTCCTGAACCCCGTATGGTAACCACCCGATCCCTCTGCTCTGGGGTCAGGTCGGTGTTCAGGAGCAACGCTGTCATGCCCACCACGCCGTTCATAGGCGTCCTGATTTCATGGGACATGGTGGCGAGGAAATCTGCAACGGACGGGGGAAAAGAGGGAGCGGGCGGGGATAGTGAGTTGAAGAGCGTGTGATCTTGGAGTAGTCGAGGATGTCGTTGATGATCTGCAGCAGCATGTCGCCCGAATCTCTAATAGTCACCACACGGTCGCGCTGCTCTGGGGTTAAATCGGTGTCCAGGAGCAGTGCTGTCACGCCCGCCCACCACTTCCGTTCATGGGGGTGCGGATCTCGTGGCTCATGGGGGTGCGGATCTCGTGGCTCATGGGGGTGCGGATCTCGTGGCTCGTGGGGGTGCGGATCTCGTGGCTCATGGGGGTGCGGATCTCGTGGCTCATGGGGGTGCGGATCTCGTGGCTCATGGTGGCGAGGAAGTCTGGAGGCCGGGGGTTTGCACAAGGGAAACGAGGGACATCAAGTTAGATGGCGAGATCTGGAGCTGTGTCTCTATCTACTTGGACCATTCAAACACCTTTCTCAACATGATGACAGGGTGCACATGTGCTTATGTGCATGTGTGTGTACTCGTGCGCGTGCGTATGGGCATGTGTGCGTATGTGCATGTGTGCATGTGCCATCACCGGCCAGATGCTCACCTGCTTTGGCCTGCGATGCCCGTTCAGCCTCGTCCTTAGCCTGCACCAAGCCCTGCTCGAGCATCTTCTTCTCTGTGATGTCCGTGGGTGAACCCACAAACCCACAAACCCGTGTGCACCCACGATTACCACCCCACTCTTCCAGCCCTCCCTCCTCACACACCTGCTTTAGCTTGTGAAGCCCGTTCAGCCTCGTCCTTAGCCTGCACCATGCCCTGCTCGAACATCTTCCTCTCCGTGATGTCTGTGTGCGTGCCCACAAACCGCAGCGGTTCCCCGTCCTCCGTCTTGCTCAGCACCTTGCCGCGATGCAGGAACCAACTGGGGGAGGTGGTGGGACGCAAGCGAGCGAGGCACTGGGTGGGCGACAGGCGCACTGGATGGGTGACAGGCGCACTGGATGGGTGACAGGCGCACTGGATGGGTGACAGGCGCACTGGATGGGTGACAGACGCACTGGATGGGTGACAGACGCACTGGATGGGTGACAGACGCACTGGATGGGCGACAGACGCACTGGATGGGCGACAGACGCTCTGAGGGCCTGCAACGCGCCCAGCATCTATGATGCGTCAGCATTGGCTGCGTCTAGCTACTTGGCCTCCCTCCTTGCGTCTGAGCCGTTCACTCGCCTTCCATCTCACCTGTAGCTGCCGTCCTTGCATCTGAGCCGTTGCTCGTTCACAAACTGAGCAGTCACACCGTCCAGATGCTCCTTGAGATCAGCATAAGCCCTGTCCTTGTCCTCTGGGTGCAACAGACGATCCCACTCGTCCAACGTCGACCCTATGTCGCCAGGCTCGTAGCTGGGGTGGGGGAGAGGGAGGATGAATGGGAAGAGGGGAGGAGAAGGGGGGTGTTACAGCAGATGCTCCTTGAGATCAGCATACGCCCTGTCCTTGTCCTCTGGGTGCAACAGGCGATCCCACTCGTCCAGTGTTGACCCTATGTCGCCAGGCTCGTAGCTGTGAGGAATGGGGGGGGGGGAAGACGAGGACTTGGGGTGACGAGGGTGTATAAGCCCTGTCCTTGTCCTCTGGAGCCAATTTGTCCAGGCTCGTAGCTGGGGGGTTGGGTGGGAGAGGAAGTGGGGAGAATGCGCGAGGAGAGGGAGGAGGCGCGAGGAGAGGGAGGAGGCGAAGGCGGGAAAGGAGGAATGCGAAGTAATTCATATGATTCTTGAGGCTTGCATACGCGCAGTCCTTGTCCTCTGCGTGTGGAGAAGGGCAGCCAATTCGGTAATTAGAAGGTTCAACGGCATCAAGGCACTCTAGGACAAACGCTAGGAGTGATAAGCAGGTTGTCAACCCAAACTCTTCTCCATGCTGAACGCCACCCTACCCTGTACTGTGCTCATGAACAGTCCACTCACCCCAGCATCTGTTTCCATCAGTCGGAGAGGAACATGGTGTTGTCACGCACGTTCCAGTCAGCATGCTCTCTGGAACACCCCAAGCTACCGCGATCTACTCACCCCAGCATGTTATCAGCTACTGCCCTGCACTCACCCCAGCATGTTATCAGCTACTGCCCTGCACTCACCCCAGCATGTTATCAGCTACTGCCCTGCACTCACCCCAGCATGTTATCAGCTACTGCCCTGCACTCACCCCAGCATGTTAACGGCTACTGCCCTGCACTCACCCCAGCATGTTATCAGCTACTGCCCTGCACTCACCCCAGCATGTTATCAGCTACTGCCCTGCACTCAACCCAGCATGTTATCAGCTACTGCCCTGCACTCACCCCAGCATGTTATCAGCTACTGCCCTGCACTCACCCCAGCATGTTATCAGCTACTGCCCTGCACTCACCCCAGCATGTTATCAGCTACTGCCCTGCACTCACCCCAGCATGTTATCAGCTACTGCCCTGCACTCACCCCAGCATGTTATCAGCTACTGCCCTGCACTCACCCCAGCATGTTATCAGCTACTGCCCTGCACTCACCCCAGCATGTTATCAGCTACTGCCCTGCACTCACCCCAGCATGTTATCAGCTACTGCCCTGCACTCAACCCAGCATGTTATCAGCTACTGCCCTGCACTCACCCCAGCATCTGTTTCCATCGGTCGGAGAGGAACATGGTGTTGTCGCGCACGTTCCAGTCCCAAGCTGTTGCCACACCCACGTGCTTGTTTCAACACCACAAGCCACTCTTACGTTCAGATTCAAACCCACTCCACTCACTCACCCCCGAACGTGCAGCACTCACCCCCGAACGTGCAGCACTCACCCCAGCATCTACTTCCATCGGTCTGAGAAGAACATGGTGTTGTGTTGTCTCGCAAGTTCCAGTCCCACGTTCATGCAACGTCAGCACGCTTGCTTCAACACCACAAGCTACCCTGTGTTCAAATCAAACCCACTGCACTCACCCGAGCATCTGTTTCCAGCGGTCGGAGAAGAACATGGTGTTGTCGCGCACGTTCCAGTCCCACACACCGTCGTCGCTGCCTGACAGGGCGTACAGCCATCGCTCCTCGCTCTCCTGCTCACACATGCGATGTGTGTGTGGGGTGGTACAGGGGAGAAGCGGTAAGGGCTTGTAGATCAAGGACATCCAGTCCCACACGCCGTCGTCGCTGCCTGACAGCGCGTACAGCCATCGCTCCTCGCTCTCCTGCTCGCGCATGCGATGTGTGTGTCAGAGGGGGGCAAGGAGGGGTGTTTGTGTGGTAAAAAGGGACAAGTGGTGAGAGAGGTTGCTGATCGAGAAGATCCGGTCTCTTGAGAATTCTCAAAAAACATACACTGCACCATCACTGCCACCACTGCCCACGGCGAAGTGGGTGCGAATTGCAACGGTCCGCTCCAACCCCACCCAATATACACTCAACCCAACCCAACCCATCAAACCAACCTTGAAGACGGTGTCATACGTGCCCTTGGAGGCTTGGAGACTGGCTTGATATTCAAGCAAGGGCTCCAACGCTCCCACGCTCCCACAACAACTCGGTGGACCCACCTTGAGCTTCTTCTCAGCGTCCAGCCATTCTGAAATATCCCTCAGCACGGCCACATAGAACACCGTGTCATACATTCCCTTGACGCAGACACCTCTAGTGGGAGCGTGCTGCCGTCCAATCGCCCACACGCCTGCAGTTGTCTCTCTCGTAGCATTAGCCATGCTCTCATGCCGCTCACCTTGAGTTTCTTCTCAGCGTCCAGCCGTTCTGAAATATCCCTCAGAACGGCCACATAGAAGACGGTGTCAAGAGTTTTTGGTTACCGACACCTCCAGAGGTGCCCAATCCAAACCACAGCCAACCTAAGGAAGGGACCCACCTTGAGCTTCTTCTCGGCGTCCAGCCTCTCAGAGATGTCTCGCAGCACGGCCACATAGAAGACCGTGTCGTACGTGCCCTTGGAGACCGACACCTCCAGAGGGAACGTGCTGCCATCCACCCGCCTGCCGATGCCCTTGTGCACCTTGCCACTCGCCGCGTCCAGGCCTGTGTGCAACAGAAGCAAGGTATTGAAAGCAGGATGTATGATGAGGCTTTTGAGTCGCATCAGAACAGGATTCGTGGCAGAAGAAGGTGCGAGAGAGCGAGCACAAAGTCACAGTGCGCTTCCTTCCACTTCAAGTGCGAATGTGTGTGAGTGAGTGTGCGTGTGCAAAGCAGAGGAGCACTGTGACTTCATGCTCGTCCACTTCTTCCCCTTCCCCTCTCCCCTCTTCCCCTTCCCCCATTCCACATTCCCCCTCTCCCCCACCTCACACCTCGTGCCAAAAAGTCTCTCTGGCCGTTGATCTCCACCATGCAATCCTGGAACTGCAGAGCAGCTAGGCTAGTAGCATAGCATAGCATGTATCCACCCTATCCATCTATGTGAATTTTACTTTTGAGAATTCCCAAAAGTAAAATTCACATGGCTAGTAGCATAGCATAGCATGTATCCACCCTACCCATCCGCCATCTCACCTCGTGCCAAAAAGTCTCGCTGGCCGTTGATTTCCACCATCAGATCCTGGAACTGCAGATTGGGCGGCGGCGTGACGTTGCTGCTGTCACGGCTGATGATGCTGCCCCCCGCCGCCACAGCAGCAGCAGCAGTGCCGTTGGTGCTGCTGCTGCCGTTGGTGTCGGAGGGGGTGGGCGAGTAGCCAAACATCTGCCGTGCTGAGAGGTTCATGGATGTGACGTGGCCGCTGTGAGAGAGCGACATGATGCCCTCCTTGGCCACCTGAGGTGGCGGGGAGTGTGGGATTGGGAGGCAGAGACAGAGAGAGGTTCATGGATGTGACATGGCCACTGTGAGAGAGCGACATGATTCCCTCCTTTGCCACCTGGCGGGGGGTCATGAGGATAAGGTGAGTGGGGGATTGGGGGGTTGGGCAATAGAGAGTGAGAGGCAGGAACAGCAGCAGCAGCAGCTCCGTTGGTGCTTGTGCTGTGCCGTGCTGTGCCGTGCTGTGCTGTGCCGTGCTGTGCTGTGCCGTGCTGTGCCGTGCTGTGCTGTGCCGTGCCGTGCTGTGTTGTGCCGTGCTGTGCTGTGCTGTGCCGTGCCATGCTGTGCTGTGCTGTGCCGCGTGCCGTGCCGCGCCGTGCTGCGCCGCGCCGCGCCGTGCTGTGCTGTGCCGTGCTGCGCTGTACTGTACTGTGATCTGATGCGCACACTCGCTCAATCTCTCTCTCCCCCATTCCTCACCTGCACAACGCTGGACAGGTGCAGCTCAGCCTCCTTTCTCCTCTTCCGCTCATTCACCGCGTAGATCATCTGAGCAATTGTCATCGTCAGCGGCTCAATCTCCTTCACCAGCTGCTCGTCGTACCCCTGCAGGCGATTGGCCACCCCGAATATCCCTATCAGCTCCGTGCCTGCACAGGGGAGAGCGGGGGGGAGGGGCGTAGTACGTGGGGTATATGGGGGAGAAGAGGGGAAAAAAGAAGAGGCTTCAATCTCGTTCACCAGCTGCTCGTCGTACCCTTGGAGTCGATTCACCATTCCGAAGATCCCAATCAGCTCCGTGCCTGCACAGGGAAAGGGTGAACGGAGAACAATGGGAGGTTGAATCAATGTCCTTCACCGGCTACTTGTCGTACCCTTGCAGTCGGCACTCCTCGCGTGCAGGTCACTACGAGCGTCGTTGGAGAGAGTGCCTGCTGCCCCGCCCCGCCAGCACCACAGCACCATGCAGTGTGTACATTTTGGTGAACAACACGAGTAAATGCCAGTCAAGGCATCTCTACCCCCTGTTCCCTGTCCCTTTCTCACCTCCCTCCCACACTCAACCACACCCACTCAATGACCCACCAGTATAAAGCGAATGCCCATGAATTTCTCGATCACAGGGTGGCCAGGCGGCACTGCTCTGGTGCGGGGGTCATTGCGAGCTCATTGGAGACCACCTGCTGCCCCGTCAGCACCCCTTCTCCTGATAACCTTGCTTCCTGATAGCCACCTCTCTCCTCTTTCCCTTCACACACCTATCCTTCACCCCCCCTTCATCCTCCCTTCCCCCCCACCTTCCACACACATACCCACCCTCTCTCACCCACCTGTGTACAGCGGGATACCCATGAACTTCTCAATCACAGGGTGGCCAGGCGGCACTCCCCTCGCACGCGGGTCATTCCGGGCGTCGTTGGAGAGCACCTGCTGGCCCGTCCGTCAGCACCCCTTCCTGCCAGCCACCCCTCTCCCCCTTCCTCTCACCCACCTGTATACAGCGGGATGCCCATGAACTTCTCAGTGAAATCCCAGGGTGGCCGGGCGGCACTCCTCTCGCCCGCGGGTCGTTGCGGGCGTCGTTGGAGAGAACCTGCTGGCCCGTGAGCACAACAGCGCCGTGCAGCGTGTTCATGCTGGTGAACACGCGCCCCACAGCGTGTTCATGCTGGTGAACACGCGCCCCTTGTGCACCCAACTCTACTACCTTCCCCCCTGTCCCCCTGTCTCCTCCCTCCCACACCCCACCGCACCCAACCACACCCTATGTAAAACCCACCTGTATAGAGCGGGATGCCCATGAACTTCTCGATCACAGGGTGGCCGGGCGGCACTCCTCTCGCCCGCGGGTCGTTGCGGGCGTCGTTGGAGAGAACCTGCTGCCCCGTGAGCACGACAGCTCCGTGCAGCGTGTTCATGTTGGTGAACACGAGGCCCTTGTGCGCGTTCGCCGCGTACCATGCCCGCAGCTCCTTGGTCCATGCCACGTTCGTCATTGCATGCGTCTGCACAAGGGGTGGGGTGAGCCGGGGGAAGGCAGGGGGAATTGTTGAAGGGACGGAGCAAGGAAGGGAGAATGGAGGGAGCGAGCGTGCAAGAGTGAGTCCCTGACAGCACTGCAGCGCCGTGCGGGCACGTAACACTGGCCCCAGATACGCAGACTCTCTCAGGCGAGCGGCCATATCATCCCGGTCCCAGCCCAGCACAGTGGGTGCTTGAGGAACAGCGGGTGTTAAACGGCATTTCAGGCCGGCCCAGCACAGTGGGTGCTTGAGGAACAGCGGGTGTTAAACGGCATTTCAGGCCGGCCCAGCACAGTGGGTGCTTGAGGAACAGCGGGTGTTAAACGGCATTTCAGGCCGGCCCAGCACAGTGGGTGCTTGAGGAACAGCGGGTGTTAAACGGCATTTCAGGCCGGCCCAGCACAGTGGGTGCTTGAGGAACAGCGGGTGTTAAACGGCATTTCAGGCCGGCCCAGCACAGTGGGTGCTTGAGGAACAGCGGGTGTTAAACGGCATTTCAGGCCGGCCCAGCACAGTGGGTGCTTGAGGAACAGCGGGTGTTAAACGGCATTTCAGGCCGGCCCAGCACAGTGGGTGCTTGAGGAACAGCGGGTGTTAAACGGCATTTCAGGCCGGCCCAGCACAGTGGGTGCTTGAGGAACAGCGGGTGTTAAACGGCATTTCAGGCCGGCCCAGCACAGTGGGTGCTTGAGGAACAGCGGGTGCTAAACGGCATTTCAGGCCGGCCCAGCACAGTGGGTGCTTGAGGAACAGCGGGTGTTAAACGGCATTTCAGGCCGGCCCAGCACAGTGGGTGCTTGAGGAACAGCGGGTGTTAAACGGCATTTCAGGCCGGCCCAGCACAGTGGGTGCTTGAGGAACAGCGGGTGTTAAACGGCATTTCAGGCCGGCCCAGCACAGTGGGTGCTTGAGGAACAGCGGGTGCTTGAGGAACAGCGGGTGTTAAACGGCATTTCAGTCCGGCCCAGCACACAGCCCGGGCCTCGAAGCTCAGCAGGTATAAGGCAGACACACCCCACGCCCCACACACACTCCACACAGGCCGAGTCCATCCCAGCGCCCATCACCGAACAGCACCTTGAGGTAGGGCGTGCCATCGGCCTTGAGCAGAGCGGAGGAGATGAAGCCAAAGCTGGACTCGGTCACCTCCAGGAGCGCAGACAGCAGGTAGTCAAACACCAGACTGCCGTTGGGCTCCTGCGGGGGAGAAGTGGGGAGGAGATGGGAGAGGGGGGAAGGGCAGGGGAATAGATAGAGGGGAAGGTATGAGAGAGAGGGAAGGGGGATGAGTCTCCGAGCTGGAGTTGGTGACCTCCAGCAGTGCGGAGAGCAGGTAGTCAAACACGAGGCTGCCGTTGGGCTCCTGCGGGATGGGCGGGGCGGGGTATGGATGGTAGAGGAGGGGACGGAAGTTGTCGGATGGGGGAAAAACGAGGGGAGGCGAGGGGAGGCGAGGGGAGCAGAGGGGCAGTTAGGGAAGGGGCAAGGGTGGTGAAGGGGCAAGGGTGGTGAAGGGAAACGAGTGAAACTGCCAGCAAGGACCCCATTCGCACAGGACAATGGCCAGGATGGCTCGCAGCAGAGAGATCATGCCAAGGACCATGCCAGCAACCGCCTTTTGCCATGATGCATGCAGCAGCACGCTCAGCACCGCCCGTGTGAACAGAGCACGGGCTTCACCGGCCTCCGAACCCACCGTATAAATGAAACACGCTTGGCGCGCCCCGCCTACCCACCTACCCACCTTGTCAACAAAGCACAGCAGCTTCCCCTCAAGTGCCTCTACACGCCTTTCACCGGCCTTTGCCGCCCTCCACCACGCTGCTCACCTTATCAATAAAGTACACTTGATGTGCGTGAATGATAGCAGTGAACAACTTCCTCTACACGCCCTTCACCGCCTTTCACCGCTCGTCACTGCCCTTCACCTCCCTTTACCACTCACCTTATCAATCAAGTACACTTGGTGGGCGCGAGTGATAGCAGACAGCAGCTTCCCCTCAAGTGGCTCTAAGACCCTTCACCACCTTTTGCCCCTCACCTTATCAACGTGCCTCACTGCCCACCACACGCACCTTATCAATGAAGTACACTTGGTGTGCGCGAGTGATAGCAGCAAGCAGCTTCCGCTGCAGTGCCTCAGACATGCTCATCGTCCGCATCAACGGCCGCTGCGGTCCCCCCACCATCCCCCCTGCCCCTCCCCCCATCCCCGCCGCTCCGCCCATTCCCCCCGCCACTCCCCCCGCGCCTCCCCCTTCCACGCCCATCCCCCCTCCCCCTCCTCTCCGCATCTCCCAAGAGGAACTCTCGTGGAAGCTTCTGCTGACAGGCCCCTCGCCGCTCATGAGGTGGTGGGGTTGGGCAAGGTGTCTGGGGCAAGCGTCCGGAGCACCCATTCCCCCTGCTCCGCCCATTCCGCCGCCCATTCCGCCGCCTCCGCCACCCATACCGTCTCTCCCCATGCCCCTCACACTGTAATCCGGCCCATAATGCGATGACTGGCTCATTCTCCCCATGCCCGCCCCTTCCCCCCCTCCCACTCCCCCTCCCATTCCCCCGCCCATTCCCCCGCTCATCGCCCCGTGCTGTCGCCCAGGCGAGCCCATATAAGACAACGACCTGCCGCCCGTTCCGGTGCGGAGCATCGGGTGGCTGGGCGACCCACCTCGGGAACTCCGTCCCCCGGAATGGTCAGATAAAAATTCCATCTGCGCGTCAGGAGACGGTTTCGAATATTCCACAACACCATAGGGGGGATGCCCCGACCCCTGACCCCCACCTTGCTGCTGCTGCTGCCACCTGGCAGCTCCGGATTGGGTGGAACTGGGGGAGCCGGGCGCGGAGGAGGTGTGGGAGAGGGTGTGCGCGGGGAGGTGCGGGTGCTGGTGCGGGGGGACGATTCCGCAGCGGTGCAGCAGCGCCAGCGTCTTGGGGTGGTCCGCGCCGTCGTCGCGCAGGTGCCCGCACTTGCGGCACCTGGGGGGATGGGGGAATGGGGAAATGGCGGGTTACAGCATGCCTGTTCGAATCGCACCAACACATTATTTTCCTGTTATATTCTGACGCGCCATTGCACTTACGCAATCCGTTTCCGTCCAATAACATTGGTTTGCGGTCCACCTTCCTCTGTTTCCTCTTGACCAGCGGCCACTCACAGAGCTGTTAAGACGCGCGGCGAAACGCTCACCTTCTGCGACGCGAACCAGGATCAGTTCACGCTTGTCAATGCGTGCAGGCTTGACCTAAATTGAGGCCGTGACCTCTATCGAGGCCCACAATCGCCCGCGAGCGATGCCTGCCTTGCCGTTAACGTGGTGCGCACCAACGCACGACTAGCCCAAACGCCATCCCACACGTTTCAACGCCTCCAAGGTTCCTTCCTTCTCCGCGTTTCCGACCTAGACCTAAAAGCTTAAGGCCCGCAGTCGTTCTCAGTCGCCCACAAACGCGATTATACGTTGTCAAAACGCGCGATGTGAGATCGTCAAGCGAAACTTCGCAGCACCACGCTACCTGCCACTGGTGCGAGGAGCGCACCAAGCCATGACTATCGCAATCGCCAATCGAAGCAGGACCCTTTCCTTCTCGACGTATCCGCCTTAATGGCCTCTACACCTCGCTCCAACTCCTCGCATGCCACCCTCGGCTTGCAAACACTTTTTCTCTTGACCCCTCCCCGGCCGTAGTAATTTTGTGTAAACAATAAAGTATATTTATCTAATCGCAACGTTTATCCGCTCACCTCCAACCCGCTTCGATCCACGCCTTAAGCGCGATCCAATCGCTCTCCGTCAGATGCGCCACGATCTCCCACGGCGGCACCTCCAAAGCTGACACCTTGGTTCGGCGTCGCGACTCCGAACCTACGGAAAAGTCCCGCGGAGGTACGCCAGGCGCACCTCCGGCGCTTCCCCCTCCGCCGCTGCCCGCGCCAGTCCCTCCCAAAGGGCTTCCGCCTTGTGATTGCTGCGCGAGCGGAGATTGCGCTTGCGCTTGCCCCTGCGCCTTCACCTGCGGCGATTGCGCAAGACGCTGCTGGTGCTCCGCGCGCTGCTGCTGCAGAACCTGGTTTTGCGCGACGGCGTGCGAGATGTCGGTTCCCGCCGACTGCAGCTCGTGCGGAGTCATTCCGCCCATTCCGCTCGAGCGGCGGCGGAGCTTGACGCCTCCGCGGCCATGATGCGCGGACTGCTGCGCGCCCATCGCGGCGGAAGGGTGCGCCTCTTTCACGGACTACTGACAATCTTCGACAATGGAAATCGTTAAAGTCAATAACAAGAGCAGAACTAAAAGCTTAACCCTGAGGCGCCTGATATGAACTGGAATAGATGGTGGAACTTAGGCTGGATCGTAGGATGATCACGAGACTTATCGTTCACTCAAATGTCACCAGGATCGCACACGATAAGAGCTTGCCGACACTGTCGCGAATCATCGAAGGGTTCCATAGTAAATGTTCCCGGAGGATTAATAAGTGTTCTACACCGAAAATCGTCTGTTTCTGAGACGCCTCAAAAACCTAATTGAACTAGTACAGTCAGTACGCGACGCACATCGACTCGAACGTGGTGGCGAGGTTAATCCATCTCTACCGCAGCTTACTCTGTTGTCCCTGACACACGTGCTAGCTTTCCTAACTCCGACTCGAGCATCAAAACAAGGTAACGACCGCCGTAACTGGCTCTACGAAACCTGCTATTGAAGCAATGTGGCGTTTTAGAATGGTCGCAGAAGCGTCACGATGCAGAAGATACATACAGTGGTTCCCGTGCGTGGTTCTTCGCTCGCATAGTAGCAACAGGAATGAAGTTATTGAGAGAGCGTATGGTATGCATCAGGCAGGTGCAGTTTTGCCATCACTAATCACTGACCAAACGCTCCACAGGTAAAGTCCCCAGCCTCAGTTTGATGAGAGTGTAAAAATGTGGTTTAGGCCCAAATTGCGGGCCGCGCGAGGCAAGTTTAGTAAGGTTGATCGAGTGCTGCTTTGCAGCTTTAGCTGGGCGAATTGTGGTTACGAAATGTACGAAGCCATCTGATTCGCCAGAACATTTGAGTCAGCGAATGGAACAGGTGGTGCGGGAAACTGGCAAGAGTAATATTTGTGCAATATGGGACTCGCGCAACCAAACCTGAGCGTCCCCTAGGCTTTGCTGAGTCAGCGAATTTTGTTTTGAGTGTGGCGAGAAGCTGGGCGAAACCAAACCCCTACACCCCTCAAACACCTCGACTTTCCTACTCTGCTTTCCCACCACCCAAGGGTCAACTTTAGTAATCCTGAACAATTTGGGCCTTGAGTCCCGATTTCCGAACCAGGTACTTTAGGTTAGGAATAACGATTTGGGAAGCAACAAGAGAGGAGAAACTATTCGTTCGTTTTTCAAGGGGTACCCATTCCCAGCACCTCTTGACGACCAGAGTCAGGGCAATTTAGTTTCAAGTGTACTGAAGCGTTGGGAACCGTCACCCGAACTTTAGGACCGAGTCCAAATCGGGTTTGATCGCCTCGATCAGCCAAGATCAATAATTTCCAGGAGGCCTGGAAGCCAAATTCAAGCAATCGGGGGCAATCAGCTGATCACGATCAGCTGATCGCCCCAACTCGATCAGACCCGACTTTCACCCCGAGCTCAGCCGATTTTCCTCGATCACAGACGATCAACTGATTGTATATGATCGGGGACCACAGCGATGCTTGCGAATGGTTACATTGTATTACTAGGTCTCGTCAAACCCTCACTGTGCGGAGCGGGGTTTACGATATTACGCCAGGTGGCGTCTGGTCGCCAGTCTTAGGCCGACAATGCCAGGTAATTGGGCCTACGAAAATGTTCTACGAAAACATCCGCTGATCGGGCGGCTCGGGAAATGCGATCACGAGCAACCCGATCAGATCCGACCCGATCAGAGCAGTCGCGATCAAACACGATTGGGCCCACGTCCTTATTTCTGTACAAGGGTGCTTCGTCAGTCTGCACAATTCCGGGATGCCAGAAACAGAACAACATTTTCTCAGAAACACAAGAGCCGAACCCACCATATTTTACCGAAACCCGAACGAGTCCCCTTTTCACTGTAGCCAGGTTCGTGCAACTCTGTGGAAAAGCTGTGCTGGCATAAACCTGCTGTTTCATTGGTTAACGACTTGTGGGAAATGCTAAACTATGTTGAGGTGGAGATGGAGGTGCGAGGTGACGAGGACCGAACAGCCCAATCCCATGACTCCAGGAAAAGGACATAAAGATCTCACGGAGCACATGGTGGTAAGATGGTCGTATTTCTTGGGCAGGAAAAGTTCGCATGTGATGAGAGACAATGGAGCTGCTCAGTGTAGAGCTGACTCTGGTTTTTGTACAGTAGAAACAAATTTCTCTAAAATTCGCAACCAAACTGTTCAAAGAGGCTTGAAGCAATTTGATGTCGTGCAGCTCTGGTGCCCCGATGACGTCAAACAAAGGTCCATGAGCTGTCAACAGTGGATTCTGTTGCCCGTCCAGCAGATTCTCAGGGCCCACCCAACCACGCTCTTGAAAGTACGAGGTGTGCAGTACTACAGTGCTTTCTTACTAAGGTTCCAGAAACAACTCAGCTGAAAAATGATTCTAAAAACGCTCATAACTTTGGAAGCCTTGTGTCCTTGGTACTAGGTAAAGGCACATTGATAGGGGTGAAATCATATCTCCAATTTCCATCCCCATAAGCTTCCTGTAACAGCTGGGCAAGCTCTGCGTCGTGCTCAATTAATCGTTCACGATTATTTACTCCACCATTTACATCTACACGCACGCTGGCATTGAACCACGACTGGCTACCCTCTGCCCAATACTCTTCTTTGTTTGCCACCATGTATGCAGTCGATGGATAGAGGTGCTGATTGGGAGGGAGAGCAGGAAAGGAGGCCATTAGGGACAAAAGAAGAGTGTAAAATGGATGAACAAGCTGGAAAAACTGGACGGTAACTACCGGCACATGCATGGGAATGGGAACAGCAGGGTGGAAAACAACTGCTTAGAGTGGATGGAGACAAGTATCTGACAAATGACCAGCACGACATGGATTCAGCTGCTGCATGAACAGGGTGGGGTTGGGTTTGGATGTGCAAAACTACCTTGGACCGCTGGAAGCACTGGGAGATTCGGTGCATCAGGGACTCATCGAACCCCACCTGTCATACAGAAGAAGAGATCACGCATGCATGCATACATAGATACATACATCCACACATGCCATGTCAACAAAAGACACTAAGGGTGAGTCATGCATGGAAAACACGAGCAGCACCATGAGTACATATGGAGGCCAGATGCCAATGCACCCATGCATGTGAGCATGCATGCTTGCCAATACCAGTGCTTCACAAATCCGTCAAACGCTCTGAGGGTGCATGCACTTTATCCATGCACAAAAGCAATCGGAAATTACTGCGAGAGTGGTGCAAGGGAAAAGTGCTGCCACTGTCTGAGTGGCACAAAGCCAACCTTGATCATCACGGGTGTTCACGTGTGACAAACAGGCATGCGTGCATGCATGACATCACACCTCCATGACCATGTGTGCAAACTCATGCATGCATGGTCGCATGGAAACGCATGCATGCATGGCAGCATACCTCCATCACCGTGTGTGCAAACTCATGCACCAGAATGCTCTCCTCCCTGTACCGATCCTTTGGGCAGCGCAGGAGGTTTTCTTCGCCGACCGAGCACGTGGGGATGACCAGGGTGCCCCCCAATCCCCGCACCTGTGCATGGAGGCATGTTCAGAGGCACAGATGCACGCACGCGCGCGCGCACACACACACACACACACACACACACACACACACACACACACACACACACACACACACACAAGCATGCAGACATTTGCACATGCATGAAGGATCTGCATTGGAAGAAGTCAGAGCAGAGTGTGTCTTTGAGAGGTTCTACGAAGGCATGGCCATGCCTTACGGCCATGCCTTATGGCCATGCTTTATGGCCATGCCTTATGGCCATGCCTTATGGCCATGCCTTATGGCCATGCCTTAGGGCGCATCCCCTCCCTCGATCGATCCTGCCCTCGATCGATCGAGGGACACCTACAGTGTCGCAATTGACCGAGTAACCCGATTTCGAGATGGCTTGCGAATGTACAGTAACTGGTGCCCAACGATCTTGTCACCTCCGCTGATGACGATCGATGTGCCTTTGTGGCCACACCGATCTCGGCTTTTGTAGGATCGAGAGTTCTTCCCCCTTGTATTTTCGATCCTGTCACCCAGGGCTCGGGATCGATCCGCGACTGTTACCTCCTACCAATCCCGCCCCAATCCTGCGATTGGTGTGCCCGATCGGTTTTTCACGGCGATCTCGTGATCGATCGAGGGAGGGGACGCGCCCTTATGGCCATGCCTTATAGCCATGCCTTATGGCCATGCCTTATGGCCATGCCTTATTGGCCATGCCTTATAGCCATGCCTTATAGCCATGCCTTATGGCCATGCCTTATGGCCATGCCTTATGGCCATGCCTTATGGCCATGTCCCACAGATGTGGACTCATAATCCATCCAAGGTGACTCATGAGTCGACTCGTGTTTTGAGTCGACTCAAACACGAGTCAACTCAAAACACGCTTCTTCATGCATCCGAGCACTCATAATCGATCCAAGGTAACATTTGAGTCGACTAAAAACTCCCCTCATGATCCATCCAAGCAAGCACTTTAGAATGCCATCAACACTCTCAAGCCATTTGGCAGCATCTGTCAAATAAGGTGTGTAACAACAACTACGAGAATAAAACAACCTAGCTGACAGCCGGAATCCCTCTCAGCAGCCTGTTCCTCTCAGCTGCACAGCAGCCCATTCCTCTCAGCTGCACAGCAGCCTGTTCCTCTCAGCTGCACAGCAGCCTGTTCCTCTCAGCTGCACAGCAGCCTGTTCCTCTCAGCTGCACAGCAGCCTGTTCCTCTCAGCTGCACAGCAGCCTGTTCCTCCTTCTCTAATCTCGACTGCCTGTTGTGCCCTGCTGCACTGCAATCGTCCTATTGATTCTTCCCTCACTCCACTAGTTTACCAGTGAGGTGAGCACTCCACTAGTTTGCCATCTCACCTCACAGTCCCAGTCCCGGCCATCGTCCGTGCAAGTCCCCCTCAGGTGCGAGTGCTCCAGTATGTCTGTCGTCACCTGCTCTCGACCAATCACGGCCACCTTGCACCAGTTGTCTTGTAACCGGGTTATTATGGCAGGCGGGGTGAGCTGATGGGCAGGGTGCGGGGGAAAAAGTAGTAGTGGGGAAGCAGTGGGAAAGCTGGGCAGGGAAGAAGTGCATTAAAGGCATCAGCTTTGCTCTGGTATCACCTCGGCTCTGCTTATCACCTCTGCTTTACGTCTGTTTTTTGGTCGTCTAAAAAACAGAAGACGGGCACGAAAGGCGTCAACTTTGTTAAAATATATGTTGTGTAGCATGCCAACACATGTGACTGTACACCAATTGTGGTGTACAGTTGGGTTGGGACTACACCCAACTTTGGGTGTAGTCTTGCACTTTGGGGTGCCAATCCACCCAATTGTGGTGGAGCCCCCAAATGCAACCCACTTGGCTTATGGGTGCCTCACTTCCCACAAGTGAGGTCATCTCAAGCCAAGTGGGCCTAGGGTTGCCTCACTTCTACAAAGTGTGGGCAACCCAACCCACTTGACCTATGGTTGCCTCACTCCCCCAAGTGAGGTCAACCCAACCTATGGTCACCTTCACCTTTCTCTTCCAAGCCTCTCTTCCAACCATGTATGCTAGGTTTCTCCTCCAATGAAGTTACTTGTTCAATTTGCTACTTTCACATGGTATAGAGCTACTTGTTCCTAGGCCTTACCTCTCCGTCCCTTCAGTTTTTTTTTCCCATGGGCCCACCCCACAGCTACAAACCCTTTCCTACGCGTGGCTCAACTAGCCATCACTAGCATACTCTCGCCGCGACCTACGCCGTCGCCGCCGTTCCCCCCCTCCCGCCGCGATTACGCCTTCCTCGCCTGCGGATTCCACCGCCGCGAGCGCAACGCCGCTGTCCCCTCCTCCCCCCCGCCGCGACCCCCTGTCGCCGCCTCCCCTTCTCGCCGCCGCGCCTGATTCGGCGCCGCCTGCGCATCCTGCCGCCGCGACGCCTCGTCGCCGCCTGCCCGTCCCTCGGCCGCGACGTCACGTCGCCGCGTTCCCGCCGCCGCGCCTGATTCGGCGCCGCCTGCGCATCCTGCCTCCGCGACGCCTCGTCGCCGCCTGCCCGTCCCTCCGCCGTGACGTCACGTCGCCGCGTTCCCGCTGCCGCGCCTGATTCGGCGCCGCCCGCGCATCCTGCCGCCGCGACGCCTCGTCGCCGCCTGCCCGTCCCTCTGCCGCGACGTCTCGTCGCCGCGTTCCCGCCGCCGCGCCTGCTTCGGCGCCGCCTGCGCATCCTGCCGCCGCGACGCCTCGTCGCCGCCTGCCCGTCCCTCCGCCGCGACGTCACGTCGCCGCCTCCCCTTCCCGCCGCCGCGCCTGCTTCGGCGCCGTCTGCCCGTCCCGCCGCCGCGACAGCTCGTCGCCCCCTGCCCGTCCCGCCGCCGCGACCTAACATCGCCGCCTGCGCATTCCGCCGCCGCGACTGCTCGTCGTCACCTTCCCGACCCCCCCCCCCCCCCCCCCCCCCCCCCCGCCGCAATTTCGCATTGCCGCCTCCCCTCCCACCGCCGCACCTGCTTCCGCGTCACCCACGCATCTCGCTGCCCCTTCTGCATCGCCACCCGCCCGCAATTTCCCCCGACGCAACTGCAACATCGTCGCCCCGCGGTTCCCGTTAACGCGACTGCGCCGCCGCCGCCCTGCCGCCGTGACTGCTTCGGCGCCGCCTGCCCATCGTCCACCGCGACTGCGCCATCCCCGCCCACACTTCCTGCCGCCGTGACTGCCCCGTCGCCGCCTGCAGATTCAGCCGCAACTGCACCCTCCCTTCTTCCTCTCCTTACTCCTCTCCCCCCCCCTCCCCCTCCCCCTGCGCCCCTCGTTGCCGCGGCCTGCCTGCCGCCGCCGTCCCTCGTTTCGCCGCCGCAGCCATTTCCCCGCCTTCACCTTTCCGCCGCCGCAACCTGCTTGCAGCCGCAGCTCTCAAAATCGCCGCCGCGGCCCTTCCGCCGTCGCCTGCGCCCTTCGTCGTCGCGCCCTGCTCGCCGCCGCCGCCCCCGACTTTGCCACCGCCTCCCCTTCCCGCCGCCGCACGTTCGCACAGCCGCCTGCACCCTTGTCACCGTCGCTCCCTGCACCTTGAACGCCTCTGCCCTCCACCGCTGTCTCCCTCCTTTAACCCCCCCTCCCTCCTCCTGCCAGCGGCAGCAGCAGCGGCAGCAGCAGCGGCAGCAGGGGAAGTGCAGCAGCCTCAGCAGCAGCAACTTCACCCTTGGCCGCCGCGGGTCCACCCGCCGTCGCCCATCATGACTGCTACCCCCCCTGCCCCTCTCCCCCCTCCTCACTGGAGCAGTGTTACTCCTCGCCCCTCCTTTCTCAACACTCCGACCCTCCACTCCTCCCCCCCCCCCTTATCTCCGCCTGCTCACCCCCTCCACCCCTCCCCATCTGCGGCGTTTCCAGCAGCTCCAGCATCAGCAGCAGCAGCACTTCCAGCAGCGGCAGCAACCACAATTTCTCCAGCCGCACCCCCCACATCTCCTCCAGCCGCGGCAATCGCAGCAGCAGCAGTTCTTCCAACACCGACAGCAGCCTCAATCTCTCCAGCCTCACCCGCCACAGTTTCTCCATCCCCAGCAGCAGCAGTCCTTCCAGCCGCAGCAGCAGCAGTCCTTCCAGCAGCAGCAGCTGCCACAGTTCCTTCCGCCGCAGCAGCAGCAGTCCTTCCTGCAGCAGCAGCAGCCACAGTTTCTCCAGCCGCAGCAGCAGCAGTGCTTCCAGCAGCAGCAGCTGCCACAGTTCCTTCCGCCGCAACATCAGCAGTCCTTCCAGCAGCAGCGGCAGCCACAGTTTCTTCAGCCGCAGCAGCAGCAGTGCTTCCAGCAGCAGCACCAGCCACAGTTCTCTCCATCCGCAGCAGCAGCAGTGCTTCCAGCAGCAGCAGCCACCACAATCTCTCCAGCCGCAGCAACCGCGGCAGCATCGGCGGTGCTTCCAGCAGCAGCAGCAGCCCAATCTCTCCAGCCGCAACCGCCACAGTCTCTCCCACTGCAGCAGTCGCCGCAGCAACAGTACTTACAGCAGCAGCACCCGCCGCTCTCTCCCTCTTCTTTCCATGAAACAACTCTCCAGTACTCTGTGTTCCCTCCCTCTCCTTCCCCCCCCACCCTGGACTTTGTCCTTGACAGTGGGGCCACCGAAACCGCACTAAAAGACGCTGGCACCCTCACCCCCCTCCCACTTCCCACCCAGGTTCATGGTGCCGACTCCAGCTTTTCCATCCCCTGCACTCACCTCTCCACCCTTCCTTGCACCGCCTTCCCATCCGGCACAGTCACCGGTCTCCACATCCCTACCCTTCGCAATAACCTCCTCTCCCACCGTGAACTCCAAGGCGTTGGCATTACCGCCATATACCCTGGCTTTGCTTCCTACTGCGATCTCTACCACACCGCCTCTGGTCGTTTCCTCCTGCGCATTCCCCTTTGCCCTCGCACTCGCCTTTACACGCTCCGCACACCCCGTCCCTCCTTTTGTCGCGTCACCACTCGTGCTGGTACTTCCACCGGTCCCCTTCTCCCTCCCCCTCCCCCTCCTCCTCCCCCTCACCCTCCCCCTCCCCTTCTCCCTCTTCCTCCGATATCCTCCTCCTCTACTCCATCCGCCTCCTCCTCCCCCCCCAACTTTTCCCCCACCCCATCCCCCTCCTCCTCTACTGCCCTCTCCCATCCTGCAGTGCTCCTACATCACAGACTCGGCCATCCCAACTTCGCCGCACTTCGCTCCACCGTCACCTCTCGCCTCCTTAACAGCCTTCCTCCCACCTTACCTCCCCTCCCCTCTTCCCCTGCTCCCCCATGCCCATCATGCATTCATGGCAAGCTCAAACAGTCCCCCCATCATAGTCACCCCACCTTCGCTCCCGCCCCCATTGACCTTGTTCACATGGATCTCTGGGGCCCTTATCCCATCCGCTCCCGTCAGGGGCACAGGTACATGCTCGTGCTCGTCGACGACCAAAGTTGGTACTCCACCGTCTTCTTTCTTCACACGAAAGACCAGGTGCCGGGTGTGGTCATCAACTGGGCTGAGCAGTGCTGCAACCACTTCAAACGTCCCATAGGCCGCCTTCACTCTGATGGTGGGGGTGAGTTCATCAATCATACTCTCTCCACTTACTGCAAAACATACGGCATTCAGCAGACCTCCACCCTTCCCCACTCACCTCAGCAAAACGGCATCGCTGAGAGTCGCATCCGTGAGATCACCAAGATTGCGCGCTGCCTCATTGCTCACGCCTCCACCCCTCCCTCCCTCTGGAGCTATGCCCTCATTCATGCCGCCCTCCTCCTCAATCTTCGCTCCCACCCTCAGCATCCCTCCTCCTCCCCCACAGAACTCTGGTCCAAGGCCAAGCCTGACGCCGCAGGCCTTCGTGTTTGGGGCTGCAAGGCGTTCGTCCTCATTCCACCGGCCGACCGCTCCCGCGCTGCTGGCAAGCTCGCTCCTCGCGCTCTGGAGTGCGTCTACCTTGGGCACAATCGTGATTCCCCAGGCTACCTATTCCTCCACCCTCCCACCAATCGCCTCATCCGCAGCATTGACGTCGTCTTCGACGAGTCCACTCCCTACTACTCCACCCCTCCTCCTGACCCCCTCCCTCCTCCCACTCGCCCCCTCGCTTGGACCGACACCGTCCTCCCGCCTCTTCTCCCTCCAGCGCCTCTCCTCCCACGTGTCGCCGCCCCACTCCCGCCTTCCTCCTCTGCCGACGTCTACGACCCTGCCGCACCCGCCTCCCCCGCTCACTCAGCTGCATCCCCTCCCCCCTCTCCCTCCTCCTCTCATTCTCCTCCTTTCCAGCAGTCGGATCAGCAACAGCAGGGGCAGCAGCAGCAGCAGCAGCAGCAGCCGGATCAGCAACAGCAGGGGCAGCAGCAGCACCAGCAGCAGCAGCAGCAGTAGCAGCAGCAGCCGGAGCAACACCAGCAACGGCAGCAGGGGCAGCAGCAGCAGCAGCAGCGGCAGCCGGGGCAGCAGCAGCAGCAGCAGCAGCAGCAGCAGCCGGAGCAGCAGCAGCAGCAGCAGCAGCAGCAGCAGCCGGGGCAGCCGCAACAGCAGCAGCCGGGACAGCAGCAGCAGCAGCACAGTCAGCAGCAGCAGACACAGCAGCAGCACGGTCCGCAACAGCCGCAACAACAAGGGCAGCAGCTTCAGCAGCACCAGCAGCAGCAGCGGCGCCGTGCCACTTCCCGCTCCTCCCCCTTCCTCCTCCCTTACATCCATACCCGCTCAGTGGACAAAATCCTTGGGGCTCCTCCTCTTGCCTCCATTCAGCTCCTTGAGGACTCCCATGAGGAGTTCCTCAACATTCGGGAGCACACTCCGTTCCTTGCCTCCCTCTACCTTGACTTCCTGGGCTTTCCTGTCCTTGGCGCCACCACCACCCCCACCATTTTCACTCCCTCCACCTTCCAGGAAGCCATCACCTGCCCTGACGCGGATAAATGGATAGCGGCGATCTTCCTGGAGTGTGAGGCATTCATTCGCAACGACTCCTTTGTCGATGTCCCCCTCCCAGCCGGCGCCAACCTCGTTGACGGCAAATGGGTCTTTCGGGTGAAGCAGCTGCCGGGCGAGGAACCGGTGTACAAGGCCCGCTACTGCGCCAAGGGGTTCACGCAGACTTGGGCCGAGGACTACTAGTTCACCTACGCCCCCACCGCCAAACCACCCACCCTTCGCGCCACCCTCGACATTGGCACACGTGACAACATGGAGATCGATTCCATGGACGTCTCCAATGCGTTCCTGCAGGGCGACCTGCACGAGCGCATTTTCCTCCGGCGACCCCCCGGGTTCCACGCAGCCTTTCCTCATAACACTGTCTGGCAGCTGCGTCGCCCTGTCTACGGCTTGAAGCAGGCACCGCGTGAGTGGCATGCGAAGCTGGCTGCCACCTTAGGGTCTCTCGGCTTCTCTGCTTCCCACTCCGACGCCAGCCTCTTCATCCGCTCCTCCCCCCGCCGCTTCTTCATTCTGGTGTATGTGGACGACATGATCCTGCTCTCTGACACCAGGGCCGACATGGAGCAGATGAAGCTGTCCCTGCAGCAGCGTCTCAAGTGCAAAGACCTTGGCGCCCTCACTCACTACCTGGGCATGGCTATCACGCGCAACCGCCCTGCTCGCACCATCACCCTCTCACAGTCCCACTACATCGGCCAGGTCTTGGAGAAGTTCGACATGGCGCAGGCCAAGCCTATCTCCACCCCCCTCCCTTTCGGCCACCAACTCGCACCACCCTCCTCCCCCACCTCCTCCCCCCACCCCTATGCCGAGCTCGTTGGGTCCCTGATGTACGCGATGATGTGCACCCGCCCCGACCTCGCCTACCCCATCAGCGTGCTCGCCCGCTTTGTTGGCACCGGTCGTCACACTGAGGAGCACTGGAAAGCTGCCAAGCGGGTCCTCCGCTGCCTTCGCGGGACCAAGGACCTTGCCCTCACCCTTGGTGGCCCTTCCCCTCCTCTTCTCTCGGGCTTCAGTGACTCCTCTTGGGCTGACACGCAGCCGGACCGCCGCTCCTCTCAGGGCTACGGCTTCACCCTTGGCAGCGGCCTCATCAGCTGGCGCTCCACCCGCTCCTCCGCCATCTCTCTCTCCACCTGCGAGGCCGAGCTCTACGCTGGCACCATGGCCGCCCAGGAGTCCCGCTGGCTCTGCTTCCTTCTTGCGGAGCTTGGCGCCCCCCAGACGTGCCCCACCCTCTGGTGCGACAATGCCAGCACCATCCATCTCACTCAGGACCCCGTCTATCACGCCCGCTCCAAACACATCGAGCTCCGCTACTTTTTCATTCGTGAGCTCGTCCAGAAGGGCCTTATTGCCGTTCGCAAGATTGCGACCGAGACCAACTTGGCCGACATCTTCACTAAGGCCCTCCTTCGCCCTGCGCACTCTGCTTTCCTCCGCCTCATTGGCCTCGCTCGCCCGGGCGCCCCTTGATTCAGGGGTTGTTCTCTTCTTGTGTTAACATGCTAAGGGGTTGTGTTAAAATATATGTTGTGTAGCATGCCAACATATGTGACTGTACACCAATTGTGGTGTACAGTTGGGTTGGGACTACACCCAACTTTGGGTGTAGTCTTGCACTTTGGGGTGCCAATCCACCCATTTGTGGTGGAGCCCCCAAATGCAACCCACTTATGGGTGCCTCACTTCCCACAAGTGAGGTCATCTCAAGCCAAGTGGGCCTAGGGTTGCCTCACTTCTACAAAGTGTGGGCAACCCAACCCACTTGACCTATGGTTGCCTCACTCCCCAAAGTGAGGTCAACCCAACCTATGGTCACCTTCACCTTTCTCTTCCAAGCCTCTCTTCCAACCATGTATGCTAGGTTTCTCCTCCAATGAAGTTACTTGTTCAATTTGCTACTTTCACAAACTTTTCCCTGATATCACCTCGGCTCTGCCGATCACATGGGCAGTTGTCTTCTAACAGGGTTAATATGGCAGGCGAGGCAGGGCTGAGCTGATGGGCAGGGCGGGGGGGGAGGAAAGGTAGTTGTGGAGAAGGCACTGACTTTGCTCTGTATCACCTCGGCTGAGCTGATGGACATTGCTCTGTATCACCTCGGCAATGCCGATCACCTCGGCTTTACCTGTCACGCAACCATGAGCTATCATGCCGCACAGGCGATTAGTCAGCATGCACAATCACGCATCACCCTCTTAGCTCAGTTACCTCCAGCATATGTTCGACAATGTCAGCAGCAGCGCACAGCGCCTGCATGCACACATGCCCATGCACACATGCCCATGCACACATGCCCATGCACACATGCCCATGCACACATGCCCATGCACACAAGCCCATGCACACATGCCCATGCACACATGCCCATGCACACATGCGCATGCACACATGCCCATGCACACATGCCCATGCACACAAGCCCATGCACACATGCCCATGCACACATGCCCATGCACACATGCCCATGCGCACATGCCCATGCGCACATGCCCATGCCCACATGCCCATGCACACAAGCCCATGCTCTTTGCGGTGCCTTACCTGCAGCATATGCTCGACGATGTCAGCAGCAGCACAGAGTGCCGGCATGCACACACGCCCATGCGCCACCACCGGCACGCCCACTGCCGTGCCCACCACCTGCCTGTAACATGACGGCACGCGCACGTCCCCCTCTGCCTCCTCCTCCATTACCACTCGCTTGCTGCTGCTGCCCGCACCGATGGAAGCAGCACCGGCAGTTGTGGTACCACCATCAGCAGTTGCAGTACCACCAGCAGCAGCAACTGCAGCGTTAGCAGTACCAACCAGTATGTGCTGCTGGGATGGGCGTGGGCGGATGAGGTACCTCTGTCGACGGCCGACCGAGGAACGAAGGGCAACCTGAATGGGGAATGCGCATTGGAGCAACAAGCAGGCTGGTGTCACAGCTCTGGTTGAAAATCTTTGAACGGAAGACCTGAATGGGGGACTGCGAGAGGAAGTTTGAATATGTCAAAATTTGTATGGGACGCCGGCAGTTTCAATCACTGAATACTACACACGCTGTCAACCTGTGCTACGGATATCCAGTATTATGTTACCAGGACCCCCTGCGTTACAGAGTAACTGGATGCTACACCCACCTTCACTCTATGGTGCAACAGCTTCTGAGTGGCAGCATCACGCACGAGCCACACGTTCCCCTCAAAGGTCGCCTGAGTGTTGCAGCACGCAGGCTGAAGGGCGAAGTAGCAGTGCTCCTCGCCTGTGTGCGACAGCCACAACACGTCCACTGCAGCTTGCGTCTGTGTGGGATGGTTTTGAAAGAAATTGGCGCGGTTGGAAATGGTGAAGGGAGCAGCAGCAAAGAGGGTGAAGTAGCAGCGCTCCTCGCCTGTGTGTGACAGCCACAGCACGTTCACAGTTGCTTCCGTCTGTGTGGGTCAGGGTTAGGCGGGATGTTGTCGGGGTGGGAAGGGTGAGGCAAGAAGAAGAGAAGAGGGTTTTAGAAGGCAGGCGGGAGGGTGAACTAGCAGTGCTCCTCGCCTGAGTGCAACATCCACAGCTGCATGCCTTTGTGAAATGGGGTTAGTGGGATGTGGTGAGGTTGGAAACGGTGAAGGGATAAAACAAAAAAAGGGTCGGAGCAGGCAGGCAGGCAGGAGGGGGACAACAGCACGTCCACTGCTGCATTCCCTTGTGGGATGGGATGGGGTTGGATGCGATGTGGTGGGATTGGTCTCATGGTCCCAGGCAGCCCGCGCTTCTGACTTCCGAAGTAATGGGGACCAGAATTATCAGGGAAGCAGCAATTGATTCATCAGCGTAAAAGGCCGAACTAAAAAAAATCAGTAATCGGACGCGAAAACTGACCTGGTTTTCGAATCTCAGATACACCGGAGGCTCCTCCTCCTCTCCCTCCTCCCTAACCTCCTTCTCCCCTTCCCTCTTGACCTCCTTCACTCCCTTCCCTTTCGCCTCATTCTGTCCTTCCCTCCTGACCTCCTCCTCCGTTTCCCCCGTCGCAGTCTCCCCGTCCTCGTCTCCGCCAGCTTGCTTGTCCGAAGCTTTCCCTAATCGCCTCGCTATTTGATTCGACCCAAGAGTAGCGGCTTCCCCTAATCGCCTCGCCACGCCATGATTTTCATTCCCCGTCCAATGCCAAGGCAAGCAGCGGCATAGGGATCCGATGACACGTGGCAGCAGAGAACGCGCATAAGATCCACCCCTGGCGTCCCCGTTATTACCGTCCTCATCGTTTTCGTTATCGTGAAGCGCGTGGTTCGCGTCAGCGAGACGGACGCTGACGTCATCAGCGGCTTCTAGAGAGGGTACGGGATCGGCTGTGTGGATTACTGGGCGGAAGAAGGGAAAACACGATACCAGAAGGCGTTCGGGAAAGGTCCGTTCTGGCAAAGGACGTTCCAAGCGCTCCGGAACTTGACGCAGCAGCGGACGAACCGCGAAATCGAAGCTGCGACGCGACGACGCGACACGCGGCTCATTGTCGTCATTATGGGACCCCATGAAGGGAATTAATGCGGCTCTCGGTAGTACCGTGAACAGGTAATTTAATTGCCACTGTTCCATAACCTCATGGCTTCGATTCTCAGCTTTTACTTGAGAATCTGATGCGACTGCCTGCTTGTATGGTGGGTGTGTCCATCATTCCCTCGCCTCGTGATCGTGGACAAACGGTCACCTCCGGATCCCAGGTAGATTTTCGAACAACGTAATTACAGCTTCGCGTGTTCTCATTGAAATCTCAGTTTACGTGACATGTGACCCAGCAAGTCAGGACCGTGGACCTCTCGCCCAGTGCTACACCACCTTTTTTCCAACTTTTTTGAAAATCAAGCCGATTAATGCCAGTGAAAATACGCCCCTGTCTCTCGTTCGCACCTCCCTCCACCTGATCTCTCTCCACTCGATTTCCCCGTCAGACCATGGTGCACACAAGGTCACTTCAATACGGTTCAGTCAGTTTTCTTGCGCTTCTAAACGGTGTGTGTACACAAACGGCTGCATAAAGGCTTCGAGCAAAAAAACTTTAAAGCAAGGGTGCACTTTGGGGGGGGTGGAGGCAAAGGTTTATCACTTGCCTCCACGTGGTTACCCGGTTTGGGGTTGGATTGAGACGCGAACAAGCAGCCAGTGTTGGCGGAGTTGCGCGGGTGAACATTCCCACGTCAGTAGCGAAAGGGGAAAGAGAGTTGGAAACTTGAGTTGGGGCCGACAGGCAGTTTGTGAACCAAAAACACATGAATCACAAGCAACGTACACTTGCTTCCAAGCAACGAATAGCACAGGAACCACCACCAACAGCGCACCGCCCTGAGAAAGCATGATTTTCCGGGAGATAAACTAGATCGCCAGAGCATCTCAACCCTCCCGTATGCACGATTAGCACGTACATCTCTCGTCGCTCTCATCGCGCACGGGTTTAGCCCTATCGCAAAACGCACAAGGACGCGTCTGAGCAGAGTGTGCATTTCGCCGCTACTCAGATTTAGCCTTGAGCAATCAGGCGGAGGGCCAACAGCGCACTCAAATCTCGCGTAGAATCGTGTGCCATAAACTTCACTAGAACCGTCAGGCTCGACCGCCATGAATTGAAGAGAAAACCGACGCGACCGTGATGTCGCCCTGCCTCGCCTCTCCCGTCACCGTCGCCAGATTTCCTCCCCGCCGTCAAAGCGCCAGCCTTGTTGCACCGCATCCCCCTCCCCTGTTGCGTAACCACTCGATTAGCGCACGATAGTCTTTCTGGCATCGGAGTCGCCACACCCAGGCGCGAACGTCACGGCGAGCGCGCCCTCTAATCGTCAGCTCCCGCGCCCGCACGTCGTCGCGAGCGCCGCCGCACATCGCGCGGTGGGCGCGCTCACAACGCTGCTGCCGGCCGCGCATAGCACCTTGACAGCAGCTCAAATCGCGACAGGATTGCGCGAGCGCGGAGGCAACAAAGCCTAGTCATACGGTGAGAAGATTTCCTCTTATCGTCGCTCTTACGCTCATTCACAGACCTGACGCGATGTACCGGCAAGAGGGACCCGCAGACAACCCTACACCCCACACGCATACCACTTTCTCTCCCCAACTCCCCACGGAAACCACGGTGGATCTTCCTGACTCCCCGCTGAATTGCTCCTTTCAAACCGTCAGGGCCCACCGCGGTACCCTCACTCTTTTTTATTCTCCAACTATTCCCAGAACCCGTGGCGTTACCCCACGCCCACACTTACTCCCCTCGCCTATACCCCTTGATCTCCCACGCTCCCCTGCCGCGCGGGGATGCCGTTTTCCCTGCCATACTCCCCTCGGTCGTCACCCTCTCTCTCCCTTACTCCCCTCTCTCGTACCCCTTTCTCTCCCATACTCCACTCTGCTACACCCCCGTCTCTCCCTTGCTCCCCTCTGCTATACCCCTTTATCTCACCACTCCCCTCGGATATACCCCGTACTCTCCGTTACTCCCCACGTCTATACCCCTTTCTCTCCCTTTCCGCCCTCGGCTATACCCCAATCTCACCCATGCTCCCCTCGGCCCCCTTTCTCTCCATCATATCCCACGGCTATACCCCTTTCCCTCCCTTACCCTTTTCGCCTATACCCCTTTCTCTGCCATAACACTCCTCGGCTATACCCCATTCTGTCCCTTACGCCACTCTGCCTTACGCCCCTGCTTCCCCCTACCCCCTTTACCTCTCTGCCTAACGCCCTTCTTCCCCCTCTCCCCTCTCTGCCTTACACCCATTTTCCCGCTTACGCCACTCTGCCTTACTCCCCTCACTTCGCTACTCCCTTCTTCCCCCTCTCCCCTCTCTGCCTTACTCTCTTCTTCACCCTTACCCCTTTCTGCGTCCGCCTTTCGCCAATCTGCCATACTCCCATTGTAACACCTTTCCCCTCTCTACCTTACATCCATCCCCCCCCCTTTCCCTCTCTGCCTTTCACCCTTCTTCTCCCTCTTCCCCCACTGCCCACACACGTCTATCACCTCTCTGTCCTAAACATCCTTCTTCCCCCTATCCCCTCTCTGCCTTACCCCACTTCTTCCGCCTTTCCACCCTCTCCGCCCTACACCCTTCTTCCCCCTTTTCCTCCTCCCTACTTCCCCTCCTCCTCCCTGCTTCCCCTCCTTCTCCTCCCTACTTCCCCTCCTTCTCCTCCCAGCTTCCCCTCCTTCTCCTCCCTGCTTCCCCTCCTTCTCCTCCCTGCTTCCCCTCCTTCTCCTCCCTGCTTCCCTCTCTCCCCTACCTGCCCTCTCTCCTCCGCCTTTCCTTTCTCAACTCCCTGCTCTCTCTCCTCCCCTCTCAAATCTCAACTTGACCTCTCCTCTCCCTCTTACCTCCCTCATCTCCCTTTTCTCTCTCGCCTCCCAGCTCCCTATCCCTTCAATGCCCTCTCTCCCCTTACGTGCTCCATCTTTCCTTCGCTCACTCACACACCGTGCTCCATCAATCCTTTGATGACGCTGTCCTCACTCTGTCGTACCGTCCATTTTCCCATATCTCACTATGTCATCCCTTCACCCTCTTCCCCGTGCCTTTCTCTGTCCTCCAGGGTTTAGGTCCTTTGCTCAACCCGCCTTGGCCTCAGCCTCACCTTAGCCTTGCGGGTCACGACATGCGCTCGCGTCCCCACCGCTTTCAGTCCGCCGCTTGAGAAGAGCAATTAGTGCTGTATGAAGATAAGATCAGTCTTACGACAACATTTGGTGACACTGATAAGCTTGGGCTGCGCAGTGCGCACGTGTTGCCATAACGGTAGCAGCCACTATTCTCACGTAGTGTTAGTATTCTCTCTGACAATGCTGCCAACCATACACACTCGGTGTGGTGGTACGGTTTGCCATTTATGAGTAACTATTCATGTCAGAAAGGGTTTGTAAAGTGCACCATCCAAAGTGTTGACATACCCCTCCACATTTGTACACATTCGGGTGTACCGGCTACTGGTCAGCGACAAGGAGGCATATTCTGGGGATCTTTGCACTGACAACATTAGGAATACGGCACATAGAACTGAGGCGGGGGTTCTTGACTCTGTGACTGCTGGGACCAGGGCAGGAAAGGCCGCGCTACCATAATACAGGTTGGATTTGACTTGTGGTGCTGGGAGGAGTTGTTGAAAGGGTCCTGATGGGGGGAGAGACGCAGAGAGAAGGCAATGATTAGCAAAAGACAAAACCTGGGCCCGCAGTACTCGCATGGACAGTGCACAACCACTATGGGGACAGACCAGCAAGGTTACCCCGAGTGAGCACAGACAGCAGCCCTATCTCACCATCTACTCGTGCATGTTGATCACCTCGCGCCCTAAGAGATGTTGCATGCGCATGTCAGCGCGCACTGCCCTCATGCGACCCCACAGGAACGAGTGCAGCAGCAGCAGCCGCATCCCCGGCCTCCCCTCGCTCCCCGGCCCGCCTGGCCACCCTCCTTACTTCCTTACGCCTTCCCCCTCCACCTCCCCCTCCTCCGCGTTCCCCTTGGCCGCGGAGGGCGAGGAGGGGGGGAAGGGGACATGCAGCAGCGCAAGCATGTGCGCCATGGACGGATGAACGATGGGTCCATTGTGGGGGCAAGGAAGGAGGGGAACGGGGGAGGAGAGGTGAAGGACGGAGAAAGTGGGGATAGAAGGTGCCTCAAAGTGCAATGCAGCTCGGACAAAGGCCGGATGAAGTTGGGATGCAGCAGGGAGAGCATGTGGGCCATGGTGGTGTGGAGGACAGGCATGGGGCGGATGAACGAGGACAGGCTGGGGAAGGGGAGGGGGGGTGAGGGGTGAGAAGAGGGTGTGGGTGGAGTGGAGTGGGGCTGAGTTGAGTGGGTGAAGATGGGTTGAGCGGTGGGAGATACGACAGTGGAGGCAGCAATGGTGGAGATGCGGAGCAAGCAAGTGGAATTGAAACCTGTGTTCTCTCACTTGCATTCCAACCCTCCCTCCCGCCCCCCCTCTCCCCCCCCAACCCCTCCGCCTAAACTTCTTCACCATCAGCTGTTCCCCCTTCGCAGAGGTGCCTCACCTCCCCCTCCCCTTCCCTTCTCCTCCGCACCCGCCACCTCATATCTGATCCAGGCCTACCTTTTTCACCGCCACCGCATATCTGATCCAGGCCTACCTTTTTCACCGCCACCGCATATCTGATCCAGGCCTACCTTTTTCACCGCCACCGCATATCTGATCCAGGCCTACCTTTTTCACCGCCACCGCATATCTGATCCAGGCCTACCTTTTTCACCGCCACCGCATATCTGATCCAGGCCTACCTTTTTCACCGCCACCGCATATCTGATCCAGGCCTACCTTTTTCACCGCCACCGCATATCTGATCCAGGCCTACCTTTTTCACCGCCACCGCATATCTGATCCAGGCCTACCTTTTTCACCGCCACCGCATATCTGATCCAGGCCTACCTTTTTCACCGCCAGCTGCGCATTCGTCCAGCGCCCCGCTCCGCTCCGTCACCTCCGTCTCGTGCGCTGGGGGGTGAGGAAGAGGGGGCAGCGGAAGGGATGGGGGAAGGATAGGGAGGGGGGGGGAACTATATGAGTCGATTCAAAAAGCTCCCCACTAACTCTCTCACTGACCGCTCATGCGCTGTGAAGGGGAGCAGGAGGAGGTGGGGGGAGGAAGGAAGAGCAACTTTATGGATCAGTGGACTCACAAAGATCCCCAATGCGCTCCCTCACCTCCCTCCCTCACCACGCGCATGTCCCAGCAACGGCCTCTGCCAGCTGTGAATCAGCCGTGGTGAGGCTACAACATCTACCTTGCAGAGGGGGATACGGGGGTTGGTGAGGGGGGAACGACAGTAAGCAGGGGGTAAATATGCGTTTCAACAGGGGTTCAAGCGAGTGAGCAGGGAGGTTGGGTGTAGGGAAAAAGAGAGGCCCTCAAAAAGGAAGCCGCCGTATGGGGCATAGTGGTGGGAAGGTGAAAGGAAGGAACGGGAGAGTGAAAAGGGAACCTATAGGCTGGGAGGTTGGTAGGATAAGAAGGATGGCAGAGAGGAAGGCAGAAGGAATGAAAAGTTCTTCTCATTTGGGAGGATGTGGTTGTGATTGAAGCATAGGGTGAGGGAATGAGAAGGCGGGGAGGCGGGAGACGAAGGCGACGACTGCAGGGAGGGGAGGGGAATGCACATGGGCGACGGGGGAAGGAAGCGAGAGCGAAAGACGGAATGAGAGGAGGACAGTGGGGAGAGAGGAGGACAGGGGGTAGAGAGAAGGACAGGGGGGAGAGAGAAGGATAGGGGGGAGAGAGGAGGACAGTGGGGAGAGAGAAGGACAGGGGGGAGAGAGAAGGACAGCGGGGAGAGAGAAGGACAGCGGGGAGAGAGAAGGACAGCGGGGAGAGAGAAGGACAGCGGGGAGAGAGAAGGACAGCGGGGAGAGAGAAGGACAGCGGGGAGAGAGAAGGACAGCGGGGAGAGAGAAGGACAGCGGGGAGAGAGAAGGACAGCGGGGAGAGAGAAGGACAGCGGGGAGAGAGAAGGACAGCGGGGAGAGAGAAGGACAGCGGGGAGAGAGAAGGACAGCGGGGAGAGAGAAGGACAGCGGGGAGAGAGAAGGACAGCGGGGAGAGAGAAGGACAGCGGGGAGATGCAGCGATGTGGCGGCGATGGGGCGGTGATTACTTGCTGAGTAGGCGAGGCGGCGATGTGGCGCCCCCTGGCACGTCTCCCCCCTCCTCCACTCCGCTCCCCTCTTCCTCCCCTTTCGCCCCACTGCCCCGCTCTCTCCCATGAGAGATTTTGCCTCCGCTGCTGCAGGCGCGCGCGCATCGGGGGAGGGCGTCCGCAAACCTGCGGAGGTTGGCATAGAGGCTGTGCGATGCGGGAGGCGTGCGGGAAGCGTGGGGGGAGAGTGGTCTGGCTGGCGGGGGAGAACGCCTTGGCCCGCGCGCTCGCTGTCGCACTCCACACCCTCTGCGCCTGGGCTCTGTCGGTGCTGCCAGGGCGATTGAGGCCAAGGGAGGAGGGCGCGGCGATGGAGAAAGGGAAGGGGGCGTGGGCGGAATGGGCGGCGCAAATGCATGGTGCGCTGGCGAGGCACCATCACGTGCGCGGGCGACTGCTGCGGCGGCTGCCTCTAGCATCGTTCAACCCAGCACCCCTGCTGTCGTCACGGCTGAATCTCGCCCCCTCGCCGCCCGCAACCGTTACTCCCGCGGCTTCCCGCTGCCCCTCGCCCTCACCGCGCAGTGCTGCAGCGGAAGGCGCAGCAGAAGCGCTCATATGCGCGGCAAGGTTGGCGGAGGAGGAAGCGCGCGGCAGCGACACGTCCACGCCCACCGGATGGCGCGGCCCCGCCACGCCCATCGCGTGCTTCGCTGACAGCAGGTGAGTTCGGGCGAAAATGCAGGGGAGAGTCGCTAGATGAAAGCGACGGAACAGGTTTGCAAGGTGAAAATGCAATGGGAAAAACGAAAGGGGTAAGCTAGGACGGCAACACGACGCACCGCGCAGGCGACGACGCCGCGAGCTAGTCGGGATGAAACTACTCGTGGGCTATGTCGTAGTGACGGACGGGAATGGTTGCTAGATTACTGCTATGTCGTTAGCACACGGCTTGAGGTCGAAGCTCCTCTCCCTTGGATTATCACTCGCTTTTGTCAGGTTGATCGACGCAGTTTAGCTCCGCTTCTCTGTTTGCACCCTCGCTTGATTTCCGCCCTTCCGCGGTGTGTTCCCCTAACCCAACCCTCATACGAAATTGGTTGGCATCGCCAGCCTTGTTTCAATTCCTCGCACCAGCTTTCCGTGCCCTAAACAATTCGCCCTCGAATCAGCAAGCGCCAAAGGGTGTGCACTAACATTGCCCCCAAAAACCACCCCTAGGAAAGAAGGGGTTCAAAAACTTTTGAAATTTGAAAGTTTGCCTGTGAGACCGTGAGGTGACTTTCTAAACCCAAAACCTGGATGACAAATGTATACTTCAGCTTTAAACATGCGTAGCTCTGATCTGGCAAGCAGAGAAGGCTGCTGCTGCTTCCCCTTCTCTGTATGTTGTGGTACTGGACTGGACGGTGAGCCTCCGCGCGTCGACTTACCGCACACGACTGGCGTCGATTGTCTGGCCCGTGGTAGCTGCAAGTTTTCTTTGCCAGCCGAAGCTTCGCCAGCCGAAACCGAAGCTTCATACCTGCTGTGTTTTTCGTTGCCGGCTTCCCAAGCCATGTTAAACTCACCTGCCAGAAGACTACCAGTAGGGCGGCTGTTCACGTGGAAAGGGTAGGCAGATATTTGCGAATTAGCTGCCTAAGTCGTTTAAGAAACCGCAGACCTTGACGTAACTAATTTCTGAGTCGATAAGAAAAAGTAGCCAAAGGCCGTGACGAAGCTGCCAGTCTGGTACCACCACCTTGCTTAGGTTTCCTGATATTCGCTACAGCTTCGCCTCCTTTCAGTAACATCATCCTCAGGCGCATGTATCGGACTTTGCACTCTAGTGAGGTTTTGCGATAGGAACGCGATTCCGACCGGCGAATATGGCGTCTTTTGAAGAAGCGAAGGAGATGCAGAGCAGCACGAGAGCCGGCGAGGTTCAGGCGTTCGTGGGGTCGATCGTTGTCATCGTGTCGTGCTGTAAGTCGACTTTCATTCGACTTTTGAGTCAATTAGATTTTTGAGTCGGCTAAAAATTCAGGCGTTCGTGGGGTCGATCGTTGTCATCGTTTCTTGCTGTGAGTGAACCATGCGTCGTACCCGTTACCTCCGTCATTTTCTTTCTCTGAGCCGCCTCATGAGCTGACTTATATTTACTTCTCAAACCAGCCCTCTCGCTTATCTCTCAGCAGCCGTCTCGTCGCAGTCGTGTGGTGAAGGCTGACTTTCGCAGATGTCTTTAAATTGACTCTCGCAAACTTTTGTCTGAGTGTTCCGCTGGGGCATCTGATCGTGATAAAGTTCGTTATTCCATATGTTTAGGCAAAGCCTCTAAGTGCTTCCTGTTTCCATCACCCCTGCATGTGTGCAGGCATTTACCTCGTGTGGGCCTATGTTCCAAACAGCGTTCTTCTCTCTATTGGCTTGTCATACTATCCCTCAAAGTAAGCCTTTTCGGGTCGAACCGTACTTCTTTTATTTATCCTCTACGGTTCACTCTTGTTGTCTTTCGTGTGTTCGGATTGCGTTTGTTTCCTCTAGTCCTGTGGTTCCGTCAGATTCGTTTTCTCTCTTTCTCCTGCGATTTCCGTCTCTGTCGGTGCTGCTGCTGTTTTAGCATCATGCCTGCTGCTTTCTCACTGTTTACTTCTCCTCGCCCGATTCTGCCCACTTCCCGTCTGCATCCTTATCTCTTGCTCTCCCTCCCTCTCTTTCTCCATCTCGTCTCCTCTTCTTCCCCTCTTCCCCACTTCCCCCCACCCCCCCCCAACCCCACTCCATCCCTAGCTCCCCCTTATACCCCTTCCCCTCCCACCCGCACTTATATTATTCTGCACGCGACTGCAGGCACTGGGCGTCTGTCATCCCAGCGTTCCTTATAGTCACCGTCGTCTGCGCGCTCCTGCTCTACTCGGGCGTTAACCGCCTTTCCGTGCAGCCCGCCTCTTCCAAATTCTCCATCCATGGTAAACCCATTGGTTCCCCACCCTCCACTTCCTCACTCCCCACTTCCTTAACCCCACTGACGAATCCCACACTCAATCCCGATTTTGGATCTTCCACTTGTGAAATTTTCTTAGAAAGGTTTGTTGAATTGAATCTTTCCTGGCGCGGTTATTTTTAGTAAACATCGCACGTGTCCATGCAGCACGGTTTGTGCATGCACTGTCTGCCTGTTGGTTGACAACAACACATTGCTTCTTTCCACGTTTCACTCGCGACTCGATTCTCTTCTTTCTCGCCATATGTACTTGCTGTCTCCCGCTCCAACTCTACTCTCCTCGAACCCCAAATTGTCCCTAGTTCACCTGACACTCCCCTGTCTCTCCCTTCCCCCCGTGACTGCCAATGGCCTCCCTCTGTGTATCAGACAACTTTGCACGGATGCAGCCCCCCATGACCCACACCATCTCCCAACCAATTTCACAGCCACCTCGGCAACCCTCCCATAGCCCATCACCACTTCCATCAACCCTGGACCCGCCGTCCACAGTATCTGCTCGCAATATTCAAAGTGGTTATTGGAATAATGAGGAGGAAGGGGTGCTGCGGCAGTCTGGTTCCACTAGATATCATGGGATGAGACTCTACCGCTCGCCTAGTGAGCAGGACGCCATGCTGTTGAGTCGGAGAGCCCCCATTCCTCCCATTCATGACTTGCCAATTACTCTGGTTAATGATCTTTTGTATGGCTAATTTTTTCCATTGTGAAATGAAAAACTTGGGCATGAATTGTGGCTAGTACGGTAGCATTTTATATAATTTCTTCACAGAAATAGGTATGTTTGCTGTATTATCTGAGTTAGAGATGATGTCGTTTGGCAGAGAAGATTGAAAACTGTGTAGGACATGCTTCTAGCCGATGTAAAATATAGTAGAAGTAGCACTAGTGCGACTCTCCTTTGTGACACAATACGGTACGTTTCATGCTTTATTTAGGTGTCACCAAAGGGATTGAGACACATTGTAAGGAAAATTCCTTTTCCTTACTTCGCATCCCTGCTCAACGCGTATATCACTGTAGCACCACAGTCAGCACCGTTACCACTCGCAACCCTCGCATCGACAATCCGCCCGCCACCTTCGCACATCGCACCCCGACCTCACGGCTTGGCGGGTAACCCGCGCTCCGGGCCTCCGCTTCGACACTTTTTCCCAACCTCAGTCCCAGGCCCGTCGCGCGACAACCACAGTCCATTACCGTTACCACTGTAGTTTCGCTATATATTCTTCGCTCATGCCTTCGCTCATTGTACTCTTGCTTCGATAGTGCAATTCTCGTTCGTTCACTCAATTGCACTCGTAACACTTGGTATTCAGAGCCTACGATCTCCTCTCGGACCGCACCCACACCTTCGCTTCCCCACTATCTCAATTTTTTGGGGGGGGTAGACGTCTCTCAGCGACACAGCACCGCCGCTCGTAGTGCTCTCTCGTAAGCACGCACGGCCACGACCGAGGCTCTCGCCGAGCTCGCCCGACACCCCCGCCATGGCCGAATTCACGCTCGCCACATTGACGCAGGAGCAGCTCGACCGTCTGGTGCGCCAACTTGAAGATTCGGCGCTCGAAATTGCGACGCTCACGGCGGAACGTGACTCCGCGCGTCAGCAATCAACGATGAACACTCCAGCGCCACCACACGCACCGACAAATGCATCTGCACAATCAGACGAGCCGATCGTCATCTCGTCCGGCACACCAACACAAAACAACAGCGTGGGACAGCGCTCAGGCGCAGCCAGCGATAGCGCCGCCCAGCCGATGCCTGGCATGGGAGGAAACAGGGTCGCACCAAGCCCGCGGGAGCCTCGCGAAGCCCGTCGGCACGTGGAGTTCGCGGCGACAAGTGGCGAACAGACCATTATGGCACCAATGCCACTCAAGCCGCAACGCCCGCCATGCTTTGACCCAAGCCAGCGTGGAGGTCCGACGGTTCAATCGTGGGTCTTCACGATGAATGTCTTCTTCGACGCGAATTACGTCGAGTCGGACGCAGCGAAGATTCGGTATGCCGTTTCGCTGCTAAGGGGCCCCGCCATGGACTGGTGGCGAGTCATCGTGACGTCGCCACGCGCCTACGAGCCACCGTCGCAAGAGGAAGGGCCCACGGGCCCAGCTGACACCTGGAGTTCATTCTGCGAGACCGCCCAATACAGCACGTGGGATGCGTGGTGCGCAGGGCTTCGGGCGCGCTTCGAGCCGATCGCGGCTTCTATTTCGGCGCGTCAGAGATTGCGCACTTGGCGGCAGCTTGGATCGGTTCTGTGAAGAAATGAGGAGTGAATGCACTGACAAAGAGGTGGGTACAAGTAGGAAAACCTAAAAGTGTTGTACCCCATATTGTCTACCCCACTACAGCCTACACAGACTATAGCATATGAGTTTGACACACCCCCATAGGCAAATTGGGGGAGAACAAGAGGTCACAAGACCAGGCAAGCAAAGCAAAGCAAGCTCAGGGTGGATCACAACGTCACCACACATTCCGAGCACAAGTTCAAGGCCACAAGGCCAGTTCACATGCAAGATCATATATAAAGGTAAACAAGCAAGTGCAGGTATAGAAAGATCACAGTACAAGCAAGGTCAAGAAGTGAGCAAGTGAGGCCAAGTAGGCACAAGACCTAGCATCGTACAGCAGCGCTGATGATCACAAGGCGGAAGTGCCTTGGTAAAGATATCAGCAGTGTTGGCCTCGGAGGCCACGTAAGCAAGGCGCAGCTGACCACGCTGCTGCAGCTCACGAGCAAGGAAGTAGCGAAGAGCAATGTGCTTCGTTCTGTGCTCCAGTCTGTGCTCCCGACACAAGGCCAGCATGGCCTTGTTGTCTACGTACAGAACTGGAGGAGAACGAGGCGGCTCTCCCAGGTCAGTCAGCAGGTAGGTGAGCCAGCGTAGCTCCTGTGCAGCCATGGCCCCGCGTAGATCTCAGCCTCACAGCTGGAGCCGGGAACAGAAGACGAGCGGGTAGACCGCCACGAAACAGAGCCGGAACCAAGGCTGAAGGTGTAACCCTGTGACGACCGCTGCGTAGCCTGGTCGTCAGCCCAAAAAGCGTCTGCGTGACCTGTGAGGACTACTGAACGTCGCCCTCCAAGCACTAGCCACATGCCCGACGTACTGCACAAGTAGCGCAACACCCTCTTCGCTGCAGCCATGTGCTCTGGTCGGTGTCTCCCAGGAGCAACATAGCGTGCCAAGATGCTAAAAGGGTATGCAAGGTCAGATCGTGTGCAGGTCATCAGGTACATGAGGCAGCCAACAAGCTCTGGGTACGGGCCACTCGGCTCTACGGACTCATCCGAAGGCAGAGCTGAGAGCGAGTGGTGAGTAGACAGAGGAGTGGCCTGAGGCGAGGAGTACGTGAAGTCGAAGCGCTGAAGGACCTGCTGCACCATGTGTGACTGAGTCAGGGTAATGGTGCACTGTGCTCTGTCCAGGGTGATCTGCAAGCCAAGGTAGCTGCGCAGTTCACCCAGGTCTGTGCACGTGTGTCTCTTCTGCAGCTCAGACTTCACGTGGGCGAGTCCAGCAGTGTCAGCAGTGGCAAAGACCAAGTCGTCGACGTACACGAGGATGTAGAACGGCGGCAAAGAGGTGTCGGTGCGCAGAAACAGCGACGGGTCGGCAGTAGAAGGAGCAAACCCAAGAGCCGCAAGTGTAGTCCTCAGTGTGTCGTGCCACTCACGGGGCACCTGGCGGAGACCGTAGACTGGCCGGCGGAGGCTCCACTGGGTACCAGGAGGAAACGACCCAGTGAAGCCAGGTGGGCGGCGCAGCCAGATCTCCTCGTGCAGGCTGCCCTGCAGGAAAGCTGTGCTGAAGTCAAGAGAGTGAAGCTCGTAGTCGCGCTGAGCGGCTATGTGCAGCAGCACCCGAAGAGTGGTCATCTTCGGGGTGGGAGAGAAGGTCTGAAAGTAGTCAACTCCCTGCCGCTGACTGAAGCCTCGAGCCACGTAACGCGCCTTGAAGACAGGCGGAGAACCCGGCGGCCGCTTCACCCTGAAAATCCACATGCCACTGACGATGTTCGCCCCAGGTGGGGGAACCTCGTCGACGTAGGTGCCTGTGGACTTCCAGGAAGCCATCTCTGCGTCCATGGCTGACTGCCACTGTGAGGAGTAGGGACCCTCGATCGCCTCAGCGTACGATCGAGGAGTCGGGATGTCTGGTGCATCCGGGTCTCCCTCAGGGGCAATCAGCGTGGACACGAGATGAGGCAAAGCAGCAGCAAAACACTGGAACTCCTCCTGCCTGTCCTCAAGGACGTCCGTTCTAAGCTCAGCAACCAAGGCAGACGCAGCAGTGGACTCAAAGGAAGGGTCAGTGACAACAGTAGCCAGGAGACGCGTGACAGTAGGACTGGCAGCACGAAGAGAGTCAGACTCCGGGTCAGCAAGAACAGGAAGAGAGGACTCTGGAGGAGACGGCAACGGGACACGCAGAGGAGCAGTGGAAGGACGCAGTGCCATCTGGTGTGTGCCTGGCACCGCAGGAGGACGCGGACGCGGAGCACGACTACTGGTGCGAGCAGCACGAACAGGCGACGCAGGACGAGACGCAGGCTCACGACGCTCAGCAAGACCTCCAGTAGGATCAGTGTAGGGAGAAGGAGCAGGCAGGGGGGAGGCGGGCTGTAACTGTGACCGCGACTGGACAGGCTGTGGACACTCTAAGGGAGGAGCAGGACCAGCAGAGGGCGGGAGACCAAGAACCTGCTCAAGGAGCGGAACGAAGTACGGCCGCGGCCGCGCAGCGCCTCCAGAACCAGCAGGGACAGCACCAGTACCCCCAGCGGCAGCACTAGCGCCAGAAGCACCTCCAGCTCCCACAGCGCCAACGCCAGCACCCTCAGAAGCACCAGCGCCAGCAGCACCTCCAGCGCCAACACCCCCAGCAGCTCCAGCTCCAGCAGCTCCAGCAGCTCCAGCAGCACCAACTCCAGCAGGACCGCCAGCTCCAGTACCGCCAGCAGCTCCAGCAGTACCTCCAGCAGGACCAACTCCAGCAGCCCCAGCAGCACCCCCAGTCCCAGCAGCTCCAGTACCGCCAGTACGAGCACCTCCAGGACCAGCAGCAACAGTAGCACCTCCAGCTCCAGCAGCACGGCTCCAGCGCCGGGCAAACCACTCGCGCAGCTCCTATGGAGAGGGTAGCTCCCGCCTCGACGAAGCACCCGAAGGGCCCCCAAACCCAGCACCGCCAGAGGCCACACGAGCAGACCCAGCACCCCCAGGCTCCGCACCCCGAGGCTCAGCACCCCCAGGCTCCGTACCCCCAGGCTCCGCACCCCCAGGCTCAGCACCCCCAGGCTCCGCACCCCCAGGCTCAGCACCCCCAGGCTCAGCACCCCCAGACTCAGCACCCCCCAACTCAGCACCCCCAGGCTCAGCACCCCTAGCAGCACCAGAGTCAACAGCTACCTCGACAGGCTCGACTGCGTCTACCTGGGACACACCTGAGGGGCAGGACCCTGAGGGGGGAGAGGGTCTACCAGGGGGGGACCTGGCGCAAGGAAGAGCGGCGGCGGGGGGAGGGGCGCAGTGCGGTAGGGGAAGAGACGGTAGTAAGGCACCGACTCGTCAAAGGTGACGTCCTGGGAGGACAGAACACGGCGCGAGGTGGGGTGGTAAAACTGCCAACCAGGCGCGTCAGGGGGGAAGCCAAGGAAGACGCAGGGAACAGCACGGGGGGACAGCTTGTCCGCAGACAAGTCGCGGACAAACGCCCGAGATCCCCAGACACGAAACGCAGACGCATCGCCAACCTTCCCCGTCCACCGCAAGGTGGGGGAGGTCTCTGGCAAGGAGATCCGGGGCTGAAGGTTGATCTGATGCGCTGCGTACTGAACCGCAAACGGCCACAGAAAATGGGGAGCAGCCGCATGGATCATGGACGTACGAGCGACGTCCATGACCATGCCAATGCGGCGCTCAGCAATCCCATTTTGCTGTGGAGAGGCCGGAAGCGTGAAGGTCTGGCGGATGCCCTGTGCACGACAGAAGGCTCCCAGAAGGGCAGAGGAAAACTCCCCGCCTCTGTCAGAGTGCAGACGCAGAACAGGAAAGTCCGAGCCGAAGCTCTCTCTGAGTTGGAGACGAGCTGCGCGGATCCAGTCGATCAACACCTCAGTGACGTCACCCTTGCTGCGCAAGGGGAACACCGTGGTGTAACGCGAGTAGTCGTCAACCACCAACAGGAAGTAACGCTCGTGACCCTGGCCACGGACGCGGGCGGGGCCCCACACGTCCATGTGAAGAGTCGGCAGCGGAGCCTCTGTCGGAGGAAACTCGGAGGAGTGAGGGGCGGCGCGCTGCCGCCCCTCGACGCAGGGAACGCAGGTAGGGGCAGGCCCCGGAGGGAGGGGAGGGAGGGACCGGGGGAGACCAGAGACAAGGTAACGGGAGGCCATGCCTCGGAGACGAGGCAGGGAGGGGTGACTAAGGCGGTGGTGCCAGAGGAGAGTCTGGTGGGACAGGAGACGACACGAGCAGGGAGCAGACTCAGGACCAGACCTGGACGCTGCAGCAAACACCTGACCCGACGCAGCTACCTGACCAGACTCAGCAACCGGAGGAGACTCAATAGTCAGTGTGTACAGGCTCGACCCCGGCTGACGGGTAAACGTGGCCAAGTGTCGGCCCGTCCGAGCACACGTACAGTGGGTCACCCGCTGACTTGCAGGAGTGAACTGGTCAACCCCCCCATCCTGTAGATCAGCACCACTCACCAAGTTCGTAGAGAACGAGGGGAGGTAGAGACCTGACAGGGTGCCAGAGGGGGCGGCCGGACACGGTAAGACAGTGGAGAAGTGGGCAAGGACAGAACCCCCAGAGGGGTCCGCCAGGGAGACCGCAACTGGCCGACTAAGCGGCGTAAGCGTGGTGCGGTCTCGAAAGAAGGAGCGGGAAGCACCCGAGTCAAGGGTGAAGGTGTGTAAGGCCTGAGCCGACGTGGTACCTGAGAGAGCAGACTCACCAGCACCTGGGGCAGCAGACGCACTAGCACCGAGAGCAGCAGCCTCACCAGCACCTAGAGCAGCAGCCTCAATGCCCGGGTCAGGCGGAACACACAGGTAACAGTCACCCTCATCACTAGTAGACACAACATACATGGCAGCAAGAATGGCATCATAATCTAGATCAAAGATAGCAACCCCCGACCTAAGCAGCTCGCCCCAGCGGGGGATCTCAGTGGCGTCAGGGAACTGGAGACGCCAAGCGTCCGTCAGGCGGCCGAAGCAGCGCTGGGTGGTGTGCGGGCCACCGCACGGCTCACCAGTGCGGTCGCCGGTACGCAGGACGTAGGCACAAGGACCAGCACCCCCACCCCGCTGACGCGCAGCGTACCACTCACGAAGCTGCTGGGGGGGCGGGGTCTCACGAGTGCGCTGCTGCTGCTGGCGCTGACCACCACCGAAGCCGCCCCGCTGCGCAGAGCCACCCCGACCAGCTCCACCTCCGCCGCCGCCACCTCCGCCACCGCCGCCACCGCCTCCTCCTCCGCTCCCACCGCCACCGCCGCCGCCGCCTCCGCCTCCACCGCCGCCACCGAAGCCCCCACCCCCGCCACCACTCCCACCGCCACCCCCACTCCCTCCGCCGCCTCCACCGCCACCTCCACCGCCCCCGCCAGCCCCTCCAGCGCCCTTGCCCCCCTTGCCCTTGCCGGTGCGGCGTCTCCCGCTAGGGGCAGACGCAGCGCCGACCGACTCGGTGCCAACGAAGTCGACGGCAGCAGCAGAGGCAACAGAGGGCAAAAGGGGGGAGGGGGAGCACCCCTCAAAGACGGGGGCACGAGGGTCACCACGAGAGGCTCCTACAGCGACTATACTCTTCTCAGCTGCCAGGAGGCGCTCCTCGAGGAGGTCAACGGTGAGTGTGGTGGGGCAAACAGAGAGGAAGTGGTCCCTGACCGAGCGAAGGGAGTCAGGGAGCCGGGTGACTATGTAGTAGAGGGTGATGTACATGGGGGGGGGGTTCTTGGCGCAGAACTCAGCAGGAAGCGCAGCGCGGTAGCGGGTGTCACTAGTGCGGAGGTGCGTAATGAGGTCAGCGACTGTGGGAAAGGCGGCGAGGTCAGGAAACAGGTACGGCAGCATGAGGCGGCTAAGTGCAGCAGTGGCAGACGTGGCTCGGCAGTGCTCTCACCAGGGCTGGTAAAGCTGTAGATCATCAACCCAGACCTCAAAGTCAACAGCCCGACCCTCAGCATCAAAGACTAGAACGCTAGGGGTAGCCATGACAGCAGTGGCAGCAGGCTAGGTGCAGCAGTAGCAGGCGTGGCTCGGCAGTGCTCTCACCAGGGCTGGTAGGTAGGGGCCGGCAAGCGGTGGGGTAGGGCCGAGGCGCGTCGGCAGGTACAGAGCCGCGACCGCGGCGGCAGCTTCTGCTGTCAGTGGTGGCGGCAGAAGCGGCTGTCGGCGGCGACGGCTGCAGCTGGTGGCGGCCGCCGCTGCTGTCGGCGGCGTCAGCTGCTGTCGGCTGCTGCTGGCGGCGGCTGCTGCTGGTGGCGGAGGAGCCGAGAAGGGGCCGGGAAGGGTGGCGACGGGGCCACGAAGGGCAGCGAAGGGGCCTCGAAGGGCGGCGACGGGGCCGCTAGGGGCGGCGACGGGTCCGCGAGGGGCGGCGACGGGGCCGCGAAGGGCGGCGACGGGGCCAAGAAGGGGCGGCGATGGGGCCGCGAAGGGGGCCGCGAGGGGCCTCGAAGGGCGGCGACGGGGCCGATAGGGGCGGCGACGGGGCCGCGAAGGGCGGCGACAGGGCCGCTGGGGACGGCGACGGGGCTGCCAAGGGGCCGCGAGGGGCCTCGAAGGGCGGCGACTGGGCCGCTAGGGGCGGCGACGGGGCCGCGAAGGGCGGCGACGGGGCCGTAACGAGCGGCGACGGGGTCGCGAGGGGCGGAAACGGAGCCGCGAGGGGCGGCGACGGGGCCGCTAGGGGCGGCGACGGGGCCGCGAAGGGTGGCGACGGGGCCGCTAGAGGTGGCGACGGGGCCGCGAGGGGCGGCGACGGGCCGCGAAGGGCGGCGACGGGGCCGCTAGGGGTGGCGCGAGGGGCCGTGAGAGGGGCCTCTAGAAGGGCGCGACGGGCCGCTAAGGGCAGGGGACGCAACGAGAGGGCGGCCCACGGGGCGCGCCTCGGGCAGGGGCGACTCGCGCTCCGGTCAAAAAAAAAAAAAAAAAAATCGATTTTCAGTGGTGGGCCCTAGGAAGCGTTCCCACTAGGGAACCTGCTCTATACCATGTGAAGAAATGAGGAGTGAATGCACTGGCAAAGAGGTGGGTACAAGTAGGAAAACCTAAAAGTGTTGTACCCCATATTGTCTACCCCACTACAGCCTACACAGACTATAGCATATGAGTTTGACGGGTTCAAGACTATACGAGTGGTTTTCTCGCATTATGCGAGCAAGTCGGCTACATGCACGAAGCGGAGCGGGTGGACCGTTACGTCGGAGGGCTGAAGACGGACATCTCGCACGAAATCATGCTACGCGGGCTCTCGAACTTCAACGAGATTCTCGCGCTCGCCGAGAAAATCGACATTTTACGCCATCCGAGACCGATCGAGCACGCCACTGTACACGCTGTTGCGACGAATGCAGCTGCCGCGCCGTTTAAGGGGCGCTGCTTTGCTTGCAACAGGCCGGGCCATCGCAAGAGCGAATGCCCAGAGGAGCTAAGGCGCCGCGGAGCAGAGCAGGGGAGGGAGTCTCCAAAGCAGGGAAACGCCAGCAGTCAGTAGGAATCGGGCCAACTACTGACGAGACTGCCTGCTCGCCCAACCCCACCGACCTGTGAAAATGAACGAGGAATGAAAAGACTAAGGGAAAGTTGGGTACAAGTACAAACCCTAGAAAGTTGTACCCCATATGTGCTACCCCACTATAGCCTACAGCAGCTAAGTCATATAAATCTGACACACCCCCATAGGCAAAGTGGGGGAGGACAAGGGGTCACAAGACCAGTCAAGCAAAGCAAAGCAAGCTCAGGGTGGATCACAACGTCACCACACATTCCGAGCACAAGTTCAAGGCCACAAGGCCAGTTCACATGCAGGATTACATATATATATAAGGCTAAACAAGCAAGAGCAGGTGTATATATATATATATGTAACAGTACAAACAAGGTCAAGGGGTGAGCAAGTGAGGCAAGGTAGGCACAAGACCCAGCTGAGTACAGAAGCGCTGATGATCACAAGGCGCAAGTGCCTTGGTGAAGATATCAGCAGTGTTGGCCTGAGAGGCCACGTACGCAAGGCGTAGCTGACCACGCTGCTGTAGCTCACGAGCAAGGAAGTAGCGAAGAGCAATGTGCTTCGTTCTGTGCTCCAGTCTCTGCTCCCGACACAAGGCCAGCATGGCCTTGTTGTCTACGTACAGCACTGGAGGAGAACGAGGCGGCTCTCCGAGGTCAGTCAGCAGGTAGGTGAGCCAGCGAAGCTCCTGTGCAGCCATGGCCCCTGCGTAGATCTCAGCCTCACAACTGGAGCCGAGAACAGAAGACGAGCGGGTAGCCCGCCACGAGACAGAGCCGGAACCAAGGCTGAAGGTGTAACCGTGTGACGACCGCTGCGTAGCCTGGTCGTCAGCCCAAGAAGCGTCTGCGTGCCCAGTGAGGACCACTGGACTCTGCCCTCCAAGCACTAGCCCCATGCCCGACGTACTGCACAAGTAGCGCAACACCCTCTTCGCTGCAGCCATGTGCTCCGGTCTGTGTCTCCCAAGAGCAACATAGCGTGCGAGAATGCTAAGAGGGTATGCAAGGTCAGGTCGAGTGCAGGTCATCAGGTACATGAGGCAGCCAACAAGTTCTGGGTACGGGCCACTCGACTCTACGGACTCATCCGAAGGCAGAGCTGAGAGCGAGTGGCGAGTAGGCAGAGGAGTGGCCTGAGGCGAGGAGTACGTGAAGCCGAAGCGCTGAAGGACCTGCTGCACCATGTGTGACTGAGTCAGGGTAATGGTGCGGCGTGCTCTGTCCCGGGTGATCTGCAAGCCAAGGTAGCTGCGCAGTTCACCCAGGTCTGTGCACGTGTGTCTCTTCTGCAGCTCGGACTTCACGTGGGCGAGTCCAGCAGTGTCAGCTGTGGCAAAGACCAAGTCGTCGACGTACACGAGGATGTAGAACGGCGGCAAAGAAGTGTCGGTGCGCAGAAACAGCGACGGGTCGGCAGTAGAGGGAGCAAACCCAAGAGCCGCAAGCGTAGTCCTCAGTGTGTCGTGCCACTCACGTGGTGCCTGGCGGAGACCGTAGACTGGCCGCCGGAGGCTCCACTGGGTGCCAGGAGGAAAAGTCCCAGTGAAGCCAAGTGGGCGGCGCAGCCAGATCTCCTCGTGCAGGCTGCCCTGCAAGAAAGCAGTGCTGAAGTCAAGAGAGTGTAGCTCGTAGTCACGGTGAGCAGCTATGTGCAGCAGTACCCGAAGAGTGGTCATCTTCGGGGTGGGAGAGAAGGTCTGAAAGTAGTCAACTCCCTGCCGCTGACTGAAGCCACGAGCCACGTAACGCGCCTTGAAGACAGGCGGAGAACCCGGCGGCCGCTTCACCCTGAAAATCCACATGCCACTGACGATGTTCGCCCCAGGCGGGGGAACCTCGTCAACGTAGGTGCCTGTGGACTTCCAGGAAGCCATCTCTGCGTCCATAGCTGCCTGCCACTGAGAGGAGTAGGGACCCTCTATCGCCTCCGCGTAAGAGCGCGGAGTCGGGATGTCAAGTGCATCCGGGTCTCCCTCAGGGGTAAGCAGTACGGACACGAGATGAGGTGAAGCAGCAGCCAAACACTGGAACTCCTCCTGTCTGTCCTCAAGGACGTCCGTGCCAAGGGCACACTCACCCCCGACGGACGGAGGACAGACAAACTCAGACGCAGCAACAAGACTAGCAGCGTAGTCTAGACGACAGCGAGCAGCAAAGTCGACGAGCTCAGCAACTAGGGCAGACGCAGCAGTGGACTCAAAGGAAGGGTCAGTGACAACAGTAGCAAGGAGACGCGTGACAATCGGACTGGCAGCACGAAGGGAGTCCGACTCCGGGTCAGCAAGAGCAGGAAGAGAGGACTCAGGAGGAGAAGGCAAAGGGGCACGCAGAGGAGCAGTGGACGGACGGAGAGACATCCGGTGCGTGCCGGGCACAGGGGGAGGACGCTGACGCGAACCACGACCACTAGCGCGAGCAGCACGGACAGGCGACGCAGGACGAGACGCAGGCTCACGACGCTCAGCAAGACCTCCAGTAGGACCAGTGTAGGGAGAAGGAGCAGGCAGTGGGGAGGCAGGCTGTAACTGTAACTGTGACGGGACAGGCTGTGGACACTCTAAGGGAGGAGGAGGACCAGTAGAAGGCGGGAGACCAAGAACCTGCTCAAGAAGCGGAACGAAGTACGGCCGAGGCCGCGCAGCGACTCCAGACACAGCAGGGACAGCACCAGTACCCCCAGTGGTAGCACCAGCGCCAGCAGCACCTCCAGCTCCAGTACCCCCAGCAGCTCCAGTAGCTCCAGGACCTCCAGCAGCACCAGTAGCACCCCCAGCAGGACCGCCTCCAGTACCGCCAGCAGTACCCTCAGCGCCAACACCCTCAGCAGCTCCAGCTCCAGTCGGACCACGAGAAGACGCAGTGGCTCCAGCTCCAGTAGTACCCGCAGGCCCAGCAGCTCCAGTACTCCCAGTACGAGCACCTCCGGGACCCGTGGCACCAGCACCCTCAGCAGCCGAAGAACCTCCAGCTCCAGCAGCACGCCTCCAGCGCCGGGCAAACCACTCACGCACCTGCTGTGGAGAGAGTGGCTCCCGTCGAGACGGAGCACCCAGAGAACCTCCAGGCCCAGCACCGCCAGACGCCACACGAGCAGGCCCAGCTCCCTCAGGCTCCGCACCCCCAGGCTCAGCACCTCCAGGCGTAGCACCCCCAGGCTCAGCACCCCCAGTCGTAGCACCCCCAGGCTCAGCACCCCCAGACTTAGCACCCCCAGGCTCAGCACCCCCAGTCGTAGCACCCTCAGGCTCAGCACCCCCAGGCTCAGCACCCCCAGGCGTAGCACCGACACGCTCAGCACCCCCAGAGTCAGCACCCCCAGGCTCAGCACCCTCAGCAGCACCAGAGTCACCAGCGACCTCCACAGGCTCGACTGCGTCTACCTGGGACACACCTGAAGGGGCAGGACCCTGAGGGGGAAGGGGGTCTACCGGGGGGGGACCTGGCACAAGGAAGAGCGGTGGCGGGGGGAGGGACGGAGTGCGGTAGGGGAAGAGACGGTAGTAGGGGACCGACTCGTCAAACGTGACGTCCTGGGAGGACAGAACACGGCGAGAGGTGGGGTGGTAGAACTGCCACCCTGGCGCGTCAGGGGGGAAGCCAAGGAAGACGCAGGGAGCAGCACGAGGGGACAGCTTGTCCTCAGACAAGTCGCGGACAAACGCCCGAGATCCCCAGACACGGAACGCAGACGCATCGCCAACCTTCCCCGTCCACAGCAAAGCTGGGGAGGTCTCCGGCATGGAGACCCTGGGCTGAAGGTTGATCTGATGCGCCGCGTACCGAACCGCAAACGGCCACAGAAAATGGGGGGCAGCCGCATGCATCATGGACGTACGGGCGACGTCCATGACCATGCCAATGCGGCGCTCAGCAATCCCATTTTGCTGTAGAGAGTCCGGAAGCGTGAAGGTCTGGCGGATGCCTCGTGCACGACAGTAGGCTCGCAGAAGGCCAGAGGAGAACTCTCCGCCTCTGTCAGAGTGCAGACGCAGAACAGGAAAGTCCGAGCCGAAACTCTCTCTGAGCTGGAGACGAGCTGCGCGGATCCAGTCGATCAACACCTCAGTGACATCACCCTTGCTGCGCAAGGGGAAGACTGTGGTGTAACGCGAGTAGTCGTCAACCACCAGCAGGAAGTAGCGCTCGTGACCCTGTCCACGGACGCGGGCCGGGCCCCACACGTCCATGTGAAGCGTCTGCAGCGGGGCCTCTGTCGGAGGAAACTGGGAGGAGTGAGGGGCAGCACGCTGCCACCCCTCGACACAGGGGACGCAGGTAGGGGCAGGCCCCGGAGGAAGGGGAGGGAGGGACCGGGGAAGACCAGAGACAAGGACACGGGAGGCCATGCCTCGGAGAGGAGGCAGGGAGGGGTGACCAAGGCGGTGGTGCCAGAGGAGAGTCTCGTGAGACAGGAGGCGACACGAGCAGGGGGCAGACTCAGGACCAGACCTGGACGCTGCAGCAAACACCTGACCCGACGCAGCTGCCTGACCAGACGTAGTGACTGGAGGAGACTCAGTGGTCAGTGTGTACAGGCTCGACCCCGGCCGACGTGTAAACGTGGCCAAGTGTCGGCCCGTCCGAGCGTCCGTGCAGTGGGTCACACGCTGGCTCGCAGGAGTGAACTGGTGAACCCCCGCATCCTGTAGGTCAGCACCACTCACCAAGTTCGTAGAGAACGAGGGGAGGTAAAGACCAGACAGGGTGCCAGAGGGGGCCGCCGGACACGGGAGGACAGTGGAGAAGTGAGCAAGGACAGGACCCCCAGAGGGGTCTGCCAGAGAGACTGCAACTGGCCGACCAAGCGGCGTGAGTGTGGTGCGGTCTCGAAAGAAGGAGCGAGAAGCCCCCGAGTCAAGAGTGAAGGTGTGGGAGGCCGGAGCCGACGCAGTACCTGAGAGAGCAGACTCACCAGCACCTGAGGAAGCAGACGCACTGGCACCTAGAGCAGCAGCCTCGCTAGCACCTAGAGCAGCAGCCTCACCAGTACCTAGAGCAGCAGTCCCAATGCCCGGGTCGGGCGGAAAACACCAGTAACAGTCACCCTCATCACTAATAGTCACAGCATACATGGCAGCAAGAATAGCATCAAAGTCAAGGTCAAAGATAGCTACTCCCGCCCTAGACAGCTCGCCCCAGCGAGGGATCTCTGTGGCCTCAGGGAACTGGTGACGCCAAGCGTCCGTCAGGCGGCCAAAGCAGCGCTGGGTGGAGTGCGCACCCCCGCACGGCTCACCCGCGCGGTCGCCGGTGCGTAGGACGTAGGTGCACGGACCAGTACCCCCACCCCGCTGGCGTGCAGCATACCACTCACGAAGCTGCTGAGGGGGGGGGATCTCACGAGTGCGCTGCTGCTGGTGCTGCTGCTGCTGCTGCTGCTGGCGCTGACCACCACCGGAGCCGACCCTCTGCGCAGCGCCACCCCGACCAGCTCCACCTCCTCCGCCGCCGCCTCCTCCACCACCGCCACCTCCGCCACCTCCGCTCCCACCGCCACCGCCGCCGCCGCCTCCGCCTCCACTGCCGCCACCGACGCCCCCACCCCCGCCACCACCCCCACCGCCACCCCCACCCCCTCCGCCGCCTCCACCGCCGCCTCCACCGCCCCCGCTAGCTCCTCCAGCGCCCCTGCCCCCCTTGCCCTTGCCAGTGCGGCGTCTCCCGCTAGGGGCAGACGCCGCACCGACCGACTCAAGACCAACGAGGTCGGCCGCAGCAGCAGAGGCAACAGAGGGCAAGAGGGGAGAGGGGGAGCACCCCTCAAAGACAGGGGCACGAGGGTCACCACGAGAGGCTCCTACAGCGACTATGCTCTTCTCTGCTGCTAGGAGGCGCTCCTCGAGGAGGTCAACGGTGAGGGTGGTGGGGCAAACAGAGAGAAAGTGGTCCTTGACCGGGCGAAGGGTGTCAGGGAGCCAGGTGACTACGTAGTAGAGGGTGATGTACATAGGGGGGGGGTTCTTGGCGCAGAACTCAGGAGGAAGGGCAGCGCGGTAGCGAGTGTCACTAGTGCGCAGGTGCGTAATGAGGTCAGCGACTGTGGGAAAAGTGGCGAGGTCAGGGAAGAGGTACGGCAGGATGAGGCGGCTAAGTGCAGCAGTGGCAGGGGAAGAGTAGCGTGCAACTACAGCGTCGTACAAGGTCTTAGCACTCTTGTACTGACTAAAGTGTGCACGCTCAGCGGTAGGCAAGTGGCGCCGCACAGCAAGACGGGCAGCAGCGTCGCTTGTGGCCCACTGTGAGCGAACAGTGGCGTCAGCATCAGCAGCAGGGGCAGAAGAGGCACCAGAAGTGAGGTCAAAGAGAGAGAGACCGTCTGCCCTGTCGCACTGTAGGAAAAGCTGCAGGTCATCTACCCAGACGTCAAAGTCAATGGCCCGACCCTCAGCGTCAAAAGCGAGGACACTGGGGGTAGCCATGACAGCAGTAGACTAGCAGCTGGAGCAGTAGGGTAAGGGCAGCGCAGTGGTAGAGGTGCCGCTCTTACCGGACAGGGCGGCTCGGGCGGCTCGGCAGCTCGGCGGCTCGGCAGCAACTGCAGCTCGGCGGCTCGGCGACTCGGCGGCTCGGGCGGCTCGGGCGGCTCGGGCGGCTCGGGCGGCTCGGCGGCACGGCGGCTCGGCAGCAACTGGAGCTCGGCGGCTCGGCGACTCGGCGGCTCGGGCGGCTCAGGTGGCTCGGCGGCTCGGGCGGCTCGGGTGGCTCGGGCGGCTCGGCAGATCGGCGGCTCAGCGGCGCCGGCGGCTCGGTGGTGACGGCTGGGCCGCGTGGGGACGGCGGCGGGGCCGGGTGGGGCGGCGACGAGGCCGCTGAGGGCGGCGGCTGGGCCACGAAGGGTGGCGACCGGCGCCTTAAGGGTGGGGCCGCGGGGTCGCAAGGGTGGGGCGACGGGGCCAGCAGAGGCGGCGCCGGGGCCGGGAAGGGCGGCGCCGAGGCCGGGAAGGGCGGCGCCGGGGCCGGGAAGGGTGGCGCCGGGGCCGCAAGGGTAGGCGACGGGGCCGCGAGGGCGGCGTGGAGGGGTCGCGAGGGCGGCTCGAGGAGGCCGCGAGGGCGGCGCGAAAGGGCCGCGAGGGCGGCGCGAAAGGGCCGCGAGGGCGGCGCGACGCGACGGGACCGCGAGGGCGGCGCGACGGGGTCGCAAGGGCGACGCGACGGGGCCGCTAGGGAGGCGCGACGCGACGGGGCCGCTGAGGCGGCGCGACGGGGTCGTAAGGGCGGCGCGACGGGGCCGTGAGAGGGGAGCGCGACTCGGGCAGAGGCTGAGCGCGCTCCGGGCAGGAAAAAAAAAGTTGGTGGGCCCTAGGAACAGTTCCCACAGGGGAACCTGCTCTATACCATGTGAAAATGAACGAGGAATGAAAAGACTAAGGGAAAGTTGGGTACAAGTACAAACCCTAGAAAGCTGTACCCCACTATAGCCTACAGCAGCTAAGTCATATAAATCTGACACGACCCTCACCGAGTCACAGTACCGATTCATGCTATCGATCGGACTCGGACGAATAAGGAGGGTACAGCAACGGATTGCCCAGTACTGATCCACGGGAAAATACAGGGAGCAGCACTGAAGATTTTTATCGACGGAGGAGCAAGCCACAGTTTAGTTAATACCGCAACCGCACGAAAATTGCAGCTAACACTTTGCCGTTGCTTACCGGAGATAGACGCACGCTTAGTCGACGGCACGCCACTGGCCATACGGAAAAAGGTAGAGAGAGTCAAAGTCCGCTGCGGGGGAAATTTCGGGTTTACACAGGAAATGCTCGCAACGACACTGGATGGGCACGATATTTTACTGGGACGTGATTGGCTGCGACGGTATAACCCACGAATTGACTGGACGACGGGTAGCTGCACCGTGCGAAGTAGTGGTAACTGGGTCGAGCTACCTCGCTGGCAGTCGCCCGAGTCTTCAACGGTACACGTCAACGCCATCACAATGAAACGGGCTGTCGCTGCTGGAGCTGACGTGTACGCAGTAGACATCGCAGTAGTAGAGGAAGCAGAGCAGCCGAGTGATTTCAAGAAACTGCTGGCAGCCGTACCGCCCGAATTACAGGAACTGTTGAAACGATACCCCGGGATTTTCCCCGACGACTTACCGGAAGGACTGCCACCTCAGCGAGCACATGACCACCGAATCGAATTAGAACCGGGGGCACAGCCAACCTGTGAAGAAATGAGGAATGGAAGAAGAGGGGTTGCACTAGCAGCAGTTGGCATACATATAGGAAACCCTAATTGGGTTGTACTCGCTATAGAGTACCCCACTGCAGGCTAGACAATTATAACATTCTGACACAACCGTACAGCGCCAGTTCAGACTGACACAGCCCGAGCTCGACGAACTAAGGAAGCAGTTAGATTACCTGTTAGAGAAAAAATTCATCAGACCGAGCTCGTCACCGTTCGCCGCACCGATACTATTCACGCCGAAAAAAGACGGGGGTTTTCGCATGTGTATCGACTACAGAGCACTGAACAGGGTAACAGTCAAGTCGCGGTACCCCATTCCCCGCGCCGACGAACTGATCGACCAACTGCGAACAGCACGGGTTTTTTCGAAAATAGATTTACGGGGAGGTTACCATCAGATTAGGGTCGAACCATCGGACTGCGCCAAAACAACTTTCAGGACTAGGTACGGGTCGTTCGAGTACACTGTGATGCCATTCGGGCTGACCAACGCACCGGCGACTTTTCAGATGACCATGAACGAGGCATTTAGGCCGCTCTTAGATAAATGTGTAATACTTTACCTCGACGACATCCTAGTGTACAGTCGGGATAAGCAGCAGCACTTAGCAGATCTGGAAGCAGTGTTTAAGGTTTTAGACGAGCACAGATTACTGACCAAGGGTTCCAAGTGCGAGTTCTTCCAGGATAGGTTAGAATTTTTGGGGCACGTTATTTCGGAGGCTGGAGTTGAAATCGACCCAAAGAAGCTGGATACGGTAAAAGCGTGGCATCCCCCGACGAACATCACGGAGCTGCAGAGCTTTTTAGGGTTCGCTAATTATGTGCGTCGGTTCGTCCCCGATATGGCACGGTTAACTGCCCCACTGACGGATTTACTGCGGAAGGGGGTCGCTTTTACGTGGGGGGAGAAAGAGCATGCTGCCTTCTCTGCCCTGAAAAATGTTCTCTGTTCACCGCCCGTCCTGCGCATCGCCGACCCACACCGCCCATTCGAAGTAGTTACCGACGCAAGCGATATCGCCATCGGAGCCGTACTGCTACATGATTTCGGCAATGGCCTTTAGCCTATCGCATACAAGTCACGAAAACTGCATCCGCCCGAGAAAAATTACCCGATACACGACCGCGAAATGCTTGCGATCGTGCACGCGTTCAAAGTATGGCGCTGTTACTTGACTGGCGCGGACGTGACAGTACGGACAGACCATAAATCACTACAGTACCTTCGCGCACAGCCACACCTCAACCCACGACAGATTCGCTGGCTCGATTTCCTCGAGTCCAACTTTCACTACACGGTCACTTACAAAAAGGGAGCCTCGAACGTCGCCGACGCACTGACCCGCCCCACTGCCCAGATCCAAGCAATACTACTCGCCCAGACAAGCCCGCTACTGACAGGCCTATTCACCCACGGGTACCAAACAGATCCATTCTTCACAGGAGGAAATTCGCAGCAGTTCGCAGCAGCAAAGGGAGTCTATTACGTAAAAACCGGGACTGACCGCATTTGGGTGCCTGGGTATACACTGCTACGGGAATTACTGTTACAGGAGGCACACGACGGAGTTACCTTGGGGCATTTCGGAGTAGAAAAAACACGGCAGCAGCTGCAGCGGTATTATTACTGGCCTGAAATGTTGACCGACGTACAACGACACGTGGCATCGTGTCCCACTTGTCAGCTCATGAAATCATCACGACAGCGGCCGGCGGGACAGTTGTAGCCGATACCACCCCCAGAGCGTGCTTGGCAGCAGGTGACGATGGACTTCGTCACGGGGTTACCAGCCGGGGCGAGTGGGAACGACGCGATCTTGGTCGTCGTCGATCGACTGACGAAAATGGCACATTTCGCAGCCTGCAAAAAATCGATCACAGCCGAAGAAACAGCACGCCTCTTCATCTCCACCGTCGTTCGACTGCACGGGATACCCGCCGCGATCATCAGCGACCGCGACACAAAATTCACCAGCAACTTCCGGCGGAACCTGTGGCAGCAGTTCGGCACGCGACTGCAGTTCAGTTCATCATACCACCCCGAAACCGACGGACAGACAGAACGGACAAATCAGACCATGGAACAGCTCATCAGGGCCACGTGTGACGACCCGACCACGTGTGAACAGCAACTGCCACTAATCGAATTCGCGTACAACAACTCGCCATCCGCCACGACCCAACAGTCACCATTTTAGCTAAACTACGGACAAGACCCGACAGTACCCATGACCCCGAATCCCGACAACTCAGTACCACGAGCACAACAGTTCGCCGAAATATTACAAGCAGCACGGACCCGGGCAGTAGACGCAATAAAAAAATCGAACATCATCGCTAAACGCAACGCCGACCGCCACCGCAGACCTGTCACTTACCAGCCCGACGACTTAGTTTTACTTGACACTCAGAACCTCTGACTGCCCATCACCCCGAAACTCCGCCCCCGATACTGCGGGCCATTTCGCATAAGCCACATGCTTACACCCTTCACTGCCCACCTCCTCCTCCCTGCTGTCTGGTACGTCAGCCCCTCATTCCACGTCAGCCTACTTCGCCCTTACGTCCCGTCCACGAGCCAACTGCCGCGCAATCGCCCAGCCAGCCAGCATGACAAGACCACCAACTGAACCAATCATCACCCCCGAGAAAATCCTGAGTCACAGAGTTCGCAACCCTCGAGGAGCCCGAAGAATCGAGTTCTTACTCCGCTGGAAGGACCGTACACCCACCGAAGACAATTGGGTTCCCCTGGACAGAATCGAAAACCACCCCGTCCTCACCGAGTATCTGCGCAGCCGAAATTTCAGGGATGTACACGCACTTTCGTAAGAGGACCTCTTAAGGGGGGGGGGGGGGGGGGGTAGTGTAAGGAAAATTCCTTTTCCTTACTTCGCATCCCTGCTCAACGCGTACATCACTGTAGCACCACAGTCAGCACCGTTACCACTCGCAACCCTCGCATCGACAATCCGCCCGCCACCTTCGCACATCGCACCCCGACCTCACGGCTCGGCGGGTAACCCGCGCTCCGGGCCTCCGCTTCGACACTTTTTTCCAACTTCAGTCCCAGGCCCGTCGCGCGACAACCACAGTCCATTACCGTTACCACTGTAGTTTCGCTATATATTCTTCGCTCATGCCTTCGCTCATTGTACTCTTGCTTCGATAGTGCAATTCTCGTTCGTTCACTCAATTGCACTCGTAACACACATACAGGAATGCACCCTATATCGATAAACTGGGTCAACGACCCACGAGGATAAAACTAAATTAGCCAAGACACCTGACACAACGACGACCCAAGAGTGGTACATGTTCTATCCAGCTGTGCAAGAGAAGCAGCTAAATTAGCCAAGGCCCGCAGTCTTCACCTCAAAGGTGACACTGCCTAATGTACTTCTTTCAGGTAGGACAGTAAAACTTCAGGCTGTGAATTTTGATAATCAATACATGCTAGGAGAACTAAGTACAAAAAGGAGGGAGGAAATTGCTACAGTCCTAAGCGAACTTGCTAGCAGGCACGGACTTGATGGCGGTGATTTGGTTGATCTCGGTGTGCAGAATGTGCTTCTCGCCGCGAATCACGGCGTACATGGCATTGGGCGCGATGTAGTCGCAGGTGCGCTCAATGCGGAAGGGCTCGCCAGGTATCTGTGGGAACAAGCAAGGCAAAGGTGGAGGAAAGGAAACCACGGTTGAGGATATTGAGGTGCATTTACACTACTGATGTGAAAGCTCAACATGATATGTCATTCGGAGGATAGGAAGAATAAATCAATCGCGACGGGGTGAGGTGAGGAGGCTGAAAGAGTGAAAATGTATCGTAAAATACATTTGGCGAAGCATGAAACTAAAGCACCCACCTGGTTGCCGGAGTGAATTTGCACGCCAGTGATGACAGCGTAGTCAGCAGTAGCAGGGTCCACAGTCAGCGAGATCAGATGCTCCAAGTCGTCAGTGATCGCCTGCAGGGCGGCCTTGGTGACCTGCGTGGAGGAGAAATAGAGTGAGAAACGAGGGATGAGCGGATGAGAAGGATGAATACTATTGCTGAAATTTCTGTGAATTTGAGTAAGTTGCTACATGCGTGACGCATTCACTGAGCTCTTTTTGCCTAACCCATCCCCTAAAAACACGTCGCTCAAGCATAAATTAAACCAGAATTCAACTCCAAAACTCTCATGCTAACCATGCTACAGCTCCTCCCGGTTCACGCTTCCCCAGTTCTCTCGTCATCATCCCCTCTAAAATCTCACCTGCACCAGGGACGGGCCGTCGGGGCCGGACGGCTTGACTCGCGCGATGATCTTCTTCTTGAGCTCCACATACTCGGCGTTATCGGCGTCCTCCACCACGGGCCCGCCCGCCTTGATGTCGCCCTTGATCGCGATCAGCGCTCCGCACGCGCTCGACGGCTTACCGCGCCCGCGACGCAGCAGCGAACCGACCTCGCCCGACTCGCCGATGGACACGTGGGGGAATCCGAAGAAAATGTCTGTAACGGGTGGGGTGGGGTGGAGCGTATCGCGTGGATGACTGAAGATGTTAGGAGAGGGAGAGGGAGAGGGAGAGAGGGAGAGAGAGAGAGGGAGAGAGAGAGAGGGAGAGAGAGAGAGGGAGAGAGAGGGAGAGAGAGAGAGAGAGGGAGAGAGAGAGAGAGAGGGAGAGAGAGAGAGGGAGAGAGAGAGAGGGAGAGAGAGAGAGGGAGAGAGAGAGAGGGAGAGAGAGAGAGGGAGAGAGAGAGAGGGAGAGAGAGAGAGGAGAGGAGAGGAGAGAAAAAAAAAAAAAAAAAATCAAGAAGGCTTAGGAAGATGAAGCTGATAGAACCACTCAAATGCCGGGGAAAATGGTCTGTCGCTTACATCGTTCGCGGGGCTTGCCGTCCTTCTCGCATGGGAACTCGGGCGAGTGCGACATGGCAGCCTTGAATCCGGTCTTGCCGCAAATCACGAGCCCGCCGAGCCCGGCGATATTGAAGCTCATCCCGAACTCCCTATCGATAAGGTTAACAATCGGGCGGCAGACTTCGTCGCGGCAAGTGTTGACGAGCGCAATGCAGTTGTCGCGGCGGAAGCCGAGATTGCGGAGCTCCTCCGCAACCGCGTGCATGAACGTCTCCTCCTGCATCGCGTTCGGGAACGTCGCCGCCATCGTCGCCAGCGCGGGCGCCGCCGCGCGCCTCGCGTGCGCCACGGGCGCGGAGCTGGCGGCAGCGGGAGCCGCCGCGGCCGGCGCGGCCGGCTTGTTGGTCAGGAGCGCGAGCGCGGCTCCGCCGACGACGCCAGCGCCGATGATTCCGGGGACGAGGAGGCTGTTGTCAGCCGCGGGAGCAGGCGCCACCTGCGTCACGCTGGCGAAGAGGGTCTGCGACGAAGTCTCCGCATCGTTGTTCGGGGACGCGGCGGCGGCGCGGACGACTGAGTGGCGGGAGCACTTGCACTTGCGCGCGCAGGCGGCCTTGGCGGCGGCCTTCACGGGGGCGGCGGCGCGCAGGCCGGAGAAGGAGGGGATGGCGCTGGATGAAGTCATTGACTCTGTTTGACCGAGCAGAGCCGCAGGATTCCTCGCGGTCAATGTGTGGGCGCTGATGGTGGCCATGGCAGCAACTTACGAGCCTGCGAACTGATTAGGTAGGCGGAGGAGGCTGCTGAAGATCTACACAAGGACTTGGCGAGAAGCTCTGCTTGCAAAGCACGAGAAGTGATGGAAGAATCAATGAGCGATAAGTGATTTAGAAATGGCCAAAGCTTTTACAGTTTCAGTTTCCCTGTCAGGCTCATCCCTCTGTCTCGTCTTGGTGCTTGCTTGGGTAGGTGACAGGGAGGGGAGAGTCTGACCAGGCCCACGGGCAAGTCTTGGCTTGTGTTGTGTGGTGGAATGGCGCTAATTTTCCTGGTTAAAATTTCGGGCGTTGGAGGAATGAATGAATGAATTCTGAACTCAGTCTCGGAAAACGGCAGTGTGCATACAGAACGTTCGGCGCGCTTGGTGATGTGCAGGTTGTGATGCCCGCCAATCAACGTGCAAGCGACGCCCCTCTGAACCTGCCCTTGAATTCGGGCATCCCCCAAGTTCGATCGATTATCATCGTCACTATGGTTACCACTTTCGCGTTTCTAGAGGTTTGCGTACGTGGAGCTCCAGCTGTCCACAATTTTGCGGCTGTAAGAGTTGGAGAGGTTACTGGGTCGAAGCCTCGTCATCCATATAGAGATACACCTCAGATAATCCGAGGTGGCAACCCCGATGTGGATGCTGAACCTGCTCCAAATTTGGCGCCAGATTTTCCTGTGATCTTTGTCAGATGACCCTTCTGGGCGGGACTTGCGTTGCCAGCATCAAAGCGGCTCGAACTGAAAGTGCAATAGCAAGCAAAATACTGCCACAATTTAGGATCAACATCGATTTCGGAGTCCGAGTCTAATGGGCTTCATTCAGCCTGAGCTTCTCGATCCTGAGGAAATTATTTCCGCCATTGCTGTGTGCTGCGTTGCTACCGCTGGACATTTGTATCAACGACGAGGAATTTATTAACAGAGAATATCAATAACGTTGCGCTTTTCTTGAGAAACGTTCCATTGTCATGGAAATGATGGTTCTTATTCACTGGCTAAGCATACATTGAGCAACATCAAGTCACGAGCGGTCAAAGAGTCAACGCATCCTTGGCTTTGTCAGGACGCGAAAAAATGGCAGAAACAGCTGAAGTCGTTCAAGAGTCGGTGCAACTAGTTGTTGGAGAATAAGTCGGCAGGCACGGACTTGATGGCGGTGATTTGGTTGATCTCCGTGTGAAGAATGTGCTTCTCTCCGCGAATCACGGCGTACATGGCATTGGGCGCGATGTAGTCGCAGGTACGCTCAATGCGGAAGGGCTCGCCGGGGATCTGCATAGAGAGGCACGGGGTTTGGATCAATTTCGATGTTAAAAAAAGAAAGCTTCAAGCGAAGGTTTTTTTGTCCCGGCATAAGTGTTGAGTGGCGTGCTTCACAGGGGTACTAACCTGATCGCCAGAGTGAATCTGCACGCCAGTGATAACGGCGTAGTCGGCAGTAGTGGTATCCACAGTAAGGGAGATGAGATGCTCCAGGTCATCAGTAATTGCTTGGAGCGCGGCCCTGGTGACTTGGACTAGCGACGGGCCGTCGGAAGGAGTCGAGGACGGCTTCACACGCGCAATGATCTTCTTTTTGAGAGAGACATACTCGGCATTATCCGGGTCTTCTTCTACGGGCCCGCCTGCCTGGATGTCGCCCTTGATTGCAATCAGCGCTCCGCACGCGCTCGACGGCTTGCCGCGTCCACGCCGCAGTAGAGACCCCACCTCGCCCGACTCACCGATCGACACGTGGGGGAACCCGAAAAATATGTCTGTAGCAGGGGGCCCGGGGGGTAAACGGGTATGGTATAATAGTTTGATTGACATCAGAAAAAGAGACGTCAATTTCACCAATTCGACTTGTCTTGACCTTGTTTAACTATTTCATACTTTCGTTTCAAAAAGTTCACTTCTATTGAGTCAGAATGGACTTACATCTTTCGCGTGGCTTGCCGTCGGTTTCACACGGGAACTCAGGCGAATGCGACATAGCCGCCTTGAACCCCGTCTTGCCGCAACTCACGAGTCCTCCCAGACCCGCGATGTTGAACGACATGCCGAACTCCTTGTCGATGAGGTTCACAATTGGGCGGCAGACTTCGTCGCGACATGTGTTCACGAGCGCGATGCAATTGTCTCGGTTAAAGCCAAGGTTGCGGAGCTCCTCTGCCACCGCTTTCATAAACGTCTCCTCCTGCATCGCGTTCGGAAACGTCGCCGCCATCGTCGCCAGCGCGGCAGGCGCCGCTCGCTTCACGAATTTAGTCGCCGCGCCATTTGTGTAGCTGGACGTGACAGCAGCAGCGGCAACGACGGCCGGAGTAGGAGGGGCAGGTTTCGCGGGTGGTGCGGCTTTCTTTGAAAGGAGCGCAAACGTAGCTCCTCCAAGGAGGCCTGCAGCGAGGACGGCAGGGACGATGCTAGAGGAAGCAGGAGGTGCAGCCGACGGAGCGGAAGTCTGTGCCACGCTGGCGAACAGCGCTTGCGATGACGTGGCGACATCGCTGGTTTCGTGCGAGCTGCTGTTTTCGGAAACTGCTGCAGCGCGGATGGCGGGGTGGCGCGAGCATTTGCAGTCGCTGGTGCACTTGCTTTTTGCGGCAATTACTTTCGCTGGGACGTGCGTGCGGAGACCAGAGAACGTGGGTATGTGCGACGGGGAGGAAGAAGCTGAGGTGCATTCGCCCAAGATGCTGGAGGAACTCTGAGCGACTAGAGAAGACGAGCTGAGGGCAGCCATATTATAAGAAGGTTATTAGCGCCTAGTGGATTTTGGTGGCTATGCGTTTCGTAAGCACGGGTATAGAATCTTGAACAACTAAAATGCTTATTTGCAACATGCACAATTGAAATTTATGAAGCACCAGCATTCCTCTAGTGGAGACGTCGCCGGAACCGAGCCGCCCAAGTGACGCTTGGGGTTGGCTGCGATGTGGAGACGAAAGGTTGCGGGAAGCCAGCTGTGAATTCATTTTGGTGAGTCATTAACTGTACAGTGTACACATTCACGGATTGGGAAATGCATGCCACGTGGGATGGACATGTGGCTCCGCAAGCTCATGTACATCGCCCTTGCTTCTGGTGAAAGGCGGCGAGGCATGGGAATATTAGTGATGCATAGGTTTGTGAGTTCCTCGCCTCCGTTTACTATGTGGCTCTTTCAGTTCTGATGAAAGTTTTATCTATCCATCACAACAGCGTGAGTTTGATCAATTTTCACGTCCAACTTTTAATCATATCAGTTTATAATTACTTGCTTTCTAATAAATTTAGTTATTTTCATTTTATAAGCGTTTTTCAACAACGGTGACCTGTTTTCCTTTTTGATCTCAAACAAAACCATGATACTGGTCTATGTAGTGCAATTTGAGTTCTCTCACTTAGCTGCACTGGTAACAGTAGTCTAGGTTCGCCGCTTGGCAGTTCCGTGCATGCGATAGGATCTCGCCGAATCGTTGAGCAGTGGCGAGTCATTCTCTTGGGCCGGAAGTGTGCAAACGAGTTGCGAGCTCATTACGGTAACCAGCATTTCTGACAAACCGAAAAGTGCGCAAGACATTTGATTGACCTCAACGGCTCTCTCCAATGAACTCCCACTTTCCCTCACCCTCGAATCTTCCCGCAAACCTAGATATCTCCGCACGAAGTTCCGCCAGCACTTGTGTCTCCGCAACGCACTGCCGCGGGGTGGTTGAGGCGGGAGAGGGATGGGGAAATGGACCGGTGGGGGAAACCTCGCGCCACTTGTTGCACCAACACTTCGCCAGGCAACCCCTCAGCGCTGTAGAGCCAGGCGTCCGGCCTTGTCGCTGCCCCCACCCGCTATGTTCCGCCAAGCCGACAAAGGGGCTTCGGCAATCTCAATGTTGGTTCGTCATTCTTGAAGGCAATGCTGCAACAACCAACCATTTGTGGACCAACTGCTCGCCTGAAAAGCTTGGCTTGCTTATTAGTTCTCTCAGATGATGACCCGTCACTATAGGCGAAACTCGTACTTTATTACTGAGCGCGGGAAGTTATTCGATACTATTGCTGCATTTTCGTTAGAGTGTCTCGGTTAAAAACTGCTATCGAGTGGTTACGTAAGTTGTTTCCCGCCTAAGTTATGTTTTCCCCAACGTAACCCTAGCTTTTGGTAGTCGTGGTACCTTACACTCGTTTTCAGGTTCCCTAACACGTCGTTCCGATCAAGGTGTATTCGTTCTAACTTCTAATCCTGCAGGTTGGAACCGCATCTAAGTTAGCTATTATTTCCATATAGTATCCAGTGTCTATTATAACAATGGCTGAAGCTGAAGAGGAGGACGATCTTGAGGTTCCCCTCGAGTTCATCTGTCCCTTATCCGATGACATAATGCGCGATCCGGTGATCATCGCGTCGGGACTTAGCTACGAGCGCGATCTGATCAAGGTATGGTTCGCAGCAGGCCGGCGCGTCTGCCCGAAAAGCGGCATGAAACTCGACCACACCGAGTTCTTCCCCAACGTGGCTCTTAAAGCCCTCATCGCCGAATGGTGCGAGAAGCACGACCTCGATCTCGCGCCTCTCCCGGAAGGCCTCGAGGAGGAACTTGCCGCGCAAGTTCGCGCGCAAGACGAGGAACCGTCTCCGACGTCCTCTAGCCGCGGCAGCCCGGGAAGGAGAGGCGGGGGGGGCGCAGGAGGTTACAGGGATGGCCCGAGACGGGGCCGACCTGGAGATGACTATGATGACGCGGACGAATCTCAGCCGTATGTGCAGCGGTCTGCTAGCGCGGGGAGCGGGAGGCGGAGGGGACCGGGGGATCGAGATCGGGACGACGATAGCGGGTCTGATAGGGGGAGTGGGCGGACTGGATCTCGTACGCGAGAGGCTTATAGCGAGGACGAGGACCGGCGGGGCAGGGGGAGTGGCGGGGGAAGGGGGGGCGGCGGAGGTAGTCGGCTGCAGCCGCGGAGTGAGGAGGAGCGGAGAGCGCGCACAGGGCGTGTGGCGGCGCAGCTGTTGTCGCGGCAACGGGGGAGAGGGGGAGGGGGAAGCGCGGGAGGAGGCACCGCGCGGGAACGAGGGAAGGATGGTTATAGAGACCGGGAGCGGGATAGCGATTCGGATAGGGACGGGGAAGGACACCGCGATCGAAACAGGGATGGGTACAGGGACAGAGATCGAGACAGGGACCGGGACAGAGATAGAGCGAGGGAACCGGATAGAGACAGGGATCGAGAGAGGGATAGGGATAGGGACAGGGACAGGTACGGAGAGAAGGACAGGGAGAGAGGAGGGGAGCGAGAGAGGGGCAGGGGAAGGGATGATGACAGCACGTATTCACCTAGGCGGCCTCCTTCGGACCGAGGGGGGAGAGGAGGTGGGAGAGGCGTGGGAAGGGCTGGGCCACGAGTAGCAGGGAGAGGCGATAGGGATGTGGGGAGAACGGGGAGAAAAGAGGCAGAGGAGAAACCAGGGGAGATAGCGGAAGCTTCGGGGAAAGAAGCGGCTGCTGTGGAGGGCACAGGTGAAGCAGCAGCAGCAGCAGCAGTAGCAGGGGAGGGTGCAGCAGGGGAAGGGACAGCAGCAGCAGCAACAGCAGCAGCGGAAGGGGGCGCAGGAGACGCAGAGGGGGGAGCAGGGAAAGCGAAAGGTGAAGGCGCGGACGCAGCGGGCGCAGCGGAGGGGGGCGGAGCGGAAGGGGAAGCAGCGGGTCCGGAAGCATGGGCGGACAGGAGAACGATGAGCCTAGACGAGCGGACGAGAGAAGGGCAGGAACCGCCAGGGTCCCCTGCCGGTAGCTCGTCATTCGAGCGCCAGCTCACCTCCCCTGCCAACCCCTCGGCTGCAGGAGCTAAGGAGGGCAGCGGGTCAAGGCACAGAGGTTCAGGCGCTGCTTCGTCTCCTCTTAGAAAGCCCAGTAGTGGGGCTGGTGCGAGAAACCTGCCGCCCCAGCCTCGGCCAACCAGGGATAAAACGCGGCTAGGGGGTGCCGGTGGGGCCACGGGCAGTGGGAAGGACAGGACTGGTAGCAGCAGCATCACGGCTAGTTCGCCTAGGTCTCGCCCGCCACTGTCCTCCCCTTCGTCCACGTCATCGTCGTCTCCTAGACCGTCCCTCTCGTCCTCGTCTCGATCGATGCGGACGATAGACGACATGCTAGATGCGATCGATCGCGGCTCGTCGGCTGACCGGGAAGAAGGGATCATGCGGCTCCGGTCTGCCCTGAAAGAAAGCTCCGAGGCGCGGCGGCGCGTGGTGAACCGGTCCGACGGGGTTCCAATTCTGGTAGATCTTGTGGAGGATGCATCCGCGTTAGTAGCATCTGGGAGTGACGGAGCGAGCAGAGAGAGCCGAATGGATGCTCCAGCAGTGCTAGACTGTGCTGTATCGGTGATATTACAGCTGACACAGTCTTACGACGGGGCGCTAGAGGTGGTTGATGTTGGGGGCGTGGGGGTTCTCGTGGATTTAGTGGATGGGAAGTGCAGAAAAAAGGGTGGAGGGAGGGACGGTGGCAGCCCGAAAGGTGATGGCGACGGTGCTGCGAGCAAGTTTTCGGAGTCGGTGCGTTCGAACGCAGCGGCGGCGCTGTTTGCGATTGCTACGTGTGACGATGATGATAAGGAGGATGAGGACGGGAGGCGGAGGAGGAGCAGCAGATACCGGAACAAGATTCTCCGATGTGGCGGCATCCCTCCGTTGCTCAAGCTGCTTAAGTTAGAAGCGGCGCGGTGCCGGAAAGACGCGGCTCTCGCGCTCTTTGCCCTCTCAGACGACCCGGACTGTGCCGATGAGATAATCCGGGAGGGCGGGGTGAGCGTGCTGGTGGATTCTCTGTCAGACAAGCGGCCGGGGGTGGAAGAAAAGGCCATGGCTGTGTTGGCGAATCTGGTGAAGTCCAAGGAGGGACAGGCAGCTTTGCTAGAGGTGGAGGGGACACTGGTGATGTTGGATGTGCTGGAGAGTGAGTCGGAACGTGCGCAGGAAGAGGCGCTGTTTGCGCTGTACCATCTGGTTACCACCGGAGTGGTTACGCCTGCGTTTTTGCTGAATGACGGGGCGTTGTTTCCGGTGGCGAAGATGGCTGCTAAGAAAGGGTCACCGCCCGAAGCTCTGGAGCTGCATAAGATTCTCACAGCGGCAAGGAAGAGTGTGGCTACTTGATTAGCGTAGACAAATGCAGATGAGGTAGCTCACTTACCAACATTTAATGTTTAGCAGGTGGATGTCGATTACGGTATGTCCCCAATCATCACCTCTCAAGCAGCTCCAATCATAAGTACTTTCCCTTCAGAATGAATATATCAGAAGGGTCAGAAATCGTGTAATGTACTGAAGCATTTTGTATCGAAGCCTTTCAATCCTGCCATTTCGCGCGGATATTTAAACCTGTCACCTGACACTCGGTCAGTCGCGCTTCGTCAGGGATGGAAGTTTGTAGTATGTTTTGAAGCATTTCTCGAAAATTTGGTCAGCTTGTTGGTTGACACGTTTGAAGTAATATTTTTTGTCCAACGCAAAGGGCGCGTTCCTGGCTCTTGTCAAACTTCCATTTTTCCAGGGATGACACGAAGCTGGCCCCACAGCTGACCCCACTTTGGGTCATCCTAGACGCACTTCGGGTCTGTTGGGCTGAGTGCCCCTTAGGATCTTTGATAGGGTTAAACTCTGGGTAGAGTGATGTAGTAGTGGAAGCGTTTAAATGAAGTCCTTGAACCACCTTGCGCTGGTATGTGAGGGCAAAGTAAGTTGATTAAAACAAGCAAGTACAAAGGTTTATATAAGAGTACAAAGAATACGAAGAGATATAATTAAACTGTTTTACTGTTGCGGTTCGATACAGTGCGACTCGGGCAACTGCTCAATGTCGAGTCAGTTGTGTGTCCTTGCTGTCGCGCTGCATTTGTCAAGTCGAAGGTCGCTGACCTTTGACTTTCGCGTAACCTCCAGCGGTTACTTCAACCTCCGAGGGTTGACTCGCTGGTGCCTCGATATGCTCTGCTTCGCTTGTGCCTTGGTGTTTCGACACGACAGAGGCGCTTAAGATTGTTTGTTCCCAACACTCCCCTTCGCTTCTGGAGTGTCGCTGCTGGTGACGTGGCTTTGTCCAGTCAGCAGCATGCAGTACTCGAACTTCTGTTTTCCGAGCTTCTTGGTCAAATAGTCAGCTGCCATCTCGGACGTGGGACAGTAGGATAGTTCAAGTCTCCCCTTCTCAATCTCGTCTTTCACGAAGAAATATCGCAGAGCGATATGCTTCGTTCTGTTCGCGAATCCATTTTTGTTGGCGATGCGAATTGCAGATTGGTTGTCGCAGAACAGAGTGAAGTTGGGTAACTCGGCTAACTTCGCTTCTTACAGCAGCTCGCGAAGATAGAGTCCTTCCTTGGTGGCTGAGCAGAGTGCAATATATTCTGCTTCAGCTGACGAGAGAGCAATTAATTCCTGCTTGCTCGATTGCCAGGAGATCGGTCCGATAGGTTCGAGGCGGTAGATGTAGCCGGTGCGGGAGCGCCTGTTGTCGGAGTCGCCAGCGTGATCAGCGTCGACGTAGCCGATTAATTTAGTCGGTGTAGTTGTGTTCTTGTAGTAAGTTAGGCCGATCGTTGAGGTACTGACGAAGTAGTGGAGAGCGCGGCCGAGCTCCGCCAGGTGTTCTGCTTCAGGCTTCTTGAGGTAGGTGGCGAGTTGGCTTGCGGAGTATGAGAGGTCGGGGCGGCAGGTGACAGCTGCGAAGAGAAGGCATCCTAGCTTTCTCTGGTAGTCGCGTATCCCGGCGGATTTGAGTAGAGAGGATCCTTCCTTGTGGTTTCCTGTCGCGTAGCGGTAGGGCGTAGAGATGGTGGTAGGTGTGAGCGCGAAGCGTTTGGCGATGGTGTCGGCGTACTTAGCGGCGTTGAGGTAGATCGCGCCTTCTTCTTCCCGAATGTTCAAGCCGAGGTACTGTGTGACGGTAGAGGAGACCGTGAGTGTGAGGTCCCTCTGTAGCTCCCCTTCGAACCAGGTGGTGATGTCGTCAGTGGAGCCGATGTAGAGTAGGTCGTCTACGTAGACGATCAGCAGAATGTAGTCGGTGTCTTTAGTGAGTCGGTACATTCCTTGGTCGTGAGGTAGTTGGCGGAATCCGATGCGAATGAGGCGAGCGTGTAGGTACTGTTGCCATAGCCGCGGAGCTTGCTTGATCCCGTAAAGTGATTTCAGCAGTTGACAGACTTGGTTAGGTTCCCCGTTGGTACCGTGTGGGAGCTCGACGAAGATTTCCACGTCGACAGGTGCGTAGAGGAACGCGTTGGCGACATCGATTTGCCGTAGCTTCCTTTTTTTCATGGCGGCGATCGCGAGGAGGATTCGAAGTGAGGTATGTCGGCTAACCGGGGCGAATGTCTCGGTGAAGTCCCGTCCGTGCTCCTGATCGAATCCACGCACAACCCAGCGTGCTTTGAACTTCTCAATTGTGCCGTCTGCTTTTGTTTTAACGCGGAAGACCCATTTCCCGGTGAGAATGGTCTTGTTCCTTGCCACGCTGATGGGGACAACTTTCCAGGTGTTCCGTTCCTCCAGCGCCTTTAACTCTCTGTCCATGGCTTCACGCCATTTTTCCCTGTGTTCCCCCCCCAGAGCCTGCTGAACCGTCGCAGGCTCCTTAGGAAGAGTGTTGCCGTGGACTGCGGTGACGAGTCCGAGAATCTGCAGTCCAGTCTGTGAGTAGCGGGGAAGAGTTGCATCCTCGGGATAAGCTGCTTCATCTCCCGCTTCTGGATCAGGTATGAAATTCGGTCCTACTCGTTCTGCTTCGTTGGTGTTGACTGTCGCAGGTGTTACGTAACCGTTGTCGGCGAAGTAGTAGAAGGTTTCGGCGTTGACACTTTCGCGAGGGTTATCTTCGTCCATGGGGACGTCGACGGAGCAAAACGGAAGGGGTCCAGCTTCTTCTGATGCGTTGGCCACATTCTGCTCGTCCCAGTCAGCTTTGTCTGCTGCCGAGGCGAAGGCTCGGTCACCACGAAAACCACCTGTGGGATCTTGGTCCTCTTGCAGGTTGGCAAGGTATGTCTGGAGCGTGAGTCGTTCGTAGAAAATGACGTCGCGTGCTGCTACTGTTTCCTTGGAGTGGACGTCAAAGATTTTCCACGCGTTGTAGTTCTTTTTGATGCCGAGGTGTAGTCCCCATTGTGCGCGTTGTGAAAATCGGCCCGCTCGTGCTGCTGGGGGTCGGTACTGTACCATGCATCCGAACACTCGTAACATTTTTGTGCTGCCCTGTTTTCCTGTCCACAGCAGATGCGGTGATGCGTTGTTCGGTAGTGATGAAGATGAGAGCAAGTTGTGCAGCATGACAGCGTGGTCCATCGCGTCAGGCCACTGGTGGTTGGGTAGCCGCATGCCACGCAACAGTTTGCGCATGCTGTTCTGCAGAGTCCTGTTCATTCTTTCTGCTACACCTTGCTGCTGATGGGCGTAGGGAAGAGAGAGGAGCTGCTTGATTCCCCTTTCCGCCAGGTACTGCTTGAATCGCTGAGAGGTGTATTCTCCTCTTCCGTCAGACTGGAAGCTTTTCAGCTTTACGCCCGACTCTCTTTCTGCTACTGGTAGCCAAGCAGCGAATGCTTCGAGGACCATGTCGCGGCTGGGTAGGTTTAGATGCCAGACGTAACGGGTGGCGGCGTCGATGAAGGTGATTGTGTAGTTGTATATTACTTGTCCTGGTTCCCGATTGTACAGGATGTCGCTATACACCTTTTCGAGTGGTGCGTACGCGGGTGTGCTCGGGTTGTGATGAGGAGTGAACGGCCGATGTGGTAAGTCGGCTTCGGGGCAGGTAAGACATGTTCCTCGTGCCCGTTGAAGTTCTCTGCCGTCGAGTAGTAGTAACGAGTCCTTGTCAAGGACTCCTGCTCTTATTGTGTTGTTTAACACAGTGTTGCTTGGGTGTCCCTGATAAATAACGAGGAATGGATTGACTAAGGGAAAGTTGGGTACAAAAGCAAACCCTAGAAAACTGTACCCCATATGTGCTACCCCACTATAGCCTACAGTAGCTATGTCATATAAATCTGACACACCCCCATAGGCAAAGTGGGGGAGAACAAGGGGTCACAAGACCAGTCAAGCAAAGCAAAGCAAGCTCAGGGTGGATCACAAAGTCACCACACATTCCGAGCACAAGTTCAAGGCCACAAGGCCAGTTCACATGCAGGATTGCATATATATATAAGGCTAGACAAGCAAGAGCAGGTGTATATATATATGCAACAGTACAAACAAGGTCAAGGGGTGAGCAAGTGAGGCAAGGTAGGCACAAGACCCAGCTGAGTACAGAAGCGCTGATGATCACAAGGCGGGAGTGCCTTGGTGAAGATATCAGCAGTGTTGGCCTCAGAGGCCACGTACGCAAGCCGCAGCTGACCACGCTGCTGTAGCTCACGAGCAAGGAAGTAGCGGAGAGCAATGTGCTTCGTTCTGTGCTCCAGTCTCTGCTCTCGACACAAGGCCAGCATGGCCTTGTTGTCTACGTACAGCACTGGAGGAGAACGAGGCGGCTCTCCGAGGTCAGTCAGCAGGTAGGTGAGCCAGCGAAGCTCCTGTGCAGCCATGGCACCGGCGTAGATCTCAGCCTCACAACTGGAGCCGAGAACAGAAGACGAGCGGGTAGCCCGCCACGAAACAGAGCCGGAACCAAGGCTGAAGGTGTAACCCTGTGACGACCGCTGCGTAGCCTGGTCGTCAGCCCAAGAAGCGTCTGCGTGCCCAGTGAGGACCACTGGACTCTGCCCTCCAAGCACAAGCCCCATGCCCGACGTACTGCACAAGTAGCGCAACACCCTCTTCGCTGCAGCCATGTGCTCCGGTCTGTGTCTCCCAGGAGCAACATAGCGTGCAAGAATGCTAAGAGGGTATGCAAGGTCAGGTCGTGTGCAGGTCATCAGGTACATGAGGCAGCCAACAAGCTCTGGGTACGGGCCACTCGACTCTACGGACTCATCCGAAGGCAGAGCTGAGAGCGAGTGGCGAGTAGGCAGAGGAGTGGCCTGAGGCGAGGAGTACGTGAAGCCGAAGCGCTGAAGGACCTGCTGCACCATGTGTGACTGAGTCAGGGTAATAGTGCGGCGTGCTCTGTCCCGGGTGATCTGCAAGCCAAGGTAGCTGCGCAGTTCACCCAGGTCTGTGCACGTGTGTCTCTTCTGCAGCTCGGACTTCACGTGGGCGAGTCCAACAGTGTCAGCTGTGGCGAAGACCAAGTCGTCGACGTACACGAGGATGTAGAACGGCGGCAAAGAAGTGTCGGTGCGCAGAAACAGCGACGGGTCGGCAGTAGAGGGAGCAAACCCAAGAGCCGCAAGCGTAGTCCTCAGTGTGTCGTGCCACTCACGCGGTGCCTGGCGGAGACCGTAGACTGGCCGCTGGAGGCTCCACTGGGTGCCAGGAGGAAAGGACCCAGTGAAGCCAGGTGGGCGACGCAGCCAGATCTCCTCGTGCAGGCTGCCCTGCAAGAAAGCAGTGCTGAAGTCAAGAGAGTGCAGCTCGTAGTCGCGGTGAGCAGCTATGTGCAGCAGTACCCGAAGAGTGGTCATCTTCGGGGTGGGAGAGAAGGTCTGAAAGTAGTCAACTCCCTGCCGCTGACTGAAGCCACGAGCCACGTAACGCGCCTTGAAGACAGGCGGAGAACCCGGCGGCCGCTTCACCCTGAAAATCCACATGCCACTGACGATGTTCGCCCCAGGCGGGGGAACCTCGTCAACGTAGGTGCCTGTGGACTTCCAGGAAGCCATCTCTGCGTCCATAGTTGCCTGCCACTGAGAGGAGTAGGGACCCTCTATCGCCTCCGCGTAAGAGCGCGGAGTCGGGATGTCAAGTGCATCCGGGTCTCCCTCAGGGGTAAGCAGTACGGACACGAGATGAGGTGAAGCAGCAGCCAAACACTGGAACTCCTCCTGCCTGTCCTCAAGGACGTCCGTGCCAAGGGCACACTCACCCCCGACGGACGGAGGACAGACAGACTCAGACTCAGCAACAAGACTAGCAGCGTAGTCTAGACGACAGCGAGCAGCAAAGTCGACGAGCTCAGTAACTAGTGCAGATGCAGCAGTGGACTCAAAGGAAGGGTCAGTGACAACAGTAGCAAGGAGACGCGTGACAGTAGGACTGGCAGCACGAAGAGAGTCCGACTCCGGGTCAGGAAGAGCAGGAAGAGAGGACTCAGGAGGAGAAGGCAAAGGGGCACGCAGAGGAGCAGTGGACGGACGCAGAGACATCCGGTGCGTGCCAGGGACAGGAGGAGGACGCTGACGCGAACCACGACCACTAGTGCGAGCAGCACGGACAGGCGACGCAGGGCGAGACGCAGGCTCACGGCGCTCAGCAAGACCTCCAGTAGGACCAGTGTAGGGAGAAGGAGCGGGCAGTGGGGAGGCCGGCTGTAACTGTAACTGTGACGGGACAGGCTGTGGACACTCTAAGGGAGGAGGAGGACCAGTAGAAGGCGGGAGACCAAGAACCTGCTGAAGGAGTGGAACGAAGTACGGCCGAGGCCGCGCGGCGACTCCAGACACAGCAGGGACAGCACCAGTACCCCCAGCGGCAGCACCAGCGCCAGCAGCACTTCCAGCTCCAGTACCTCCAGCAGCACCAGTAGCACCCCCAGCAGGACCGCCTCCAGGACCGACAGCAGTAGCCTCAGCGCCAACACCCTCAGCAGCTCCAGCTCCAGTCGTACCCGCAGGCCCAGCAGCTCCAGTACTCCCAGTACGAGCACCTCCGGGACCCGCGGCACCAGTACCCTCAGCAGCCGAAGAACCTCCAGCTCCAGCAGCACGCCTCCAGCGCCGGGCAAACCACTCGCGCAGCTCCTGTGGAGAGAGTGGCTCCCGCCGAGACGAAGCACCCGGAGAACCTCCAGGCTCAGCACCGCCAGGCGTAGCACCCCAAGGCTCAGCACCCCCAGGCGTAGCACCCCCAGGCTCAGCACCCCCAGGCTCAGCACCCCCAGTAGTAGCACCCCCAGGCTTAGCACCCCCAGGCTCAGGACCCCCAGTAGTAGCACCCTCAGGCTCAGCACCCCAAGGCGTAGCACCCACACGCTCAGCACCCCCAGAGTCAGCACCCCCAGGCTCAGCACCCTCAGCAGCACCAGAGTCACCAGTAACCTCGACAGGCTCGACTGCGTCTACCTGGGACACACCTGAAGGGGCAGGACCCTGAGGGGGGAGGGGGTCTACCGGGGGGGGACCTGGCACAAGGAAGAGCGGTGGCGGGGGGAGGGACGGAGTGCGGTAGGGGAAGAGGCGGTAGTAGGGGACCGACTCGTCAAACGTGACGTCCTGGGAGGACAGAACACGGCGAGAGGTGGGGTGGTAGAACTGCCACCCTGGCGCGTCAGGGGGGAAGCCAAGGAAGACGCAAGGAGCAGCACGAGGGGACAGCTTGTCCGCAGACAAGTCGCGGACAAACGCCCGAGATCCCCAGACACGGAACGCAGACGCATCGCCAACCTTCCCCGTCCACAGCAAAGCTGGGGAGGTCTCCGGCATGGAGACCCTGGGGTGAAGGTTGATCTGATGCGCCGCGTACCGAACCGCAAACGGCCACAGAAAATGGGGGGCAGCCGCATGCATCATGGACGTACGGGCGACGTCCATGACCATGCCAATGCGGCGCTCAGCAATCCCATTTTGCTGTGGAGAGTCCGGAAGCGTGAAGGTCTGGCGGATGCCTCGTGCACGACAGTAGGCTCGCAGAAGGCCAGAGGAGAACTCTCCACCTCTGTCAGAGTGCAGACGCAGAACAGGAAAGTCCGAGCCGAAGCTCTGCCTGAGCTGGAGACGAGCTGCGCGGATCCAGTCGATCAACACCTCAGTGACATCACCCTTGCTGCGCAAGGGGAAGACTGTGGTGTAACGCGAGTAGTCGTCAACCACCAGCAGGAAGTAGCGCTCGTGACCCTGTCCACGGACGCGGGCCGGGCCCCACACGTCCATGTGAAGCGTCTGCAGCGGGGCCTCTGTCGGAGGAAACTGGGAGGAGTGAGGGGCAGCCCGCTGCCGCCCCTCGACACAGGGGACGCAGGTAGGGCCAGGCCCCGGAGGAAGGGGAGGGAGGGTCCGGGGAAGACCAGAGACAAGGACACGGGAGGCCATGCCTCGGAGACGAAGCAGGGAGGGGTGACCAAGGCGGTGGTGCCAGAGGAGAGTCTCGTGAGACAGAAGGCGACACGAACAGGGGGCAGACTCAGGACCAGACCTGGACGCTGCAGCAAACACCTGACCCGACGCAGCTACCTGACCAGACGCAGTGACTGGAGGAGACGCAGTGGTCAGTGTGTACAGGCTCGACCCCGGCCGACGTGTAAACGTGGCCAGGTGTCGGCCTGTCCGAGCGTCCGTGCAGTGGGTCACCCGCTGACTCGCAGGAGTGAACTGGTGAACCCCCGCATCCTGTAGGTCAGCACCACTCACCAAGTTCGTAGAGAACGAGGGGAGGTAAAGACCAGACAGGGTGCCAGAGGGGGCCGCCGGACACGGGAGGACAGTGGAGAAGTGAGCAAGGACAGGACCCCCAGAGGGGTCTGCCAGAGAGACTGCAACTGGCCGGCCAAGCGGCGTGAGTGTGGTGCGGTCTCGAAAGAAGGAGCGAGAAGCCCCCGAGTCAAGGGTGAAGGTGTGGGAGGCCGAAGCCGACGCAGTACCTGAGAGAGCAGACTCACCAGCACCTGAGGGAGCAGACGCACGAGCACCTAGAGCAGCAGCCTCGCTAGCACCTAGAGCAGCAGCCTCACCAGTACCTAGAGCAGCAGTCTCAATGCCCGGGTCGGGCGGAAAACACCGGTAACAGTCACCCTCATCACTAATAGTCACAGCATACATGGCAGCAAGAATAGCATCAAAGTCAAGGTCAAAGACAGCTACACCCGCCCTAGACAGCTCGCCCCAGCGAGGGATCTCAGTGGCCTCAGGGAACTGGTGACACCAAGCGTCCGTCAGGCGGCCAAAGCAGCGCTGGGTGGAGTGCGCACCCCCGCACTGCTCACCCGCGCGGTCGCCGGTGCGTAGGACGTAGGTGCACGGACCAGTACCCCCACCCCGCTGGCGTGCAGCGTACCACTCACGGAGCTGCTGAGGGGGGGGGATGTCACGAGTGCGCTGCTGCCGCTGGCGTTGACCACCACCGGAGCCGACCCTCTGTGCAGCGCCACCCCGACCAGCTCCACCTCCTCCGCCGCCGCCTCCTCCACCGCCGCCACCTCCGCCACCTCCGCTCCCACCGCCACCGCCGCCGCCGCCTCCGCCTCCACTGCCGCCACCGACACCTCCACCCCCGCCACCACTCCCACCACCACCCCCACCCCCTCCACTGCCGCCACCGCCACCTCCGCCACCCCCGCCAGCCCCTCCAGCACCCTTGCCCCCCTTGCCCTTGCCGGTGCGGCGTTTCCCGCTCGGGGCAGACGCAGCGCCGACCGACTCGAAACCAACGAGGTCGGCCGCAGCAGCAGAGGCAACAGAGGGCAAAAGGGGGGAGGGGGAACACCCCTCAAAGACGGGGGTGCGAGGGTCACCACGAGAGGCTCCTACAGCGACTATGCTCTTCTCTGCTGCTAGGAGGGCCTTCTCGAGGAGGTCAACGGTGAGAGTGGTGGGGCAAACTGAGAGGAAGTGGTCCTTGACTACGCGAAGGGAGTCAGGGAGCCGGGTGACTATGTAGTAGAGGGTGATGTACATGGGGGGGGGGGTTCTTGGCGCAGAACTCAGCAGGAAGCGCAGCGCGGTAGCAAGTGTCACTAGTGCGGAGGTGCGTAATGAGGTCAGCGACTGTGGGAAAGGCAGCAAGGTCAGGGAAGAGGTACGGTAGCATGAGGCGGCTCAGTGCAGCAGTGGCAGGGGAGGAGTAGCGCGCAACTACAGCGTCGTACAAGGTGTGAGCACTCTTGTACTGGCTAAAGTGCGCACGCTCAGAGGTAGGCAAGTGGCGACGCACAGCAAGACGTGCAGCAGCATCGTGTGTGGCCCACTGTGAGCGAACAGTGGCGTCAGCATCAGCAGCGGGGGCAGGGGAGGCACCAGAAGTGAGATCAAAGAGGGAGAGACCGTCTGCCCTATCGCACTGTAGGAAAAGCTGCAGGTCATCCACCCAGACGTCAAAGTCAATGGCCCGACCCTCAGCGTCAAAAGCGAGGACACTGGGGGTAGCCATGACAGCAGTAGACTAGCTGCACGAGCAGTAGGCTAAGGGCAGCGCAGTAGTAGAGGTGCTGCTCTTACCGGGCAGGCGAGACGGACCGAGTGTAGAGGACAGGGCGGCTCGGACGGCTCGGCGGCTCGGCGGCTCGGCAGCACCAGCAGGTCGGCAGCTCAGCGACTCGGCGGCTCGGGTGGCTCGGCGGCTCGGGCGACTCGGGCGGCTCGGGCGGCTCGGGCGGCTCGGGCGGCTCGGGCGGCTCGGCGGCTCGGGCGGTTCGGTGGCTCGGGCGGCGCGGGCGGCTCGGGCGGTTCGGCGGCTCGGGCGGCTCGGCTGCTGCAGGGGCAGCGGCGGCTGTTGCTCACAGGACGGCGGCGGCCGCTGCTGCAGCGGCGGCAGCAGTTGCTGCTGCAGGGCCGGCGGCGGCCGCTCCTGTAGGGACGGCGGCGGCCGCGGTTGCAGTGGCGGCGGGTGCTGCTGCAGGGGCGGCGGATGCTGCTGCTGCTGGGACTGCGGCCGCGGTCGCTGTAGCGACTGCAGCTGCTGCTGCTGTAGAGGCGGCGACGGCGGGCCGAGAGAGGCCGCGAAGGGCGGCGGACGGGCCGTGAAGGGCGGCACGAGGGGCCGCAGAGGGCGGCGACCGACCGTGAAGGGGCCGGGAGTGGCCGCGGAGGGCGGCGACGGGCCGTGAAGGGCGGCGCGAGGGGCCGCGGAGGGCGGCGACCGGCCGTGAAGGGGCCGCGAGTGGCCGCGGAGGGCGGCGACCGGCCGCGAAGGGGCCGCGAGTGGCCGCGGAGGGCGGCGACGGGCCGTGAAGGGCGACGCGAGGGGCCGCGAAGGGCGGCTACGGGCCGTAGGGGGCCGTAAGGGCGGCGCGAGGGGCCGGAAGGGCGGCGCGAGAGGCCGTAATGGCGGCACGAGGGGCCGTCAGAGGGGCCGCTAAGGGCGACGCGAAGGGGCCGTAAGGGGCCTAGAGAGGGCGCGACGGTAGGGAGGGCACGCGGGGCGCGACTCGGGCAGGAGCGAAGCGCGCTCCGGGCAGGATTTTTTTTTTTTCGATTGGTGGGCCCTAGGAAGCGTTCCCACGAGGGAACCCGCTCTATACCATGATAAATAACGAGGAATGGATTGACTAAGGGAAAGTTGGGTACAAAAGCAAACCCTAGAAAACTGTACCCCATATGTGCTACCCCACTATAGCCTACAGTAGCTATGTCATATAAATCTGACAGTCCCATGCGTGCGTGCCAGATGTCTTCGGAGGCGCGGTGTCCGGGTGAGCGTCGATACGCGTCGGAGTTGGAGTAGAAGCTGGCGGTGAAGTTTGCGCTTCTATGGACTTCCAGTTGAGCCGGATTCAACTGCTGTGCGGGTGTTGGTGGTGCTTCGTCAACGAGGAGTGGTGTCGTTGTTGCTGCTACTGTTGTTGTTCCTGCTACTGCTGATGATGTCTCTGCTGCTGCCGATGATGTCTCTGCTGCTGCCGATGTTGTCTCTGCTGCTGCCGATGTTGTCTCTGCTGCTGCCGATGTTGTCTCTGCTGCTGCCGATGTTGTCTCTGCTGCTGCCGATGTTGTCTCTGTTGCTGCCGATGTTGTCTCTGCTGCTGCCGAATGTTGTATTGTTACTAACGCACGTGTTCGTTCTGCTTCAGGAATGGTATGTGAATACCAAAAGCCTTCCGGACTGAAGTCGGGGTCGAGATCCGGCGGGTGCGTCCAAGATGTGAAGGTGACGATCCCGTCACTGTCTGCGGTGCCCAGGTCTGGGACGAAATCGAGAGCGAAGACATTGTTCTTCAGGACCGCCTTTCCGATGTAGAGGCCGCCCTTCCCGTGGTACAGCTTGAACTCCTGGGTGGTACTGTCGGCTTCCAGATGTATGCCTTTCGCCATCAACTGACTGACGCTCAGTAAGTTGTAGCCAAGTCCTTCTGCTATTAGGACTTTGGACATTTGCAGTATGACATTCGTCTCTCGTGACTGAAGTTGCACTACTCCTTGTCGTCGTGTGCGCAGGTTCTGATTATTGGCGACAGTGATGACGACTTCTCGTTGAAGTTGGTGCTCGCGTTGAACGAAACGTCCTGAAGAGCACATATGTTGTCCGCAGCAACTGTCCAAGAACCATGTATCCTTCCCGGACGGCTCGCTTTGAGCGATGGCGGCGTACGTCGGGTTCGGTTGAAGTGACTCGCGGCGAGGCGTGCTGTTGTCGAGTTGTTCTTCTGGTGAGTAATATGGTGGTGACTCAGTTACGCAGGAGTCACTCAGCCTTGCCATGCAGCTGACGATGTTTCTTGTTCCTTTCGCAGGTTGTCCCGTCGATGTTGTTGAGACTTACACTGAAGTTGTCGGATTTGCTTGTGTTGAGGCGACTTGACTGCTTGAAGGGCGAAGTTGGTGTTGCGGCGACGTTGACTGTTGTCGATTCGGGCAGTGCGTACGAGGATGCCCTGAAGTCTTGCAGAGGTGGCAGAACGGAGGTACGATTTTCGGTCGATTGTTGTTGTTGTTGTGGCGCCGTTGAGTGTGAAACGCGAATTCGGGCACTGATACCTTTCTCTTGTGTCGTTCTTCTTGCAGGTCCATGTCTTGCTGCTCGGCGTGGATTTCGGCGCAAAGTGCTGCTTCAGAAATTTTCCCGTGGGCTCGTAGTATGGCGCGAGTGGAGCGCCAGTGAGGACTAAGACCGCCGATGACAACCGTGACGAAGGCGTCCTCTGAAATCGATCCTCCACATCGAAGAAGCTTGTCGCGCAGCTCGCGGCAGCGACTGATATACGCCATTCCCTTCTCGCCTGGTTTCATTTCGATTGTTGTCAGCTGCGCCATTAACCGACTTTGGTTTACGCTGTCTGTTGCTTGATACAGGCTCTTCAAGTGATTGTACGCGAGCTCCGCGGAGTTGCCGTAGCCTCGGTAAGACCGTATGTTTTGTTGTTGAGTTGGAGTGATGTTCCTCAGTAGTATCGTGTACGCCATCATCGATTGATAGGTGTACTGCTGCTTCTCATACTGTGTGCCGTTTGTTGGGTATGGCAGGGACCCGTCGAAGAAGCCAAGGATTTGCGCTCCTTCCATCATCAGCTCGAATTCGAACGACCAGGTAAAGAAATCCTTCCCGTCGAAGGGTTTTGTCGTTTGCAGTTTTAGAACGTGCGCGAACTGCGACTGAACTTGTAGTGCGTCCAGCGTTCTCTCTTGTCCCGGTGCAGGTTGTGGTTGTGGCATGAAGCTGACGGAGCCGCGCTGGGGCTCGTACGGAGCGAAGGTAGGTTGCTGTTGTTGATTCCCGCGTGCGTAGGATGAGCCATCGAGACTCATGGGCGTCACGTTGTTGTTGTTGTTGCTGTTGTTTGATTGCGCAGGTGCTCCTTGCTGATGCTGCTCGTAGAAGGACATGAAGGAGAAGAACTTCTCCATCATGCTTGGATCGAAGCCCGCGCCTTGGTTTGCGGGTGTTTCAGTAGACCCAGCTGCCGGTCTCGTTGTTGTGCCTTCCTCTGTCTGTAGGCCAGAGGCAGGAGGTGGAGTAGGAGTAGTACCAGGAGAGCCGTTGGAGGAGCTCCTCTCCTTTCTGGTAGACATGTCTCTTGGTGTATTAGGTGTTAAGGAGAAACAATTTTAACCCTAACCAGCTCTCATACCATGTTGGGCTGAGTGCCCCTTAGGATCTTTGGTAGGGTTAAACTCTGGGTAGAGTGATGTAGTAGCGGAAGCGTTTAAATGAAGTCCTTGAACCACCTTGCGCTGGTATGTGAGGGCAAAGTAAGTTGATTAAAACAAGCAAGTACAAAGGTTTATATAAGAGTACAAAGAATACGAAGAGATATAATTAAACTGTTTTACTGTTACGGTTCGATACAGTGCGACTCGGGCAACTGCTCAATGTCGAGTCAGTTGTGTGTCCTTGCTGTCGCGCTGCATTTGTCAAGTCGAAGGTCGTTGACCTTTGACTTTCGCGTAACCTCCAGCGGTTACTTCAACCTCCGAGGTTTGACTCGCTGGTGCCTCGATATGCTCTGCTTCGCTTGTGCCTTGGTGTTTCGACACGACAGAGGCGCTTAAGATTGTTTGTTCCCAACAGGGTCATCCAGCTAAGATTTTCCCCTGGTCACTAAGACACGAAGTCTGACGGGAAGTTTGACACGAGCCGAACTTACCGTATTACCCCGGATATAAGCGCACCTGCGCTTATAATAAAACAGTGTTTTTTTGGGGGGTGCGCTTATAATTGAGTAAAAATTATAAGCGCATGCGCTTATAATATAACAAATACAAATATATATTTCAATGCACCAAATTGTACATCTCATCCTTCAGATTTCAATCGAATCGAAATTGTAGAAAGTCACATGTCAAAATCGCGCGCGGGCGATTCTTCGCGAGCGCCCAGAGGCAAAATACAGTGTAACACCTCACTTTGAGGGCGTGCCAGCTCGTGCTGACTGGACGCGCAAGATGTGAGAGGTCTTCGAAAGTCAATGTAAGCGAAAATGGGCTGTGGCCTCGCTGCAAAACTGAGATTCGTTACCGTTTTAATGAAGAATTATAAATAAAATTACACATGCGCTTATAATATATCAGGGTTTTATAAGAGGTGCGCTTATAATTGAGGATCGGCCATAAGCGCATTGCTCCAGATACAAGCGCATGCGCTTTTAATAGGCCTGCGCTTATATCCGGGGCCATACGGTAAGTCGCTAGTCGCCAGAGCCCAGAGGGATTTAGCTAAACATCGATATTTAGCCTGTCACTAGTCCGCAAGAATAAGGGCGTATTCGGGGCTTTGGGTCTTCCGGGCTTTGGGCCTTCCGAAAATGTGGGAGGACACGAGCCAAAATGTTACAGCTCGTGTCAACGACTACATTTCCCACGCGATTGTGCGGTGCTGGTTTGGCGAGGGTAACCACATCTCGCCTAATCAAACCACATTTTCATTGGTTTAGGAATGTCAGGACTGACAACGGACGTTTGATTCACCCGCCATCGCAAACGGCCCAGCGATCTCAAAATTGACAGTCAGCTGTCAATGTCAGCCACTACATTTGGTCTCAAAACCACTCCTTCGAAGTCACCATCCTTTCGAATTCACACAGAACCACTATTTCAGATTCTCAGCAGTCTAATTCCCCTCGTAACCACCAGATCTAAATCACAGCGCTACGCATTCGCGCTTCACCATGGCGGATCTGAGCGACATTGGCGCCCAAACTCTAGATCGTAGTCACTCCACAACTTCGTATTTCGCTTACACTCCGAGCTGCCAGTGCACGTTACGACTATAAACAGCAGGAGTTGAGAGCGTGAATGCACCAGTCATCCGCCTGCCTCCCACGCTTCTAGCACCTTCTTGTGTCGTAGTCAGGCTATTCTCCATCATGGCGCCTAAGCGGAAGTACACCAAGGCGTCGAAGAAGGCTACCGAGGAGGTCGATGAGGTCCCCACGCAGGACCCCCCGTACGTCATGTGGATGAGGCGTCGGCAGGAGCTAGGCGACCGACGTGCTCGCATCCGGAACGAGATACAGGAGACCCGTGGCGGCGAGCCTTTCAGTGATCCCGACAACAAAACTCTCGAGGAACATGATACGGAAGACTTGGCGAGCTCCGAGTCCGAGCCTGAAGAATTTTACGCATACTAGAGCAGCGATAGCGATGCGGACTCCGACGCTTCAATGGAATCTCCCGACAGCGAGGAGGAACCCGTCCCAGACGCCACCGAGCTCGTCGCGGAGAGCCCTGGCGGCAGCCTCGCTAATGCCAACAAGAGGCAGAAGCATAAGGCCGTAAAGACCAAGAAGAAGCGGAAGATGTGGACGGAGGATGAGATGACGGAGTTGGCCGCCGCCCGATGGTTCACACGCGAAGATTTAAAGTCGATGCAAGGCAAGCAGGGCTCGCAGTACTGGAAGAAGCTTCGTAGGCATCTCCGTAAGGCGAATCCCAACTTGACATAACCTCCTTGCCGATACGGAATATGTCCTGAAACTCATGCTCCGACATGAGGTCGATGTCTGACACCCACTCGTTCATACGTTCGACTCGCCTCCTCTTCCGCGCACGGGAAAGCTCTTTGCGATGCTCGTCACCCTCATCTCCCTCCATGCTGCCATGTTCCACCAAAGTCAGCCAAGACTGTGTAGCAGTTGCAGCAGCCGGTAGGAGAGTTTCAGAGAAGAACATGTGCCACAGCTGGAGAAGGCACCCTAGAAGGGTGAGCTGCTGACTGGTGAGCATGTTGTTGACTGGAAATACTGGAAATATATTTGTTGTGTTTGTTCTTGCGTTTCCTTTATACAATTGGAGGGCTGAAGTTGTTGCACTTGTGCACCCGCTTCTGTGCATTGGCAACCTCCTGGTAGCGAGGAGTTGAGGAACTGCAGTGGACCGACGTGCAAATTGGGAGTTGGCTGCCAGAGTTCAAGAACGTGGGGGGATTGACGGCCACATTGTGTGTGAGCGGAAAGTTGTCGCACGTGCGAACTCTGAACGATATGAGGGCGTGAACGTGCTTTCAAGACCATTTCGCTGGGACGCATTGCGACATTTGTGCCAGCCCGAATCGGAACACCCGAGGCCGAATCGGAAAACCCGCGGTTCGGGAAATAATAAATCGGATGACACAAAGTGTTCTTGACACAAAGCCCGAATACGCCCTAAGGTATTTCACAGGCTATGTGCTGGCGACACATTTTCAATTTATTTGGGGGTAACAAGTGTCGCTGAGCAGCCAGGTGGACTAAAATGTCGGGTATATTGGGGGGAAACCAGCACGGTCGAAAAACAGAGACATGTGAGCAGTGGCGAATTTGACACAGTCCGCATGGCTCGTTTGCTTTTTTGGACAGATAACTTCAGCACTGAAAGTAGATCAAGACAGACGAAAGAGTGCCAGAGTGCAGTGAATAGTTTCCATGAGTGATGTTGTCGGTCTGTGAGCAGCGGTCACGCCAGATTATATAGTAGCCGCGGCCGCGCCTGCCAACAGACACTACGCCGCGGTTTGTTTGACAGCACTCTGCCTTCAAGTTTTACTCTGCATGACATCGGAGGACGAACCCGCACGCCTGGAGATTTTCTTAAACCGGAAGCTGAAAGGTAGGGGAATGAGAAAGTGCATGGCGAGAACCCTTCAAACTGAATCGCCTCTACCTCCCAGTTCAGCGTCCGACAAGTCAGATCTGAAACGATCACCCTTGGGAATTCCGCCGATGAGCCAGGCTGCGGCTCCGACTACTTGTCACACGAATGGTAATTTTCAAGACTTTCAGGCTGCGAGTAGATGGAAAAGTTTGCACGCGATCATAATCAGCTCGGAGTAGGTGGCCTATTTGATCATTCCGCAAGCACATTGCGGAAACGGTGACATCGCATAGGCTGCCTGCATTTTTTTGGCGATTCTTCCCAACGGTTTACTAACCCCCATTCCTCATTGTTTTGTCAGTGGGACTCAAAATTACAGCCTGTAAAAAAAGTCAGCAGTTGCGAAAAAGTCTTAGCCAGATAATTCCTTACTAGTAGCGGTGACGAGTGATTTAAAGAAATAAGTCGTTCGATGGATTATTCAAGGCCCCTGTTCTAGACCTCTAAGAGCGGGCCCATTCAGAGTGCATAATCTTCTGCATATCACCGAGTGGGCTTTTCGTCGCTCCGGGTTCAGGCGTGGGTAGGGAACCCTCTGCGTTGTTCATTTAAAAGTTTATTTCAACGCATCAGATTTCCATGTTTTTCTTCCTCGCTTATGGTTCTCTCCCAGGTTCAGAATGGAGGACATTGTGCCTCCGCCGCCTGCATCAGCAGGCCATCACAGAGCAAACCATCACAGAGCAGCGGCACTGCAAGACGGCGAATCTGGCAAGGCATATCATACTCCCAGCCGTTTCCGGCGACTGGTGCAAGCCGGAACTCCGCAGCAGGGGGGGGGCATTTCTTTGCAGCGAGGCCAGCCGAGAGTAGCTTTTACACAGCTGACCAAGAACATCCCGGTCCGCACGCCACAGTCGTCGAGTGAGTGCCGAGTCCGCAGCAAGGCACTCATGGATGGACGAGGCTTGTCTACAGCATCTGCACCTCTCCCCGTTTCAATATTTTTGCGGCTGAGGTTTATTCTGTTTCCTTACTTCGTTGACCCTGATCCGTTGTTGTTCTGTGCGTCCCCCCTCTCCCCATTCCCTCCCTTTTTTCAGATCGCACCAGATCAGTCAGGACTCTAAGCATTGCTCCACCTGCAGGTCTCTCAAGTACTGCCAAGACTCCAAGGACCGCTGCCAAGACTCCAAGGACCGCTGCCAAGACTCCAAGGACCGCTGCTAAGACTCCAAGGACCGCCGCCATGACACCCAGGCGGTTACCGGGAACAGCCTCAAATGATTCAAATATTCAAGTATGGACTTTTCTACCAATCTGTCCCCATCCTTCCTTTTCCGGAGAATGTGAGGCATGAGCGAGGTCACCGAAGGAGAGAACGTACCGCTTTGCATGCATTTGATTTCCACCTCCATGTCGTCTCTCTTTCCCCCTCCGTTTCATCCCTATTTCTACCTCCATTTCGTCTCCCTTTTTGCATCCGTTTCGTCTCTCTTTCCGCCTCCATTTCGCCTATCATTTCACATCCATTTCGCCTATCGTTTCGCCTCCCTATCGTTTCGCCTACCTATCGTTTCGCCTCCTCGCCTCCCTATCGTTTCGCCTTCGTTTCGCCTATCGTTTCGCCTCTTTGCTCCTCCAATTCACCTCTCTTTCTGCCCAGCTGCTTGACGTCAGGTGATTGTGGGGAAGGTCACGGCAGGACAGAATGTGAGGCGCGTGAGGGAGGTCACTTCGTATGAACCAATTCGTTCACTTTCTCCCATTCTCTTCCTCGTTTTGCCTCCTCCTCCTCTCACTCCACCCAATCGCTCTCCTTCCTCCTCTCCCGACAGGTGTTGGTGAGGGTGCGTCACCTGATGGACGAGCGCAAGGAGCGCTGTGTGGTGAAGAGCGGTCCGCAGTCACTCGCTCTCGCAGGCAAACAGTTCACCTTCGACCATGTGGCCGGAGAGACTGCCTCGCAGGTGGGCACAGGGATGGGAGCTCTTGAAGAGAAAGGAAGCGTTGAGAGGGGGAAGCAGAGAGCGCACTGCAGGCATGTGAAGGATGTTCGACCTCGGATGTTCCCCCTCCCCCTCCCCCTCCCCCTCCACCTCCCCCTCGCTTGCCAAATCAACCAGTTCAGTTGGCTGATTTTGAGGCGCCTCACAGGCCCGCTCCCCCTACTTTTTCCCCCCACCCTCCCCCTTCCCCTCTCCTCTTTTTCCTCTCCAACCTGCCCCCACAGGAGGAGCTGTTTGAGCTGGCAGGGCGGCCCATGGTGGACAACTGCATTGCCGGTTACAACAGCACAATATTCGCCTATGGCCAGGTGCGTCCTCCCCCCCCCTCTGAGCCCAAGTGCGCCCTCTCCTCCCCTCTGTGCCCAAGTACGCCCTTTTCTCCCCCTTGAGCCCAAGTGCGCCCTCCCCTACCCTCTGTGCCCAAGTGCGCCCTCCCCTCCTCTCTGTGGTGTATAGCATCAGCTGTCATCCCGTTCTTCTTTCTCCTATCGCTCCTGTGCATCCTCTTGTCCCTGCCCCCGTTCTTGAGCATTGACAACCTTGACGCAGTCTTAACCATACCTACTTTTTCCTCCTCAACAATACACTCTCCTTCTCCTCCCTTCGTTTGCCCACTCCCTCTACCTTGTGACGCATCGCAGACGGGTAGCGGGAAGACGTACACGATGTTTGGAGCTGAGGTGGACACGGCTGACGTGGAACGGATGCGAGTGGAGGCTGACGTGGAGGTTGGGACGAGATGGGGGATGATCCCGCGCATGTGTCACCTGCTCTTTACCCAGCTAAAACAGGTGCGTGTCCCACTTCTCGCATCCTGCTGCCTGCATGCGTGCAGCTCAATTGGGAGCCGGAACTTCCAAAAAGGGGTTTAAGATATGAGAGGTGTATGTTTGATGACGCATCCCACTTTTTGTTTGCTGACTATTTCATGCTGGCTGTTCATTCGATGCCACCATCCCTTGCCCGATGCTAATGCCTTTATTGCACTTCCCTCGCTTTTCAGATGGCCACCTACTTACTCGCCTCCCCTTTTCCCAAACTGCCTCCGCCTCCTTCCGTCACTCCCGGCCCCTCTTCCTCCCCTTTTGCCAGGTGAAGCAGCATAGGGAGGAGAGAGCCTTAACTTCACCTACACAGGCTCATACCTTGAAATCTACAACGACCAGTTGTCTGACCTGTTTTCTGATTTGATGCCTGTCCGCCCCTCCTTCCCCCTCCCGTCTGCCAGGAGAAGCAGCGGAGGGGTGAGAGCTTTGCCTTCACATGCACGTGCTCATATCTTGAGATATACAACGACAAGTTGTCTGACCTGCTCAACCCCAACCCCGACCCCAATCTTGGCAAACTGGAGGTGAGTGCTGCACCTGGGCTGTGTTGTGCCAGCCACTCATATCCTTTGGGCTGTGTCGTGCTGTTCGTAGCCCTTTGAACCCCGCCTGGTCATCTGTGTGGTTCCCCCCCCCCTCTCCCCCCCCCCTCTCCCCCCCCCCTCTCCCCCCCCCCACCCCCTCAAATCTGTGTGGGCCTCAGCAGAATATCGTGCTTGGCGAGCCTCCCTCCCTCCCCAACCCCGTCAATTCTTTGTGGGCTCTAGTGAAATCTCGCTGTTCCCTCCCATGTTTCCCTCAGATTTGAAAGGGCACCGACGATGTGTTTGTGGATAACCTCACCCAACATCCAGTCGTGTGCTTCGCTCAAGTCATGGAGCTTATCCAGCGGGTGAGTGGGCGAGCTAGCTCTTCTGTACTGATGGCTTGGCTTGTGGGTGGAGCTAGAAGTATATAGTTTCTTTGGTGGCTTTTCTTGTGCTAAATGCATGGAGCCGATCAAACAGGTGAGCTGTCTGATAGCACCTTTTCACACAAATGCCTTGTGGTTTGAGTCAGAGACAGCTTCTAATGCTGCCCTTCCAATTTCCAGCCATGAGAGGGGTTGAAATATGATGGTGATTCATAGATAGCTTGTGTGAAGTGCGTCAATAATGTATAGCAAGCTTTGACAGTCATTCTCTGTTGTTCTTAGGGGGGTAATGGGGTTGTAACAGTCTGTGTGCATTGACTGGTGTGTGCGAGGCAGGGAATGAAGCACCGGCGGATGGAGGCGACAAACATGAACGAGAAAAGTAGCCGCTCCCATCGTGTCTTCACATGCTACATCAAGACCACGGTGGGTTCTGTTCTGGTAGGGTTCAAATTGAAGCACGGTGATTCCTAGTAGGTTTGGAACACAGTGGGGTGCTGTTGACAGGCTTCAAGGTGCAAAGTTGGGTTCTGCATTAAGTCAAAATTACGCGTGCAGCATTGGTAGCGCAGTGAGTGTTGATAGGCTTGGGGCATTCAAGCACTGTGAGCACACTCAATGCATGCCTTTCCATGCTTGCACTTTTTCATGTGTGCATGCCTTCCGTGCTTGCATGTTTTCATGTGTGCATGCCTGCGTGTGCAAACGTGCATGCCTCCTCACCACTGCAGTGCCACAAAAGTCGACTCCACCTCGTTGACCTGGCAGGCTCTGAAAGGTACTTTGATCCTCCCAACCTGCGTTTGAAAAGAGTTTGAGCCGCTGCCAGCTCACAATACACAACTCCCCTGCCATGTCTTGAATTTTGAGCGCCGCAAAAGACACGATTCTCTTGCCTGTTATCAGGGCACTCAATCACCCCATGGGGCACTCAATCACCCCATGGGGCACTCAATCACCCCATGGGGCACTCAATCACCCCATGGGGCACTCAATCACCCCATGGGGCACTCAATCACCCCATGGGGCACTCAATCACCCCATGGGGCACTCAATCACCCCATGGGGCACTCAATCACCCCATGGGGCACTCAATCACCCCATGGGGCACTCAATCACCCCATGGGGCACTCAATCACCCCATGGGGCACTCAATCACCCCATGGGGCACTCAATCACCCCATGGGGCACTCAATCACCCCATGGGGCACTCAATCACCCCATGGGGCACTCAATCACCCCATGGGGCACTCAATCACCCCATGGGGCACTCAATCACCCCATGGGGCACTCAATCACCCCATGGGGCACTCAATCACCCCATGGGGCACTCAATCACCCCATGGGGCACTCAATCACCCCATGGGGCACTCAATCACCCCATGGGGCACTCAATCACCCCATGGGGCACTCAATCACCCCATGCCACAGCCCCATGCTATATCTTTTGGCCGCCCCATGCCATGTCCCTGTCGCAACATGACTCCACTCCTCACGCAGCTCCTGTAATGCCTTTCTTCCTCGCCCCTCTCGTGCACTGCACCCCAATCCACCGTTCTCCACCCCTGGCAGGCAAAAGGAATCAGGGGCGGAGCGTGATCGGCTCAAGGAAGCGTGCACCATCAACTCGTCCCTCTCCTGCCTCGGGTTCGTCACCTCCCTTCCTTACCTGTGTATATCTTTGCACACTGCACTCGCCTACTGGTTCTCATTTCTCTCCGGGTTCGTCACATCCCTTCCTTACATCTTTGCACGCTGCACTCGCCTAGTGTCTCTCATTTCACCTCGGGTTCGTCACCTCCCTTCCTTACCTGTGTATATCTTTGCACGCTGCACTCGCCTACTGTTTCTCATTTCACCTCCCGTTCGTCACCTCCCTTCCTTACCTGTGTATACCTTTTCACACTGCACTCGCCTGCTGTTTCTTATTTCACTCTTGTGTATCACGCCCGACCGTGCCTTTGCCTGTGCCTTTGCATTTGCCTGTTTGCATGTGCTGGTCTCACAGCAAGGTGATCATGCAGCTAGTGGAATCGCTGAATGAGAACAAGCCTCGCTACATTCCGTACCGTGATTCCCGCCTCACCCGCTTCCTCCAGGTGAACGCTTCTCTTTTTTCTAGGTGAAATACTCCTGTGAGACCAGTTCGTTTCTAGCATTTGGGAAAGCGAAAAGGATCCTGCTACTGCCTTGTTTGTATTCCTCCTCAAGTTGAACTCTCTCCCTCCTCCAGATTGCTGTCATGTCTCGTAGTTTCTCTTGTCATTTGAAGTATGAAAAAGTGCCCACCCCCACCCTCACTCCCCTTCCTGACTCCTATTTCCCACGTACTAGGCACCACCATTTCATGTCGTATGCAAGAATCACTGGGTGGTGAGTATTGATTCGACTCAACAGCCGCCCCTCAGTCCCTATCCTGATGCCTCTATCCTTCCTTTCCCCACCATTTCATCTTTTATGCAGGACTCTTTAGGAGGCAACTCAAAGACTACCATGATTGCGTGCGTCAGCCCAGCTTTAGAGTAAGTGTTGGGACTTGTCAAGGCTGCGTCAGCCTATCCGAAAGGTAATCAGTGTAGTTGTGAAGCGGATCCAGAGAGGTGTGTCTCTGTGCATTTGTAGCTGGTGCTTGCGGGTGAGTCGCAGCATTGTCAAGCCAAGGGTCACAACCCGTTCATATTGTATGTTTGTATGCTGTCTTGCCTGACACTTCTTCTGCACCTGTACTTGGACCCTGTTCTTGTATGTTTGACCTGACCTGCAGGTGTCCTTGGATTGGACCTGTTTGCTGCAACTCCTCCATCCAATTCCGTTTGAACTGCCTCCAAGAAACTCTCCCTGTATCATACCGCCTCTTGTGTCCCTCCCTCACCTGCAGGACATGCGACGCGACCCGCAGCACGCTCTGTTATAGTCACAATAGGCTTGAATGTGCCTAAAACGAAAGATAGAGAGCACAGACGGATTTCTGCACAGCGGCTTCAAACGTTGATAGCGTTCTGCTCACAGCTGCAAATGACCTGATTCAAATTGGATCTGGAGCGTCTTCACGTCGTCTACAATTAGCAATTTAGATTGCACGATTTGATAAAGAATTGACGACACAGCGTCGGTTTGAACGAACGGTACTATGGCAGCCACTATAGTCTTAGAACACAAGATAGGAAGAGTTACGATTTGGGAATGACTCCCAGCTCCTACAAACCCCAAGAGCCGAGGTACAGTGATGTGGAACAGTGCCACACTGTCTCCAACCACGAAGGGTCTCGAAACTACCCTTCACTAGGGCCTACACCAAGTGAAATGTTACACTACACAAAGTAATGTAACTATCTTCAATATCTTGAGGTGTACCCTTTTGGCAAGCTTCGAAATCACTTGAGGCTTGACACCAAGGCTCGGGCTCTTCATCACAAACGCATCCTTGAGTTCTTGATGGGTCTGCTGCACACACCTGCGACACGCCGAACGTTCGACACAGGACAAAATAGAAACCGCGCACGACAAAATAGAAACCGCGCGCGAGACACAAACGACCGCGTAACACGCGTCTAGCGATAACTCGCTATTGACTCGACACACACACTCGACATCATGACTCAACATTCACACACAATTATAAGCATGAAATATATATTATCCCATGCCCTCATACCATTCCATACACACACACATTCACGCACACGGACAACAAGCCGAGTGCAAACCGTAGGGTTGCACCAACAAACTCCCCCTCGGATTGTTGGCCTTAGGATATGTTGCTCTCTCAGTTCAGAGCCATCCCAGCCAGCTTGCAACACTTCCAATGCTGCTGCTCCACCAGCCTCTTGGTCATCATGTCAGCCGGCTGCCCCGTGGTCTTCACGTAGCGCAACTCAACTTCACCCGCGGTTACCATGCTCCTCGTCCAATGCCACTTCACCCTCATGTGCTTCGTGAGTCCATGCAACACAGTGTTCTTAGCAAGAGCAATGGCACCCTGGCTGTCACAGTACAGTGGGGTAGGTCCTTGCTGCTCCTCCCCCAATTCAGCCAACAAACGCCGCTGCCACACAATCTCCCGTACGGCACGGAAGAGTGCCATGTGCTCGGACTCCACCGAGCTCAAAGCTTGGTCAACCTGCTTCTTGCTCTCCCAAGCAATTGGGCCTCCACCAACACAGCATATGAAGCCTCCCACACTTGTCATGTCCTCTGGTTCTGATGCATATGAAGCATCCGAGTAGGCGGTGAGGAACAAACGCCCGGGTTCAACACCATCCGCGCCCTTTTGGCGCCTTTGTGCCGCCGCCGAGTATTGCAGCCCAACGGTCGGTGTTTGGCCAAGATACTTGGCCACCCTCATTCCAGCTGCTACCTGCTCCTCATTAGGGCATTGCACAACCCTAGCCAGCTGCCCGGTAGCAAACGCGACGTCCGGTCGGGTGTTTACCGCCGCATACATGAGGCTGCCCACCAACGAGTGAAATCGGCGCCTCTCCTCTTCACCAACGCTCTCCTCCTCTGGTCCCTTCACACACTTGAACCCAGAGGGAAAGGGTGTAGCCACATGGCCTTCACTCTGCCCACAGTTGGCAGCCAATGCCTCCAGGTACTTTCGTTGATGCACCCGCATGCACCGCTTCTCCACATCTCGTTCGATGTGGAGCCCAAGGTAGAAGCTCACGTCACCAAGGGCCTTGCACTTAAACTTGTCTTGAAGCTTCAGCATCACCTCCTTCACAAGGTCAGAAGAGGGTGAGAAAATGAGGATGTCATCCACATAAACCACCATGAAACTCCTCTGCTCCCCCTCGCCAAGCATGAACAAGGAGTGATCGGCCGTTGAGGGAGTGAAGCCGATCCCCTCCAACACTTCGCGCAGCTTCATGTACCATTGCCTAGGGGCCTGCTTCAGCCCATAGAGGGCCTTCTTCAGCTTCCACACTCTGCCACTACCATCATCAAACCCCTCTGGCTGCGCCATAAAAATCTCCTCCTCAAGGATGCCGTTAAGGAATGCCGTTACGATGTCCATTTGCTTTACTACCCATCCTTTGATGGCGGCTCCCGCGAATAGGGTTCGCAGCGTCGTCGGCTTCACCACAGGGGCAAACAGCTCCTTGAAGTCCACCTTCTCCTTCTGCTGGTACCCCTTGGCTACAAGCCTAGACTTGTAGCGCTCGATCTTGCCGTCGGCATCCGACTTGATTTTGAAGAGCCACTTGGACGTTATCGCCGTACGCCCCTCCGGTAGCTCCACCAATTCAAACGTGTCATTCTCCTCGATGCTCTTCAGCTCACTCTCCATGGCCTTCTTCCACTCCTTGAGAGTTGCTGGTTCTCCCGGCATCTCCACCGGAGAGAAGAACGCGAAGGCACACTCCTCGTAGTCACTCTCCTCGTCGTCTCCGACCATCATTGCCGCTCCGGCCAGGGCTGTCTTGCCCTGCTTTCCCGGCGCATCATAGGTCAGCCTATTAGGGGGTTGAACTCTCCTCTTCCCCCTTCCTTCCTCCTCAGCTGCAGGGACTTGAAGGCCTTGGCGTTGCTGCGGTGTGGCTCGAATCCGTGGAGCACTCGTAGTACGGGAAGGGAGTGACGGTGCACGCTCGCTCACTTGCTGCACCTCCTCCTCTTCTTCCTCTGCATCATTGGCCTCCTCTCCCCCATTCACAAGGGAGGATTGCCTTGTGGTTGTGCTGCCTCTGCTCAGCTCCAAAGGCAGCTCCACATGCTCCAAACCGGAACTCTTCACCTCCCCAAACCGCACGCCTATCTTCGCCTCATTCTCCGCCTTCCAATCCTTGTACATGAAGTTCTCCATGAACTTGCAGTCCCTGCTCACCAAGAACTTCTTGGTGAATGGGTCCCAAAGAAGCCATCCCTTGCTGTTTTGAGCCATGCCCAAGTGCACGGCCCACACCGCCTTGGCACCAAGCTTGTTGTGCCGAAGATGCTTAGGCACGAGCGCCATGCACATGCACCCGAACACCCGAAGCATATCCACCTTTGGCTTCCTTCCTAGCCACTCCACATAGGGCACCCATTTGTCTGCTCCCACATGAGTCAAGGCTCTGTTCTTGGCCACACACGCGCTCCGCACCGCATCAGGCCAGAAATAGTCGGGTAGCCCGGCTTCAATGAGCAACCCGCGTGCCGCCTCCGTGATTGTGCGGTTCGCTCGCTCGGCGATGCCGTTCATTGCAGGGGAGTATGGCATGGTGAGGGAGTGCCGAATACCATTCTTCTTCAGCCACAACCCAAACTCCTTGCTCAGGAACTCTCCCCCTCGATCGGTGCGGATTGACTTGACTAGACGGTCTTGTTGCCGCTCCACCATCGGGAACCAATCCGTCTTCAACGTTTCAGCCACGTCGCTCTTCTTGGCCAGCACGTACACCCAAGTCATGCGGGTGTAGACGTCGACAATGGTGAGAAAATACTCAGCTCCAGCAGCTCCAAGCTTCAGGGGGCCCACCACGTCCATCACCACCTCATCAAGCGGTGCCTTTGCCGTTGCCTCCGAACTAGGGAACGGAAACCGGGTGAACTTGGCTTGAATGCACGTCGGGCAGCCAAGCACCTCATCGGGCTCCCCCTTCACACGTATGCCAGCAACCATCTCATTCTTCACTAGCTGCTGCAAGATGGGCAGGGCCACATGCCCCATGCGCCGATGCAAGGTGAGCCAATCACACTCCCCCGTAGCCGAAGTTGGATTGGAGAATGCCGCGCTCGCAATAGCGCCCCACATACTCTCTCCGTAGTCCTCCTCCGCTGCTGCCTCTGGGTTCTCCTCACCCTTTTGCTGCTCCTTGGTTGCTGCACCACTCTCCTTAGGTTCACTGAACTTGCTGGTCCCTCCAGGTTTGCTCTTCTTGAGCTCATTCTCCTTAGCGCGACCGTTCGCGCCATCGTCGCTACCGACCGCTCCATCCTTGGTGCTGATGCTTGCTGCCACTTGCCTCTCCTTAGGCATAGGGACCACTGGGATCTGCCACATCTCGTTGTAGACATCCCTGTCCTCATGAAGGTCCCAAAGAATTCGATCGCCAAGCCTTGCGGTGTAGGTCTTGGCTCCCTTCGAGTTCGTGTCCATGCCGGCCTTTGCCAACCGCCGCACGGAAATCAGGTTTGCAGCAAGGCTGGGCACCCAAAGCACGTTCTTGAGGCCCACCATCTTCCCATCAGCACCCTTGAACATGGCCTTGCCCATGCCTTTCACCTCTGCTCGCTGCCCCAAAGCCGATGTGACATGCTTCACCGGTGACGGCTCGAGTTCGGTGAGCAAGTCCGGGCGAGGTGTCATGCTATAGGTAGCGCCACTATCAATCACCCAATAGTCCAGGGGGTGTAGGGTCACCTTCCCCACAGCTGCTGGCTCCTCAAAGCCTTCATCCTTCTCTGGACCAGCCGGGTACTTGCGTCGACACGAAGTAGAATAGACCCGGGTATCGATCGTCGCTCGGGTCCTTGTCGTTCTCTCCGCTCTTCATGTTTGCAGCTCCGCCACCGCGACCGCCACGGCCTCCACGGCCTCGTCCTCTCCCTCCTCCTGCTCCTCTACCCTCTTGGCCTTGAGCAGGGGTCCAACCATCAGGGAGTTTGTAGCAGTCGCGCCACATGTGTCCGCTCTTGTGGCAATAGTGACACTCGCCGTCGAATCGGCCGCGACCGCGTCCGTAGCTCTTGTCGTCGCTGCCGTAACCGCCACTCCTGCGGCCTCCGCCGAAGTTGCTGCCACCAAACCTTCCTCCCCCTCGTCCTCTGCCTCTTCCTCGACCATATCCACGGCCGATGCTCGCTGCCCCAGCGCCATCCGCACTCGCCAACTCACGGCGGCGGAAATCCTCTTGAAGGATAGCTCGCTTCACGTCTTCAAGCGAGAGGCGGGGCAAGTCGCGATTAAGGTTGATGATGAGCGAGGACCATGACTCTGGGAGTAAGGCCAGCAACTTGGTCTTCTTTTGGAGCTCACTGTAGTTCAAATCAGCTCCCTCAAGCCGCGTCAACAAGTCGAAGAATTTCTGCACCCCTTCTTCAACCGCTTCGTCTTCTTCAATTCGTAGTGCCGCCATTTGCCATTCCAACACCACCGCTACCGCCGCTGTTGCAGGAGCATGTACACCCTTGAGAGCAGCCCATGCCTTTGGTCCTTTCTCTGGTTCACGCTGGAATGGCTTGATGTGGCGGATCTGACTGCTCCCCAACGCTTGCCCAAGTAAGAGATAGCCTTGTGCGCTCTTCCGCACCCATGGGCTCTTCTCCGGGTCGTTCTCGGGGCGCTTCTCCGTTCCTTCCATCACCTCCAGCAGGTCATAGTGGTCAAAGATGTTCTCCATCTTGAAGGACCATTCAGCAAAGTTGTCACCGTTGAACTTGTCAAGCCCAAACACCCTAGGCTCATCCCTAGGTGGGCCAAGACTTGGTTGCATGGGCGCCATGGCTGAATCACGGGGTTGGCCTTGAGCTTGAGCTTCTCCACTGCCACCAGCACCTCTGCCACCCCTTTCGTCAGGTCCAGACATTGTCGAAACTGCTCCAAGGGGCTCTGATACCACTTGTTATAGTCACAATAGGCTTGAATGTGCCTAAAACGAAAGATAGAGAGCACAGACGGATTTCTGCACAGCGGCTTCAAACGTTGATAGCGTTCTGCTCACAGCTGCAAATGACCTGATTCAAATTGGATCTGGAGCGTCTTCACGTCGTCTACAATTAGCAATTTAGATTGCACGATTTGATAAAGAATTGACGACACAGCGTCGGTTTGAACGAACGGTACTATGGCAGCCACTATAGTCTTAGAACACAAGATAGGAAGAGTTACGATTTGGGAATGACTCCCAGCTCCTACAAACCCCAAGAGCCGAGGTACAGTGATGTGGAACAGTGCCACACTGTCCCCAACCACGAAGGGTCTCGAAACTACCCTTCACTAGGGCCTACACCAAGTGAAATGTTACACTACACAAAGTAATGTAACTATCTTCAATATCTTGAGGTGTACCCTTTTGGCAAGCTTCGAAATCACTTGAGGCTTGACACCAAGGCTCGGGCTCTTCATCACAAACTCATCCTTGAGTTCTTGATGGGTCTGCTGCACACACCTGCGACACGCCGAACGTTCGACACAGGACAAAATAGAAACCGCGCACGACAAAATAGAAACCGCGCGCGAGACACAAACGACCGCGTAACACGCGTCTAGCGATAACTCGCTATTGACTCGACACACACACTCGACATCATGACTCAACATTCACACACAATTATAAGCATGAAATATATATTATCCCATGCCCTCATACCATTCCATACACACACACATTCACGCACACGGACAACAAGCCGAGTGCAAACCGTAGGGTTGCACCAACACGCTCGACTTCGCAAAGGGGGTGAAGGAGGTGCGCAACACGGCAGTTGTGAATGAGGCTGTAGAGAGCCAGCAGGACGACCAGCAAGCAGAGATCTCCAGGCTCAAGGTGTGATGCCCCTCCTGCCTTGCTGCCATGCTGCCATGCTGCCCTGCTGCCATGCTGCCCTGCTGCCATGCTGCCATGCTGCCCTGCTGCCCTGCTGCCATGCTGCCCTGCTGCCATGCTGCCATGCTGCCCTGCTGCCCTGCTGCCCTGCTGCCCTGCTGCCCTGCTGCCCTGCTGCCATGCTGCCCTGCTGCCCTGCTGCCCTGCTGCCCTGCTGTCCTTCTGCCATTCTGCCCTGCTTCCCTGCCTCCCTACTGCCCTGCTGCCCTGCCTTCCTGCTGCCCTGCTTCCCTTCCTTCCTGCAGCCCTGCTTTGCCGCCTCCTCATTCTTCCTCCCCTCCGACCTCCATTCCGTTGTCCTTTCCAAGCAGGACGCTGAAGCGGGTAACAGCACCCTCAATGCCAGCCTGAATCCTCTTGAACAGGAGGTGATGGAGCTACAAGGGAGGCTGGTTACGGAGGAGAGGAGGCGGCGTGAGGCAGAGCGGGCGGCGGAAGATGCGAAAAAAGAGATGCAGGGGAAAGAAGGGAAGATTCAAGAGCAGGAAGGGAAGATTAAGGAGCAGGAAGAGCAGCTTCAGGAGCTTAGAGGGATGCTGGTCACAGCGGAGGGGAGGGGGCGTGAGGCAGGGCGGGCGGCGGAAGAGACAAAACAAGAGATGCAGGGGAAGGAAGGGAAGATTCAAGAGCAGGAAGAGCAGTTTCAGGAGCTTAGAGGGATGCTGGTCACAGTGGAGGGGAGGAGGCGTGAGGCAGAGCGGGCGGCGGAAGAGACAAAACAAGAGATGCAGGGGAAGGAAGGGAAGATTCAAGAGCAGGAAGAGCAGCTTCAGGAGCTTAGAGGGATGCTGGTCACAGCGGAGGGGAGGAGGCGCGAGGCAGAGCGGGCGACGGAAGAGGCAAAACAAGAGATGCAGGGGAAGGAAGGGAAGATTCAAGAGCAGGAAGAGCAGCTTCAGGAGCTTAGAGGGATGCTGGTCACAGCGGAGGGGAGGAGGCGTGAGGCAGAGCGGGCGACGGAAGAGGCAAAACAAGAGATGCAGGGGAAGGAAGGGAAGATTCAAGAGCAGGAAGAGCAGCTTCAGGAGCTTAGAGGGATGCTGGTCACAGCGGAGGGGAGGAGTCGTGAGGCAGAGCGGGCGACGGAAGAGGCAAAACAAGAGATGCAGGGGAAGGAAGGGAAGATTCAAGAGCAGGAAGAGCAGCTTCAGGAGCTTAGAGGGATGCTAGTCACAGCGGAGGGGAGGAGTCGTGAGGCAGAGCGGGCGACGGAAGAGGCAAAACAAGAGATGCAGGGGAAGGAAGGGAAGATTCAAGAGCAGGAAGAGCAGCTTCAGGAGCTTAGAGGGATGCTGGTCACAGCGGAGGGGGGGAGGCGTGAGGCAGAGCGGGCGACGGAAGAGGCAAAACAAGAGATGCAGGGGAAGGAAGGGAAGATTCAAGAGCAGGAAGAGTAGCTTCAGGAGCTTGGAGGGAGGATGATCACAGAAGAGGAGAGGAGGCGTGAGGCAGAGCGGGCGGCGGAAGAGGCAAAACAAGAGATGCAGGGGAAGGAAGGGAAGATTCAAGAGCAGGGAGTGAAGCTTCAGGAGCAGGAAGTGAAGCTTCAGGAGCAAGAAGTGAAGCTTCAGGAGCAGGAAGTGAAGATTCAGGAGCAAGAAGTGAAGCTTCAAGAGCAAGAAGTGAAGCTTCAGGAGCAAGAAGTGAAGCTTCGAGGGCAAAACAAGAAGGTGGTAAATGAGGCTGCAGAGGGCCAGCAGAGCGGCCAGCAGGCAGAGATCACCAGGATCGAGGTACTGCGCTGCTTCCGACCTGCCCACCCATTCCATCATCCTTGCCTCATTTTCCCTTCTTCCCTCCTACCCCTCCCCTGCTTTGCATGTTCTCCTCCCTCTCACCAACGGTGCTTCCCCCTTCCTCTCCCCTTCCTCCAACTGTGCTTCCCCTCTCCACCCCCCCTCATCCCCCATCCCCACAGGACCAGCTTTGCTTCTTTTGTGAGCTCTGCACCTGTAAAGCCCATCTGCGCATCCCCTCCTCTTCCTGCCCGCCTCCCTACTCCCTCCCTCACTCCTGCCCCACCACACCTGCCATACCTTGCATTCCTGCCATTACCAACCTACCCAGCGCCACTGCTGATGCTGGGACCACTACTACTGCTGATGCCGGCATTACTAGTACTGCTGATGCTGGCACTACTACTACTGCTGATGCTGGCAATACTGCTACTGTTGATGCTGGAGTCTCGAATGGTGCTGCCTGGGTCCGAGGGCAGCTGGCACTGCTGAGCACGGGGGAACTCGAGCAGTTGCTGGATGGGTGGCAGCGCAGGTTGCGAGAGATGAAGAGGGAAGAGCGAGAGCTGATGAGGGAAGTGCGAAATGTCGCTAAGGGAGCAGCTCGCTGCTGCTGCTGCTGTTGCCGCGACTGCTACTCCTACTGCTGATCCTGTTGCTGCTGGTGGTGTAGGGACGAAGGTGAAGGCGCAAATGGGAAGGAGGTGGGAGAGGGAGAGGATGGGTCGGACAGAAGGGGTGGTGGGAAGTCTGACGACTATAATGGAGGAGGAGGAGGAGAAGGATGAGGAGGAGGAGGAGAAGAATGAGGAGGAGGAGGAGGAGGAGGAGGAGGAGGAGGAGGAGGAGGAGGAGGAGGAGGAGGAGCAGAGGGGTGAGGAGTTGGAGGAGCAGAGGGGTGAAGAGTTGGAGGAGCAGAGGGGTGAGGAGTTGAGAATGGTGGAGAAGCGCCCGAGGAGGGGAGAGGAGTTGGAGGAGGTGATGGTGCGAGAGGCAAAGAGGAGGGCGAAAAAGGATGGACTATCACTGGAGGAAGCAGCAAGGAGGGTGCCAGAGGTGCAAGAAGGGGAGGTGATGGCAGGAGAACTAGTGAGTGAGAGACTTGTGGGGCAGGAGGAGAGAGTGATAGAGAGTTTGGCAGGGCAGGAGGAGGGAGTGGGTGAAAGACTGGGGGGCCAGGAGGAGGAGGTAATGGGTGAAAGACTGGGAGGGCAGGAAGAGGAGGGAATGAATGACGAACAAGGGATGCAGGAAGAGGAGGAGGAGGTAGTGGGTGAAAGACTGGAAGGGCAGGAAGAGGAGGGAGTGAATGACGGACAAGGGATGCAGGAAGAGGAGGAGGGAGGGAGTGAGAGACCAAGGAGGCAGGAGGAGGAGGAAGGGGGAAGTGAGAGACTAGGGGGGCAAGAGGAGGAGGAAGATATGGGGAGCCAGCTGATAGTGCGCCAGAGACCAAGGGGAGGGGGAGGGACGCGGCTGCAGCTGAGGGAGCAAGGGGGGAGGAGGGAGCGGCGGCCGTTCACCGTGGACGAGGTAGCGTCGCTGATGGCTGCTGTGGAAAAAATTGGTACTGGCAGGTGGGTGAGGGTGAGGGTGAGGGTGAGGGTGAGGGTGAGGGTGGTGAGGGTGGTGAGGGTGGTGAGGAAGCTGCCATTCGCAGTGCCTGGGGTGTGGTGGTGGTGGTGGTGGTATGCTGGTTGCTGCTATGCAGGTGCAGAATGGGGGTAAAGGTGATACTGTGAGAGTGAGGGTGAGGGAGATACCGTGGGACTGAGGATGAAGGTGATACCGTGAGAGTGAGAGTGAGGGTGTGTGAGGCGGCACTTGCTCACAGTGGGCGAGGAGGAGTTGCAGTGCCTGCGGGGGTGGTGCTGGTGGGAGAGTAGGAATAGTTGTTGGAGTGGGAAAGAAAAGCTGCATCAGATGGAGCAGAGTAGGAGGAAGAAAGAGGCAAGACAAGAGAATGCTGCACACTTTGGCTGCTCGAAATCTCGGATTGAAATAAATTCTCCCCTCATTCGGACTCCAACCATTCGGACTCCAACCATTTTCTGCCCCTCCCTGTGTATTTTAGATGGAAAGAAGTGCAGCGGAGGGCGTTTGCCAATTCAATGTACCGGACAGATGGGGACCTCAAAGTAAGGATCGTTCTCTCTTTCCATCTTCTTGTCTTCTCATCTTCTCTTTTCTTCTCTCAACATTTATATTTGTTCTCTTGGGTCCTTGGTGCTCTCTTGCCACCAAGAGCTCAAGCACGTGAATGGCTTGACATGCTTTTGTGGAGCCTCTAGAGGAGCCTTAGCACTCCTAAGGTGCCTCATCAGATTCTATGCGACTATCACCTCGCATCTCTTTTGACGTGCTTTTGTGGCGCCTCTTGAGGTGCCCCTTGAGGCGCCTCAGAACGCATGAGGTGCCGCATCAGATCGTATGTGACTATCACCTCGCAGCTCCTTTGATGTCCTCAGGAAAGCGGATGGTATTGTGAGAAAGTGGTCTGTCTGTGCATATGACTACCTCGGAGCTCATTCATTTGATGTGTCGCTTTTCCGCGCTTGTGTGTCGTTTTAATCCCTTCCCGTTTGAAAATCCCCCTGGCACTCATCAGGACAAGTGGAGGAATCTGTTGCGTACGGCTCAGATCGAGGCACATTTGCGCCGGTGCAGGGTGGAGGAGGAGAAGTTGCCAGAGGAGCTGTTGAAACGAGTGAAGCAGCTGCAAGAGTACTGGAAAGAGCAGCGCAAAATACGACGAGAGAGGCAACGTTCGTAACGTCCCAACTAGAACTGTCGTTCCTTTGCTGAACTTTCTCCTACGCTGCTGCTTGCTGGAACATGTCTCAATTCAACTCAATAGTCACCGTGCACTGACCTTCGAGAAGATGACAGGCAGCTAGCCAGGTGGACTCTTGTGTCCGTTGAGATACTGAACGTGTTTTTTGAGAATTCTAGAAAATCAGGAGGCTCCATGTATCACTCCTTCTGCCAAATAGACCAGAATTACTCCTAGTGTTTGAGTAGGCTTCTTACCCCACCTCCCTCGCCTTTTCCCACCCCTTCCTGCCTTCCCCTCCTCCCCTGCCTTCCCGTTTGCAGGTCGACAAAGGTGCTCTGTGAGAGCAGCAAGAAGAGCTCGCAGCAGCAGCGCAGAAAATGGAGGTGAATCTAGAGGAGCAGCGGGCGAAGGAAGAGGGGCAGCAGGTGGGGCAAACGGGGTTGGGGGTGAAGTGACTGCAGGCAGAGGCGGAGGCCGCAGGCGGGCGGGGGTGGGGCAGGCAGAGGTGGGGCAGGGGGAGGTGGGGCAGGGGGAGGTGGGGCAGGGGGAGGTGGGGCAGGGGGAGGTGGGGCAGGGGGGGGGTGGGGCAGAGGGGGGTGGGGCAGGGGGAGGTGGGGCAGGGGGAGGTGGGGCAGGGGGAGGTGGGGCAGGGGGAGGTGGGGCAGGGGGGGGTGGGGCAGGTGGAGGTAAGGCAGGCGGAGGTGGGGCAGGTGATGCAGATTAGCGGTGATGAGGAGGCAAGGCCGCAGCAAGGTGGGGGGGTGAAATTTGTTGTGGAGGCAGGTCACCAACTGTGTTTGTGGATAGTGGCGCAAAGCCTGGGTGGTTGCAGAAGGAGAGTGGCAGAGGTGGAGGTGCGGCAGGCGGAGGTGGGGCAGGCGGAGGTGAGGCAGGTGGAGGTGCGGCAGGCGGGTCGGATCGACTGTGATGAGGAGGCGAGTCGACAGCAGCAACTGGAGGTTAGTGTTGTTGGGAGGTAGGCCGCTCTGGGTATGCTTGTGCTAAGAGGAGCGATGCTGTTGTAACGATGCAGAAAGAGAGTGGCAGAGGAGACGCACGAGAGGTAGATGCACGATGCATGAGATACACGATACACATAGGAAAGATCGACAATGGTGAGGAGGTGAGGCTGCAGCTGTGACTGAAGGTGAGTGTTGTTGGGAGGTAGGCCGCTCTGAGTTGTGTGTGCTTGGAGGAGCGATGCATGAGAGACAGATGCATGATGCATGAGAGACAGATGCATGATGCATGAGAGACAGATGCATGATGCATGAGAGACAGATGCATGATGCATGAGAGACATAGGGAAGATTGACAATGGTGAGGAGGTGAGTGCTGCTGGTGCTTCGGAGGTTCCTGGCTGTGGGTGTGAGGAGAGGTGAAGCTGTAGGAGAGAGTGCAGGTGAGAATGGTGTTGCTGTGGAAATGCGTATCTGCCTTAGAGACTCTGTGCCGTCTCTTCCTCTGTCATGACAACTAACGTGCTGCCTCTGCTTTCACTGATGCAGGTAGCAAATCCACCTGTTACAGAGGGGCATGATTCAGAGCATGGTGGCAGCAGCAGCAGCAGCAGCAGTGGCAACAACAACAACAACAACAGTCAGGCACACGTTTCTTTGGGTTCCAGCCTGTTAGGTGACGCCGTTGCTGAAGTGAGCGCACTTGTGAGGCGCTTTGAAAGCAGGAACAACGACAGTCAGGCACATATCCGTCTTGGTTCCAGCCTGTCAGGTGCTGCCCTTGCTGAAGTGAGCTCACTATTAAGGCCCCACGAAATCAGCAGCAGCAGCGACAACAACAACATTCAGGCACCAATTTCTATAAGTTCCAGCCGTTCAGGTGCAGCCCGTCCTGAAGTGAACTCACTTCAGGATGATGATGAGGTCAGCTCTGTGCCTTCCTTCAAGCGCCTCAAGAGCAGCAGGGAGCAGCAGCGTCTGGGCGCCCAACAGCATCTAGA